>JARHVA010001879.1:890000-1632500 GCA_037957365.1 Torreya grandis | reverse complement strand
GATTTTATATAATTTTATAGTTTGAGACATATATTCACCTTATATATTATGCTCGATCTTATTTCATTATATATTCTCCAGAGTTACTATACATGTATGGGTTTGATTCACTAATAAATTATACAAGACATATATAGGTTAGTCTGGAATCACTAGGTGTGTGTGTGTGCGTGTGTGCGTGTGTGTGTGTGCGTGTGTGTGTGTATAAAAACCACCTAGGATTATTCTATGAAAATGTTTTGAATATTTTTTGGTTCCACATTCTCTTCCTTCTATATTGTTTTAATAACTAAAAAACTTATAAATAAATAATTTTCAAATCTAATGTTTATTTTATTTCTAGTCTTGACTGTAGTGAAAGTGGAATTAAAGTTATGGAGATTGAGGTTTAGATATTGCCCTATTTTTTAGTGAATTGATACCAACATATTGAGGGACCCAAAGTAAAATTTAATGTTTGTCCAACACATCAACCATAGGATTAATGGAAATTAATCGAATACATATGTGACAGTTTATCAATTTTTCTTGTCATTTATGCAAGCTCTTGGCAGAAGTGAAGCTCTAGTAGTTGGAAGATTGGGATGAGAGGTTGAAAATGAAGGTGCAAAGAATTTCTAAGTTAGTTTCCTTATGATTTCAACTAGTTACTTAAAGATATGAATTTGTGTTTTTTTGCTCTAAAGATAAAGAGTAGTTGTTTGCATGCACAATCATCTATCTTAAAATGAATAAATATAAGATAAGTTCCCTAAAAAATATTTCTTTAATTTTTTTTATTAATGATTTCTCAAATTTTCTAGTGATTGACGCAAGCTATTGGTGGAATAAAATCTCTAGTAGTCAAAATATTAGGATGAGAGGTTAGAAATGAAGGTGCAAATAATTTCTAAGCTGGCTTCCTTATGATTGCAACTGCAAGGTATGAATTTATGTTTCTTTGTTATAAATATTGAAATCAATTATTTGCATGCACAATCATCTGTCTTGAAATGAATAAATATAATGATAAGTTTCCTAAAGATTATTTCATTTTTCCAATAGTTTTTCAATTTTTCTATTCATTGATGCAAGCTATTGGCAAAAGCGAATCTCTAGTAGTCGAAAGATTGAGATGAATCTATGTTTTTTGGTTCTAAATACTGAGAGTAATTATTTGCTTGTATAATCATCTATCTTGAAATGAATAAATATAATGATAAGTTCCTTGAAAATCATTTCTTTAAAGATATTTTTACAAAACACTGTGCATGTTGGTTTTCTTGAAAATTTCATGTATATCTACAAATATTTTCCTTAAACTCAAAATATTTGAAATAGGTATTTTCATGTTAGTTAGAAATATAGTTGAAATTATCATGAGGCTATGTTGTGTTTATTCATTTTGTTCTTTGTATTTTTTAAAAAAAGAATCTTGCTTATCATTATTTCTCAGAGGAAATCAGTTTCTTGTTTTTTTACAAGGTTTAAGGTTTCTTAGAGGAAATCAGGTTCTTGTTTGTTTAAAAAAATTATGTGGTAAGGACCAACTAAATAATATAATAAACTGAGCATAGTAAAAATTGGGATAAAAAACTAAAGAATAGAGTATAAATAATAAATTGACTATGGGGCCATAAGACAAGACAACTATGAAAAGATAGGATAACATAACAAAAAAAAATTGAGTACATACGGCAAGATCATGTACATTTCTTAGTATAAATTAAATACAAATCTCTGTAAGTCTCTCAAAAGACTAATCTAAGATTGATCATTACATAATGTTATGTGACATTGAATTATGAGTATGTTAATTTGTTATTTTAGTTGATCTTAGCTATAATAGTAATTATTTTTTCCTTTCCATTGTTCTACTTTCATTGATAAAACACTTTTATAAGATTATAAATATTTCCTTCAAGAGATTGCCTCTTCTATAAGCTTTACTCTGTTGGATAGGTTAGATTATATTATTTGAAATATAATTCACATATATATGTATTTGATAATTGAGATGTTTAATTATTGCATCGTTCATTATTATTCCTAAAATTTATAAAAACCCCAAAGCACATCTTAGAAACATTTTTTGCTTCTTAGAATCACTGATATTCTAAAAACCATAAAAATAAAGATCCAAAGTGCATCAAAATAGTCACTAAAAAATTGTAGCATGTCTTTATAAATTTATGTTGGCCCTTATTTCCATGTTTTGAATTTGCAAGTGAGTTTTGGTTTGGTTCATGTTTTAATTTATAAATTAATAGATTGTGTAGATTTAGATTCTATCTATGATATAATTTTCAAATTGATATTTTGGTAGTTCATTTTTTAGATTTTTCTACATAAATGTGTTGGTATCATTACTTATTTTTAGGTTTCAACTTTCAAAATACCAGTGTAAAAGTTATTCAAGAAGAGGAATAGTGATTTCATCCTTGAAAGAAGTGATTTGGATTAGTGATTCATAAAGTTGGAATTGAAATTTTTTTTATTTGTAAAATGTCTACTCCTAGTTTGAGTGATAGAAAATTAATAGGGGTTTTATCAAAGGGAAATAACTTGTTATCATATTTTGATGAACATAAATAAGAAATACCTTTAAAAAGAAATACTAGTTTCAAAAATTAACTAGAACCAAACATTCTTTCTCATGATCAAGATCATGTTCAATAGGGTTATGATCATTTTCATTCAATAGATGTAAGTAACAATGCCAATGATCATGAGAGAACTAGTTTAAGAAAATTTGGTTCTAAAAGTTTTGATGATTTAACCTCATAAGTAGTTCATGAAATTCATCACAGCTCCAAAAAAAGGAAGTCAAATGAATGGAAAATTTCAAAAAAAAATTAAACTGAATGGGTTTCTAAATATCCTTTCATTAAACTTATTTTGATTTGAGACACTAATGAGACACCAGAAGAGTATAGATGCAATATATGTAGTTGAAAATTAGGGAGGGATAAATGATTGTAGCTAAAATTAGATACCATAAATAAGCATGTGGGAAAAGTGTACGAAAAATAATAATAAATAGAGAGAAAAAATCAGTGATATGATGGAGTACAAGAAGAGTCTCTTCATGTTAGGTATGCAAGTGAAAATGATGAATACCTAAAAAAATAACAAAATCTTCATGCAAGTGGAAGAAACATTACATATTTGTTTGGAAAAATGATGGGAATCAATAAAAGGTCAAAGAATATACAACTTTGTGTTATTTTTCACATTTTAAATAAAATTCAACCAATGATCAATTATCTAGGATATAATAACATACTATAATTTCTTAGCATCATGAACTTTATAAATACTCATTAGTTAGTTACTAGTGGTTGGGAATATGTTAATTGTCTTGTTGAAGTAGAAAAGGAGGTCTTGAAGATAAGATAAAGCTTTCAAGATAGATAGCATTGTCATTGGATGAAGTCATAGTCATTGACAACACTTATTGGGTGTGTGTGCATGTTTACACTATTATAAATCATTTTTGTCAGCCTCATTTTCTTGTCATTCATAAAATGAAAGAAAATGCAACTTTTGAAAACCTTTTAAAACTAGTCAAAAATAATTTTAAAGAGGTTGATGGCATTGATGATTTATCAATTGCAAGAAATATTATCTGTATAAGGGCAGATGGAACATCGATTATGCAAGGTCAAAGAAGTGGTGTTTGTGTAAGACTAAAAACTTTGTGTACACCATATATGTTTGGTATTCATTGCATGGCACATAGAATGAATTTGACATTCAAAATTGTGAGAAAGTTTACATTAGTATCAAAAGTTGAAGATCTTATTCGTAAAATCCATTCAGACTTTTACAGAAGTCCAAAAATATTTTTACAATTTTAAAATTTTACTGAAGGTTTAATTTAAGGAAACAAGCTACTTAAGGATGTTGATACTTGATGGATTTCCCTTTGTGGACCAACACATAGAGTATATATATAATATCAGTCATTGATGGGAATAATGGAGGAACATTGCCACACAATAGATAAAACTCTAGATATTTTATTTTGGTTAACTCATATAGAGACATTATTGACCTTATGTAGACTTTTGCCCATGTTAGATGAAATGAATTTAATGATAAATAAATCTCAAAAAAGAACAATGTACATTTAGGAATATTCTACATTGAGAAAATCAATATGCCTTGACCTTGATAATTTGTATTTAATACAAGATTCATTTACAAGGGAAATGTTCACAAGATGGATCTTGATGATAAATATTGAACATAATGGTAACTATTTGTAGTTTAATGAAGATGAATATTTATGTGCAGAAGTGAGAGAATGTAAAATACCCCTACATACTTTTGACATAGTTGGTTGATCTAATAAACTCAAAGAAGTTCATGTTACAAGGGATTGATTCCTTGAGGTTGTATCCTCTATAAGTTCCACCTTGAAGGAAATTTTAAAATGTCTATTTTTAGAGATTAGAGATCATTTTCCTTGATATGAGCAACTAGAAGCCATGGATATGGTGTACCCTATATATTGAAAAAAAGTTAGCTCATCATATTTTTAGAATAAAATCAAAATCTTGGCCCAAAACTTCTACAGGAGTGTAGAATTGAATGGTAAAAAAATTGATTACATTTTAGATTTTTTAAAGCTAAGTGAGCAATTTGTTTGATTTTCCAAAACAATGTTGGAACAAGTTAAAGTTGTGGATAATGTTTTTGAAGATGTCTCGATTACTAGACAATGGACTACTTTAAGTTTGAATGAAATATTATGTAATGGTATCTTAGAATATTTTAATCTTACTAATTTATGCCAAATAATGATTTTGGGCTTAGTGAAAGATGAGAGAATTTTTAGTGCATTGTCATTTTTAAATTTAAAGTTAAGAAACAAGCTTGATAAGAATTTGGAGACTTGATTGAGGCTTTATATAACTAGATACAATGTATTCGATTTACCATTTGATAGAGCTCTAGAAATTTGGTACTCTACATATGAAATAAGAGGATTAACTAATAATTTTTCAAACACACTACACTTAAAGAGTTCTATAGTATTGGATCTGAATCCAACAACTTTTGAAGATAATGCACGTAACAATTATGAATAACAAAATAAAGAAAATTGGCATGTTGAAATTTGAAATTCAGGCATCTAAAATCCAAGGTTGATTAAGGAAGGATAACATATTTTTTATCCTAAATAATTTTCCATGGATTCATGTAGCCTAATTGCATTTTGATAATTAATACTGGGTGAATTTAATGTTGATGTAAAAGTGATAATAAGTGATTAAAAAAATATGTATTTTTATGTTTTATTTGATTAAGAAAACATGTCTACAATAGTTGTAAACTATATTATAGAGATACATAAGTATATTATGGTGTTTCATTGCTATTTTATACCAAGTAGGTGTATTTTTGTGTTCTGTTTGATTAAGAGAACATGTCTATAATAGTTTTAAACTCTATTATAGAGATGCATAAGTATATTGTGGTGTTCCATTATTATTTTACACCAAGCAGGTATATTTTTGTGTTCTATTTGATTAAGATAACATGTTTATAATAGTTTGAAAATATATTATAGAGATACATAAGTATATTATGGTGTTCCCTTGTTATTTTATACCAAGAAGTATTTTTATGTTATGTTTGATTAAGAGAACATGTCTATAACAGTTATAAACTCTATTATAGAGATGTATAAGTATATTGTGGCATTCCCTTGTTATTTTATACCAAGTACATGTATTTTTGTGTTTTGTTTGATTAAGATAACATGTCTATAACAGTTGTAAACTCCATTATAGAGACGCATAAGTATATTGTGACATTCCCTTGTTATTTTATACCAAGTAGGTGTATTTTTTTATGTTCTGTTTGATTAAGAGAACATTTTTATAATAGTTATAAACTCTATTATAGAGATGCATAAGTATATTGTGGTGTTCCCTAGTTATTTTATACCAAGTAGGCATATTTTTGTGTTTTTTTTGATTAAGAGAACATGCCTATAGCAATTGTAAACTCTATTATAGCGATGCATAGGCATATTATGGATTTCCCTTATTATTTTATACCAAGTAGGTGTATTTTTGTGTTCTGTTTGATTAAGAGAATATGTCTATGATAGTTGTAAACTCTATTATAGAGATGTCTATGTATATTATGGCATTCCTTTGTTATTTTATAAGAAGAAGACATATTTTTGTGTTTTGTTTGATTAAAAGAACATGCCTATAACAATTATAAACTCTATTATAGAGATGCCTAAGTATATTATGGAATTTCATTGTTATTTTATACTAAGCAAGTGTATTTTTGTGTTCCATTTGATTAAAAGAACATATTTATAATAGTTGAAAACTCTATTATAGAGATGTATAAATATATTATGGCATTCCCTTATTATTTTATACCAAGTAAGTGTGTTTTTTGTGTTATGTTTGATTAAGAGAACATGTCTATAATAGTAGTAAACTCTATTATAGAGATGCATAAGTATATTGTGGTGTTCTCTTATTTTATACCAAACTTATTTGAGGTATATATAGTGTAATGAACTGTATGTATCTATATTAGATCAACAACCTCACTTCTGATAATAGCTTGCATAAATGACTAGAAAATTAAGAAAATCATCACATATATATTTGATCAACTTCCATTAATCCCATGGGTCATGTGTTGGACCAACATTAAATTTTTACTTTTCCCTTCAATATGTTGTCACCAGTTCTCTAGAAAATAGGGCAAGATTAAGCTTTGAAGTCTTGAAGACGTAGCAATTTCAACTTACAAGTTTATACTTATAGTTTTAGTTATTTATTATTAATTTTTTTAGTCATTAAAACCATATATAAGGAAAAGCATGTTTGTTTCACTTAATTTTATAAATATGTTAAGGACCAAAATTGACTTAGAACACAATACGCTTAAGGTAATAATTATATTTTGGTTGACATAGTTTGTTAATTTAAATAAAAATATATTTGAGAGGCCATTATTGATAATGGATATGGTTAAGACATTTTTGTAGACCTTATAATTATTAATTATGGATATTGTTAAGACATTTGAAAGATAATGTTTTGAGCAACTATCTTTAAAGAAATGATTTTTAGGTAACTTATCATTATATTCATTCATTTCAAGATAGATGAATACGCATGCAAATAAATACTCTCAGTCTTCAAAATAAAAGAAACACAAATCCATACCTTGAAATTAAAATCATAAGGAAAACAACTTAGAAATTATCTGTACCTTTGTTTCTAACCTCTCATCCCAATATTTTGACTATTAGAACTTCACTTTTACCAATATCTTACATCAATAAATAGAAAAATTGAGAAACCATCGCATATGTATTCAAGAAACTTACCTATGCTCGAATACATATGCGTCTCTATAATAGATTTTACAAATGTTATATACATGTTTTCTTATTTAAATAGAAGACTAAGAATAATTGTTTACATGCATAATCATTTATCTTTATTCTTGAAATGAATAAATATAATGATAAATTCTTTGACAAACATTTATTTAAAGTTAATTGATTTCCATCCTTGTTTTTCATATTTATCTTGCTTATGGCCCCATAGTCAGTTTATTATTTATACTCTATACTCTATTTTTTTGTCATAATTTTTTGCTATACTCTATTTATTATATTATTCAGCTAGTCTTTACCACTAATTTCCTCTCAGCCTCTAAGAAATAATGACATGCAAGATACTTATTTTAAATAATGCATAAAGAATAAAATGAATTATACTATGTGGTTGGTTTTTAACACATACTTCTTTTAAACAAACAAAAAATTTATTTCCTCTAAGAAATAATGGCTTGCAAGATACTTTTTTAAACAATGCATAGAACAAAATGAATTATATTATGTGGTTGGTATTTACCATATTATTCTTTTAAATAAATAAGAAACTCATTTCCTCTTGAGAAATAATGGCATGCAAGATACTGCTTTTAAATAAAATTAATAATGCAACAGAGCCTCATGATCATTTCAATCATATTTCTGACTAACTCAAAAATATCCATTTCATATATTTTGAGTTTAAGGAAAATATTTTTAGATATACATGAAATTTATAAGAAAACCAACATGTACAATATTTTTATCAAATATATTTAAATAAATGTTTTTTAGGGAAATTAGTTTCTTGTTTGTTTAAAATAAATATGTAGTAAAGACCAACCAAATAATATATTAAACTGATTATAACAAAAATTATGACAAAAAATTAGGGTATAGAGCATAAATAATAAACTGACTATAGAGCCATAGGGAAAGACTATACATACATACACACATATATATATCCTCTCTACCCTAATTTTTTATCATAATTGTTTACTCAATTTAATAGATTATTTGGTTGGTCTTTAGTTTTACCACCCTAAACCCTAAACAAATAAAAAATTAATTTCTTTTGAGAAATAATGGCATGAAAAATATTTATTTTAAAAAATTTGCAAAGAACAAAATGAATTATATTATGCGGTTGGTCTTTAGCACATACTTATTTTAAACAAACAAGAAACTGATTTGTTTTGAGAAATAATGGCATGTAAGATACTTCTTTTAAACAATGCACAAAGAACAAAATGAATTATATTATGTGGTTGGTATTTACCACATACTTATTTTAAACAAACAAAAAACTCATTTCCTCTGAGAAATAATGACATGCAAGATGCTTCTTTTAAACAAAATGAATAAATACAACAAATCTTCATGATCATTTCAACCATATTTCTGACTAACATGAAAATACTTATTTCATAGATTTTGTGAACATATCAACATGCAACAAGTAAAAATTAGTGCAAGGAATAAATATAATTATAAGTTCCTTGAAAAGATTTTTTTAAATATATTTGTTTGTCAGCATCACTTTTCATAGTTGTCTTGCCCTATGGCCCCATAGTTGGTTTATACTCTATATTCTAATTTTTTGTCCCAATTTTTGTTATACTCAATTTATTATATTATTTGGTTGGTCTTTACCACAAAATTATTTTAAACAAATAAAAATTTGATTTTGTCTAAGAAATAATGATGTGCAAGATACTTATTTTAAACAATGCACAAATAACAAATTGAATAAATGCAACGGATCCCCATGGTCGTACTATATTTTATTTTTAAATGTGGAAGGTAATAATTATATTCTAGTTGGCATGGCTTGTTAATTGAAATAAATAAAAATTTGAAAGGCTAATATAGATATGGTTAAGAAATTTTGGTAGACCTTATTATATAGTTTTTAATTTTAAAATAATGAATTTTTAAATATTTTTTTTAGTTATGTCATCTTCGCTTTTCATAGTTGTCTTTCCCTATGGCCCCATAGTTGGTTTATACTCTAATTTTTTGTCACTATTTTTTCTATACTTAGTTTATTATATTATCTCGTTGGTCTTTACAACATACTTATTATAAACAAACAAGAAATTCATTTCATCTGAGAAATAATGACATGTAAGATGTTTTTTCTAAACAATGCACAAAAAACAAACTAAATAAATGCAACAGAGTCTCATGATCATAATGTATTTTGTTTTTAAATATTTAAGGTAATAATTATAATCTGGTTGGCATGGTTTTTTAATTAAAATAAAATAATATTTGAAATTCCAATATGGATGTGATTAAGACATTTTGACAAAGTGAGCGATGGTTGTAAAAAGAGGCCAAAGAAGAGTCTAATCAGCCAAAAATGAAGTACAATCCAAGTAAGAAATACAAGCCCTACATGTTGTGAGAATCGTGAAATGAGTGAAAATTTTAAGAAGAGGCTAAAGAGGAGTCTAAGTAGCCAAAAATGAAGTACAATCCAAGTAAGAAATACAAGCTATACATATCTGGATATGTTTTCACACTTTTAATGAATTTTGCCTATCTTTTTAGGGATTCAAACTATTGCCATGTTATTTATCCAATGAATGTGTTTGGGGAAAGGGGTTTAACTTGGATTTTTTTGCCATTATGTCTTGAATTGAATATTATTCTTGATTCACCAACTATTTATAAGTTTTTTGAAAGAGTTAATAAAAATCACTAGTCAATTTATATCAGTATGGCACTGTTGCCAAAGATTCACCAATGGAATTATACCTAAAATCTAGGATTCGATAGGATTTTATAGTAAACTTTTAGGGGTCCCTTCTTAAAATTATCCTTGATTGTGACCTTTGATTTCTTCTTTGTGTGAGTATTTTATTAAATTTCTTGAATTCTTTGAGCTACTAAAAAATGTTCAATTTTATACCAAATCAATGCTCACAATATTGTGTTTTATCAAATTTTGGTAAACTAATAGATTAGTTATCTAGATATGAGAAATTACTATGTCAAATTAGGAAGATATAGAAATTAAATAAATGACACAAACTGATTTGTAACTTTTTAAATTAAGAAATATACTAAATATAGAAAGTACAAAAGAGAAATATAAACTTATCTAGAAAATTGAGATGTAGATTATCTATGGATCTAAGACTAATAGAAAGATTGTGTTGACTGAGTGCATACCTAAAATAGGAACTAGAAGGATTCTTATACAATAGCAATGGATTTTGATAGTAGTAGAGGGCACTATTGGTATATTACCCTATAGAAAATAGGGATCATCCTTATAATTTCATTTAAATGAAATTGTATATGGTGAAATGGATGATACTTGTGAGTTTATGTCTTCAAATGTCACTTTTGTATACTCCCTAAGGTAAAATTGGAAAACTAACTTGAATGACATGGATTGGCCACAACTTGGCATTTACATTGAAATTATGATGTATTCAAAGAAGAAGGATTGTATTTAAACACGTCACTACAATTTTCTCAATTATATTATGCAAAATGGTTGGCTAAACTAAAAAAAGATAAAATGTTGAATAAATATGATGAAGATGACATGTTAATGGTGGTTTCACCAGCCATTACGTATGCATGGTTGACCATTGTGTCCATAATGATGCAGTTAGGAAGATTTAAAACCTTTCCAGGTAAACCATTTAGCTATGTGGTTTTGATAACTTGTAACTCAATAGTTTCTTGGTATTAATGTCCATTTGAGACCAATAATTGTCAAAAAAGGATTTAAGAAAAATAAATTTCAAATATAAACATGCAAGTGAAGTGGGATTAATGTATTTTTGTGGAGAAGGAGATAAAACATAAAATTCAAGAGTTAAGTTTTTGAGATATTTTTCTTGGTTGTTTATGCCTATTAAGGTGGATAGTGGGTTTTTTGGTGCCTTTATAATTGAATCCAAATTAAATTTGAACAATAAAACAAAAAATAAAACTTCTTACATATATCATGATACACCGAATACTAGAATATAAAATGCTTCTCTGATTCTGGTTTATTTTCATGGGGTTTGCATAATGTTAAAGTCGTTGAAGAAAGTGATCTAATTTTAAGTAATATTGATGAAATAAAATTCATAATTTGAATTTTTAAATAGAAATGAAATTTTTAAATGATTTAATGTCAAGTTCCCCTTTGCCTAAAATTTTTACCTAAGTATTGATAACATGTTCATACATTCCTAATCACTACCACATAATGTGTATATCCCCATGTAAATTTGTTCACATTCATTTTTTCACACTTATAAAGTGCTTAGCTAATCAAGCATCATGTTTCTCACACTCATACTATGAAACCCACCATGATCCAAAAATCATAATGAGTCAAAAATTCTCGTTAAGTTAAATAATTTGATATATCATTAAAAACATATGAAAATGCCTATAAACTCCTTCTAAAAGACTAACCCAAGGTTTGAGGCACATGATTCTAAATTTTTATCTTCAAGTCATTTTTTGTCATAATCCTAGTTTTAGCCCCTCTATGAGAAGTGCTCAAGCTAGTTGGCAAGCAAGTTATTTGAAAAGACCCTTGTAAGAAATATGAGGTATGAATTAATAAGTCACTTTATTCATGATTCAAAGTCAAAGTCATTTTAGGTCAAGAATTTATTTAGATAAGTATTTTTTAGATTGATGTTGTGGGATGTCATTGATATGAAGTAAGTCTTATGGTGTTGTTTTATAAGAAATTAAAAATAAGATAAAAGGGACCTATTTGGTGTATGTATCTATATACTTTTATTTAAATAACTCATTTACCACATTAATAGGCACCTTTTCCAATGGATTAATACCTTTAATCTATGAGAAGGTAATTTTGGCAAAATGCCAATATGTATTCTAATTTAATCAACATTATGACTAAATCATAATGACATTAAATTCTATCAATTACGTAGGCTTGGGATATTTTGGATTTGGTAATAATAATTAAAATGTTTTTGTTTTCAATGGGTATGTTAGGTTGGGTGAACTCATAGGCAATGAGGATGATTCTATAAACCCTAAGAGTTAAGCTTTGAGAATTTATATACACGATTTAGCATAATGACGACATGCAAAGTAATTCATGACAAAGGAGAAGTTATTTATGCATGATAAATATTACCAAGGTTGTCATATGAATCCATAAGAAGGTATGTTGAGCCTACAAAAATTTGTATTTTGTTCCCTACATTCAAAGATAAAATCCATAGAAGAAGAGAAATTATGTTGGCAGCATGAAGGTAGATAGATTAATGACTTGGTATACAGTTAGGGCATGACCCCATAAAGGTTGTTCCTCCTTTCTGCTAAGGATTTTAGTATCATAACCTAATTTAAAATATGCAAGTTTATGTGGTTAAAAAAATGTGACATAGGAATTTATATGCAAGTAGTCCTTGTATATGAGCACCCCTATCACATTTAAAATGTATTATAGAGGGGAACTTAATAGAGGTTTATTATTGTTTACATTTCTCTTAGAAAATATGTAAGTTTTTCTATTTTTTACTAGAGAATCTTATGTTATATGGTTAAATAGTAGACTTTTAGAGGATTATGTTATGAGATATACAAGCCCATATTTTATTAATCCAAATTCATAAGGGTTATCTTCCTAGGTGAATTAATTCTTATTCCTTATGGTTGTTTTCCAATAGTTTGATAAAATGTCCTAGTAAAGTTTATCACCCTAGTTGGGTTGTGTGGATTTGCCTTTCATTATGACAAGCCATGTGATTATTTTTAGACTAGGCTAAACTCTTGATTTGGTCATTATTTTTATAGTAAGCTAAGAATATTGATTTTATGAATTTTTAATTAGTGTTGAAATTCTACTTTATTAATTATAGTCTTTGGCATAGTTGTATTTATGTTGAGAGGTTATTTTGTTTACATAGAACTCATTATTGAGTTAAAAAGATGATTTGAAGTGAATGTGTAATTTTTTAGTTTCTATTATATATATATATATATATTTTTTATGATCAATAATACTTGGATATATGCTAGCAATCTTTACATAGCTACAGTTGGTTGCAAGATTGATTGCTATAGTAATTTTGAATACCATTTACCCTTAGCCTAGATGGTACAATAGAAGGCCATGTGAATTAAGTGGGTAATTATATGGCTCATATTATGTTCCTCAAATTTTATATAGTGCCCTTGTTTATAAATTGAGTTGATGTCATTAGGCTGGGAAATCAACTTAGATCATCCTAGATAGCCACCTTAAATAAATACTTAAATTTGAAGTTGACTACAATAAAGGGTTGGAAAATGTTATTTTATGATATAAAAAATGTTAAAAACACTCATAATAATTATTTATAACTTGATTGACTTTTTTTGGTACCATTTATATAAGAAAATTGTAGTAAAAACTATACTTTTTTGGGTTATACTGGTTGTAAGTTAGCCTTAAAAGAGACTTGGTTTTTCTAGTAGTCATCTATTTTTATCAAGACTAAGACTTGTAATAGATTATCCCCATAATTATATTTAATAAGGAACTATTTTATTGTTTTGATTGGATTATTTAATATTTTTGGTAATTTATTTTTCTTAGCCATTTAAGCTATTTTTTGTGCAAATCAGCTTAGAGCAGCCTAGAAGTGATGCTTTAAACTTATATAAATTCCTTTTTTTTTTAATAATAATTTATACCTATAAATAACCTCACAATAATTTAATCCAATAATTAGAATCAACCCTCTCATTTTTAGCCTTGTTATTCAAACCCCATTTTGGGAGGAATCCACAACAAATATGCTCTTTGTCTGGATTATTAATTGCAAGGTGCTTGGTTGATTTAATATAACTAATTTGAGTTAGAGTGATGATATCACTTCATTGTTATTATTTTTTGTTTGGTTGTGTTTGTTTCATTTGTCATAAAGGTATGTGGATTGAAAGGGCAACTGTGATATCTAAGCCCAGTGGAGTGGGGTTTGGTAAAATGCTATATACTATCCTAGTTGGGTGGAACAAAGTTGTTACTTTTGTTGATTATCATTTATAGTTTAAATATTGGTTTATATGATTTGAACATTGGTTTAAGAGGTAACTTGTCTGATTAAAAATTCTTGATTCTCTGTGTACCCTATTGAGGAGAAAGAGAAGAATGCAAAGATTATTTTTGTCTAGTTGTTCTATTCATTTGAGTTATTATTTTCCTTTTGGATGGAAATGGTGTTTTAGATGAGTGCCATGTATTATTATTTAAATTAATAATTATATATAAATATATTTGTCAATGAATTCCTTGTTATCCTAAATGGCTATGTTGAGTCTAATAGATGTGTCTATGAACTACATTGTTAATTATTGAAAAGTTATTGAAGGTTATTTTTGGGTAAGTATGAAGTTATATTGGATTAAGTGTCATTGATTTTTATGAATATGAATTATGTTTATTGTATTTTATAAATTTACTTAGCCATATAATTTTATGGATTGTGTAATTTATTCAGTTATGAAGTTGTTAGGAGTTGTATCCCTTGGTAATCTTTACAAATGAATTTAAGGCATTTCAATAAGGATATAAAATACTAATATTATGGTTTTACTACTTATTATTATATTGAAATAGTTGATATTTTTTCAAATATTGAGCCATTATTCAATAAGATAAGTAAATATGTATATGACCACTCGAAACGCCATTTTATGCTTTGGTACTTGCAGGAACTTGCTTAATATAATTCAAATTGATATTTTAGAATGTTTAGTAGAAATAAAGCAACTTACCAGCTATAAGCTAACTTGTATTGAATTTATTTTTTAGTGCAAGAAAATAAATCTTGTTTTACTCTCTTTTTTTCAAAATGATCTCATCTAGATGATGTACTTTTACTAGATTGTTTGAAGTGCTACAATGTCTAGTGTAGACTTTGCATATCATTGGAAACTCTATGATATGAAGGTTATTCCTGATGCATATAGTGATACTATAAGGACCTTATGTATTAATTATTAATATTTTTGAAATTCTTAATTTATTATATAGAGAACCTATGAAATATGCCAAGAGTGTGTAAGTCATTCTCTATTGGGTGTTCTTGTGAATTTGGTATAAATATGATGTTGTAAGATGACTATTATGCTCCTATAATTATTGTATATAATATATCTACCATTATTATATAAAACACCAATAGTATTTATTATAATAATATGTGAGGCATGAATATGATTGATTCCTTGTAGTCTTGTGTCAAATTTTGGGCCCCTAGTTTATGGATGTCTTTCAGTTTAGCCTGATGTTACTACCTTAGCTTTCAATTGAATGTATAAAAGAGGGCCTAATGAATAATGTGATCAATTTATTATTATTTTATAAATTCTAGTCTATTAATAAGTGATAGAATTAAATACAGGTTCTCCCTATGTTTATTTGTACAAAAAGGTAGAATGTTGCTCCATATTGGAAAGAGCAAATTTTCTAGATTGGTTTGCTCATACTGTAGTTGGATTTTTAATATATGAACATATATACTTATATGTGTCTATTCAGTCATGTATGCAATAATTAATTGTTGTGGGATTGTGGTAGTTTTTGTTTCCTATTTGGGTTATCCAAAAGTCATGTTTTCTCAAATATATACCATATTAAAATTTACAATGAAAAATAACACAATAGGTGCATTTATAGGTAGATTAAATGGGTTATATTCTTGATAAGTTCTTTCTTTCCATGTGAATAATGATGTATAATTATTATATTCATTCATTATCTCTTCATTGTCCTAAAATGTGGAGTCTTAACTCAGCTAAGATGCTGAGAATAATTATTTTGGTTGGATGCTTTCTTGGTAACTACTATATACAGTGAAGACTCATGTACTATAAGTTTTTCTATATTGAGCATTTTATGAATGATCTTTGGATAAGGGATTTAAATAAATTCTTGATTAGTGAACTAATATTTGAAATACATATTGTCTAATTTGAGCAAATTTATTATACTACAATTCATTGAATGAGTCATGGGTATGAAATACTCTTAGGTAGTTTGTTTGGATCATTCTATAGTAGATTGGATGTTAGCCTGTAGTAGATTAGATGTTATCCTATAATAGATTGGATGTAATCCTATAAAAGATTAGATGTTATCTTGTAGTAGATAGGATGTCATCCTATAGTAGATTGGATGTTATCATGTATCGTGTTTGGATCATCATAAGAGACCATACCAAAGGTAAGTCTTCCTAAAAAAAGGGAGATAAATTGTTAGGTTGGTGGAATATGAAAATTTTTAGTTAAAATATATTTTCTTGAGAATGACAATCATATTTCTCTTTAATTAACCTTTAATTTTGTTTTGGATTCTATTTTTTAATGCAATTTTATTGTTGTCATCTCCTCATCTGAGTTTTGATGATTTGCATGGATGAAAATTGAAAAAAAGAATTGGGTCAAGTTGAGTTCATTTCACTTGGTTTCAGAGCTTGTGATCTAAGTATTTTAGTAAAATATTACTCAACTAAGAAAAACTCAATGCATATTGCATCTAAGTTATATTTTGATGGTAGAAAACTTGTTTCCTAGTGGTGATTGGAATGGGAAGTATCCTATTAATGACTCTGAGATACCAGATAACACTATTTTATCTTAGAACCTTATGGGCTCTTAAAATTTCCCTAACCATAATATGTTAATATCCATAGCCTTGGCTGAAGTCACCCTTTTCCAAATTTAGTTGCATTAAGTTGGATGTTACTTGACTACTAGTTAACCTATATGGGTAGGTCAATAAGAGTCAATTCAATAGAAGTCCACTGTTAGAATTAAGAATGAATACTCGATATATGTTAGTGATTTATGTGAGTAGGTCACCATAAGATGCTTAGGACATTATGTCCTTGAATGGATTGAGAGTGTGGTTTATGCCTGTAAGGATAGTTGAGGAGAGGATAACTTATTTATTTGATTAAATGAACTAGTTTTGGAATTTTCTCTAGTAGGGGACCAGTTTGAGATTTTGGGGTTGCTAGGGATGAATGGTTGTTGATTACCATTGTCATTCTATAGAATATTTAATAGTAGGATTTTCTATGAATGCATACATTCTAATTAATCTTGATCATGCTATAATAAAAAAATATACAACCACCATCTTGATTTGCAGAATAAAATCTAGAGCCTATTGGCTACATTTAAGTTCCTATGCTACTAATGATATTAATGATTTTCATGGGCATGAGTCTCAAGGAATTTTTCATTAATAATAAATTAATTATTATTAATTAAGTCTTGAATTTTGAATTAGGTAATTAAATCTGATTTAGGATCAATAGGGGTACTATTGATTTATCTCAAATGATTAGGAAGTAACCCCTTGGAAAAGAGCAGTTAATCATTGATTTTATGTAGTTATGTTTTATTAATAGTTGTAACAAGTCGCTATATCTTTTTATTGGCTTTATGTGTCACTATAGGTGACTATTTACAACTATGCAAATTTTAAAAAACATTTTTCCTAGTGATTGGGGAGCATTGTTTGGTCAAAAGTGGTGGAGTTGTAAGAAATACCAAGAAGGTTTTGCTATTTGAAACACTATTATAGTTGGTTGATTTAAACCATCATATAACCTGAAAGTGTATAAGCATTGTCATATATTATTGAGGTGCTAGAATCTATGAATTTTAGTTAAAATTAATGATTTTGGGAGGGGGTGAATGTGGCTGACTTGTTTGGACAATATCAGGAAGATTTTATTAGCTGAAATTTTGATATTCTATTAACAACAAACATTATTGGATAATTGATGTCATCTAGGATGGCATATGAACATAGATTAAATTGATGTAAATCATGGACCCTTGTGTTTCATCTATAAGTGTGTTTAATTGTTATGATGTGAAAATACTTTTGCATAAATTATCAAAACATGTGTATCATAGTCTTTGTGGTTCCTTCATGCATGAAGATTGCTTTATGTTGTAACCCCTCCATGATACATGAAGGTAATACGCCACATGAATCCTATAATTACTCTATGTCACCAACATTATTGTATGGATATTTTGTATATATGTCATGAATTAAGTGTGACCTTATGTTGTTAAAATGTTAATATGTGGTAATGTGATCATAAACTACTTTTTTGATGTAACTTTTCCATCTCAAAATAAACATTTATTAATTCAAATTTGATAGGGTATAGTGTTATATTGTGTGGTGTAACCCTATATCACTACTCTAATAATTAGAATTAATTCAAGTGTGAGGTTGAGGGTGGAAAATCACTATATCCACATTGATCTAGACCAAATATAGTATAGGAAGTAGAGTCTCTAGTAGGCTAAAAACCCACTTGTATCCTTTGCATGAAGTAGCCACCTGATTCATTCAGGTGTTTGCACCACGTGTAGACACTAGAAAATTGCACACTATCATTCTAGATGTTGAAACCCCCCTAGACCACCTTGGGACCTCATAGGGACCAAACATTGACCTTTCGACCACAAACCAGACCTAACTCAAGTCAATTTTGACCCACTAACTAGCCCACCTCTTTAACCTAACTTTACCTTGACCCTTAACCACTGACAGTCAGGTTCCACCATTTTAATCACTAACTACCACAACAACTCCAATTTTATTTTTTATTCTTATCCACTCATGAATTATGCATGTTAAGACTAAAATTATAACTTGGTGTTGAACCCATTTTGAACTTAAACTTACACCTCTCCCTTTTATATAAAGAGAAGAAGAGGAGGTGAGAATAGATGAGCAATTATCAAAGCAATCATCATCAAAACTTCTTGGGCAAGATATCAAATCTTCTTATGCAGGTATTCTTCTAGCTTCTAGCATCCCAACTCCAGGACTTCTTCAATCCATCAACTATCAACCACAAGATAAGTATATTATTCTTGTTTTAAATTTTAGTTACTTAGTTTTAACAAATTTTCAACTCCATATATTACCTCTTCCACCAGAACACCCTCTAACCATTCTTAACCATCTAAGTACCAAACCTTTACCCTTGATAATTTTGAGGCTCTCTTTTTACCTCATGACCATTAACCAACCTCTAGAAACCTAAAAAACTATTTTGGGACCAACCTATAACCTTTTCTAGATGGAATCAATAAGTTGTCTAAACCCATAGTGAGCACTGATAGTCACCCTAACCGTCTATGGTCATCACCCTGACCACTAATGATCATTGTGTGACAAAATAGAAGCAAGCTATTTTCACCCACCAAACCTCAAACAAATCTCACTTTCTGACCTCTATCTTAATCATAAAACCCTAACCTATTTTTTGAAGCATACCCAAACTATTTATCATTAGTATCAACCCGTATATTGCTATAATTAGTCAATTTCACCCATTTATCAAACACTTATTGTATTAAATTTTAGTATCTTCTATTATTTATTCAAGTAAATTATTTTTCATAACTTGATTATTTAAAAGTGTGGATTGATAGCCTCCAAAGAAGCTTGTGCTTCATGGATCTAGCTCACTAAGAAATCTACCCTACTATCTATCTTACCATCCATCTATTTGAGTGCTTTCTTATCTACAGGTCATCCTCCCAAGACAACGAGGAGTATCTACAACCATTTGGATCATGGAGTGCAAACCAAATCCAAGTTTTTCTAACCTTAGCCTTCTTTCAAGTTTTACAACTTTATTTTTAAATAAAATAAGCAAAATTTACGTGAAACATTCTAGCACGCCCGGTGGGACCCTTGAGTTTTTTTCTTGGGTTCATAGTTGAATTAAGTGCTTCTTCTTCTTGTCTTTTTTCTCATACAATGAAAAAAAAAATCATTTTGGACTTAAAATTGATTGCATCCATTGTTTTCTTGCTTATTTTAGCTCACATAGATTAATTAATCAATTAATTCAATCATAGCATCCTTGCATCACACACACAAACCAAACTATCTACATCAATCAAACATCAAAACAACTTGACATAAATCCTAACTAGGATTTCATTACCTAGCAGTCACCTTACCTTTCCTAGCTATCCTACTTGAATTTCACCACCAAGAGGAGAACAAACTCAACGCTCTAGTTGAGTATAAACTCTAGAAATTGGTATATATTGGCTAAACACCTAACACCCTTATCATTGTAGTGTTTAAAGTGAGCGGGTAGGCCCCAATACCAAGCCATGTATTGATTTCCAATATAGATCCCTTCGAGATCCTAAACACAAATTGAAACCAACCATAGACTTCTCTAATATTACCTGCTCTACAATCTAAGTTGAGTCACACAATTCAAATTTAAGGCATAAGCTACAAGAGAGACTAAAAATAATCTTAAGATTTAACTTTCTTTAGTGTGTGTTTTATCTTCTTTGACTTTTTCTTATCTTCTCTTTGTTTGAATTGTGAGGAATTTAACCCCCTTGGGAATTTTTTTCCACCATCTTACCTTCAACCACCTCATCTCCCTTGTCTTGTTTAATGGATAGCCCTCCTATATTTTTGGCAAGATATCCTAACTTTGTTAGACTCTTAGAATATAACCCTCTTTCCTTGGAATGTTACCTTGCATCATGATCCACTTTTCTCCCAACATTACCCTTAATCAACCCAACCTCAACTATGAGCAACCCAACATCACCCACAACTAACCCAACTTTGCCTATAATCAATTCAACCTCAAATACAACAAATTAACAACCTTTCAACAACCAATTGATCATCACCTCAACCAACCAATAACCTTTCAACCCTTATTTGACCCTTGTCATAACCCACCTCAACTATCTCAACCTCACCAAACTTTAGGTTACCTATCCCAACCATCATATCAATTACCTCAACTATATCAAAATTTTAATTACCTACCTCAACCATAATATCAATCACCTATACCCCCTTTGTAGTGACCTTATTTATCTCAAAACCAAGACTTATTCTATCCCCCTAGTCGTACCACCCACAACTACCAACCTAACAACTATCAAACCAACCACTATCAACCTACTTTATCAACCTCATCAAATCAAACCAATAATCATCCAACCAACAACTATAAAACAAAATTTCTTAACCAATAAATCTTATCACCCTTACCAATGTTATCAAACCTATCAATCCAACCTACCTTACCCACATTTTCAACCTTATCAACCCCATCAAATCCAATCAATAAATATCAACCTACCATATTGAACCAACCAAACTTCTTAAACCACCCAACCATATCAAACCTACCCACCATATCAATCATGTCAAATCCATCAAATACCTTAACCTTACCTAACCTCTCAAATAAACCTACCTTATCTACCTTATCAAACCAACCAAATTTTTCAAACCCACCGATCTTATCAAACCAACCAACCTTACCAAATCAAACCAATAACTATCAACAAAAATTTTCTAACCAACCAACCTTATCAAGCATACCCAACCCATCAAATCACTCAAACTTGTCAAGTCAATTCAACTTATTCAACCAACCAACTTTACCAAACCAACCAATTAGCTCACAACCTCAAGAGCCATTGATGCACCCTCTTCCTAAGAAGTATACCCCACTGGGGGAATCATATGCCTTAATCCTCAATAAAATTTTAAGGGATCATATCATTAGATTCCCTCAAATCAAACCCATCAATGCTTCTCTTATAAAACCCATTTATTTTATATAAAATGAGTTTTGTATGTATCATCACATAAACATAATGTGGTAGATAGATGTGGGTATTTTAAGATTATCATCCAAAACCTTATTGATAAAAAGGAGGTTCTAAAAGATATTCTCCATGTTCCCCCCAACCTAGCCCTAAATGTCTTTACGTAATCAATCATTAAACCTCTTTCTTCACCCATTATTGTGCAATCCCATAATCAAATTCCTCAACACAATGAGGTCCCCTCATTAGATTTGGTTCTTAGTGCATCTATAACTAGGGAAACCATAATCAAAACCCCAACTAATCCACTTGTTATCCAAGTTCACCCTTTTCAATTTCTTTTTGAAATCATCACTAAGGAAGAATCAACCTTAAACCAACCACTTGTTGACCAAGAAGAGCCTTCTCAACTTTCCTTTAAAACCATCATTAAGGAAGCCAACCCACCTCTTCCACTTCCCCTTTTAATGGAGCCAACCCAAACTCAAAACACCTCACCTATAACTAAATCCAACCCAACCTCAACTAAAATCAAACCCATTCAATTTCTCTATAATCTAATAGTTTTCATCTACCTAATGCCATTGTCTTTGGTTCAATTCCTTTTTGAATAGGGTCAAATCTTTGTCACCTTAACTTACCAAACAAATAAGCAAACCCAATCAATAAGCCAAATCAACCACCCATCCTACCTCCCCTAACTAGTCAAACCAACCTGTAAATCAAATCAATTAACCATGATCAGCCTAACTTTTAATCCAACCATAAGCAACTTATCTATCAACACAAACCAACATCAACCCTTCATTTTAGATTTCTTAAATCTTGGCTACCCTTTCATCCAAGCTACCCACACCTCACCTAAATTTCATCATTATGATAATCCAAAACTCTTGTCCAACCCACCTCTATTTCAAGATGATTTTTCCAACATTATTTCTAAACTTCAAACCTACCCAAATCTGACCCAATAATGTTTCCCTTGCCATATCACCATAATGGAGATCCCACCTAAACCACCACCTACAACTTAAACTCTAAACTAACTAACAACCCTTGGGAGGTAAATGAATTCATATTCATCCTTCCTAAACCCTTTTTACTAACCCACATCTTTACTTGGAAATATTTTCCCACCTCAACATTCATGGAAAGAACATTTGGGGGAATTCTTCCTCTAAAATATTTGACCAAACAATAACCTAAACATTAACCAATGAACAAACTAACCCTTGGCACCTACCATCAACCCAACCTTGCCTATAACCAAACCAACAAACATTATCTCTAACCAAAGTTTAGCAACCATCACCTAACCAACCTTACCTTTTTTTACTCTATCTAACCTAAAGTCCTTTTCCATGTCTAATCTAGTGTCAGAAAGTAACTAGGAGACCTTTTCTCTCCTGATTAGCTCAAAATATTTACATGTAAGTGTGGATTTGGGGCATATTAGAACCTTATCCCCTTAATACTTTATATTCAAGTCTTTTTATTCTGTTAAACCAAGTTCTTATTCATCTTGTGTCTAAGTTAAAGCTCATCCCTTATTTTCAACCACCTGCATTTCCTTATTTTAAATACAACTAATTAAAATAGGTCATATGCTTATCCATCACACCCTTAGCCTAATCCTAAGCATGGGTACCATAGGTCTACCTATGGTATGATTCTCATGGACACTTTTCATCCCTTATAAGATGAATCCCCATGGTCATTGTCACTTAAACCTCTTTCACCCATCATTCACCCTCTTGTGTTATGGTTTTACCTCCATAAAGGAAAGCATTTAAGCCTATATAGACTATTTCATGTCTAAACTATCATATCATTCAATTTGGGATACCAAATATCACTTGGGTCAAAAATATATAGCATTATAGACTATTCCCTTGAAGGACAGCTACCCAAAACTATCAAAAATTACTTAAAAAGTTAAATTAATCCCTTAAAGGATAACTATCAACATAAACAAATCCAAAGCTTAGACCACTCCCTTGAAGGATGGCTAAGTCAACTTTTGTCAAGTAATCACTTGAAATCTTTCTATTATCTCCAAATCTTTCACTCTAGAAGAGAGTGTTTAGTCATCTCCCAGATTTAGGCAATGTTGGAACATCTCTAGGCCTATGGGTATGCTTATAGATGAAATGGATCTCTAGATTGAAATGGCTAGCTCCCTAGTGCGTGTCTCTGTCAAAAAATATCTATTAAAATAGCTTGTTTAAATGGAAAAGAGTTAGAAATTTACATAAAAGGAAATCCTATTCTAAGAGTGGTGATACACCAAAATTAGTTTCCACATGAATTTCATATTCTAGTGTATAATACAGCAAAAGCACAAACCATTCCCAAACTCTAAATATTCTAACAATAATATTTCAACACAGAGGTGAGATGTGTAAAAAAGGACATAAGGTAAATGAGTTGAAAGGTAAACTTTGCACATTTAAAATAGTAATACACATGTAGAAATTCAATACACTTGGATACACACTATGTGATCAATTATAATAAGAACTCTTGTTTAGGTATGAATGATAAAGTGGGTAAAAGGATGGAAAATCATCACATGTTGCCACTATACATCTCTTACACACTCAGACCAAAAACCTAGAAAAATCTTGAAGGAAATAGATTTATGTTAAATTCTTAAAGGAAAAACTTAAATCATTCTAGCAAAGCTTCACAATACACTGCATGGTCTCCTTTTGCACTAGCCAAGGCACTATATATATATCCAAAAGGAAGAGAGAGAGGAAAGCATTTTGTGCCAAGGAGAGGAATCAATTATGTTAGAAGTCTTTGTCTTTAGTTATAACTAAATTTGCTAATGATACTCATTAGGGAACTCTAATTGATCCATGTTAACCTCTTAAATGCCCTTGGATTTCCCTCTTAAAGATGTTTTTCCAATGGCTACTCAACCAAATTGAGATATTTGGAGATGGAATTAAAATGGTTGATGTTAAAGGAGCCACCTATTAGAAATCTATTTTGGTGCCCAACTGCTTCTCTTTGGCTTGTTGATATGTGCAATGGCATGGAAGAGAGTCACTTTCATTCTATTTTTCCTTAAAGAGGCATTGTTGGGAATTCATTTGCTCATTGATTAATCTTTCCATTGGCTATCTAGAATGACTTGGATCAATGATTTGCACTGTCGATCTGCCTATCATAGATCAGCTATTGGATCAAGTTTTATAAGTTAAGTAGTCTTGAAAACTTGATTTGCACTATCAAGACCTTTTTGGGATTTCTTGGCTACTTGACTTATAAAGTTTATAAGTAAATTCTTTGGATAATCCTAATTTGCACTGTGTAGATCCATTTAGGTTTTTTAACTTCCTCAACTTTAGACTTTATCGACTTGAAGACTTTAGAATTTCTAAACTCCAAGTCTTCAAGGTTTTCAAACCTGATTAATTCCAATGGCTAGTTCCTTGCTCTGAAGTTGATGTCTGCCTGCACATTACTAGACATTTATTTGAGAATAATTATTTCAAGATTTTTACAAGCTTTTTCCTTTGGGTTTTTCTTCTTATGGCTTGGGAGTGAGCCTTCAAAACTTTTCGAAGGGAACTTAAAAGGGAAAGTGACCCTTCAAAAAAGTTTTGAAGAACACTTTGGAAAGGAAAGTGACCCTTTGAAAAAGTTTAAAAGGGCACTTTGGAAGAAAAGTGACCCTTCAAAAAAGTTTTGAAGGGCACTTTAGAAGAAAAGTGACGTTTTGAAAAAGTTTCGAAGGGCACTTTGGAAGAAAAGTGACCGTTCAGAACTTTCTAAAGGGCACCTGGAAAGGAAAGTGACCCTTTGGAAAAGTTTTGAAGGGCACTTTGGAAAAAAAGTGACCCTTCGAAAAAGTTTTGAAGGGTGCTTTGGATGGAAAAATGACCATTCAAAAAAATTTAAAGGGCACTATGGAGGAAAGAAAAGACCCTTCAAAACTTTTTGAAACACAATCTGAAGAGAGAGAAAACCTTCAAAAAAAATTTGAAGGGTAAAATTTGAAGGGAAAAGACAAAGGAAGAGAAAAACCTTTCTAAAAGAGACAATACTTAGGTAAAAAGCGGGGAAAAAAACTTGAACAAGGTTAAAATAAAGCTTTCGAAGAAGATAAAACAACCATTTTATTCATGAGTCCACCATTGAATTGAAAACATACAAGAGATGCTAAACTTAGCCAAAATAAATTACAAAATTAGGTATGAAAATTGGCTAACATTCTTGGTGATTCCCAAGAGAGGCATGCCTATTATGCCTAAGACCAGTTGCCTTAATCCTTCCATTAGGCATGGAGTCACACATAAGGCAGTCAAAAGAAATTGAATAAGCTTTGCTCAAAACACACAAATTGGATGATCACACCAAACAAAATTAGTAAATCACATGCTACAAATCACTTAAAGAACACAACAAAAAACAAAGGGAAACACACCTAGACAACTATTTACAAGATAGTCTTACAAGGATTAGTAGTAGATTTTTAGATGTATCCCATTCATAGGGATAGGTAATTCTTCTCCATCCATCTTGGCTAATTTGAAGGAGTTGCTTTGGTTGCACTTTCTGATGATGTAAGGTCCACTCCACAAAGTGTCAAAATTTGTATGCCTGCCTGGTTTTACTCTATCTTCATCCCTTTTAAAACCAAGTTAGCTTATTTGAATACTCTTACAGTTTATCTCTTATCAAAGGACTTCTTCATGAGTATTTGGTGATGTTCCATGGCCTTGTGTGCATTATCCCTTGCTTCCTATAGTTGCATTAGTTCTATCAATCTGACCTCCATTGGAGTGTTTTAAAGTAATTTCAGCTATTGTGCAAGTTCTAGTGCAGGGAGTTCTTGGCATATGGACAACCTAGCTTCTCTCCCATAAATAAGTACAAAGTGAGAGTTACTAATTTATTTCTTAGGAGTAATTTTTTCTACCCATAAAGTTGTCTTTAAATTTTTATGTCATGCCCTTTGATTGGTCTCCAACATCCTCTTGATTATTTTGATGAAGTTCTTATTGGTAGACTCAGCCAATCCATTACCTTGAGGATAATAATTGGATGAGATAATCAAGTGAACTCCATTCCTTACTGCCCAATCAGAAGTTTTAATATTTATGAAAGCAAGTGCATTATCAGAAATGATGGCATGGGGAACTCCAAACCTTGTCATAATATTGTCATAAAATTCCAAAATAGCATTTTTGCTTGCCTCCTTCAATGCAATAGCCTCTACCAACCTTGTAAAGTAGTTAGTGGTAGTCAATATCCATTTGTGTCCAACACTTGATGGAGGGTCAATCATGCCAATAAAATTGAGACCCCATTACATGACAGGCTGGTCCACTTGGATAGGTTTTAATAGAAGGGCTACAAGTTTCTATTTGCCTATAAAGAAGGCACATTGAGGACACTTTCTAACCCATTGGTAATAGTCCTTAAAAATACCAAGCCAATAGTAACCAGCCCTCATTATCTTTGCATCTATTGTCTTAAGAGAGAAATGACCTCCATCTATATTATTATGGAACTTCTCTAGCAGCATATCAAATTGATCATTGTTAACACATCTTAGCAGCACATTATTCACATCCTTTCTAAAAATAACACCATACAGAAGATAGTAAGGAATGGTTTGCATTCTAAAATATCTCCTTTGAGACTTGTTCAAGCTATTGGGACACTCACCATTTTGAAGAAAACTAATGATGTCTTATGTCTAACTTTGAGCTTATATTTGATTAGCTAGTTGGGGTTGAACTTGGTTGACCAAGGCTTCCTCTTTTGGCTCTTGAAGATCTAAATCTAAATGCTCACACAATCCTCTTCCTCTCACCAAGCTCATCAATTTAATATCCACATCATACTCCATCACCTTTGTAATCCATTCAACGCTCTTTTCATTGAGGTCCTTGCTTAAGAGAAACTCATTGATGCTAGGATGAGAAACCATGACAAGTATCTTGTTGTTGTAAACCATGTGTCTAAATTTAATTTAATCCTCTAATCACTATTAGAGCCTACTTCTCAATAAAATAATGCCTGACCTCATAATCCTCTAATAATTAGTTGAAGAATGCAATTGGTTGCTCAACCTCTTCATTATTATTTTGTATAAGCATAGTTGAGATTTTATCAAGGTTAGCAAAGGTATAGAGTATGAAATCCTTGGAAAAGTTTGGGTTTAAGAGAGTAGGAGATTCTACAATTACTTGCTTGATTGCCTCAAAACTACACTTACCTTCATTTGTCCAAGTAAAATCTTGGTTCTTCTTGAGCATGGTTGTGATAGGCTTTACCATAGTTTCAAATCCTAGAATAAAACTCCTTACAAAGTTTATTTTCCCTAAGAAGCTTTTCAACCCTTTCTTGTGTTGAAGTAAGAACAAGCCTAAAATATCCTCAATCCTCTCAAGGTCAATAAACAAGCCTTCTTTTGAAATAATATGACCCAAAAGCTTACCTTCATAGACAACAAAGATGCGCTTTTTTGGATTAAGGGATATTCCATACTCCCTATATTTCTCAAACACCTACCTTAGATGTTTTGTGTGATCAATAACATCTTTGAAAAAAATGGTTATCTCATCAAGATACACTAGTAGAAACTTATTGATCAGACCTTTAAAAGCCATGTCCATTGCCCTTTGAAATGTGGCTCTAGTGTTTGATAAACCAAAAGGCATATTATTATGGGCAAAGGTCCCCCATTTTATAGTGAAGGTTGTCTTGAACTAATCTTCTTCATTGACCAATATTTGATTGTGGCTTGAATAACTATCAAGAAGTGAGAAGCATTGAGAACTTGAAACAACTTATAGAATTTGCTCCATTTAAAGCAATGGATAATGATCCTTAAGAGATACTCTATTAAGATCTCAAAATTCCACACAAAGCCTAATTTCTCCATTATTTTTTTAGATAGGTACAAAATTATCCACCCATGTCAAGTGATTTATAGGAAAGATAATCCTAGACTCAATCAGCTTGGTCAGCTCCTTCTTCATCAGTTCTTCTATCTTGGGATTGATAGGCCATTATTTTTGCCTGGCCGATTTAGCTTGAGGTTCTATCTCAATGGTGTGATTAGCTAGACTTGGATCAAACCCTTTCAAATATTTATATTCCTAATCAAAGATATCATGGAACTCCTTGCATAGTTCAACAAAGCCCTGCCTTTCAGACAAAGAATAAAGCTTACCAATATTTAGGAGCTTATCCTTGTAAATCATGACTCTCTCATAATTCTCTTCTTTTTTGGACATTCTCACTCTTTCCTTCTTATTTTTATCATCTTCATTTAATACACTCTCCAAGGTAATCATCCCCTTAGATATCTTATTTTTCTTTAGCTGTATAAACTGTTCTTCATAATGATCATGCAATATTTTTTGGTTCCTTTAGGAGAAACTTGCCTCATTTTATAATAAGTGTGCAATGTGTTCATCACTTTCAAACACCTATCATGACACTTCATTATCTAGGATAGAAGGCCTCATAATGAATTTGATGTGAGATTGATCTTTCTCTTTTCCCACATCAATAACTGCATCGAAATGTGCCCCTATGGTAGCCAACATATCAACATGTTTATTCAGTATGGGTTATATGTTGAAGGTAAAAAAATATTCAAGTAGGTCCCATACCCTATGCTTGTAGGATTTAAGCAAAATATTCTTGGTTATAGCTTGATTTCTTACTTGATGAATGACCAACTCATTATCACCATAGACCTTTAAATTCTTGATCCCTCTCCTCTTTTCCCATTTAAGGCCATGAACTACGCCTTCATATTATGTGACATTGCAGGTGCAACTAAAGTGAAATTTATAGGAGGATTGGTATTGGTTATTTGATGGATAAATAATCATGATTATATCTCTTGCACCCACTTATCTCCTTGAACCATCAAAAAACATTTCCCATATCCCTTCAAGCTCATGATCTTTATTAATAAGTGAAGGGGTTGGAACATCCTTTTCATGCATATAGTAAACTCCCAAATCAGTCTCTTCAATGAAGGTGTATGGATCAAGTCCATTTGTCTTAGCATTTTATTTATTAAGGAAGAGATTAGAAATGCCTTCAAGGGGGGAGGATGCTTCACCATCCATAACACTTTTAGATTCTTTGCTAATTAGATAATTTTGATTTAAGTTTATCTCCATGTATGGCTCAATATGAAACCTTGCTAAGGGTTGAGTCCTTATAGTCACCATGGTTCCATATCTTGTTTTAAAAACTATAAAACACTAATAAAAAAAAAGTTACCCTCCTATCTTAGCCATGAATTCCCTTGACAAGCAAATAGCAAAATGGGCTGGAAGGTCTACCACCATAATCTCCTAAAAATTAGAAAACTTGGGAAATCATGTAGGAAGACCTTTAGACCTTTGACTAGTCCCACTATCTTATTTAGAGTCCAATCAAGCTAAAATACACCCTTGTTATGTGGCTCATATTTTAGTCTCAACTTATCAGCCACCACTTTAGGCATAATAGTGGTACTAGCTCCACTATCCATAATGCAATTATGGACCAACTTGTCTCCTACAATGAGGGTGAGATAGAAGGGTGGAGGATTTTCAGACTTGGTGGAGGGATCTAAGACATGGCTTGGATTATTGGTAAGGACTACAGCATTGTGATTTGAAATTTGAGGGGCTACATGAATGTTTACAAGTTGTTCTTGCAATAGCTCCTGCTGACTAGGCATATGCAAGACTTCCCAAAGAGATATGCTTATCTTGGCATTATTAAAAGAATAAATAATGTTTAAAGAGGGAGCATTCACCTTTTATTGGACCTTTTAAGGTAGAGAAGGAGTCCAAACCTATTGTGTTGTAGGTTTGACAATCCTACCTGTACTCTGATTTTGCTAAGGAGCATGACTTGCAATAGGTATAGCATTAGGATTCACAATTTGTGGCCTTGGAGAGGCATCACTTGGAGTTACATTCATTCCTTGATCTTATCCCAATGCTCTCTATTTGGCTCTTGTGTTAGCTATAATTTACATGCTTTGATTTAACACATTATCATCTCTTGCTTGGAAGTTCATCATACCTACACTTTGGTTGCAACCTTCTCCACAATTATCCCTTTGCATAAGGTCTGCTTCTTTTGAAGTTACATAAGGAGTAGTTTCCTCTTGTGCCACCAAATCTTGGCTACTTTCTCCATCATCATGCATAAATTGACCTTGAGGTTATCCCTATTGGTCCAAATGATTCTCTCCTTGGACCAGATTAGCATGTGCTAGAATAATAGCCTTTAAGAGGAGTGGAATTAGGATTATAGGCATTGGGCTACCTATTGTAACCTTTTTTATTCTATCCTCTTCCTTGGTAGTTGTATTAGGGTAGAGATATATATCTTGTTTTAAGATAATATTGATGATTAGGTGGATCACTCATTTAGAATTGAGCTTGTTTGAGCTGAGCTTGTAATGATCAGATCTCTTCATCTTTATCCACAACATCTTCCACCTTCTTGGGAAAGGGCCTTGGATTCACATTGGTATTAGGAACTTGTGCTACGTTTGGAGCTTTAATTAAATTATGATACAACAAAGGCGTGAAAACTCTTAGAGGGAGCTTTCCAGCGTGTATTAAGCTATTCTCAGCTTTAATGGCTAGCTCATATGTTCTTGGTAGAGTGAAACCTTTCATTGACTATAACATAATAACCACATCTATACTAATACCTTTGAGATACATGGGGAACACAAATCTTGGAGGAGGTCTCATGATAGGTGGTAGCCTATGCCATGTCCTTTGAAACCTTTCATTAAAATCCCCCATGGATTCATTAAGACCTCTCTTTATTACATTTAGCTAATGGATTAGTGAAGAATGGTCACTTTTGTTTCCAAATCTAGTTACCAAAAATTCCCCAAAGTCATCCCAACTCATAATATAACCACCTTCCAATGTTTTGTACCAGTCAAGTGCCTTACCTTTTAAAGACAACCAATAATCTAATGGTTATATTAGCTCAAGTGACATTATAGAAATTATGAAATTTTGAAATGTTTATAATATGCTCAGATGGTGTAATAAAACCCTCTCCATTGAAACCAGGGAGACTCTTGGTAGCATTGGGAGGAATAAGGTCATATGCAAGAAGGTCAATTAGATTTTGTGTGTTAAAGGCTGGGAAAGGTTGTTGTCTCTCCATTTTTATTCTTTCCTCTTGATCTCTTATTTCTCCAACTTCTTCAACTTCTTCTTCTTCTCTAAAACCTCCTTTCTAAGGATCTCTATGCACTGGGAATGATTTAGGGTGTTGTTCTTCAAGAAGAGCTTCAGCTAGAGGGGCTTGATCAGAAGTCCTAGATGACCTAGTGAGGACCATGAAGTATAATGTGGGAAATGTGATCTAAAACTAGAGAGTCTCACCTTTTGGAGTCACCAAATTTTGTATTAAGAGTAAAAACTTAGATTTGTCAAGACCAACATTCACCTTGACATGTAAATAACTAGGAACTGGGGTCCCACCGGGTGTGCCAGAACTATTATCTCCAAATCTTGCACCCTATAAGAGAGTGTTTAATCCTCTCCTAGATTTGGGAAACATTGAAACATTTTCAGGCCTATGGGTATGCCTATGGATGAAATGGACCTATAAATTGAAAGGGCTAGCTCCCTAATGTGTGTCTTTGCAAGACAATCTCTGCTAAACTAGCTTGTTTAAAGAGAAAAGAGTTAGAAATTTATAAAAAAGGAAATCCTATTCTAAGAGTGGTGACACACCAAAACTATTTTCTACATGAATGTTAGATTCTAGTGCATAATATATAAAAATCACAAACCATTCGCAAACTCTAAAGATTTTAACAACAATATTTCAACATAGAGGTAAGATGTGTAAAAAATGACATAAATGAGTTGAAAGGCAAAATTTGCACATTCAAGATAGTAATACACATGCAGAAATTCAATACACTTAGATACACACTATGTGACTAGTTAGACTAAGAACCCTTGTTCAAGTATGAAGGTTAAAGTGGGTAGAAGGATGGAAAATCATCACATGTTGCCACTATACATCTCTTGCACACTCAGACTAAAAGCCTAAAATTTTTTTGAAAGAAATAGATTTATACTAACTATTTAAAGGTAGAACTTGAATCATTCTAACAAGGCTTCACCATACACTATGTGGTCTCCTTTTTCACTAGCCAAGGGGTTGTATATATATTCAAAAGGAAGAGAGAGGAAAGCTTTTGGCACCAAGGAGATGAATCAATTATGTTGGAAGTCTCTATCTTTAGTTGCAACTAACTTTGCCAATGATGCTCATTAGGGCACTCTGATTGATCCATTGCAACCTCTTGAACACCCTTGGATTTCCCTCTTTAAGTTGTTTCTTCAACAACTTATCAACCAAATCTAGATATTTGGAGATGGTGTTAAAATGGTTGTTGTCAAAGGAGCCACCTATTAGAAATCTATTTCAACACCCAACCACTTCTCCTTGGCTTGTTGATATGTACAATGATGTAGAAAAGAGTCACTTTCATTATATTTTGCCTTGGAGAGGTATTGTTAGGAATCCATCTGCTCATTGATTGATCTTTCCATTGGCCATCTAGAATGACCTGAATCATTTATTTACACCATCGATTTACCTATCACAGATCAACCATTGGATCAAGCTTTATAATTTAATTAGTCTTGAAAATGTGATTTTCACTATCAAGACCTTTTAAAGATTTCTTGGCTACTTGACTTATAAATTTTATAAGTAAAGTATTTGGATAATCTCAATTTGCACTATGCAGACCCATTCAAGTTTTTCAGCTTCCTCGACTTCAAACTTTCTCAGCTTGAAGACTTTAAACTTTTTAAGCTTCAAGTCTTCAAGGTTTCAAACTTGATTACTTCTAATGACTAGTTGCTCTAAAGTTGATGTCTACTTGCACTTCACTGGATATTTTTTAGGGAAGAATTATTTTGGGATTTTTGCAAGATCTTTCCTTTGGGATTTTCTAATGGCTTGGGAAGTGACCCTTTAGAACTTTGTTAAGGGCATTTGGAAGGGAAAGTGACCCTTCAAAAAATTTCTAAAGGGCACTTTGGAAAGGAAAGTGACCCTTTGAAAAAGTTTTAAAGGGCACTTTGGAAGAAAAGTGACCCTTCAAAAAAGTTCCGAAGGGCACTTTGGAAGAAAAGTGACCCTTCAAAACTTTTTGAAGGGCACTTGGAAAGGAAAGTGACCCTTTAAAAAATTTCTGAAGTGCACTTTGGAAAAAAAGTAACCCTTTGGAAAAGTTCTGAAGGACACTTTGGATAAAAAAGTGACCCTTCAAAAAAATTTGAAGGGCACTTTGGAGGAAATAAAATACCCTTTATAACTTTTTGAAGGGTAATCTGAAGAGAGAGAAACTCTTCAAAAAAGTTATGAAGGGCAAACACTGAAGGGAAAAGACAAAGGAAGAGAAAGACCTTTCCAAAAGAGACAACACTTAGGTAAAAAGGGGGGAAAAACACTTGAACAAGGCTGAAACAAAGCTTTTGAAGAAGAGAAAACAACCAATTTATTCATGAGTCCTTCACCATTGAATTGAAAACAAACAAGAGATGTTGAACTTAGCCAAAGGAAATTGAAAATTTGGGTATGAAAATTGGCTAACACTTCCCACATAGATCAACTTCCTAAACCCATCAAATAAAATATAAAAATACCTAAAGCTAAAATTTAAAAACAAATCAATCCAAATAAAGATTCAATCCACTTTCATATAGCATTTGTGGAGTTCTCATATCGATCAATCTACATAGAACTTACAATATGGACTTGTCTATAATAGTTCTTAGGTCATCTACAGGAGGGGAAAGCCATCCCCATAATAAGGTTACACTACTATTCGTCCACTTACCTTTCATCTCAACCTTTTACCCTTTACCAAATCAATGGATTTTGAGCTTACTTGACACTACGTGATCAAGCTACTTATTTTAACCAAATGAACTAACACCAATGCAATGCATGAAAGAGGCTTACATTCTTAAGCCTACCCATCTTTCCATTATGGCCTTTGTCAATCATAGCATTTCAAACTCCTTCTACTTTCATGACCACTTGAGAAGACATGTGTATTCCATCTTTAAGTCATTAAAACCCCAACCACTAACTTTGCACCCTTTCACTAGGACATGGTTCCACCTTTTACCAAATAAACCGGTTAATCAAATCGGACCTCCAATTTTAACACCACCCAACCAACTTTTTCAAACCAACAACATTTACCAAAACCATATCGACCCATCGAAGAACACCTTTTCCTCCACAACCATACACCTATTGGAGAGCACCTTATTCTCCACCAACCAAATAACCAAACCAATTCACCCTCATTACTGGGAATTTTTACCCAACTATCACATGCTTTGCAACATCCTTGCCTTGGTCTTTTTGACTGCACCAACAACAATTTCCATGTTGAACTTTTTTAAACATATGTTACCTTGTGCACACCCAACCAACTTGTGTCTTCTTGGGAGCACTTCCTACCTGAGATATTAGTGACTACACCAAACCAATTTATGTCTTATAGGGAGCACTTCTTACCTTGGATACCCATGAAAACATAAACCTTACCTAGGATGCTTGCATTTATGAGTGTACCCAACTACCACATCTAAATGCGACCATACGATCCACTTGTCACTTATCCTTCTAAGCACCAACCTTAATTTTATCAACTATCGAAACCTATTCTATGAGTCATCTTGACTATCACACCTTTTTTTGCACTTTGTGCATGTGATTATGCTTTAGTGCCCAACCTATCATCCACCCATTTTATAATTGACTACCCACTTATCAAACCTACACCCAATTTTGTTTCACCTCATCAACTCTTAGTTTGAGGGGGAACACCTCCTCCCATACTCAAGGCAACCTAAGATTTGACCCCCAATCCATTTTTATTTTTCAGCTTACTAATCTAAATTGCATAACAAAAAGGGGTAAAATGTAGACACTAAAAAACCATACACTATGGTTCTAGATGTTGAAACACCCCTAGGGACCCAACCCTGACCTTTCAACTACAAACTATACCTAACTCAAGTTAGTTTTGACCCACAAACTACCCCACCTCTTTAACCTGACTTAACCTTGACCGTCGATGGTAACTTTGACCATTGATGATCAGGTTTCACCATTTGAACCACTAATTACCACAATAACTCTAGTTTGCTTTTTTATTCTTAGCCACTCATGAATTACACATGTTAAGACTAAAATTAGAACATGGTGTTAAACCCCTCTTGAACTTACACTTTCACCTCTCCCTTCCTTCTATATAAAGAGAAGAGGAGGTGAGGATGGATGAGTAATTATCAGAGAAATCATCATTAGAACTTATTGGACAAGAGATTAGAGCTTTTTATGTAGGTATTATTCTAGTTTCTAGCATCCCAACTATAGGACTTTTTCAAGCCATCAATTATCAACCACAAGCTAAGTATATTATTCTTATTTTAAGTTTTAGTTACTTAGTTTTAACAATTTTGCAACTCCATATATTACCTCTTCTACTAGAACACCATTTGACTATTTTTAACCACGTGAGTACTAAAATTTTACCCTTGATGCCACTAAGGCTCTCTTTTTCTCTCATGACCATTAACCAACCTCTAGCAACCTATAGAACCTTTTTAGGACTAACCCATAACCTATTCCAATTGAAATCAATAAGTTGTCTAAACCCATACTGACATTGATGATCACCTTGATCATCAATGGTCACCTTGACCACCAATGGTCACCCTAACTATCGATGGTAACTATGTGACAAAATAATAACAAGCTATTTTCACCCACCAAACCTCAACCAAATCTCACTTTCTGACCTCTAACCTAATCACAGGGCCCTGCCCTATTTTTTGAACTATACATAAACTATTTAGCATTAGCATCAACTCGTTTATTGCTATAATTAGTCATTTTTTCTCATTTATCAATCACTTCTTGTATTATATTTTAGTATCTTCTATTATTTATGCAAGTACTTTATCTTTCAAAACTTGATTTTTTAAAAGTGTAGATTGACAACCTCTAAGGAAGTTCATGCTTCTTGGATCTAGTTCACTAGGCAATCCACCCTACTATCTATCTAACCAACCATCTCTTTGAGTGATTCCTTATCTATAGGTCATACTCCCAAGACAAATATGAGTATATAAAACCATATGGATCATGGAGTGCAAACCAAATCTAGGTTCTATTAACCTTACCCTTCTTTCAAGTTTTACAACTTTTTTTTATAAAAAAAAAGCAAAATTTACGTGAAACACCATGAATGCTATAAATTGGCCATGGGATCTTCATGCATAATGGTCACCTTATGGATTAAGTGTTACCTTACCCAGATATTAGATGTTTTTGTAAAAACAACCCATGTATATATTCCTTGATGTAACCTCATGAATTACTAATTAGTCTTATAAGCTAGATTCATATGCATTATAGCAAGGTTGTACTTGTTATAATGTATGTGTTAGCTTATAAATGTAAGAAATTTATGTATAAGTAATGGATACCTTACTAGAATAATATTTCAGACTAAATATTCTAAAATTAAGTATGATTGGAAGGTATGGTTATGCTCAGGAGTAATGGAAGCCATGATCAAGCAGTTTGAAATATTGATAAATATTGCCAAGATGTGAGCTCATAAAAGCAATGGAGAGCATGTTGGAAATATTATAGGAGGGGTTACATGTGAATGCCTGAGATGGATTCTCTAGTGTTTAGTGTGTTTGATGTGGGATGTTACACTAACCCATGAACAATATAATTTTGGCAACCATAGCAGTATGGTTGGCTATTTTTTGATTTCATTCGAGGATGATTGACAAAGAATTATGCGTAAAGAATAATCAAAAGTGGTGGGAATACCACATAACCATATGGTTACAATAATGTTTTAAAATCTATAATAAATATTATAAAATTATGCATGGTAAATAACTAAATTATGTGGAAAATGCCACACCTAATTATGGAACATGCCTCAAACATAAACCTTCATCCATTGGGCACAAGATTCCAAAAATAATGTTTTGTCTAGTGTTATATTCTCATCAAGTATTCTTTGGCTTGAAAAATCTAAATTGGGGGTTTCGGGGTGATAGTCCCCTAGTGGGGTCCAGGTAAAACTCCTCTTGTAGAATCTTGGTGTAGTGACCTAGGTGTGAAAATTTTATTTTATTTGTAACCTATGATTTATTATTTGTGTGAGCATTTTCTTTAATTTCTTGTTGTTTCTAAGCTACTAAAAAAAATTAATTTTACAGACCTTTGGATTTTCCATGTCAGCAAAACCAAAATTTTATTTATTTTCTCTCATGAAGGATACCTGTGTGAGTAGAACTATGATCTCCCTTTGTTTATTGGTGGCTAGAAATTTACATGACTAGGTTTGATCAGATAGATTGAGGTGATTTTGAGATGTGATGTCATTTATCCTCTCCAAATAAGTTGTCACATTTAGATATCATAAATATCAATGGCTTGAGATCATCATTGAAACTTTAATATATTTCACTTTTATGCTCTTTACCATTGAAGATCAATGATTGTAGATGCTTATTATGATCTAATAGATGAAGGGGTTATCCTATAACAACATCACCTTGACTCTTGAAAATAGTTCTTGTTTGCCACATGTCCTTTTGAATTTTCAATGTACCTCAAGCTTGGAAAGTGTCCATGACTTATCTAGCTAAAATATGATGCAAAATTTATAAATCCCTTTATCATAGTTCATCACATTTTTTTCCTTAAGATATTTTTTCCAAATTAAATAATTTGTGTGGGACCCACATTTCCTCTTTAGCTAATGGTACTTATCCATTTTATCTATAGATCTAATGGTTCAAGATGCTTTATTTATAATGAAATGATGCATGTCATGTGTTCGTTGAATTTGTAACCAAAAATGACTTATGTATTTATATGTGTCACTCTGATTTTGATAAAGCTTAAGCTCAAATCAATGGCTCTAGGGGATCTTTTTTAATTTAATGGCCTTGTTAGAACATTTAATGTTTAAGTGGGCTAATTTATACCCTTAGCATAATTTAGTTTATTATTAAATAATAATAATTTATTATTTGTGAAATACAAGGTGAAAACCTCATGTAAGTAAATAATAAAATATTTTGATTTATTATTTACCAATTAATTTAAATGATTCTCATGAAATGATGGACCTATTGGTTACAACAGTCACCTCCCTTCACATTTTATTATAAATAGGGTCATGCCCCTATTGTATTATTCACAGAAATACACTTGTTGAATTTAATATTTGTGTGTGGCAAATATTTACAAGGTTCTGTGAAGGCTTACGTGAAAAAGTGAAAAAAGAAAGATTTGTATTGGGGTGCAGAGTTTCTCAATTATTAAATATCATCTTCGTAGGTTTTTTACCTCTTGAAGGTTTTCCCACTTTAAATTATTGTATACTATGTCAATTATGTGTACTATTTGCCATCATTTATTCATCTAGATCCAATCTATATTGCACATATATTTTATATTCTATTGATTTTATCATGGAATCAGAGCCATGAGATGATTGGGTGATTGGATATAATTTTTTTTAGAAGATTTAAAGCCTTTTCAAATAAAAATTTTATTTATTGATCCTGAGGCACCATAACTAACTTGGAAAAACTAAAAAAATATTGTTTTAATCAAAATTCAATTTTTTAAATTCTTTTCTTGTTAAAAAAAATTCTAGAAGATTGGAATAAATTTCAAGATTTTTAAGTGCCTATAAAATTTTGTGGGATCTCCCAAGCATTTATAGGGGTGTCATACTTCAGCCTGGACAGTTTAAAATATAGAATTCTTCATCAAAAATTCTATTTTGAGGGTTCAGTTATGTTTATCAAATAAAAATAGGAGGGTTGATAAAATTTTAAGCAAATTTGAGACTTGTACAAGTAGATCTGAGCTCTTGAAATTTTACAAGGGTGCCACGAAGCTAAAAATATTTTTTTAAATTCATATAGTTTTGAAAAAGTATTTAAAAAATAAAGTATTTATTAATTTTTTTTTCAAACCCCAGGTCCCACCCTAGAAAAAAAAAGAATTACTAAAAAGTTTTAAAAAATATTTTTTTCACTTATTTTATTTACATGCACATTATGTATATATAGATAAAAAAAAAGGTCTAAATATAGATTAGTGCATGTATTATTTTGAAATATTTCCTAGAAGAGTTGGTGGTTTATATTTTTTCTAGATCTTACAACTAGGAGGTCCCAAGTTCAAAACTCCCTTATTAATTTTTTTTTTTGACTTGGTCAAAACATTTTTTCAAATTTAGTTTAATTTGAAACCTATTTTTTAGTTCTCGAGCCAACTTTGCCAAACCCCTAATTTGTCATCTAGTTCTTCAACTTTCGATCTAGTGAATAATATTTTTACAAATATAATCATGTAACTAGTCCATATCTAGGTTTTGGCACATTCTGGATGCATTGAAGTGGTCCATTTTTTATTTTGAATCCTCATATTTAAATTTTTACACCTTTTTTAATAATAGTGACTCTTTTGACACCTATATTAGTGAAATGTTAATTCATTTTTTTATATTTTTAGCATATAAATTATGTAATTTAAGTATAGTTACATGTGTAATTCCCTTTATTTTAGAAATATTTTAAAATTTCAAAATTAATAGTTTCTTTATAAGCATTTGTTTATTGTCTTGTTTAAAGGAAAGCTACGGCTTCACCTCATTTTTTTTAGATAAATCTCAAATGCTTAATAGAAATAACTATAATATATAAAAAATTCATGTTAAAGCTAAGTTTATGGCTTGCAAGTTGTGGAATGTTGTCATTCATATTAAATTTTTTTCTAGATGACATGTGACCCCTGAGCTTACCAATGTATTTCAATAGATATCACAGGAAGATGTGTCCATTATTTTTCAGAGTGTTAAGGATGAATTCCTTCTCCACATTAGTAATTAGGAATCTCCTAGAGATTCTTGGAAACTTCTTGAATCCATGCATGAGGGTACTTGTATCTTAAGGATTATTAAGTTAATCCTTGAATTGTTAACTACACCTATGAAATGCGATGAAAATTTTGTGAATTTTCTTATTAAAATTAAAAATATTAAAATTCAGTTAGATGGATGTAATTGTAATCTAATTCAAGATCAATTGATTTATTTTATCATTTAGTTAAATATTCATGAAAAGTTTAGAAATTTTATTTCAATTTTGAATTCTAAGTATCAAACTGAGCAAGATATCCCTAATCTTATCACTTTGTCTGCTCTCCTAATTCAAGAAGAGCAAGTTATGCCCAGTTTTGATTGTAAAGAGAATGCTACTTAGGCACTTCTCACTTTAAATGATGTTTCTAATAACACTAAAAACTAGAAATCTTACCCTAATTATGCTAAAAGGAAATATGGGAGTAAGAAATTTGGTAATAAGAATCATAAACCTAAGTTTAATAGAAATTGTAATTTATGTGATAAATTTGGTCATAGAAGGGAAACATGTTATAAAATATATATATAAATAACAATCAAACTTTTAATAATAATAAAGGAAATAAATCTATTTAAAATAAATAGAAAATCAAAACCCTAATCAAAATAATAATCAGGGTTCAAATGTTATTACTTTGTATGTTGTATTTGCTTCAAATGAAATTGAGTGGATTTTATATAGTGGTGAATGATACCATATGACTTTCTTATATAATATTCTATGTGATTCTAGAGATATATCTGAAAGAATTTTCTTTTTTAGAAGCAACTAAGCAGGGAAAAGCAATGTTCTTAAATATTACTATAAATGATGTTTTCTATGTACCTAATCTTAAAAATAATTTGCTATCTTGTTATCAACTTAAAAATGATAAATTAATTGTAACATTACTTAAAGATATTTTGTCTATTATAAATTAATCTAGTTCTTTGATTATTGAAGGTGTTCAAAAAATGTTTTATATATCTTTTCTCTTTCTTCTACATATTTTCTTTCATTGCACAATAACAATGAATCTCAATTATGGCATGAAATATTAGAAAATATTAATTTTAAAATTTTACATGATATGAAAATAATATTATTGTTTTACTTTCTTTTATCCCCTCTCATCATGAAACTTGTGAGGGTTACACATGTCGTAAGCAACATACTAACCCCTTTCACAAAATTCATGATGTGAATTCCTCACATCTTTTAGAATTGATTATAGTGATGTTCTAGGACCTCTTGAATTTTTATATCTTAATGGTAACTTTGATACTATTATTTTTATTGATTATTACACTATAACAATATATTATTTTTTATTAAAAATAAATACGATGTGTTATCTAAATTCAATGAATTTAAAGCTAGTGTTGAAAATGCATATGATTTTTCTATTAAGAGATTAAGAACTGATAATTTTGGTGAATTGGTAGTAAAGAATTTGATTATTTTTTCATTGGTTTTGGTATTTAAAAATAACTAACAACTCCTTATTCCCTTCAACAAAATGGTATTGCTGAAAGGAAAAATTGTACCATCATAGAAATAGCTAGAATAATATTGTAATCTATAAATATTCCTAAGTTCTTATGGGCCAAAGACATTAATACTATTGTGCATATTCTAAATATAGTACCTACCAAAGCCTTACATATTTATACCTCATTATAAATGTGGAGTAAAAATAAACCTAGTGTGGCTCATCTCAGGATCTTTGGTAGTTTTACTTTTATCTTTATTTCTAAAGTTAAAAGAAAATAAGCTCAATCCCACTTCCTATTCTTGTATTTTTATAGGTTATGGATGTAAGAAAAAAGGTTTAAGAGTGTATGATCCTTATAAAAATCATATCATTGAGAATATGAATGTTCTTATTCTTAAGAAATCTTTTTGTGAGCCCTCTGTGGAACCTCCTCAATGTTCTTATATTGATAAAATTGACTATCATGTTTCTCCTAGTGATGAAATAGCTTCCCTTGAGGAAGTTGATCTATTTTTGAATAACTTAGAGTCTAAGGAACCCCTTGAGTTTCATGTTCAATCTAAAATACCTAAATGGGCATAATTTGTAATTCAATCTCTTAATATTGACAATCTTAATAAATTAACTACAAGTCAACATTCTTATCATGCATTAATGACTATGTATGAATGTGAACCTCAATAATTTTAAGAAGCCACTCAAGATCATAGATAGAATATTGTTATACAAGCTGAATATAATGCCTTAATTAAAAATCAAACTTGGGATCTTAACCCTCCTCTACCTAAAAGGCATATTGTCAATTGTAGGTGGCTTTATAAGATCAAATATAATTCAATTGGTAAAATTGATAAGTTTAAATCTAGATTAATTACTCACGGGTTTAATAAAAACCCAAGAATGTCTACATTGTAACCTTTTCTCCTGTAGCAAAAATGAGTACTGTTAGACTTATTTTTGCTCTTATAGCCCAAAATGGTTGGGTTATCCACTAAATGGATGTCAAAAATATATTTTTAAATAGTGATTTATAAAAATAAATCTACATGACTCAGCCTAAACGTTTCACTGAACCTAATAGAGAATATTATGTATGAGAGTATTATGTATGCAAGTTAAAAAATCTTTGTATGGTTTTAAAAAATCTCCTCAAGCTTGGTATTCTAAAATTACTTCTTTTTTCAAAGAAATAGGTTTTATTAACTGCTATTCAAATAATGATCTCTTTGTTAAAGTTGAAAATGGTCATTTGATTCTAATTGTATTATATGTTGGTGATTTATTGATTACTGGTGATTTATATAGTTTAATTCATAATTATAAGGATAAACTAAGTCAAATGTTTGAAATGATTGATTTAGGTATTCTACATCATTTTTTAGGAATGGTTATATTTTAAGATAAAAAATCAATCGTTGTATCACAATATCAGTATGCACATAATCTTCTTGTTAAGTTTAACATGCTTTATGTAAATATACTTCTACTTCTATTGAAGTTGATATTAAACTTGATCTAAAACCTGCATGTGAAAAATCTAACCCTACTATATATAGACAGCTTGTTGGTAGTTTGATTTACCTAACCATTACTAGGTCAGATATTTCATAAGCTAACCCATACTTTTTTAATGACTTTTTGGGTACTTGGCTTGCTCTATTTTTTACTTTTTCTTGCTTCAAATTATATAAAATGAGAGGAATATTTTTTAAGTTATTAAAATAAAATTTGGCCTCTTTATTTTATTTCCATAACTCTTCCTTTGGTTCTAATAGCTTTAATAAATCATGGGCTTCCTTTTAAAACTCTTATGTAGCTAATTTTAATCACATGAACTCACTTTTTAATAATGGGTGAACCCATTATTAAATTTAAATATTAAATGAAGCCTAATTACACTTTAGAAAATTATTTGGATGTTTAGCTTGAAAATTTTTTTATAATAAAAATGTATGAGTAATTAAAATGGATCTTGGAAAAGGAATTTTAACATTATTAATGCCTTTAAAGGGGAACTTACCTACTAAACATTGATCTAAAAATATCAGCCTTCATCCATTGGACACAAGATTCAGAAAATAATGCTTTGTCTAGTGTAATATTCTCATCAATTATTATTTGGCTCAAAAAATCTGAAGTGGGGGTTTGGGGGTGATAGTCCCCTATTGGGGTCAAGGGGAAACTCCTCTTATAAGGTCCTAGTGTAGTACCCTAAGTGTGAAAATTTTACTTTATTTTCAACCTATTATTTATTGTTTGTGTGAACCTTTTTTTAATTTTTTTAATTATTTCTAAGCTACTAAAAATGTTTAATTTTACAAACCTTTGGATGTTCCATGTCAGCCCCAACCCTTAGATGGCCCTCCCCATCTAGATCTCTCTACCCATCTATATGGATACAAGTGGCGGGTCACCATATAGATAAGATATATAGGGGGTGCCCCCCTCTCTATATATCCATAAATGACCTTGACCTCCTCAACCCCCTCCCCTTATATCTAAGAGATAGAGTTCTAGCATCTCATCCACTTTTTTCTCTTTCTTTCTGCTCCCATGGCTAGTCTCTCTTTGTAATCAAACTAGTCTATTTTGTTTCAACAACTCCTTCTCCCTCCTCATCGAGAGGGGACTTAAAACCCACAAAAATTTTATTTACTTTATCTCATGGAGGATACCTATTGTGTGAGTAGAATTATGATCTCCCTTTATTTATTGGATGGCTAGAGATTCACATGACTAGGCTTAATCAAACAGATTGAGGTGCTTTTGAGATGTGACATCATCTATCCTCTCCAAATAAGCTCTCACATTTAGATATCATAAAGATCAATGGCTTGAGATCATCATTGAAACTTATTATATTTCACCTTTATGCTCTTTTCCATTGAAGATCAATGATTATAGATGCTTATTATGATTTAACAGATAGAGAGGATTTCCTATAATAATATCACCTTGACTCTTGAAAATAGCTCTTGTTTACCAAATGTCCTTTTGAATTTTCAATGTACCTCGAGCTTGACAAGTGTCCATGACTTATCTAGATAAAATATGATGAAAAATTTATAAATCCCTTTAGCATAATTCATCATAATTTTTACATTAATATATTTTTTCCAAATTAAATAATACATGTGGGACCCACATTTCCTCTTTAGCTAATGGTACTTATCCATTTTATCTATATATCTAATTGTTCAAGATGCTTTCCTTATAATGAACTCATGATTTCCATGTGTTCATTGAATTTTCAACCAAAAATAACATATGTATTTATACGTGTCATTCAAATTTTGATAAATCTTAAGCTCAAATCAATGGATCTAGGGGATGTTTTTTAATCTAATGACCTAAGGTCCTTCTAGTAGATTATATCATTAAAAAATTTAATATTTAATCACATCATTATATCTTATATAGAAGTGCTTCTAATCTTTTAAAAGAAAAAATTCCTGAGTAATTTAAAGCCATTTTTTGTACATGATAATAAGCCCTTTTGTTAATTTTAATCTTACCCATTTCTTGACCTATGGATCTACAAATTTTCCAAATAAATTATCCGTTACAACTATTTTGATTTATACTTTCAATTTTAGCCTTTATGGCTTCTTTAAACGGTTACTCAATTTTAATAATGACCCTGTTTGGCATAGCTTTGTATTCAAAAGGCAAGACTTTTGAGGTTAAATTCTTCCTCATATTTGTTTCTACAGCGTTGATAATATACCAAAATGTATCCATGGAATATAATACAAGGACTGATCTTGAATTTTTCACTTTTCTTGCTCCTAAAACTTATTCATCTCTAAAAACTCCCTTTTGAGCCTACTAAGAAACTATGTACAAAAAAGTAAAACACATACACTAGTCTAAGTAATCTATGTAGGGTTATGCAAAATGCATGTTATTTTATAGAAATGAGAAATCCTACTCTAACCAATCATGGGTGAAACTTAAAAAAAATAATTACCTGGTTGGAAAAAATAACTCCCTTTTCTAATTATACTTTTCCATTCAAGGATCTTGGTCATAATTTCAAGAAGCCATATAAAATGCATTATGGAAAAAAAAAAATTATTTATCTCTTGGCCTCTTTTTATTTTACAAAATAGTACTCTTGAAAATTTCCCCATTCATAATCATGTTGTACATTCCAATATGGTGGATGGATGTGTTTAAAATTTGGGGACTACAGATTATCTTCATGCTTTTTATTGATTAAAAAATGGCAGTATCTTCTTAGTGGATGCATCATCTTGTTATTTATGCTCATCACCTTTGATATTAGATCTCTTAAAATTAGCCTTGAATTGAATAGTGGATCCCAAAAAACTTTGAAGTATTATGGGATGGCCCTTTTTCATATAGGATATCATAAATTTTTCCCAAAAATCAAGATATTTTGCACTAAAAATAGAACTTGTATGTAGTAGTTGTTCCCTTTTAAAGAAGAGAATAATTTCTTCTCCATCAAGGAGAACATAGCCTATATCGAGGTTGGAGATAATTATATCTAACTTTTATCCTTTAGATCTTCATCTTCTTGATCCTTATTCTCCAAAAAAGTGCATCCTTATTGAAAAATAGTAAGAAGGTCTATCCTATAGTAATATACATAAAGTATCAAAACTAGTAGGCCTAATTTACCTGAAGTTGGGATATTTTAGATAGTAGAGTTGTTAGGTGATTGAAAAAATCTTCAAAAATCAAATGGATTTGTATTTCTCACCAAATTCTTAGACCAACATGTGAATCAAGTGAATTTGTTTAAATTATTTCACATGAAAATCAAATCTTGTCCCATCAGGCATGCTAAAATTGTTAATACTAAAAAATGTTTGCTTGATGCCACCTACATGTTTGAACATGACATGGGATAATATTCTAGTGTGGAATTTCTATTCTAGAGTAACCTTTAGAGATGAATGGCCCCATTCCTATCCTATTTCTAAATCTACCTACCATAATTGCATAAAATGAAACAATTGAGAGAGAAAGGGAGAAGGAAATATAATAAAACCAAAGTGATGATGCACTGGAATATAAAAATGGTAAGATTTACTATTTATTAGAATACAATGTTATCAACATGTAAGAAGAGAAAGTAACATAACAAAGATAATGAATTTTTAAATGTGAGGCACAACATAAAATTTGAGTTGTCGCAAAAAGATAGAAACTAGAAGGCAGACAAATAAAAGTCACAATAGTCACTATTACTCACATAAAATATGCACAATACAATTCATTACAATGAAGGCTTAGGATATTTGCACATAGCTAGATAAAAGAGGCACAAATCTGGACTATTATAATTTAAGGGATTTGAATTTTTAGGAAATCCTCTCTTTGTTAAAAATGAGCAATTACCTAATATATAAGAAGAATGGAGGATAAAAGATAATAAAAACATTGAAATTCAGCTACCTACCAAGTGGAGGAGAATTGAATGTAAAATCCTAATCTACCCCTTGTAGTGGCTCAAGAAATACATTTTAATATTTTACCATGACTTTATGCATATTTGCCTCACTCCATTTTTAACCTTTGCTTGTTTCATATTATATAAAAAGGAGAGGAAGATATTTCAAAACATTAAAATAAAGTTTGGCCACTTTATTTGCTTCCTATAACTCTTCATTTTTGCCTCATATATTTAATAAATCATGGACTCCTTTTTGACTCCTTTTTAGCCTATTTTAAACATATGAGCTCATTTTTTAATAATGGGTGAATCCATTATTAAATTTTAATTTTAAATGAATCCTGATTACATTTTAGATAATTAATTAAAGCATAGCCTAGAATTTTTTTTAATGAAAAATATACTAGAAATTAAAATGGATCTTGGTGTGGGAATTTTAATAGTTAACATAATTTTTTACCTTCGTGATAACACCTCTAATTATACTCCCAATAAAAAATTAAAGGTAAATCAAGAATAGGGAAAATAAAATAGTGGCATAATGAAGATGTTGAATCCATGGCCTAATGGACAAGGCTTGAAAAACCCATTCAGAGTGTCATACCAAATAAATCCTTAGGCATGAATTGTGCATGGTGAAAATTTAAAAAGTGACGTAAGTAGTTAAGAACCAAGTTGTGGTGATTTTATGAATGTGACAATATGAAAATAAACACCAACGTCAATAGCATTTGGTGCCTATTTGCATTTGATAAAAAAAATTATTTGGTGCTTAATGGAATTCAAGGCTTATCTATCTCAATGCTTATTCAACTTAGCACTCATCATACTTGACATTCATGGCACCTTCATTCAAATTAGCATTCAAAATTATTTACATTTGGCATCTGTTTGATTTGACATCATAGTGAAAATAATGACAAACCAATAATTCATTAAACTAATGTCTATGAGTCTAAATTAAGGCCAAAAGGAGAATCATGGTAACTTGAACACCATAAGTTCTGCCCAAATTTTAACCTCATCAAAATTTTAAAATTTATGCTCCATTACATAGACCAAGTCAAAGAGATGATTTTTTAGTAAAAACACTTTTAAAAAAAAGTTCATTTTGTGTCTCAAAATTTGGAGTTCCACTCATCCTCAAAAAGTTTGAAATGCACAAGTTTTCTAGGTGTCATCTTGCCCTAATTTGTCTGATTTGGTCACTAACTTCTCAAAGTTCTACCCTGACCTTATTCACACAATAGAGCCTTAGTCACTCTAGTGTAAGAAGTTCCTTTGTTACACAATACACCTAATCATCTTGACATAGTATATCAAATTGTTTTTTAATTTATTTAGGTTCTATCAAGATCCAAAACATTGGTAGGGTCTTTGAGGTGTTAAAAAAAAAATGGTTTAGAATGTGTATTTCACATCAGATGGAACTTAGGTAAGGTTCTTAAGTGAGGAAAAGGTTTATAAATGGTCTAAGGCATGAAAAGTGATCAAAATTTAGAAATTGTCTAAGGTTACTCAAATAAACATTAGTTTTGAAATGATCTTGATTCCACTAGAGCATAAAAATACTAAAATGGTCTATGGTAAAAATGTATATTCTTGTTCTGGTCATAACTTTTACACCTGAACTCCGTTTTTGATTTTTTCAAAGTGTTGGAAATATATTTCAATGAGTGATCCAATATTGTGAATTATTTGATCCTCATAAACATTTTTAGATGGGTTCACTTCTCTTCTACAATCAAAATCCCTTTGCAGTACCCAAATATAACACATACATGGTGAGACTATGAGTAAGTATTCATAGTATTTACATACTTTATTACCCAATGGATAATAATGTAGTAGGACAAATTCAAGCATTAAATAATTTTTAAAATTAATTTAATTTCTATTACGTAATAGATGAAAAAGTGGATTGAGCATGGTTGGGTTAAAGTAAATTCATGGTTCAAGTTGAGCTCAAGGTGGTTATTGAACTACCTTAGAATGGAAGTTAGTATAACAGGTTGGCAAATCAATTTTAAAGGGTTCAAAATTTTTCTCTTATCTCAAGGAAAAAGCTGATGTAGTTTTTTGTAAATGTTCTTTTCAAGAAATTATTAATGGAATGCATTCGAATGTGTGAAGAAAATCTATTGCTTCAAGAGTATTTAATATTATTAATTAATTAAATGTGTCGTATTTTTCATGAAGTTACATGTTAAATTCTAATATTTTCTTAGTTGTGTGTAAATCCTTGGGTTTTACAAACTTTGTGTTGGAAAGCTTTGAGGATGGAATTTGTGCCAGATACACATAATTTAGTTTGAAGGAAGATTTTACAATTTAGGGATATCTTTGCTCTCATTACATTTGTTGCTTTATATTTCCATTTTCATGATAATGGAAAGATTTCAATCCAGGACTTTTTTATGCCAAATGAAGCTTTGTATAAAGGAAGCAAAGTGACTTTACATTCATTTCTAGCCAAAAATATAGAGGTATTGCATAGTACTTCACATTTTGAAACTTCTCTAGTGATCTAATTCACTCTCCTATTTTAAGTATGTATTTATCACCTTTCTAATAATATAGGGTTCTATTGTTGAATAGTCTGGTTTCTTTCATTTTAATTCAAGTTATTTTGATAATTTTTATACATTTACTCAATTGTGGGTTTCCCATTCTCCCTTCCATCTCCTCTCATTCTTTCTCCATTTCAATTTTTATTCATTTTCCTCACTTTGCTTCTTGTTGTACTTTATAGTTATAAGTACTAAAAAATCCCAAAAAAAAAACACATCATACAAGGGAGTTACCCCTCTCAAATGCAAATTAAAATCACCTATCACATGGTGAATTTTACAATGTTGAAAGCCTTATGTCACTACCCTTTGGGTGAGTTAGTTAAATAACTAAAAAAAATGTAGTGAAATAAAATCTTTCTATCACATACACTATAAAAATCTACATGAGGTCTAATTCTAGCTTGTGAGATAAGTAGTGCAACTTTTGCAAGGGTTTCTTAACCCATAATATTTTTTGTTGTTCTTCATTATGTATTTATGAAAATCTAGGTCAAATATTTTTAAAAGTGATAAAACAAAAATGTTTGCCATAAAATAAAAAATGCATAAGTACAACAATAATCAACATTAGACTACACATACTCCTAAACTTTCATGTTTTGACTATATAGGAGGCATGATCATTGGTCAATAAAATTCAATGATGATATTGCCCTAGGTCAATTTTATCCCAATTTTTAAAATTATCAGATCAAAAAAATATTTTAATATTTTGTTCATCTTGATATTTGGATCAATTTTCATATTTGTGACATCTTTTGAAAATGTATCAATAAACCAAAATTCATGTTTTTCTGTTTCAACCTTTTTGATCAAATTTTGAAAGTGTTGTTATTTATTTTAGCACATTTTAGATCTATTTTTATGAATTTATTTTTTGTATAAAATCATATTTTCATTGTGCAATATTTTTGATGTTTGTGTATAGTTTAGGTATTTATGCATTAAATTGTTAAAACAAATTAATGAACCCCTCCTTTCTTTGCATGTTCATACCTTCTGGGTTTACCTGCTTTGGTTTTTTTGGCTATTTTTAAGATATGCATATTTTACTACATTTTTTTATCAAACCTTATTATTTAACCCTAAATTGGATATGCATCTTACTAGGATAGATAGGGCTAAAAATAGAAATGAATAAGCACAAGGGTGATAAACATATATATAACAGGTCAATTAATTATAAAACTCAAATATAACATATACTAAATTTATTATGCTAAGATATGCTAAAAATAGTTAACACAACTATGTTAGATATGTCAATAAAAATGAAAACAATATACTTAACTTAATCTGATGCTAATACGGATCTAGATCTAGAATATGAAGGATGTGGACTAAAATAATATTATGGAATAATTACCAAATTTTGGATTAATTACCTTTATGGCCTTGGATATATGCATCAACTTGATATGGTCACATCTATGTTACTATCTAGATTAAATGTAGGTGTCTAATATATAATACTTGATAAAACTAGATGTGACCACCTAGATACTTCTAGGTTTTGTGTTGCCTTCTCTATAGTGCATTTAGATGTAAGTCATAGACTATCACTCCTTATCAAATGATAAAACCCTAGTTATTCATATTCATAGTGGTTGTAGTAAAAAAAAGGTTAATGGGCTCATGGTGTTGAGCTAACCCTAAAGACCCATCTATCAATGAGTTTTTCCTATATAGCCACTACTCTGAAGAGGGCCTAAAACTGATGCAGTTATCCCCTAATGTGTTGACTTGTGTGTGCACAAGGGTGCAATATGTGGAAAGTAAGTACAATAATGACTTAACTTGTAACTTGGAAAATGGGATTCTTGTAAGGATCCTTTATCACTTTAATCTTTTATATGTGTTTTACCTATGACTGATATGGAAATAGGAGAAAATAGGAAAGCTTTTCTCACATGAATGCTTGATAGAATGTTTTTGGTAAGTTACTTTGTGAGTAGGTAAGAATTTTATAGGTGAGTTTAGAGTGAGGAATGATATTTAATATATACCAATCCTATCAAGATAATATCTTACATTTAAGCAATTAGGCCAACCTTTAAGATACATTTCATTTGTAAATTGGATGACTTTAGGGTACTGGACATTTGCATTGGGATAGGACACTTACGTTGATGTAGGTATCTAACTAGGATGCAAGTGTTTAGGTAGTTAGAAAATAAGTGCAGGTATATAACTTATAGAGGTAGAAGATAAGAAGGTTTACAACATTCTTAGGCAATAAATAAGGCTTAAGTTATCATAATGATGCTAGTCAAATTAAGAGATAGGCAATGAACATAGAGAGATAACATATACAAGACTTGTGAAATTAGAAAAGGTCTAGAACCAAGAAAAACAACCAAGGTCTATATCTTCCAATTGTACAAGACTAAGGTGCTATATAATTCATAAATATCATCTACAATACCCCTTTAATCTAGTAATGAAATTGTTGGTTTAAAGGATAAGTAATACATACTTGGGTGTGTATAATGCACCTTACCTATGCATGAGTCCAACTTGAATGCTTTTTTAGCAAGTGACCTATAATCAAGAGCATGTTATAGTATTTAATTAGTGCATATAATCTAGAATTTAAATTACTGAAATGATTTAAATTGAAAGATAGCAAGGTTTAAGAGTACACATATGTATCGATGCAACCATCTTGCCTTTTAAAAATTTCATTTGAAAGATGTATCATTATGAATCACTAAAACTGATATTAGAATAAATATAAATTTGTAAATTACATATATATAAGGATATATAGAGAGATATAGGAGGGAACATTATCCCAACCTTGGAAAAAATGTGGATTGCCACTTGGATGTTGAGATTAGATCAATCGTGCAACCCAATCATACTTATAACTTGGTGAGTGTGAGTGAATCAAGTGAACTCATGCTATAAAACTAGATGATACAATCAAATCCAACTTATAAAATTGGAAATATTGAGTGATTTTATAAGCTTAACCATACCGAAAGTGAATGAACTACTATAATAGATTGGCTCAATATAGTTTGTAAAAATCCAATCTAATGGGTGATGATAATCTGAAGAATTATTTTAAATTTGAAATTGATTTATATTTTTTAATATTGGGTGCCCATTACACAACATATCCATCTTAGATATGTATCATACTAAAGCTATGTATAACAATAATACCAATGTATATATTTATACCATAAATGTGTATCTAAATCATATAACTATGAATATGGAGAATCTGAGAACTTTTTAAGTGTGGAGAACATGTTTCCAAAACATGCCCCCATCATATATGGAGAAATATGAAAATTGATATAAGTGCCAATGTGGAATATATTTTTATAAAGCATGCCCCCAATATAATCTGGAGATGTTGAATACTAAGGAAGTATGGAGAACATGTTTCCAAAACATTCTCCCACTGAATCTACAACCATGAAAATGTGTAAGCCATGCCTTTATGGCATGCCCCCATTGATATGCCTCCATTTGAGGTGAGGGAAGATATAAAATTTTAGTTACCTCACCTCAAAATAATAAGATAACCATATAAATGTGAATGAATTAGATGTAACATATAAAATGAACTTATTTAGGTAAATGTAACATTGAAGCACCATAATGTCATCACATCAAGGCCTAAGATGCATTATAAATATCATGGAAATGTCTAGATAGTAACAATACAAGATCAATAATCAACCAAGAACACACACAAGAGCACATAAAATCAATTCAACAAACAATAGTCTAAGGAGAACACAAACAAGGGGCATGTTCAAATACCACACAATGAAATAGACATGACTTAGTCAAATGTCCATAAAAGCAAGAATGGTATATTCAAATATCCAACAACAAGAAATGATATATCAAATGTTAAAGAATCAAACAAAGCCATGGGGGCCAAAAACAATAGATCATATTCAAATTATTAAACAAATAAGAGAATAACAAGGTAAGGCACTCAAGGAGGTGCATAGATGAAATCATAATCAACTAGCATAAACATAGCATACTAGCCCATGGATCAAATTTGTTAGAAAAATATGTCAAGTACATAACATATCGAGTACACTAAAAAATATGTAAGCATGGATAAAGGCACATGTAAGTACATAAGCTTAAATATTATAATGTAAAGTGACCATAGAATGATATAACCTAGATGTATCATGATCAAATAAGGTGGATTCCCCCAATGTCCTAGCGACATGAGTATAAGGAAGGCATAACATACACAAGTGCATAAATTATGTATCTATTTATGTTTGTATCACACTTGAATAGAATCATGAAACACATGTGTATATAGAAATAGTTGATATGTTATCCATCTAACAACATAGATGTTAAGGAGCCAATAAGATAAGTACATGCTAAATATATTTTTGGATTTTTGAATGTTTAAATTATTTTTTGGTATTTTGGAATATTTGAAACCTTAAAACCTTATGTTGGATATTTTAAATTGATTGAATCATAGTTGGATAAGTGAAAAAGGTACATACATGTTCCTCCTCACATTTTACATGTGTAATAGAAGAACCAATGTTATCATTTGGAATATGGATCAATTCACCTTCATGAGAAAAATAAATATCTTACTAATTTTGGTCAATTTGAGATTCCATTTGATATAAACAAAGAGTGCCTAATGTAAATGTATATGGAGATGTGGTAGGCATAACCCAAACCCTTGTTTGAATCACTTTATAACCATAAGCAATTGGTAGTGTTATGTTGGCCAAGGAGTATTTCCAACCTCCTTTGTTTTGTAAGTTTTTTAAATCAAATCTAATATATTGTAAACTTCTTATGTTAAAATTAGTTTTTGATTGTGTAGGATCAGTATGGTTATGCAAAAAGTAAGCACCACTCATGAATAATGTGATTGTCAAATCTTTGTAGTGTGGGTGTCTTTTTTTGTTATTCACCTGGGGTTTTTTACATAAGATGTGAACCTTGGATTGGTACCATATTGAGTAAACCTTGTAGAGCTCCCATATAAATATTAAGAACTCCACATTATTGTTCATAATGCTCATTTGGTAATTCATCTACCTCCTTTTGGTGAGGAATAAAACTTTAGAAATTATAAGGGGATGTGTTAAGCTCATTTGGATGAGTAACGATGAATGAAGCATATCTATGCACTTACATATATAGATGGGTAAATGAATAATATTGTTCATGTAATGTTCTTATTTCAATGGATAAATAATATCTCTAATAAAAATGAATTGTAACTCCAAATTTGAAGATCTAAATGCTAGCTCATATGAGGTACTTTTAAACTGAAAAGTATAATCTTGAAGGGATTCATCGGCATGCTGTCTAAAATTATGAAAATTTTCTAATGTAAGTTTTATAACCTTATGGATATTGAAATCTATGATTAATGCATCTTCTGATTGTGAAAAAGTGGTTTAATAACCTCTTGGTAGGATATAAAACCAATTATGAGCCTCATTGGAAATGTTCATATGGAATACTTTTAGTAATAGTTTGTCATATTTTGCTTATTGACCAAAAGAATGTACATAGTTAATAATGTGGTTGAATAGTTCCTTATGACTCAAAAAGAGAGGTAAATCTAGTAGTTCAAAATCTTATGGATAAGGATATTCAAGTATAATTTTTACAAGAGGTTTATTGTTAAATAAGGTAACATTTGCATTAGTATTATGGAAATTCATTTGCATTTGAAGTATAGAAACCTATTTTTGAAGATCCATAACAGTGTTCATTATATAAATAATATAATCCATGGGAATGGTGGTGCTTGGCAAAGGTGTTATCATTGACTCTAGTCTACCATCTCTCTTGAATCTAAGCATATGAGTATCATAATTCTCATGGATAACAATTTCAAGTTCATAATCATTATATTTAAGATACTTTTGTGATGGTATTGTATCGGTGAAGTTTGACACCCTTCATATAGGAATTATAACTTGAATAAGCTTTGGTAAAGGTACCACTTTTGGTATGGTAGGAACTTTTGGCATAAATGCAACTTTTGGAATATAAATATCCTTTATTTTAGAGACCTTGGTTGATATTTATAAGAGTACATTATTTGAAACATTAGGATCCTTTGACACCTTAGGTTTATAATGTTTATTTATTCTTGGAGCCTTGATGTCACTTTGTATATATGCCATGATGTCTTAATTAACCTTGAAAAAAAATTGAATATAAAATTAAGGTTAGAGAGAATCATATCTCTTGATAAGGAGGATATTATTTGGAAAATTATGGGGGTTTGAATTAGTTTACTTAAAGGCATGTCCCCCTTATAATTAATTTATAAATCAATCATAATTTCTATATGTATTTGTTAAAACCTTTGATGATCATATGAAGGAGCATATTGGTCATATGTACCTAGTTTTTGGGTATAATATGCAGGAAGAGCATGATTAGACAATTTGCCTTATTGGTGCCTCATGGATTTATCTAAAAATCCTAAGCCTTGTTGATATGTATTATATTTTAGAGATATATGGTGGGTTATACCTTGTTCATTTTTTACCAATCCTTGTCCTTTGTATCCACATTATAACAAATATCAAAGGCCAAAATCATATGATGGTGGTGTAGGAAGTATGGGTAAATACTCTTTATCTTCCTTAAGATGGATCAAATCATCTCTTGAAATGGTGGGAGCATGGACCTAATAAGAGGGATGGTAGCTACCACCATTTAAATATTTGAGATTAGATGATTTAGAATTTGGAAGAAGATAAGAGTAATCAAATTTTACCCCTTATTTGATATAATGTTGGAGAGTTTCATAATCATAGTCATCAAAAAAATCAATATCATCCATGATAAAAGAGATAAAGAACACAAAAATTAAGACAAAACAAGTAAGAAACATACTAAATGGTAGGATTAGGCAATAATTATGTTCAAATATCAAGTTCACCAAATTTTTAACCCTAAATTGAATATGGATCCTAATGGGATAGATAGGGTTAAAAATATATAAATGAATAATCAGAAGGGTGATAAATGGATCTATAGTAAGCTAATTAATTATAAAACTGAGATAAAACATATACAAAATTTATTATGATAATATATGCTAAAAATAGGGAAACACAACTATGATAGATATGAAAATAATAATGAAAATAAGATACTAAGTTGATTTTAATGATAAAATAAATCTAGATCTAGAATAAGCATGATTTAGATTGGAATAATATTCTATAACAGTTTCCAAATTATGGATTAAGTGCCTCTGTGGCCTCAAACATGTGTTAACCTAGGATGGTTGTGCTAGTGCTACTATTTAGATCAAATGTAGGTGTATAGTACATAATAATTTTTTAAACTAGATGTGACCACCTAGATGATTTTGGGTTCTATGTTCCTTCTCCTTAGTGCATTCAGATCTGGGTCATGGACTGTCACTCCTTGTCAAATGATAAATCCCTAGTTCTTCATCTTCATAGTGGTTGTGGGAAAAAATGGGTTAGCGGTCTCATGGTGTTGAACTAACCCCAAATACCCATATTTAAATCAATTCTACTTACATATCCACTACTCTGAAGAGGGCCTTATACTAATGTATTTCTCTGCTAACATGTTGGTTTATGTGTGCACAAGGGTGTAATATGTGAAAATCAAGTACAATAGTGACCTAACTTGTAACTTGGAAAATGGGATTATTAGAAGGCTCTTTTAGTAATTTATACCTAATTATGTTTTTTCCCTATGACAGATATGGAAATAAGATAAAATAGGAAAGCCTTTCTCACTTGAATGCTTGATATAATGCTTTTGGTAAGTTACCTTGTGAGTAGGAAAGAAGTTTCTAGGTGAGTTTAGAGTGAGAATTGATATTGAATATAAACCAATACTATCAAGAGACTACCTTAAATTAAATCACTTAGGATAACCTTTAGGATATATTTAATTTTTAAATTAGATGATTCTAGGGCACTAGACACTTGCATTGGGATAAGATACTTGTGTCGACATGGGTGTCTGACTAGGATGCAAGTGTCTAGGAAGTTATAAAATAGGTGTAGGTCCATAACTTGTAGATGTGGAAGATAAGAATTTTTAAAACATTATGGGCAAGATATAAGTCCTAGGTCATCAAAATGATATTGTTCAAACTAAGAGAGAAGTAATGAGCACATAGAGATAGTAGATGCAATACTTGCAAAGCAGAAAAGGAATAGAACTAATATAAATAATCAAGGTATGTGTTTTTTAAGTATACAAGATTAAAGTGTTATATAATCCATAAATATCATCTAAACTTACCTACTACTCACTTATTTCTATTTAAAAATTACATCCACATTCAGAATTAGGTGAGCTCACCTTTTTTCCTTGACCACACATATATTTAGAGATTCCCTATGGTTTGATGTTCCATGCTCAAATCCAATTGTTTAGATTTTTTATATTTTTTTATTATTCCCTTTGTTTAGAGTGTTTGTTTCTTTATTGTAACATCATTAGCCCTAGACCTTGTGGCTTATTTTTTAACCTTGTGATGGATATTTATTTTGATGATGAAAATTTTATGTTTCAAATGCTCCTCTTGTTCTTAATACTTTAGAAAATGAAAATTATAATTGGAATGATGATGATTATTATTATGATGATAGTGAAGATGAAAAGATAATACAAATTAATTTTAACCCTATTGGACCATATGAAAATGTTGATTATTTTTTACCGTTCATAAGTATGAACGGTCAAAATTTTATGCAAAAATCAATTTTGAAGGAAATAAATTATAAATAATGTGAAAATGAAACAAATACTTATGTTCCTACTCTTTATTTAAATTAAAATTTGGAAACTAATGCAAATATTAGAGATATTTACCTTTCTACTCTTACTTTGAGTAAAAAAGTTTAAAAAGAATGCCTTAATTTCAAACTATTATGTCACTACTCATTCCTCGGATGCTCTTAATATGGAAAATATTTTGAAACCTCCTTTTTTTTATGAATTAAAAAATATATATCTAGTATAAAAATATTTTGAAACCTCCTTTTTTTATGAATTAAAAAATATATATCTAGTATAAATTCATCGTGTGTGATCAATTATTTTTCTATGAGTAGTAGTCATAAATATTATTCTAATCCTAGTGTTCTTATATTTGAAATGATTAATCAAAAAATACCTTTGAATGAACCTCTTCACACTATAGTGATGCCTACATGATATTTTTACTATGATGCACTCAATAAATAAATTAAAAAATAAATACAAACTATATCTCTAAATTTTTCGTCATTTTAGGATAATATTTTAAAATCATGTATACTTGATTATGAGACTCATGATTCATATTATGATACTATTTATACAAGTCCTAATACTAGCCATGAGGCAATTAAGACACATCTTAGACCCTTGGATAATTATCAAGATACACCTACAATTCATGCACCTTCCCTTAGTATATCTAGCCAATTCAACAAACTTAAATAAAATCAAAGTACAATATTGAAGAATTTTATTAATGAGAACTTTTTTTTGCCTTATATCAAACACTATGATTGGAATTGTGTGCCACTAACATTTAATTATAAATTATTTTGTGAACACCATGAAATCAATGGTCATGCAAAGGATAAGTGTCATGCTTTGAAACATAAAATATAAAATATTATCGATAGTGGTGCACTTACATCAAATACATTAATTATGAAATCACAAGATGCAAGAACCCATTCTAATATTAAGCAACACAAACAAAGTTAAGGTTCATCTACTAAAATACCAAACTTATTTCTTTAGATTAAATTATTAAAAAATGACAACACAAACTCAAATCATTCCAAGTGGATTTTGTTATATCTCAAAATCAACTCAAATAGGTGCCTAATAAGAAAGTTCTTCAAGAGAAACCAAAAAATAAAAATAACCCATGTAAATCACTTGTTTGAATATGATTTAACTTTTAAGGGGTTATGGAGTTTAATCCCTAGGTTGTTAAAGGGGATGAGTATAGTAAATCAGGGTATAAAATATATAATAAATACAACTACTGATTTGTAATAGTATTGACCTAGTTTGACCTTTATAAAAATAACAATATATGAATCCAAAAATTATCTAAAAATTGATTGATATGAAAGATTCAGAGGTTAAAACCTAGGACAAGAGCTGATCTGAGTGTTATGGGTAGGATCTAAGTGTCAAAACCCTTTCTAGATAGTAGTTCCCTAACTAGACATTAGCACCAATGGTGCTAGTGTCCTCTTTTTAGCATAAGTGTCCTCTATGTATAACTACATAGAGATTATGGGTATACCTATTTTAGAGTCTACCAAGCTTGTTCTTATTTTCATAAGTTCTAATTCCTTATTAGTGACCTATTTTGATTGATTTTCAATGTAGACCCTATACCTCCATATTGTTAGGGCATAAGATTGGCATAAGTAAAAAAGTGTGATGTTAGTGGGGTAGGATGAACATCTTCAACCCCCTATTATGATGAGAGTTTCCTACATACCAATACTCTTATGAGGGATCAAGCTTGATGTAGTTCTCCCCACCTAAGTGTTGGTGCAAATGTAAATGAAGTTAGTATGAATTTCAATTTGAGTTCTTTGAGAAAGGCTTGAGACTATAAATATATGTATTTTGAGCTGAGGAAGGTTATAGATGACTATATGCATAAGTTGGGTAGAATAGGGATTGATAACCTTGATTATGCATTACTTATTATGAGTTAGTTTGTGTTATTTTCATCTAATTTCTATCTAGTGAATAAAGGGATAAAATTTATGTATATATATTATTATAGTGATTGTATAGGTCTTGAAATAGGTATAGGTTGACCCTATGTAGTTATTTATTCAAAAAGATATCTATTGGTGATTAAATGTAGGAAAAAGATAATAATTCCCAAACTAGGACATTAATGCCATTGGTGATACTATCCAAGTTATGGCACTAGTGTCTAAGTGGTAGAACCTAAGGCACTAGATGCTATGATGCTAAATTGAGGGTTTGGTACTATTTTAATGATGTGTGTGGCATGTATAAAGGATAGATAAGTATCTATAATAGGCCCTTAGATAGGTTTAGGGATAAGCTAGGGATTGGTGGTCTCAAGTAACACTCTTAGCACTCAATTGACATTTTTATATGACTACATTTGTTCCCCATTTATTATAAAAATGCAACAAAGTGAAAATACTAGGATAAAGGAAAATAAACATACCTAGACTTACCTAAGAGGTGAAGTCCATGAATCTATATTTGAGAGTGTGAAGCATTCTCCATTGCATGTATTGAAAATGAAATGTTCATATAGTAGTCCTTACTTAAGAGATATAAAAATAAAAGGAAATTTTTGAGTAAATATAAATTTGATTAAAGAGATAAGAAAGAAGAAAGGAATGAATACACTTCACTAGGTATGCAAACCAATGCATAAACCTGATGAAATCCTATGTGTGCATGTAGCTAGTGATCAATCAATGAATAAATTAGACTAAGATGAATGGATTTCTCAATCATCATGTGTGGGTATCTCAAGAACTCAATCTAGATTTGACTCCATCATTACCCACAATTGTTTAGTAGATCATGACCTATGAATAGCTTGGATTGGATTGATGGCTTCTCCAATCCTCCTATGTAGGTACATCAAGAACTCAAGTATACTATGACTCCATCATTGCCTACCCATGTATATTAAATTCATATAAAATTGAAACTATATGATGCAACTGAAACTATGTAAGATGCTTCTGGGCTACATGGAAAATATGAAATGTAAAAATAGCTTTGGGCCACCTAGGAATGCCAACCACAATAGATGAAGTAAGGTACCAAATCTAGATTATGTTGGTGTGAATGGTGTATAGATTATGTAGGTGCAAATGGTTTTTGTATTAATAATATAGAGAATAACATGAATTTTTCCATTCCATCCAATCAACTACAATAAAATGAGCATATGAAAACAATGTGATGTGCATATGCTCCTAAATCTCATATATTTTCATATGGATTCTATATTAATTTGTAATAATTTGTATTTAAGTAGCTAAAACTGAAATAGGAATGATTATTCCATGCATGATACCTCTAATATGAGGAAATTAGTATGAATCTATGTTAAACTAAGTAAAAACTAGTAATCTATAACTGAACCTATGCAAACCTTGATTATACCTATTGTAATTTTCTAGCCAATTTAGAATTTCCTAAAATTGAGGCTAATGGATCATAGCACCATATATATATATATATATATATATATATATATATATATATATATATATATATATATATATATATATAGTAGCATTACTGGTGATAGTGTCCCACTTTTTTTGCTAATGTCCAACTATACTAATTTCTATGCAATTAAAAATGGTCTCTATGTTACTATTTCCCACTACATTTTCCTGAAATTGATTTCTATATTATGTGCCTATGTGCTAAAAATTTTACTCATAGTGCATTAGAATAACCTAATCTCTATGACAAACCTCTATGAATTCCCCCTCTTTTGAGGGGAGTTATTGAACTTGTGCAAGAATTTCCCTCAAAATAAAAAGTTTTGTAAGATGTGTGTTAGCCAGATCATATTTGATATCTATGTAATAAACTAATATAATGTGCATACATGACATAAAAATGTAAGATAATCTAAGCATAATAGTAATGTATGGTGTATGTTAGATATAGCATTCAAAAGGCTATCAGAATAGATAAAATAATGTAAACATGTGTATGAATAATAACTTTGAGAAATAAACTAAATGCCTATGGGGATGGGGCATGATGTCCATCAAGGCACCTAAAGAGGAAGAGAAGATGTATTAGGTCCCTCATGGTATCTAAAACTAGAGTGTTCAACAAGCAAGACAAGTGTCATGGCCATGACACATGCTTGAAAGCATACATACATAACACATGAGGCATAGAAAGTAGGCCAAGGGGCCAAAATACAAGGGACATGGGTACATCTCACTAAATTTGATAAAGCAATACATACAAGGACATGTTCAAATGTCCACATACACAAATATAAAGTAGGTTGAAATATATCCATATGTAAGGACATGTTCATATGTGTGCTTACATAATAAAAAATGTACACACAAGGACATGGTCACATGTCCAAAGCATACATATAATGAAAGTAATTGGCATAGATCCATAGAATAATGGCATATGAAAATTCCCTCGAATAGATGTAGAATTAGAGAGACACAATCAAGTCTAAACTAGGAAAGCTAGAAATGAAAGTATGCATGAATATGTGGTACAAATTTGTATAAGAGTAAAGATGTACATAAGCTGAGTCTAGAGTAGTGGTAGTCAAAAAATATATAAGTAGTTTAGGATGATCAATATCAAGATATAACAATGCTAAATCTATGATATAGAGTATAGAAAGATGTGACTTGGTAATTAGAACTATGTATAGGATGCCCCCAAATCGGAGAATGTGTCAAATGAGGAATATGTGTATGTGCCCCCAGTGGGTAGATAGTAGTAAATATAGATTTGTGTGGTGGACCTAGGTCCTATAAGTATTTGTAAACACTCAAAAATTATAAGTGAAACATGTATGTATGATAAAAATTGACTATACTAGGATAGCTAGCATATGTAGTGTCTGTAAAATATAAGAAATGTAAACATAACATTGCATACAATCTATAATTTATATTTTTGAGTAAATATTTTAATGCCTTTTTGTTTAGACATATTATATTGTTTTTGTATTTTCCTAGATATAAGCTATGTACAAGTAAATTCTACAAATAAATGAGATAATATACAATTGAAGTGTAATGTCTATATAGACCCAAAAACACATCCATGGGATGTGGATAATCAAATTATGGATCTGGTGGGAGGTCATCTAATGTTAGAAATTGAATCTATCCAAACTCAAATAATTCCTCATTATCATGATCATCATACCATGTAGTTTTTATTAATTTAGCCTTATCCTTGGCATTAGTCTAGATTCTATGCATCCAAATAACATGATGCTCTACTGTGTAAGAAGCCTACTATACATTCCCAAGGTAAATCACATTGGACTACAAGGTATCTATATGAAACCTATGGTTCTCATCTATTCCATCATGTAGAATATGAACTATGTGTCCCTCATGATTGAATGTCAAACATATATCTGATTAATCAACCATGGCATCTATCACCTATAACCATCTACTGCCTAGTGTAACATGTATATAGGTGTCTATGCTCATGAAAAAGAGTAATATGTTTGCACCTTTGTGCCATATGTAACTATTAGTTTGATATTTCCTAAGGAATCTTGATAATGTATATCATGTTGTATCTCACTCTCTTGATGTCCTATGTGTTGTAAGAATGCCAATATGGAAGTGTTGGGATTTGAATCCTCATCTATAGCAACATGAGGGATGTATCTATCCTGGATGAAAACTTAGATAGTTAAGGAATCATTTTTTTAATATCTACATTAGTGAATATTCTATCATGGTGCTTGTACTAATAGAGGTAGAGGTTGTGTAATCTAAATAGTTCCCTAAGCCTTGAACTTATTCAACTTGTGTTATATTACTTATAATGTATATGTATCATGTCCTATAAGCCTTTGAAAATGATATAAGCATTTAGCATCATGTTGTGATAATATATTAATAGATCTATGACAAATTATGGGGAATGCCATCAATCCTCTATCAAGTAATATTTGTAAAATCTGATGTGGTCTATCCTGTGAACTACCTACCTAAATCTATATAACTAAATTAATATCCATAGATGTATCCATATGTACTAAGTGAATGGAGGGATTTGTCTTTAATTGTAACTAAGTGGGTGGGTCTATAGCTATAAGACTATGCACTAGTGGTGTTGCTAGTATGGAAAAAGGCATGAGTGCCTTAGAATCATCTTTATACTCTTTAGGGCTAACTAGTGTGAAGATCAATCCACATAAGTAATCATAATGTCAATATGTGTTAGATCATCCTTTGTGGTGGCTTGGGATTCTATATCAGAGTTGTAGATATATACTTCCTCTGAATTAACAAATAATGGTAATTGTGTTATGAAAATCCCATCATCCATCATGGGTGGGGCTAATTGTACTATATAAGGGTCTAGAATGGGTGTATGAATAGTGGTATGAGATTCCCCAACCTCATATGTATGCATCTTCTTGATTATAATCTTTTGAGTTAAGGACTCTATAAGAACATGAGGTATCCCATCTAAATATGTAATCAAGGTGGTAAGCTTGGTGACTATAATATCTGAATGGTTGATTATCTTCTAGACAAGTACATAAGTATCTATCTTATAAAAACTTGATGCATTTATGCAGGGTAGAAGGTATGACCTCTATATCTTGTATCGAAGGTCTCCCAAGTAATGGGTTGTAGTGAAAATTACTAGGCATCACTTGAAACTATTTAGGTAGGGTTTTTAGCCCAACCATAATATCCAATGTAATAGAACCCAATGTTTGTTTAGGAATGGCATCAAAACCTTTGATGTTCTTATATGTCTTCTGAATGGATGATATATCAACCCCCATAGTCTGTAGAAATATGAGGTTACATATGTTAAGTCTTGAACCACTATAAATTAGAACTCATTTAATAGTGATGGTATTGATTTGTGCCTGAATGAAGAGTGGTATATTTTGATCAATAACTGACTATGAGGGTAAATTATCATTAGAAAAATATTTAACATCCTTAATGTCCTTGATAGTGTTAATTATAGATGTAATGTATGTTGGATCTATGTCATGATACAAAGATGTATGATTGAGTGTTTAAAAAAGAATATATTTGAAAACAGTTTCCTATTGAAGTAATTCTAATATGGAGATCTTAGTCAGTGTGTTTCTCAATTGATATCAAATATCAAATGTTTTGTGTTAATCCCTAGGTCCCATTTTAGTGTTTTGGGGATGAGTAGGGATGGTGGGATTATGTTATTCCTATATAGGCTAAGGAGGCATCCTATTTTATCTAGTAATAGATCAAACCACATGATCTATTATTTACCAATGGTGAGTAGTAGAGGCAAGATGTGAATGAAGTTAATCAACTGATCTAGGTGGAGCAAGAACAAAAGGAGTCATTTGATCTCTCTATCATCGAGTAGTAATTGAAGGTAATTTAAAGTGGGCCATGCAAAAATTATCCTAATAAAAGGGGAATCAAGATAAGGTGAACTAATGTGTGAAATAAGATGAGTTATAATGTGGTCTATGACATTTGTGATATACATGTGCATCTTTCTACAAATGGTAGGTAATAATCATGCAATACAAACCATAAGAGTTTATACCAAAAATTATAAAATGGCATTCATCATGATAATCATGATGATAGGCTACAAACTAAAAATTAAGTATATTCTAGAAATAAGAAGGGAAATCCTAATGGTACACTAGGGTTTGAAATAATGTGCTCAAAGCAAATTAGGTTCACCAAATGATTTAACTTTTGATGGGTTATGGATTTTAAGCCCTAGGTTTTTAAAAGGGTCAAATATAATAAATTAGGGTATAAAACATGCAATAAATATATACACTAATTTGTAATAGAATTGACCTATTTTGAATTTTCTAAAAATAGAAATAAATTATGAAAACAAGTACTTAGATGGAAACTAACTAAGATGAAATATTTGAAGGATACAAAATAGAGCAGGAGTTGATCTGAGTGTTATGGATAATATCCAAGTGTTACAACCCTTCCTAAATAGTATCACCCTAACTGGATAGTGACACTAATGGCACTAGTGTCCTCCTTTTGGTTTTAGTGTCCTCTATGCATAACTACTCTAAGATTTTGCGTGCACCCATGTTAGAGTTTGTCAAGCCTGTTCCCATGTACACAAGTTATGATTTCCTATTGATGACCTATTTTGACTGATTTTGCACATAACCCCTAGACCTTCATATTGTTAAGCAATCCAATTGGTACAAGTAGTAAAGTTTGATTTTAGTGGGGTAGGCTAGACATCCTCAACACCCCATTATGATGAGAGTTTCCTACATACAAATACTCTAAGGAGGGATCAAGCCTAATATAGCTATCCCCACTTAAGTGTTGGTACAAGTATAAGTGAATCTATTATGAATGCTAGTTTGAGTTCTTTGATTGAGGATTGAGACTATAAATCTATTTATTTTGAGCTTAAGAAGGCTACAAATGATTGTATGTAGAAGTAGGGTAAAATAAGGATTGATAACCTTGATTTTTTACAACTTGTTATGAGTTAGTTTGTGTTATTTGCATTTGATTTCTATCTAGTGAATAAAGGGCTAAAATACAAGTATATGTATTATTCTAGTGCTTGTGCAGGTCTTGAAAGAGGTCTAGGCCAATCCTAGTGGTGGTTGATTCAAAAATATATCCATTTGAGACAAAAGGTAGGAAAAGGGTAATAACATCCAAATTGGGACATTAGCACCATTGGCACTACTATCCAAGTTATGTCACTAGAGTCAAGGTAGTATAACCTAAGGTACTAGGGGTCAAGGTGCTAAATTTTAGGTTTGGGACTACTTTAGGGATGTTTAGGGATGTGTGTGACCCACACAAAGGTTGGATAAGTGTCTAAATAGGTCCTAAGATAGGTTTAGGGCTAATCTAGGGATGGGTGGTCTCAAGTAACACTCTTGACACTCAAGTGACATTTTTAGATGACTACAAAATGTTATAGACATAACGTAGTCTAGTGGTTTTTCACCTACTCATTTTGAATAAAATGCCACTGGATTCAAATATGTAAAACTAAAGGAACCAAAAAGTAAAGAAGTGAAATAAAAGGATAAATTTAATAAATACAAACCATCTATTAGTATGTCATAAGGAAAAATAAATTTAATTATGCATATTCGTGCATTGGAGACATGAGTTCTAAATAAAATGATATATTAGTTTCACCCTCTACTTATGCTTCATAAGAACCAATATAACTTGGGTCATATTCACCTAGCACTCCATCTCCTATAGAAGAATATTTTGATTATAATAATATATCTTAATGCATATGATTTGATGATGATAACATGTTCGATATGAATCCACCACCTTTTCATACTAAAACTAATGCACTACCACATACAAAAATATTATACTTTGATAAATACATGTGTAAGCATATAATTGCTTATCATTTGCTAATAGTAATTGGGGTTAAACTGATTTTTCATGACATATGTCTAACAAAGGGGAATTTAATGAAAAATATTGGGGGCAGATCTTACTTTGTCACATTTATGATGTAATTATTAAAATGGGTCCTTTCTTTTTTACTCTATCTCTCACTCATGGGACCCTTTCATGATTTCCAACAGTTGTATGTGATGTTATAGCTCATTTTTTATTATTTTCATAATATATTATGAAATAAATGTTGAGGTGTTATCTTTCTATTATAGATACCCTATTTGGGATTTATTTGTTACAAATCTTTTAAATCAAGTTGTTTTTCTTTTAGAAACTTTGTACTTTTGATGCAATAATAATTTGGAATTCACTTAGAATTTTAGAGATGGTGTGGTAGTTTTTATATGTTTACAAATTGAAGCCAATGAAAAAAGAATTTCCATATTCATGGGCCTTCCATTGAGAAGGGAAATATGGTTTTTTTTCAACTATAGGAAGCCTTTGGATATACACTTTTCTTTAGGAAGGGGCATCAATGTAAGGCATATGTAAGGGTATTATTGGAACTTATATTCCATTAATTAGCCACAAATAATGGAGTTACAATGTTATTTGATGTGCAAGGGTGGGTAATCCTTAATTTTTTATTCTCATTTTGTATTGTTAATATTTAAAATCCTTTGAATGTGCCATACTTCATGTTCAAACTATTGGAGTAAATTTCTCTTGAAGTCCAAAATGAAAATTTTAATGCTCGTATAAATTATGGGGTTATTAAGCTCATTTATTAGATGCATTATGGATGTCCTATACAATTTTTTTTTGGATGACTTCTATCATTATTCAAGTGTCCCTTTTATCATCAATAGTAATAATGATAGAGATGCAATCAACATAAAAGATTGTAGGGAGAGGAGTTGGGTGTTAAGGAAGATTTTTGAGGGACTATTTTATAGATAGATCCTAACCATCCAAGCAAATTACTTCTAGAAAAAAAAGTTAGAGATGATGTATATTTTAATTTCTAGGATAAAGAGCCTCTGTTGGATGGAGAGGTGATTTCATCTCTTCTTTAACAATTAAAAACTTTGCAGACTGTTACTTTACAGAATGGGAAATCAAGGTTTTGAAAAAAACCTTGACTAAAAGAGGACTCCCATATTTTTAGAATTTATAAAGGGAAAGTGAAAAATAAATTAGATATAATTTGGAAAATTTTCAAGACTTAATTTCTTAGCTACACACTAAATTTGATAAGGCTAAGGATAAGGCTTCCTAGTCTACAAAAACTAAGGATGAGATGATCTTTGAGTTGAAATTTTATTTAAGCTTGGTAGGTTCTTTGGCCTATTATATCTTCTCTACTATGACCCATAATATTTATACAGTAATACTGAGAGAGATTTAGTTGATGTATAGTTTTTGGATGGATATTTATAAATTATCACCTCACATAACTTCCCCCAATCTCTTATGCAAATTTTTTTTCGATTGCACTAGATCACTTTAACAATTTATTATGTGAATATTATAACCATATGTGGGTATTACCTTCATATTCTTTGAAGAACCAAAATACAATTATGGGTGATATCAATGTCATAGCTTTTATGTCATACATATATAATGAGAATATTTTCCATAAGGAAAGACAAGTATACTTGGAACTTGAGAAGGTTTATCCTCTTACGCTTAGGGGGAACACCCCCAGCTTTAGGAATTTATCATATATTTAAGAAAAAAAAATGATGAATTTTAGCTTCCACTCTTATACACTAGTAGCTAGAATGATAGTTTTGAGGGAGTTTGTTGGGTTGGGGAAAGATTTCTTATTTAAGGTTTATAATAGTATTTTTGTAAGATTTACACTCTTCACTGTCATGTTGAAGATGTGAGAGCCTCAATTTCTATCTAATTTGTTGCATGTTTTTTCCATATGGATATTTTATTACCACTGTATGCTAATTGTTGGTGATGAAAGGATTGGTATAAAGTTTCAACCTCCAATTATTTTGTCCCCTATAACTGATTAGAGACACTTTTTAGTCATAAATAAAGAAATTGAGACCCAAAAAATGGAGTTTATTATATTTGGAAAAAGGATTTTTTCTCCAAAAAATACTCTCAATTCTTATCTTGTTGAATTAAAAAATGTATACGAGGAAAGAGTTGATTAAACTCACTATATATAACTACAAAAAACCCTATTCAAGTTATATATTTCTTTAAAATTTTAGATGGATGAAACTTTTGAAGTACTAACTACAGAAGTGTTATAACCTATGTTTTATATATGGATTTGGATGGATTTTCATTGTTTTTTTTATGAGTAGGATGCATAGGACTCTTTCTCCTATGATCCATTTTTATTTATAATGTGTTTTTTATTATCTTTCCTACAAAAGACTATTCATTCTTGTTTTTGTTGAAGTGGCTCTACCTATTCCGTACAAGAAGTTTTTTTTTCAAGAGCATTTTCTAGATCATGTGATGGTTTTCTATAGTTTAAAAATGGTCTCAATCATTTGGACATTTTTTATTTTCTAATATTTTAGGGAGCTTTATTTTTATTTGTCTCCCTTGTGGTAATCCTCCATTTTTTTTATTTGTCTAAATTTTTCCATGAACTTATTTTCATGCAAATATTTTTTTTAGTTAATGAAAGTGTCAGGAACCCCATAACCCTATTTTACTAATTTTTGAAAAAAAATATACCTTGGGATTCAACATTTTATCATATGAGATTTAAATTATATACATATGATCATAAATTCACAACTGGAGCTAGGGACATTGTTTTGGCATTGCCACTTGATTAAATGATTACTTTTGTTGACTTTGTGGCATTGCATGATTTCGCACCACTTAGTTTTGACTAGTGCCTTTTGACATTTTAATTTTCTATGTTTTCCTTTCATGCATGCATTTATTCTTTCCTTATTTTGTTTCCACATGTACTTGTAACCTTTATTAGACATAATCTACATAGTATATATATTTACCTAAATTTTTCATGATACACATCATACATATGATTGGGTGCTTAAATATTATATTACATACCTTGTGATCAATACTTACATATATATTACACCTTGGTACCATATCATCCTTATTTCTACTTGTATGACTATGATTCATTGTTATACCTAACCTTCTTAAAGGTACACCATATATACAAGACATATTTTACTATTATATTAGGGTAAATAACCCAACATATCTCCTTGAGATTAGTCTATACATATTGTGCATATGAAACATTTATCATGACACATTATTGGTCCCTCTCACCATTGATCCTATTATCTATATCTTACCATTTGGATGTAGCATGATAATTTCTCTTATGGTAATTGTTAAGTTGTGGAGCTCAAAGCTTCACAGGTATGCAAATGTGGAGGTTGCTGAGTGACACAGTAACCGACATCGGTCAGGCCAACCGACGCCAGTTATCTTCAGCTACACAATAACCGGCATCAGTTATGGTCAGCCGGCATCAATCAGATAGGAACCGACATCAATGACCTGTGTGTTTCCAGAACTGTTGTTCTAATTTTAGATGAACAATTAGTTTGCATGTAAAGACTAATTTTAGTCTTGAGTCTATGTTTCTAATTATTGTTTGGTTTGGAATCTATTTAAGAGACCCATGGGGTTGTATTGTAATTAAGGACTAAAGGATTAGATCCTCAAGTGTAAGATCTAGAAGGTCTGCAAGAGTGCAAGACCAGGAAGATCTACATGTAAACAAGACCAATTAGATCTGCAAGGTGTGCAAGATCAAGTGGATCTGCAAGGTGCAAGATCAAGAAGGTCTGTGGTCAAGGAGGCAATAATGGTTGAGTTGATTGTACTTGGAGGTAGGCAACAACAACCATTGGGTTGATTGTCACTAGAGGGAACAACTTAGTGTTTGAGTTGGTTGTAATTAATAGAGAGAGAACTCTTGAGGGAGAATTACTGTACTCCTAAGAGGTGTGGGAAGAAGAGATTTCTTCATTGTATTTCCTTCTGAAAGAGTGTTAATATAGATTGTATTATTTCTCGTATCTCCTATTCTTTGTTGTTTCTTATTTCTAGTTACTTATTACTTCTGGTTTAATTCTGTGTTTAGTTGCTTATACAAAAGGTAATCAATTGTACTCTAAGGAGGATCCTGACAGTTGGTATCAGTGCCTGGTTTGGAGCAGGTTAGTGTTTGTTGATTACAGGTTACTCATAGGGGTATTTGTTTGAGTGGGAGTAAATCAATGGCAAAAGAAAGTAGACTAAGAATAAAAAATTCAATGGCAAGAATTATCAGTTATGGAGGATGCAGATAGAAGATTATTTATATCAAAAAGATCTGTACTTACCATTGGGTGGTGTTTCAAGTAAGCCCACATATATGCAAGATGAAGAATGGAATGTTCTTGATCGAAAGGCTTTGGGATCTATAAGGTTGAGCCTAGCATCATCTATGATTTTCAACTTATCACAGGCAAAGACAACGGTAGAGTTAATGGAATATTTGGCAAATTTATATGAAAAACCCTCAGCTTCAAATAAGGTATTTCTTATGAAGCAATTATTTAATTTGCAAATGCAGGAAGGTGGATCGGTATATAGTCATCTTAGTGATTTCCATGGATTAGTAAAACAGTTAAATTTAGTCAAAATAGTTTTTGATGATGAAATTAAGGCTCTTTTAATCTTATGCTCTTTACTTGAAAGTTGGAATAGTTTGGTAATGGCAGTTAGTAATATTGCATCTGCTTCAAACATCTTGAAAGTTGATGATGTTGTAAGTGTAATCTTGAATGAAGAAATTTGCAAGAAAAGCACAGGGGAAACATCAGGTAATATTTTAAGTATTAAAAGCAGGGGAAAGCAAAGAGAGAAGATCAATCAAGGGAAATCAAGGTCAAAGATAGGCAGTAGATCCAAATCTAGAAATGGAGGTATAACCTGCTGGAATTGTGGAAAGAAAGGGCATATAAAGAAAGATTGTTGGTTGGTAGAAGATCAGTATGAAGGAAATAAAGAAGCAAAAGATGTAGGTATTATTGCACAGGATGCTCTTATATGTTCCTTGGATAAAGTAGAATCTTGGGTTTTAGATTCTGGTGCCTCTTTCCATGCAACCCCAAATAGAGAATTTTTCAATGATTATGTCCATGGAGACTTTGGAAAAGTTTATTTAGGGGATGGTGAGCCTTGTCAAATTGTTGGCAAAGGGAAAGTGCAGCTGAAATTGTAGACTAGCAACATATGGGTGTTGAAGGATGTCATGCATGTTCCCATCCTAAAGAGGAGTCTAATTTCTACAGGAAAGTTGGGTGATGAGGGTTGCACAGTAACTCTCACAGTGAAATCTTGGAAAGTTTCTAAGGGTGCACTTGTATTAGCAAGAGGTAAGAAAGTAGGTACACTTTATCTATCTACTTGTATTACTGATTCTCCTTCTATTTTATCTACTTCAGATGTAGATGCAAAGATGTGGCTTTGTAGGCTTGGTCACATGAGTGAGAAGGGAATGGATTTTCTTGGTCACATGAGTGACACTTTTAAGAACTAGAAAGCCTTAGTTTTAAAGGAGAAGGTGATGGACAGTGATCAGCTCAAGAGGCTGAATAATTCTGAGCAGGGCAATGTTGATTTGGACAAGGTTATGATCCAAAATGAGCTCATGGGTAAAAATCATCACTCACAGGAAAACACAGACACCGACATCGATTAGGTAGGAACCAATGTTGATTAGGCAAGAATCGACGTCGATCAGGCAAGAACCAACGTCAGTTTGGTGGAGACCAAAGTCGGTGATGTCAGGTAGGTGGAAACTGATGTCGATCAGGTGAGAACTGACATCGATCAGGTTGGTCAGGTCAGTCAGATGGAACTAACATTGGTTGGGTGTAGACTGAGAGATGACTGGGATCGATCACTATTAGAATGAAATTTGGGCAGACAGCAAGCTGTCAATGAGTCTCAAACGCCCATGAGGAGGTCTAAAAGGGTAAGTAAAACTCAAATTCATTATTCCCCTTATTATACTAATTATTTATCACTGATGGTGGAAAACTAGGAAGTTTTGAAGAGGCAATGCAGGTAGAATCCAAGAAACAGTGGGAGCATGGCATGAATGAGAAAATTGATTCCTTGGAAGAGAACCAAATGTGGGATTTGGTAGAGTTGCCAGCTGAAAAGAAAGCACTAAAAAATGAATGGATTTACAGGTTAAAGAAAGGAGAGAATGGACAAGTGAGACATAAGGCTAGGTTATATGGTCTTGAGCAAGCTCCCAGATAGTGGTATTTGAGGTTTGACAGGTTTATGACAAAGCATGGCTTTAGTCAATGTCAATGTGACCATTGTGTTTATTTTACCAGGTTAGATAACGATAGCTACATTATCTTGTTACTTTATGTGGATGATATGCTTATTATAGGTTCATACATATAGGAAATTACTGAGCTAAAGGTAAAATTAGCTCAGACATTTGCCATGAAGAATTTAGGAGCAGCAATCTTTGGCATGAGTATTTCTAGAGATAGGGAAAGTCACAGGTTGATTTTGTCTCAAGAGGATTATGTGAATAAGGTAGTGGAGAGGTTTAATTTGAAAGATGCAAAATTAGTAAGCACACCTATGGTTGGACAGTTCAAGCTGAGCAAAGAATAGTGTCCTAAATCACATGATGAGGTTGAGTACATGGTATGTAATAGACCTGATATTGCCCAAGTAGTGGGAGTTGTCAGCAAGTTTATGGCCAATCTAGGAAAGAAGCACTAGAAAGCAGTTCAGTGGATTCTCAGATATCTGAGAGGGACTAGCAGTAGGCATTTATGCTATGCAGGGTCAAACACTTCTCTACATGGGTATGTAGATTCAGATATGGAAGGTGACTTGGATGGTAGGAGAAGCACCATATGATATGTGTTCACTATTGGTGGAATAGCAGTTAGCTAGATTTCAAAGTTGTAGAAGGTTGTTGCAGTCACAGAGGCTAGCAAGGAAAAGATACATATGGATAAGAACCCTATAGATATGCTAACAAAGCCAGGAACAAAGGAGAAGTTGAATCTTCATTCAACCTTTGGTGGTCTTCAATATTGAGCTTGAAGATGGAGATACAAGCCAAAAACAAATTAGAGGATGTTGTTGTATAGGTACAGGTACAGGTGCAATTGTTTATCTCTAAGTGGGAGATTGTTAAGTTGTGGAGCTAAAAGCTTCACAGGTATGCAAATGTGGAGGTTGTTGAGTGACACAGTAACTGACGTCAATCAAGCCAATCGACATTGATTATCTTTAGCTACACAATAACCGACAACGATTATGGTTGGCCAACATTGGTCAGATAAGAATCGACATCGGTCACCTGTGTGTTTCTAGAACTATTGTTCTAATTTTAGACGAATAGTTAGTTTGCATGTAAAGACTAATTTTAGTCTTGAGTCTGCATTTCTAATTATTGTTTGGTTTGGGATCTATTTAAAAGACCCATGGGGCTATATTGTAATTAAGGACTAAAGGATTAGATCCTCAAGTGTAAGATCTAGAAGGTCTGCAAGAGTGCAAGACCAGGAAGATCTACATGTAAGCAAGACCAATTAGATCTGCAAGGTGTGCAAGATCAAGTGGATCTACAAGGTGCAAGATCAAGAAGGTCCATGGTCAAGGAGGTAACAACAGTTGAGTTGATTGTCACTTGGAGGTAGGCAACAACAACCATTGGGTTAATTGTGACTGGAGGAAACAACTTAGTGTTTGAGTTGGTTGTAATTGATATAGAGAGAGAACTCTTGAGGGAGAATTACTATATGCCCAAGAGGTGTGGGAAGAAGATATTTCTTTATTGTATTTCCTTTTGAAAGAGTGTTAATACATATTGTATTGTTTCTTGTATCTCCTATTCTTTGTTGTTTCTGATTTCTAGTTACTTATTACTTCTAGTTTAATTCCGTGTTTAGTTACTTATACAAAGGTAATCAATTGTACTCTAAGGAGGATCCTGATAGTAATACACTGAGATAGATAATTATATGATTATTCATTTATGTACAGTGCCTTCATGCCCACAGGGTAACTCTACACATTATCTATACTTTAGCATCATTTGTATTATCTTAATTCATGGAACCACACTACTTATGTGCCTTGTAATACTAAATTGATGGGTACTTATTCCCTAGACACATTTTTATGTTGGACATTACTCTCATACTTGATTCATATATGCATATATTCTACACACATGGGTGTACATAACTCATAGATTTCCTTCGTGGACTTCACTCCTACACACTCCTCACATGTTACTTGATTATTATATATTAGTCTAACAAGATCACTACTAAACTCTCCATATTATGGGTCTTATGTATTACCTTTAAGGGCACCATACACATTTATAACCTATTAGATTTATTGACACATATATTATACACTTGGAGCCTTCACACACATTATTACCTATTTCCATACATTTACCACCAAAGGGCAAGCTTTTCTATAAAATTACAAAAACTCAAAAATAATATTAAATAAAAACTAAAAACGATTGATTTATCATTAGTTACATATATACTTATGCTAGAGGTTTTCATATCTATGTTTTATGTATGTGTTTCTCATGGTATTTATTTAAGTGGATTGTATAAAAATATTTATGTTACATATGATATTGGACTTCCAAATGCTACATGGTTAATATTTCACCCACAACTTGGGGAGAATTATACATTAGCAACATGCCCCACCTTAGGGGCATGTCTATACAACATGTTTACATGGTGATGTATTTATTTGTTATTTATTTATCATATTGAGAGACTTTATATAGATTATATCTTGTTAGTACCTAAATCTTGTGTACTTGCTTACATTATACATGGATTTACTACATTGCAATTATTTACATTATTTGTTGTGTGCAAGTACTTGCTTGTGTGTGCATGTGTATAATTGTGAGTGTTTGTGCATGTTTTTGTGTCATTATTTATATAAGATACTCTTATTATGTTTTCTTATCTTTTGAGTCTCATCCTTATGTGTCGTATTTCTAACTTTTGTAGTACTAACATGGGTGTTATCAATCGCAATATATTATGATTTTTTCCATGATAATTATCATGTATATTATTATATTATGTTTGGTGCCATGATTTATAACATACACATATAATATGGTATACTTTTTTGGTGCCTGTGGTATTATGGTATTTACCATACATGTATGGGGGCACACTACTTGTGTGTGTTTCTCATTGTTATATCTAGCCCTATTAGGGGCACATTTGCTATATTTAGGCAATTTGGTTATCCCTATATTCCTATGTCATAAGGGGAATTGCACAAGTGAATTTAGATTTGTATGATGTTATTTTTCCTACACTGTATAACACTTATACCTCTTTGAGTTATGTTGGTTTTTGATTTTGTCAGCCAGCTAATTGGTGACCAAAATAGTTTCTATTACCACAGCATAGGGAGATCAATCGGCCAGATGTGCAGGTTTACTGCATCAACAGGGGACAAATCTCTCCTCTCATCAAGGGGAGGTTCCCTATAGGTATGCAGGAGATGCAAGAGGCTATATACTATATATATATATATATATATATAGAAAGTAAGACACAAGGGGTAGGACAAACCATCCATCTCTCTTTTTTCAGAGATGATGCTGACAAATAGAAGAGAAATACTGGGTGATGGGGAAGGTGCTTCTCTTCTTTCAGAAGCAACTTTTAGCCAAGAGCCAGATTCCTTCCAAAATAGTAGAAATCTTGGTGAGGCAATAGAAGGCACTTCTCTTCTTTCAGAAATGTTTATTCTTGCAAACAACAGGGCTCTTTCCAGTAGCAAGTAACCGGTAACAAGGTAACTAGCAACCTGAAATGTAGCGCAAAGTCTCCACCTCGACTGCCCAAAGAGTATATCACAAAGGATAATGGGGGCACAAAGTCACCCCAGAATCCTCAACACAAAAAAGGAAAGGAAAAACACAGACTGAAATCAATGGTGAAAGCACAAAGTCTTTTCATACTTGGTTTTATGACACTTCTTTGTTACCTTTACTAATTCTGTGCACCAAATCAAATTAATAAGGACACCTTCAAATGACACAAGTCAGAACAACCCAAAGTCTAGAAAAACCTACTTTCTTATTTAAATAACAAGGAAAATGAAATTCCAACCTGAGCTCAAAGTCTCAGTCTTCTTTTTTCAAAATGGGTAGAGTTTCATTCTTGTAAAAATGAGAAGTCCCCCTACAACTAAATGAGAGATTCTAATATATAGAGCCCCAAGAAAGACTTGGGCATTTGTTTTTCAAATAATGGCCCATGTTGTGCATTTAATGCCTTGAACGCATTTTTAGGTTTGTCAAAAGACTGCATTGAAAACAAGGCAGCCATCTTAACTATGGCATGCCATTTCATCCCATATGTCTTCTCCCATGTCTGGATCATCTGGTTTATCCCCTCTGATGTCTGCGCAGCCATCCATTCATCTTTCTTCATGGAAGAAAATAGGCTGAGACCTTGGTTTGGTGTGCTCAGAAGTCTCTTCAATCTGTTGTTTCACCTACTTGGAAATAACTCTTCGAAGATATTTCTGATTCTTTGGTATCGCTCCTCTCTTCACTGCTTAAGCGATTCTTCGCTCTTTATAGCCCTTCTTGCTTATGTCTTTGGGGGAGGTCCTTTCTATGTCTTTATCAAGTGGTAGGTTCCACCATTATGTAACTCATTAGAAACTCATGAAAAATGGAGTCCACGACACGTTTTGCCTGAGCAACTCAAGAGGGGAACATGAATGCAAACACCTGTCACATTCGCTGCACTTTGTCTTCTTCCATCGGGTGCTTTTCCATGGGCTTCACTCTTCAGTCAGGCTTCTCCAACCAGTCGCTTGGTCCTTCCTTTGAGTTCTGTGCTTTATTTTGAATTCCAACGGATATTCCCTTACCTTAAATTTGACATCTACGGAGACGTCATTTGGTTGACTGTTGCTTGAACCCATTGAACCATTCGGTTCAATGATTCAATGGTTCATCTGTTGAAGCCCCTTGAACCTTTGACTGAGGCCACTTTTGAGCTTTTGAACCAATACTAAACCATTGAACTTTGAACTCTTTCAGTTCAAAGTTCAATCAGTTCATTGGCTTATTCTGCGACTCACTCAAACATTGCTTCCTTTATCTTTCTAAACTTTGTTGAACCTTTGGACTTTGAACTCATTAAACCATTTGCTTTAATAGTTCAATGGTTCATTCTTCATTATTTGGCAAATTCCTTTATTCTTTTGCACCAAGTGCGTTGAACCAAACCTGGAAACCACCGAGTGCTGGAAACTTGTTCCTTTGACTGAACTTGCCCGCAGAAGCTTTTTTAACCTGTTGAACCTATGAATCCCCCTTACGAAAAAAGCTTCAAAATGAGGAATTTGAAAGCTCAAAACAAATTTTGAGAAGCGAAGAGAGAAATTTTGGTCTGTAGGTTGTCCTAAAAATGAGTGGCATTTTTTGGGGACAACAGCTGGCTCCAGTTGGGGAATTACCTTTAGTTGCAAAAATTGATTGAAGGGAGTAGAATCCAGAATCTCCAGTGCCTTAGAAGTATGCCATTGGGCCACAAAATCATGCTACCCAAAAAGAAAGGCGATAAAAATGAATATGAAACAAACAAAACAGAACAAGAGACTATACAAATATACATATATACAGGGGGCTCATCTGACTCTTCAAGAGTTGAAGTGCTTCAGATGTTTCCCATTGTAAGGCAGAGAGAAGAGAGTGCCATCTTGATATTTCAACTAAAAACTATTTTTACCATTGAGCTGATGAATAGTAAAAGGGCCCCTCCATAGGGAATCAAACTTTTCATGCATCCCCTTTGGTTCTCTTCTCTTGTCCCATAGTAGGACTTGATCTCCAATTTAGAAATCACGATTCTTTGCTTTCTAGTCAAAGAGCTTCTTCACCAGACTTTGATGGGCAGCAATCCTATCCACCACTGCAGTTCTCTACTCATTCAGCTCAACAAGGTACATGATCCTCTTCTCAAGTGAGCTCTCATACATTTGATCTTCAACTGCCTTACCCAATTTCAATGCTGGCAATTCCAAGGTGATTGGTATCTCGGCATTGACACCATACAGAAGTTGGAAAGGAGACATACCAATTGCCCTTTTTGGCATGATCCTATCAGCCCATAGAGCATCTACCAATGCTTTGTGCCATGTCCTTTGATTATCATCTACAAGTTTCTTGATAATAGTTACCAAAATTTTATTTTTGGACTCAACTTGTCCATTCCCTTACAAAAAATAATCATAAGAATGAGAAAGCGTAATTCCATAATAAAAATAGAATTACGTGATTTTTTGAGAGGTGAAACAAGCTGCATTATTAGTAACAATTTTGAGTGGGACTCCAAATCTGGAAATGATATTCTCTTTCAAGAAGTTGCATATAACTTCTGAGGTAGCATGATTTGTCAGGATTGTCTACCCACTTAGTGAAATAATCAGACACTGTAAGGACATAATCATGTCTAGCACTTGATGATGGATTTATTGTCCCAATAAAATCGAGTCCCCACTGCTGGAAAGGTTCTTCTATAATTATCGGCTTAAGAGACAGAGCAGCCAACTTGGGTCTTCCAACAAATTTTTGGCAAAGTTCACATTTCCTTACCCATTTATGTGCATCTTGAAAAAGAGTCGGCCAATAATACCTGGCTCTCAGAATTTTGTGAGCAGTCACTGTAGCAGAAAAATGTCCTCCACAAGCTAGATTATGGAAAGATTTCAAGATTTGGGTCTACTATTCTTTATCTACATAGTGAAGAAAAACTCCATCTATGTTTCTCTTGTATAGGCCATTGTCCCAAAGGACAAAATTAGCCGCTTTCAGTTTGATGTTTCTCCTTTCTTTATAAAACAAGTTTGCAGGACATTCACTATAAGTGAGGAAATGAGCAATACCTGAGTACCACTCATTTGTGGTGGAGACAAAGAGGACTGTTGGTGTGTCATCCTCATCCATTTTTGGTTCTTCATGCTCTGTTCCTCTTGGCTTGTTATCAACAATTAGTTGGCACAGCCCTTTTCCCCGTACCAGCTTTGTTGGCTTGATGATCAGATCAAACTCCTAGATCTTTGCAACCCAATTGCCTCTTTTCATCCCAAACTCTTGTTGAGTCAGTATAGATTTCACTATGGTGTCAGGGATTAAGGCAATAATTTGAGAATTGAGGATGTAGAAACAAAAATGCTTCACAGCCTTCACTACTACGTAAGTGTGCTTCTCCATATTTGAGCATTTCAGCTCATGAGCTTTGAGAGGGCAGCTCATGAAGGAAATGGGAGATTCCATGCCTTCTTTATTTTGTTGAACCAGTATTGTTGAAAGCGTATGTTCTAAAGCATAGCTGTAAATGGTGAATTATTTGCTATAGTCTAGACAAACCAAAATTAGGGCATGGGCAATGGTAGCCTTTATATCTTCAAAAGCTGAATTGCCTTCTTCAATCCAACTAAAGGTGGCCTTTCCTTTCATCATATTTACAATGTGCTTGGTCTTCTTGGCAAATTTGGGGATGAATCTCTGTAAGAAATTCACCTTTTTGAAGAAAGAGTGAACATCAGTCTTGCTTGTGGGCAAGGAAAGTTCTTGAATAGACTTGACTCTGTTTGAGTCAATCTTTATGCCTCCTTTGGACATGACGTGTCTGAGAAGTTTCCCCTCCATTACTCCAAAAATTGACTTCATGGGGTTTAAGGAAATCCCATTCTGGTGGCAGCGTTCTAGCACTTGCTGCAAATGGTTAACATGATCTGGGCGACGTTTAGAGAAGATAGTCAAGTTGTCAAGGTAAACTACGATGAACTTACCCATCTCATCTTTGAAGGCAAGGTCCATTTCTCTTTGGAAGGTGGCACCAACATTTATTAAACTAAAAGGCATTCTTTTATATGCAAATGTGCCCCAAGATGTGGTGAAAGTAGTCTTATGTTGGTCTACTTCACCAACTTTGACTTGATTATATCCTGAGAAGCCATCAAGCATTGATAATATCTCCAACCCTGTCACTATCTGTAACACTTGGTCCATGATTGGCAAAGGATAATTATCCTTCAAGGATGCCTGATTCAAATTCCTAAAATCCACATAAAGGTGAATTTCACCAATTTTCTTTCTTGCAGGCACTATATTGGCAATCCATGTGGAATGATGGATTGGGAAGATTATCCTAGCCTTTAGCATTTTTTGTATCTCAGATAAAATAGTACCTGAGATTTTTGGATTATAATGCCTGGTCTTTTGCTTGTAAGGTGTTGAATCAGCCTTGAGAGGAATGTTGTGTTGGATTTCACCAGGCTGGAGTGATTTCAGATCAGCATATGAATACGCTAGGACATCCATGTATTCATTAAGCAAAGAGGTGAACTTGGAATGCTCTACAGGAGTACAACATTTCCCAATGTTTACCATCTTGGGGTCTTCCTTGGTTCCCAGATTTATTTGATCAAATTCCTGAGATGAGCTTGAATCTATTGGCTACTATCTGATAAATCTATAATGCTTATCAAATAACTTTTCAAGAGAAACCAAGCCTTTAGGGATGTTATTCCCTTTTAGTTGCAAGAACTCCTCACCTGTGTCTACATTTGATTCTGGGGCTATTTCATACTTTTGAGATTCGCTACCTTCAAAATGTAGACGTTCAAAATTGCCGCTTTACTCCAGGAAGGCCATGATGTGGCTATCATGGTTAAATACCTGCCAATGATTGGCATTATCAGGTACACTTGGCTAAAAGACCAGCTCAATCGTGTACTTGTCTCTTTTGAAATCTAGGTGAGGGACCAAGAGAGTAGCTAAAATAGCCAATGCATCCACCTAGTTATTGAACTCTCTGGGAATTGCAGAGATGCTAAAAGCATCAAGGTCTTCAAGCTGGTCCCAAACTAGATTATGGTAATGGCGCAATCTTTCATTCTTGGTTTGATACAAGTTCCTCACTTGACAAACCACTAGTTTGGCATCTCCTTTAGCATGTAGGAGCTTGATGCCTTTGTCCTGAGCGGCTCTCAATCCAAGTAGTAGAGACTCATATTCAACTGTGTTATTCGTGTTGCTGAATTGCAATTTATAAGATGAGGAAAAGATATCTCCTTGAGGAGATATTAACACCACCCCGGCTCCTAAACTAGTGGAAGAGCAGCTACCATTGAATTCAATAATCCATACTTTATTTGATCCCAATTTTCTTTTGGATTCTTCTTCATCCGGTGGTGGAGAAATTTCCATACTTGTTTGGTGCTCAGCTAGTTTCTCTATTGTTCCAGCTGACTGCATTTCCAAGCTGTCATCAGCAGGGGCTGCATTAGATGTATCATGAACTCCATCTATGTACAAAAAGTAGTTACCCATGTCTAAATATTCAAATAGAATTTGGGCTTCAGGTGCTGAGGTCTAGGTAACAAAATATTTTGCTTCCTTCTCAGGGAGCAGTCTCTCCATAACACCCTTGACTGGAATCCTCGCCTCAGATAAATCCATGCTTAATTCACCATCAACATCTCTACAAAAAAATTCCCAAGAAGGATGCCATATGATGCTGGGACGTCTACTACCAAGACATTCATCTTGATTCTTTTGTCAGGAAATGCAGCAAATGCAAATTGGGCATCTTTAATTTGTCCCAGCAAAGGCACTTGCTTGTTCTCCATGGAGAAGCACCTAAGAAAAGTTTTGGTCAATGTGAGATCAAGGGATTTAGCCACTTTAGCAGGCATGACATTGTCTAAAGCTCCAGAGTTAATGATGCAATTATTCAATTGATGTCCATTTATCAGCAATGAGACATAAAAAGGTTCAGTCCTACCAGGAGCAGCAGGGGGAGCAGTGACAAGGTTGTTCTTGGTGGGTGCATTATTGGCAGCATCATGCATCATTTTGGGAATTGCTTGCTCAACAAGGATGTCCTTGTTTCTAACATAGTGAACCAATCTATCTAATTGCTCAAGATGAGACTGCAGAAATTCAAATTCTGACATTTGAATTTTGGTTCTCTTTATATGGTCAATGATATCAAATATTTGGAACGAGCTAAGAACAGAGGATGGGATTTCATCCTTTTGATTTTTCAAAGGGGGAGGACTAAACTACAAAATTAGAGTGGAAGGCGTATGGGCATTTAGGGCATTTACCTCTTTTGAAATCACTGGGTCCTTTAGTTGGAAAGGAAGAGTAGATCCTTGCTTAGCAATTGAGATTGCTAGTCGAGGTTACTCCCCTACTTTTTCCTTATCAGCGTATTGAGCTAATTGATTATTAGACTGGGTGAATAAAGCATATAACCCTTCAACTACATTACCTTCACGTCTGGGTTCATCCTGATAATTCAAGAAACCAATATAGGAGTCACCAGCTAAATCCTCTTCTTCCTCAGTGAAGAGATTAACATCATCTTTAGAATTTAACTCAGGCTGGGATGAAAAATCTGCTTCAGCTTCTAGATATCCGACTACCAAGTTGTTTGGAGGTGCTTCAAGGGCAAGGTTCCTCTATGGAGGGGGAAGGCAATTTCGTTGTCCCTAATTCTTAGCAGCATTACCTTGGTACACCTGATTCTAAAATGTCCTCCTGAGCATATCTCTATACGCAGGGGTAGATGACATTCCTTGTGCCATTTGCTTTCTGAGAGCCAGCATTTCATTTGCTAGCTTTTGTACCATCAGGTTGGTGGTGATTGTAGGTGAATAGTCAAAAGATGAAGAGGATTTACCTTTATTAGGGCCTCTCCTAATCTTTCTAGCCAAGATAAGGTCATCCTCCACTTTAGTGGCCAGGTCCTGAGCTTCAACCAGGTCTATCTGGCCAGCACGCCTTAGCAGAAAACTCACTTTAGGCAGTTATGAGTTGATGAAGAAGCACTTTAGGTTTTTAGGTGTTGGCTGAGTAATGATAGGAATCCAATTTCTCAACGTGTCAAACCTTGTAACAAAATCCCTCATAGGCTCATGAGGCTCCTTCTTCATCTGTGTGAGCTGGGCCAGAAGGGCATGGGCATCTTCTGTAGGCTTAAACCTTGCTTTGAATTTGGCTTTAAGCATATCCCAATCAGTCACTGACCTGACTTGCAGGTGGTAGAACCAGTCAGCAGTAGCACCTTGTAGTGTTTCCACAAATAGCCTGACTGTTATATCTTCAAACTCTACTCCAATCATGCCATAGGCTATGTTGAATGCCGTGAGGTGTTCATTGGGGTGAACCTTCCTATCACCAAGGAATTTGGGGAAGTTCTTCCTTGAGCTACGTGTAAGCTCATGTAGAGGTGGGTAAGGTTGAGTGGACCAAATGAGTTACCCCAGGGGCCCCGAGCTGCCATGATTAGATTACGAAAAGTGGGGATAACAAATTTGGGTGAAGTATTTATAGGTAGAGCTCTATTAATAGCAGGAAAAGAAGCTCTACTTTGTGCTGGTGATCTAATAAGATTAGGAGGAAGACTCCTAGATCATTGGAGGAAAGGTGGTGGAGGAAACATATCAAAATAGCTCTACTACACCAACTCAAACACAGGGTCAAAAACACCCTTAAATCTCTGGCTTCCTGTGTAGCGTGGAGTTGCCAAATTTTTTTAAAAAAAGAAAAGGACTGGTCCTGCTTTAGCCTAAAGCTTGAGGCTTCAAACTGCTTGTCCTTCCCAATGGATCTGGTTTGCAGACCAAATAATGTAATGGATATGGAGGATGGAGGGAGATACTAAGTCTATAATGATAGTGGGTAAGGCCTAGATGGGAGTCGCCAGACTCTATAATGGATAAGGGTAGGGACTGCTTGTTCAAATCCCTAGTGGAGTTGCCAAAAATTTTTGGTTTTTGATTTTGTCAGCCAGCTAACTGGTGACCAAAATAGTTTCTATTACCACAGCATAGGGAGATCAATCAGCCAAATGTGCAGGTTTACAGCATCAGCGAGGGACAAATCTCTCCTCTCATCAAGGGGAGATTCCCTATAGGTATGCAAGAGATGCAGGAGGCTATATATATATATATATATATATATATATATATATATATATATACAAAAAGTAAGACACAGGGGGTAGGACAAACCATCCATCTCTCTTTTTTCAGAGATGATGCTGACAAATAGAAGAAAAATACTAGGTGATGGGGAAGGTGCTTCTCTTCTTTCAGAAGCAACTTTCAGCCAAGATCCAAATTCCTTCCTAAATAGTAGAAATCCTAGTGAGGCAATAGAAGGCACTTCTCTTCTTTTAGAAATGCTTGTTCTTGCAAACAATAGAGCTCTTTCTAGTAGCAAGTAACCGGTAACAGGGTAACCAGCAGCCTGAAATGTAGCACAAAGTCTCCACCTCGACTGCCTAAAGAGTATATCACAAAGGATAATGGGGGCACAAAGTCACCCCAGAATCCTCAACACAAAAAAGGAAAGGAAAAACACAGACTAAAATTAATGGTGAAAGCACAAAGTCTTTTCACACTTGGTTTCAGGACACTTCTTTGTTACCTTTACTAATTCTACACACCAAATCAAATGAACAAGGACCCTTCAAATGACACAAGTTAGAATAGCACAAAGTCTGGAAAAACCTATTTTCTTATTCAAATAACAAGGAAAATGAAATTACAACCTGAGCTGAAAGTCTCAGTCTTCTTTTTTCAAAATGGGCAGAGTTTCATTCTTGTAAAAATGAGAAGTCCCCCTACAACAAAATGAGATATTCTAATATATAGAGCCCCAAGAAATACTTGGGCGTTTGTTTTTCAAAGAATGGCCCATGCTATGTATTTAACACCTTGAATGCATTTTTAGGTTTGTCAAAGGACTGCGTTGAAAAATAGGGCAGCTGTCTAACTATGGCATGCCATTTCATCCCATACATCTTCTCCTGAGTGTGGATCATTTGGTTTATCCCCTCTGATGTCTGCACAGCCATCCATTCATCTTTACTTCATGGAAGAAAATAGGCTGAGTCCTTGGGTTGGTGTGCTCAGAAGTCCCTTCGATCTGTTATTTCACCTACTTGGAAATAACTCTTCGAAGATATTTTTGATTCTTTGGTCTCACTCCTCTCTTCACTGCTTAAGTGATTCTTTGCTCTTTTTAGACCTTCTTTCTTATGTCTTTGGGGGAGGTCCTTTCTATGTCTTTATCAAGTGGCAAGTTCTACCATTATGTAACTCATTAAAAACTCATGAAAAATGGAGTCCACGACACATTTTGCCTGAGCAACTCAAGAGGGGAACATAGACGCAAACACCTGTCACGTTTGCTGCACTTTGTCTTCTTCCATCGAGTGCTTTTTCGTGGGCTTCGCTCTTCAGTCGGGCTTCTCCAACCAGTTGCTTGGTCCTTCTTTTGAGTTCTGTGCTTTATTTTGAATTCCAATGGATATTCCCTTACCTTAAATTTGACATCTACGGAGACGTCATTTGGTTGATTGTTGCTTGAACCCATTGAACCATTCGGTTCAACGGTTTAATGGTTCATCCGTTGAAGCCCCTTGAACCTTTGACTGAGGCTGCTTTTGAGCTTTTGAACCAATACTAAACCATTAAACTTTGAACTCTTTTGGTTCAAAGTTCAATCAGTTCATTGGCTTATTTTGCGTCTCACTCAAACATTGCTTCCTCTATCTTTTTAAACTTTTTTGAACCTTTGGACTTTGAACTCATTGAACCATTTGGTTTAACGGTTCAATGGTTCATTCTTCGTTATTTTGTAAAGTCCTTTGTTTTTTTGCACCAAGTACATTGAACCAAACCTAGAAACCACCGAGTGCTGGAAACTTGTTCTTTTGACTGAACTTGCCCGCAAAAGCTTTTTTAACCTGTTGAACCTGTGAATCCCCCTTACGGAAAAAGCTTAAAAATGAGGAATTTGAAAGCTCAGAACAAATTTTGAGAAGGGAAGAGAGAAATTTTGGTCTATAGGTTGTCCCAAAAATGAGTGGCATTTTTCAGGGACAACAAGTTATATATTGGTCATTAATATATACATGATTTTATCTATCTTATGCTACATAACACTTGGGGCATACTAATTTCCTACATCTACCCTACTATGGACATTCGCATGTAATATTTTATGATAATTAAATGTGTTTATGCATATTTAAAAATTAAATCAACTATATACAATATTATTACACATGGTATTTGTAACTTGATTATTTTGAGATAAGTGATTACAAGCACATTTTATTCAATCCTTAACCTTAAAAAGGGCCTATATATGAGATCATTTTAAGAGTAATTTCAAAGGAAATTTAGACATGAGAATTTTTTAGAGCACTTTAAATTAAAATTAGGCAGCTCTAGATAGAGTAAAACATGTGTACTTACTTGATCAATAAATGGGAGGAGGCTTCACAAAACTCCTAGAGAAGTGGTGGTTGTCTAACACTTTTTATAAAAAAATTCAATTGGAGTGAGTGGAATAAATAGAATAGAGTGCATTGTTTTTTTGTTTTTTTTTGATAGAATTTTGTTCAACAAATAACATGTGTATTCATTCCTACACTATTTTATTTTAATTCAATTTCAAAATTTTAAATTTCAATTTCAATTTTAGTTGTAATATGACATTAGTACAAAATTGACTACTTGTTTCATTTGGCCATTATTTTCAACTATGTAAGCATAATGAAACTCGATGTAAATGGATTCCATATCAAGCATCATTAAATCCCTCCCCCCTTTCATAGGTAATTCAAGGTACATGTTTTAATTATTTAGATTTATATGCTTTTATGCACACATACATTCACTCACATACCCACAAAAAATTAGGGAAATTATGTAGACATAATTTTTTTTTGCAAGACTCTTTTAATTCATTTTACGTATTTTATCACACTTGATCCATGTAGACACATCTAGTTATTTTTGGTACATCTTCCCCTTGTGTTGGGCCCAATCTCATCATCCCCTAACATAAGTCTTCCTCATATCTTGAATTTTTGTTCACTTTTAGCTAATGATAACCCACCCATTTGATATTGAGTGTTTGAAACTTATAAATTGACTATTCATTTCCCTTCATATGACCCTATATTTTCCTAGTGTCTAAAATACTATTTTAGTGTATTTTATTATGTCCTAGTTAGGCCATATGACTATTTCCTTAACTTATGCACCCATATGCCTATATTGTCACATTATCCTATCTTTTAGGGTCAACCCTTGTGTATGTGTGCCTCAAAGGAGTCTATATATACAAAATTAGCTCAAATGAGTGTGTGTGTGTGTGTGTGCGTGCACGTGCGCGCGTGCGTGTGCATGTGTGTGTGTGTGTGTGTGTGTGTGTGTGTGTGTGTGTGTGTGTGTGTGTGTGTGTGTGTGTGTGTGTGTGTGTGTGTGTGTGTGTGTGTGTGTGTGTGTGTGTGTGTGTGTGTGTGTGTGTGTGTGTGGGGTGTGTGTGTGTGTGTGTGCGTGCGTGCGTGCGTGCGTGCGTGCGTGTGTGTGTGTGTGTGTGTGCATGCGTGTGTGTGTGTGTGTGTAGACACACACACACACAAAGGTACCCTTCGTTATTTTATTATCTAGAATTCACATTCAAACCTATTATAAGCCAATTCTCTCAATCTTTATCAAGAGGACATCACCATTAATCTCTATATATCTTACACATTTTACCCAACATTATTTATACATTTTATTCAAGCCTTGTGCCATCACCAACTCATACAAAAATAGGGTTTAGGTGAATGTTCATGTAGTTTCATTTTCACATATAGGGCAGAGGTTCAAAACCATTGTCTGAGTTTCCATTTACAATCTACATAATTTTATGAGGTCTAATTCTACCCTATAGGATACATAGTTCACCTCCAAAAATGATTGTTTTACATATAACCAATTATTGTTGTCCTTCATTATGTATTTGTAAAAAGCTATCTATTAAATCAAAAGAGTGATAAAATAGAAGATAATGTCTATAGAATAAAAATGTATAGGTATAATCCAATTTAACATTGGATAACTCACTTGCTCCTAAAACTTCAAGGTTTGACTATATAGGAGGCATTATCGGTAGTAAAAAATATTCAATGTTGATTTTACTTAGGGTAAAATCATAGGGTGGCTAGTTCTATCCCATTTTCAAAATTCTTAGGTCTAGAAATGTTTTATGTGTTTTTTCATCTTATTGTCTGTATCACTTCTCATAACTAAGTCAAGTTTTATAAATGTACTAGTAAGTTAAAATTCAAGTTTTTATGTTTTAACCCTCTTGGTCAAATTTTGAAAGTTTCATTATTTATTTTCAAACATTTTAGATCTATTTGTATGTTAGATTTGCTTTTGTAATAGTTTTAATTTTTGTGCATAGTTTAGATATTTATGTTCTATTTTTTTTAGATAGGCATAAGGGATAATTATGATATAATAGTATAAAATAATAACTTTACCATTATCATGCACTAAAAACATGAAAAAATGGATCAATCAATTAATAAAACATGTATAAGCAATGAAAATATAAAGAATATTAGAATATTAGAATAAGATGCACCTAGTTACTATTATGATTTTATAAGACTAAATCAAAGACCTTTAAGTGATTAATATGATATGTTGTAAACTTGATTGCCAATATAGCAAAGGATTCATTTGGTGTAGTGAATTTTTTAACTTTTTATAATCTATGATTGGTTAAATGTATACTTATTCAGGCACTGAACCTCTACCCTACCCCTAAATTTACACCCTGATTATTTTCAAGTTCTACAAAAATTTGAGTAAGTTTGTAGTTAGATGCCAAATAAGTTTATGTACTCACCTCATTGTATTCATGGTCAAAATGTTTGATTTGTATTCTTATTTATATTTGACCTAATTTTACAATAATGTATGCATGATAAAAATAAACAATTTTAAGGTTAGCTTACTCAAGAAACCCCATCAAGGAATTATAGCTACATATCTCACACACTTGGAATCAAATATATTTTACATGTGAGTGGAAATGTGAGTAAGGGTCTTTCCTCCTCTCCCTAAGTAAATCCTAGATACATAAACATTCAACTATCATTGTTTTAGTACAAAATGTAATTAAACTTTATTGTAAGTCTTTAAGATCATAAATATAGCAGTGTGCCTAGACATGAATTCACTTGAGCAATTGAAGAAGACTCTTGATACTTGTTATTAAAATACATATAGGGGTATTTATGTGTGTGTGTGTGTGTCTCAAGTTTCAATTATTAACCAACTGGTGTACAAGTTAACCAATGAAAATACAAAGAATTAAATTACATGGATCCAAACACTAATAAAAGGCAAAGAAGGGTAGAATTGCCCACAAAGAGATAGGGTATATATTCATAAGGGAACCTAATCTCTATAGAATAGATTCAATGGGTTTTTTAATTTGACCCAGTAGAAGAAATGGAAAAAACCGAAGAGAAAAATATAACAAAATGATTTCATGCACAACAAAATAATGTGATGAAAACCAAATAAAAAGAGAATATAGAAAGTAGAAGGGTACATGATTGCATTGAGAATAAACATAATAGTGAAAACATACTGAAAATTGATGATAATACCCTAATTATAAATTGGGACCATATTGACAAAAAACACTACAAATATTCCAATAATAAGCTTGTACCAAAATTAGGTTTCTACAATAGCTTGCTACATAGGTTTTTTGGGCTAGTTTTTCAAGATCAAAATTATCTCTTCTTATGGATATACTAGTTATTATAACCTAGCGACCACTTATTCAATCCTCAAATTGGACAACTCTATGATTTTTTTCAAAAATTCTAAATGCCATCTTAAACATTTGCAGGAAAAATAGTCTATAAATTTCAAAAAATTTGGGAGTTGTTTATAAACTAGTATCCACTATGTATTTTTCAAATAGTAAAGCCCTGTTTTGAAGCTAGTGGCCATTTAGCATTTTTATGGAAAACCAAATTTATATTCAAAGAAACCATAGTTTTGAACCTGGTGGGAGCTAGATATTTTTCAACACTAAAATATTTTTATATTTAATAGGCCATAACTTTTGCATTCAGAAACATTTTCTAGTGAATATTTTTTTAAAGTGCATAGTTTTTTTGAATTCTTCACATTAGTGAAATTTGTTATAGAAAATACATAGTGGTTTTAATTCTAACAATTTTTAAGTTTTTTTATTTAGTTTAAAGTTTTGTTTGAAGCTAGTAGCATCTAGGTATTCATGCTCACAACAATTTTTTGAAAAAAATCCAAAGTAATTTTTTAAAGAAAAAGTGGGAAAGAGAAAATCATTTTTTTTTATTTTTTTAAGAGAAAAATATAATGTTGAATTTATATTCTTGGTTTTTTTAGATAAATTAGTTCACATTGTCTCTCTTTCTTGTAGCCTTTTGCCCATCCAATCATATTTTACGATACATCACATATGTGTACACATGGCACATTAGTTTTCTAGGACATTTATTGAGGATGGTTGTACTTGAACACCTAAGTTTGTTGATGAAAAATGGTAAGCACTTAAAATTTCCTTGTGGATTTGTTTAACTCTTGTTCATATCATCTAAGACACAATTTTTAATCTTTAGTGTGTCTAATATATATGTTTAGCATCTACAATTTTAGAGAGATCTTCATATTCAACACTATTTTATTATTAACTTGGTAGTTATAGTGGCTCAACAACCATGTATTTAAGTAGGATATAATGGCATCCATAAGGACCTTAGTAGTTTTTTAAATTCCTTGACATATATACTTGTTTTAGCATCATATTTAGTTCACTCATTCTTTTGATCATTGCATTTTTTGTACTCACATGTACATGGGTACCTAACATGGGGTAGTTACTAAAAGGTTTTGAGTAACTCACTTTCCCTAAGTTGATATTAATAATGGGTGTTGATGTTGTACTTGAGAATGATAGTTTTATCCTTGATAACTTGTCAACATCTTTTATAAACTTACTTAGGTCAATGTAGCTTCTTTCATCCTCTTTCTACAATGTGTAACTTAAGAAAGGATTTTAGTGTATATTATGGCATACACTCTTGTAATTATCTAATATGCATTCTTTATATATATGAAAAAATCATTATACATATCTTATTTATATAATAACTTATTTATAAATAGTAATATATCTTTAACAATTATTCTCAAAATAGCCAAAGCCTATTTTGAGCTAATATCCATAAAAGATAGAGATGTCTTCAAATCCTAAACCTCTTTAATTATCTATATAAGTGCTTTAATTATCTTTTGATTAATGTGGTATAAATAATATAAAAATATGAATATTCATATAATGCAAAATAGGGCCATAATAATATAAATTTGAATGTAAACGGGTAGATAAATATTGGACTTACTATATTTGGATTGGAAAAATTAATGGAAGAGAGATGTAATTATATTATTCTAATTTATAAAACTCATTGTATTCATCATTATCCTTGAAATGAATCTATATCTACTATCTCATTGGTCAAATTAAAAATCATGAGCTCAAACCTTGCATAGACACTACTAGTGAAAGCTTCACCCCTATGGTGATTAGTACTATCCAAGCTTTGAAAGTATCATCATTGTTGACTACATAGGTCTATGACACCTCAGACCATTGTAATTGCACATATAAATATATATTTTACATGTTCTTGACTTTATTCTTATGTGTTTATTTATGTTTTCATTATCTTTGATTTGAAACCCTTATCATACTTTTGACACAAGTTGACCTCTGAAAAAGGGGTCAGAAACCTTGGTAGGATAGCCCCAACCACTCCTTGTTGAATGACTGAGCATTGAATAAGTTTCAATAATATGAATAGATCTCAAATTTCACTTATTTATCCCACTTAGGTGTGTATGTGTGCATCATCATGATCAATATAGAATGTAATGCAATCTTTGTCTTTTGACATGGCACCATACAACTTTGACTTGAGTTTGTACTCAAACTTAGATATAGGGATACTCTTTTTAGGGATTTTTAGATATGTATACATTTTTTATAATGTCTTAAGAGAATGATAATGAATTTCTCAAGATTTCAAGTGATTCTCAATATGATAACCAATTGATTATAACCTTAGGATTGATTTATATGTATGGCTGAATCTTTGATATTTCCTATTGTGATTGACCCATGAAACATGTCTAGGCTAATATAAATGAGACATCCCAATTTGAAAATTAGTGGTTGAGTGTTGTTGGAAACTACTAACATAAGTAGATACCTACATCAAAATTATAATTGTTCTATTATTGTTAATATTGTCTTGAGAGTGAAAAATAGTGATATGAGTTATAGAGATAGTTTGTTTAGGATTCTGGAGTGGTCTTACATAAACTAAGGTAATCCTAAATATGTATATTGGTAAATTAGATAGGCCAAGATACCAAGTGGGTAGATGGATAAGGTAAAGTGTGCATGATATTCAACTGTGTACATAAAGCTCATGTATGTCAAAGTATGGTTTCAAAGTTTCTAATACCAAATTGAGGCATCTACACATGTCTCCCTTTTAGTCTAGTATTGAAAATGTTCGATTAAAAGGATAAAAGAAGAAATTTTGTACCTATGATTAACTATGATAGGAATATATATGTATGCCTTAAATGCCCCCCACTTGATCTACATAAAATTATAAAGAAACATGCATAGATCAATGCCTGCACATGATATAAAATTTGAAATAAATTTAGTTCATTGAATTATTTGAAACTAAAAATTTAAGGAATGAAAACACCTTGGGGTATAAGAACCAAGTTACTAATTTTTAAACTTAGTTAGAATGTCATGGGATGATTATTCCCCAAGGAGATGTAATTATTGTAACCATGAGTTGATAAGTATAATTACTCAACCATCATTAGAAGAGTGTTAAAATTTGAGTCTTGTATAAACCTCAACTACACTACTCTAAAAATCATATTTTTTTTAGAACCCCAAAATCAGTTTTGTATGCAAAGTTGGAACCACAAAATAGGTTTGTATGTTAATTGAAACTCTATATCAATTGTTATATATGTATTTTAGATATAAAGTGCTTATGTGTTACCAAGGGTCCCCATTAATTCTTAATGTTAGTTTATACAGTACATCAATGTCATTATCCAATATAGCAAAGCATAATATCCATATGAAAGAACACTATAGAAATTATAATCCAGAGAAAATCATTTATAATAGTCTACGATGATCAATGAACCAGTATAGAAAAATATAATTTGATAAGTGTGCATTGATTCCCCTAATGTAGGCATGTCTCTAATGTATAAAGGCAACCCAAGCTTATAAATAATTTCAAGCATGTTTTTATAGAATGGATATTTAATTCATCATGTATATGATAAATAATATCATTCAATCATGTATACTAGAAAACATGTTATGATCATGGTTTTCTATTTTTAAATTTTTTTATTCTCAAATAACATGTCCCTATTAATGTATGATACCATAAATGGGATGTTGGCATGTCAGTCATCAAATAATGAAAATGTTAGATATTGTGGGTAATGAGTAACGATCATATGATTATCTAAATCAGAGAATTGATCATGTTTTCTACAATTTCCAACATCATCATTGTAGTCAACATGATCATGTATATGTTGATTATATTTAGTATCCATAGTAACTTTTGGACTTAATTTTATTTTAGGAGAATATTTTGGTGTTCTTTGTGGAACATGCTCATAAGCCTTTTGTAAAACTATCTTAGGATGTGACAAACTAGCTAATGTCTACTAAATTTGAATAAGTTTTTGATGTAATAGATGTTGTAGAATTGTTCTTCAAGTAATATCAAACCCATGTCTATAATTTAATTTCATATTAATAACTTTTATAATTTGTACGATATGATGTTTTGGATATGTAAAAGTAAGTGTTTCCTGCTAAATGGGGTACTCATATGGAATACCTAGAATTGTAATCACCCATTTTGTAAAGATGTAATTTAAGATTTTATGTACCAAATATGGTATTACATGTATATATTGTATCTATGGGTATCCTAATATAATTTTAAATTCCCCAATATTAGACAAAACTAATAACTAAGTATAAATAATTATAGGCCCTACCATAATTGGCAACACAATGCCCCCAAGAGGGTTTTGTCATTTCCCATCAAATCTTTTACCGTAGTGGTCATACCAATCTAATATATATGTACCTAAGTCTAATGAGTAGCATCATAGTGCATATAGTTTCACTTGACCCATTATCTACCATAATCATGTGTATATTACTTGAGTCAGTGAAATCACATCTGAATAAAGGTGCATTGGTAGAATCATCATCACTAATCTCGTAGTCATTGAATGTGATTTTTCAATTATTGTTCTTGTGTAGTGTACTAATTATACCATCTATGGGATAATTATCATTAGTTCTAGAAGTATAATAATATCAATGAGGATGTTCATTTCAAGTCATATGTACCTTAGGATTACCCTTGGTTTCTTATGTCACATGCTTTGGAAATGGATCCTAAAATGTATTAAGTTTCATGTTAGGTTGTGAAAATGAATATTTTAGAGGTGTATTAACATCATTTATATCAATAGTATTATTCTCAATCAAATATAGTATATCATGTCTCAAGGTATAACATTTATTAGTATAATGTTTTGTGCATTTATGTTAGTCAAAATATGTATTGATATCAAACCTCTTAGGTTGTGCCTTTTTCATATCAACTTCCATTGGTGGAAGGATAACTATGAGATTGTACTTGAATATCATTTGTAACACGTTATGAGGATGTTATGACAACTGTGTAAATTGTCTCCTTTGAGGAGATAATATGATAAACCTATTAGTAGGTTTTGAACTTGTATTAACCATTGTTTTAACCTCATGATTGGTATAATTTGCCTTGGATTTGAAATTTGGTTTTTTTTAAAACTTGGCATTAGAATATATGAGAGGATTAATATTATACTTTAACTTGTTCATGGAAATGAGCTTAACCTAATTGTATTTATCCTTATGGAACATGTCATCAAAATACTGGAATCATTTTAACATAATAGATTCATGGATAGGTATAAGTAAGTTTTTCTTAAATATGTCTTGAAACTCATCATCAGACATATGACTTGTAATTTTTGAAATCATAGTTTTATAATGAAGAACATAGTGACTAAAGGGATCATTAGGTCCTTGCTTGAGTTTCGAAATTTAATCATAGGAGACATTATCATGAATATTGATATAAAAGTGAGTTAATAATTGATCAACAAAAGGATTGAAAATATATATTGATTTAAAAGGAAGGTCATAAACCATCATAAGTAATAGTCTTTAAGGGTCATATGAAAAAACCTGGTTAGTAACTTATCTTTAGAGGAATAATATAAACATTATGCATGGAAGGCTCTAAGATTTTGTTCTAGATCACGTTTACTACCATATGGTGTAATTTTTAGTGAAAATAATATTGTAAGCAAAGGATAAGTGTAAATATTTGGGGCCAAATGGTTTTGTAATAATTCTTGAGAATTTTTTGAATGACCCACTCTATAAGAACCTTATTCTAGTTGGGAAACCTTGGATTGAAGATATATAAGACTTTGTATAAGATCATGATTAGTAGAAATAGGATATTGATTAAAAATATATGGTGTCACATGAATATAAAGCCTATAAATCACACAAGTATGTTGTATAGGGATAACCATAAAAAAATTAGGATTAACTTATGTTTCCTCAACACCAGGTGTAGGCATCACTTGTGTAACCATATGCATAGACACATGAATAATGTCAATATGAGTAATGATATAAACACCTAAAGGATAATTTATGCCTCTAAAAGGTGGATCTGGGTCACTTAAAATGTTCAAATGTAGGTTCATCAAATATATATATATATATATATATATATATATATATATATATATATATATATATATATATATATATATATATATATATATATATATATATATATATATATATATTCATCTCTAGTTACTTGTAATAATGTATCCATCATATGTATATTCTTATAAGATATTTGGTAATTTCATGTTTATCTATACCATCAAAACAATCATGAAAATAATTATAATAATTCCTTTATGAATATCCACATTAATTATATTTTCCATTATGAATATGTAAAAATAATGAAAAATTATAAATCGTATCTAAAATTCAAACCATAATGTAGGATAAATATAAAACCCTAAGGTAAAAGAGACCTAGGGTTTTCTATACTCAAGTCAATGACTAGGTCCACCAAAATATTTTACTTATTTATGATTAATGTTATCTAAATAAGATAAAATTATGAATATTTAGATTATTTAAAATAAGACCATAATCATACAAATCTAAATGGAAAATGGTACATAGATATTACACTTGTTATATTTAGAATCGACAAAGTAATGGAAGAGAGATGAAATTATCATTTTTTTAATTTCTATAACTTAGTGTATATTTTATTATCCCTTAAATGGATTTAGATATGTTCTATAACTACATAGATTAGGAAATAGGATCTCAAACCCAGCATGTACATCACTAGCAAAATCTAAGAATTGTAATGACTTCCTACTATGTAGGCTCTATTAGTGCTATCCCTATTGCCTATGGAAGTCTATGACACCTTAGGCCACTGGAATTTAACCTATAAATATATCATGTGTGCATGTTTTCCTTTGGTTTTGTGCACTGATCTTTATTTTCCTTCTCTTTACTTTAAAATCATGATCATACTTTTTACACAAGATGGCCTTGAAAAAGGGATTGTAAATTTGGGTTGAATAACCCCAACCACTGATGGGGAATCAAGAACAACAAACAGCTCTAATCCCACTTGTTAAGATCTTGCTCCTCAATAAGAGCACAATATGATTACCTTGTATTAGAAATTAAACATACAGAATTAACCAGAAGCAATAAGTAACTAGAATTCACAAATAACACAAAATATTAGAGACAACACAAACTATATTAATACTCCTCCAAAAAAGAATACAATGAAGAGACGCCACACTCTTCCACACCTTTCAGGCTTCCCACACTAAGTGTACAGTAATTCTTCTCAAGAGTTCACTCTCCTACCAAAAATGGTCCCAACACACAACTCAAACACAAACTTGGTGTTCACCTCCAACTAGTCAGTAATAACCTTGCCAGTACACAAGTACTCAAAGTACTTCAAGTAGATCTCCCATAATCTTGCAACAACCTGCAACTCAACAGACCTTACTTACACATGTAGATCTCCTATGAGCTTGCAACAACCTACAACTCAAATGATCTTACAATGGAAGGATCTTCCTTGCCTTCCTCTATTTGCTCATTTGTGGAACTAGAAGGAGCTACACTTGCTCAACTCTAACTAGCACAATGGCTATCTAGCACACTTTACAATACACGCCAATGGGTCTATAAATAGATCCCACACTTAAACAATAACTTAGACTTCTAATTTACAATAATTAGACACACAACTCAAGACCAAAAATAGCCTTTACATGCAAACACTCGATTCAACGAACTAACTTTTCATGCAACGAATAGTTCTAGAACCGCACAGGCGATCGATGTCAATCCCTATCTGCCTGAGTTGATCGATGTTGACCAACCTCCTGTCGATGCTAGTTGCTCTTCTACACTATAGATGACCGATGTTGGTTACACTACCAATGCTGATATCCCTAAAAATCAGCAACCTCCTCCATGTCTGCATAGTTGAAGCTTTTAGCTCCACAACCTAACAATCTCCCACTTGGAGATAAATAGCTGCAACTGTACCTATACCTGTACACCATCTAGTTTGTTCCCTTGGCTTTGTATCCTTCTTCAAGATCACTCTTGAAGACCAACCACCACAAATCCTGTGGTGCACCTCCTGTCATCCAAATCACCTGCCACATCTGCATCTACAACCCCATGTAGAAAATAACTTGACCCTGCATAGCATGTGCACCTGCTACAGGTCCCTCTAAGAATCCACTAAACTACCCTCCAGTGCTTCTTTCCCAGATTGACCCCAAACTTTTTGACAACACCCACTACTTGGGCAAACTCAGGTCTAGTACATACCATGCACTTATCCTCATTATGTGAATCAAGACATTGTTCATAAAACTGTCCAACCATCGGTGTGCTAACTGGTTTCACACAATCATCTGGAGACAAAATCAACCTGTGACCTTCCATGTCCCTAGAACACACTCATGCCAAAGAATCTTGCTACTCCTAGATTCCTCATGACACACTTTTCAACTAGCTTTACCTTTAGTTCAGCAACTCCCTATATATGTAACCCTGTAACAAGCACACAATACAGTAACAGGATAATGTAGCTAATATTATCCAACCTGGTAAAGAGAAACACAATGGTCAAACCTCCATTGTCCTGCAGCTTACACAAGACCATATACCCTAGCCTTCTATCTCACGTGCCCATTCCCACTCTTCTTTATCCTGAACATCCATTCGTCTCTCAGTGCTTTCTTCCAGCTGGCAACTCCACCCAAAAACTCTCGTTTGGTTCTTCTCCAAGGAATCACATCCTTCATCCATGCCAAGCTCCCACTATTTCCTAGATCTACCTGCTCTGCTTCTTTAATAACTTCCTAGTTCTTGACCATTAGTGAGCAACAAGTAGTGTAAAGAAGGAAAATGATGAATTTGAGGCTTACTTACCCTTTAAGTCCTCCATATGGGTGCTTGAGACTCCTTGACAGCTTGATATCCACCCAAAATCCATCTCAGTGACCGATGCCAGTCACATCTCAGTTTGCACCTAATCGATGTCAGTTCCATGCGACTGCCTCATCACCGACATCGGTTCCCCCTAACTGATGCTGGTGTTTATCTATCCTAACTCACCAACATCTGGCTAAACATAGCCGATGTCAGTCCCTATCTGGATGTTGATGCCAATTTTCTAATCGATGTCGGTCTCTATGTTTTACTTTTGAGCGATGACTTCTACCCATGAGCTCCTTTTGGATCAAAAGCCTATCCAAATCAACCTTGCTCTGCTCAGAATTCCTTAGCACCTTATGTTGATCTCTGTCTGTCACCTTCTCCTTGAAAACCAAGGCTTTCCTATTCTTGTCACTAACATCAAATTTCTCAAGAAATGTCACTTTCTTCTTTTGCATACAGAAATCTTGATCCATGCTTTTTAAATCTAAAAGCATACCCTTTGACTCAAGAACATGCATTCCTGTCTTATTCATGTGAACAAGCCTATAAAGCCACATCTTAGAATCTACAGCTGAAGTAGATAAACCAAAAAGAGAATCAGTAATACAAGTAGATAGATAAAGCGTACCTACTTTCTTACCTCTTGCTACAACAAGTGCACCCTTGGTAACCTTCCAAGAGTCTGCTATGAGAGTTACTGTGTAACCCTCATCACCCAACTTTCCAACAAAAATCAAATTACGCTTCAAGATTGGGATATGCATGACCTCCTTCAACACCCATGTGTTCTCTGTCTGTAATTTCAGCATCACTTTCCCTTTGACAACCATCTGACAAGGCTTACCATCCCCTAAATAATTTTCTCCAAAGTCTCCCTGGACATACTCATGAAAAAATTCCCTATTTGGGGATGCATGAAAAGAGGCACCAAAATCTAAAACCCAAGATTCTACTTTATCTAAGGAACATACCAGAGCATCTTGTGCAACATAATCTGCAACATCTGCTTCTTCATGTCTTTCATGCTAATCTTCACCCAACCAACAATCTCTCTTTAAGTGCCCTTGCTTTCTACATTTCTAGCAGGTTATTCTACCATACATGGACTTAGATCTCCTGCCTATCTTGGACCTTGATCTCCCATGCTCGATCTTCTCTCTTTGCCTTCCCCTGCTTTCCACACTCAAAGCATTTCCTGATGATTCACCTGTGCTTTTCCTACGAGTTTCTTCATTCAAAATTACACTCACAACATCATCCACTTTTAAGATTTTTAAAGTAGACGCAGTATTACTAACTGCCATTACCAAACTCTCCCAACTTTCAGGTAATGAGCATAAGATTAAGAGAGCCTTATTTTCATCATCAAAAACAATATTGACTAAATTTAACTGGTTTACTAAACCATGGAAATCACTAAGATGACTATGAACAGATCCACCTTCCAACATTTGCAAATTAAATAATTGCTTCATAAAAAATACCTTATTCGAAGCTGAGGGTTTTTCATATAAATTTGCCAAAGATTCCATCAACTCTATCGTTGTCTTAGCCTGTGATAAGTTGGAAATCACAGATGATGCAAGGCTCAACCTTATAGATCCCAGAGCCTTCTGATCAAGATCTTCCCATTCTTCAACCTTCATATCCATGGGCTTGCATGCAACCCCACCCAATAATAAGTACAAATCTTTTTGATACAGATAATCTTCAATCTACATCCTCCATAATTGATAGTTCTTGCCATTAAACTTCTCCATTTGTAGCTTACTTTCTTCTACCATTGCTATACTCCCACTCAAACAAAAACTCCTATGAGTAACTTGTAATCAACACACACTAACCAGATCTAAAACCCCTGTTAGTAACCCAACCAAAAGCTCTAATACCAGTTGATGGGGAATCAAGAACAACAAACAGCTCTGATCCCACTTGTTAGGATCTTGCTCTTTAATAAGAGCACAATATGATTACCTTGTATTAGCAATTAAACATGCAAAATTAACCAGAAGCAATAAGTAACTAGAATTCACAAATGACACAGAATATTAGAGACAACACAAACTGTATTAATACTCATCCAGAAAAGAATACAATGAAGAGACGCCATACTCTTCCACACCTTTTAGGCTTCCACACACCAAGTGTATAGTAATTCTTCTCAAGATTTCACTCTCCTACTGAAAATGGTCCCAACACACAACTCAAACACAGAATTGATGTTCACCTCCAACCAGTCAGTAATAACCCTATCAGTACACAAGTACTCAAAGTACTTCAAGTAGATCTCCCATAAGCTTGCAATAACCTGCAACTCAACAGACCTTACTTACACATGTAGATCTCCTATGAGCTTGCAACAACCTATAACTCACATGATCTTACAATGGAAGGATCTTCCTTGCCTTCCTCTATTTGCTCATCTGTGGAACTAGAAGGAGCTACACTTGCTCAACTCTAACTAGCACAATGGCTATTTAGCACACTTTACAATACATGTCAATGGGTCTATAAATAGATCCCACACTTAAACAATAACTTGAACTTCTAATTTACAATAATTAGACACACAACTCAAGACCAAAAATAGCCTTTACATGCAAACACTTGGTTCAACGAACTAACTGTTTGTGCAACAAACAGTTATGGAACTGCACAGGCGACCGATGTTGGTCCCTATCTACCTGAGTTGACCGACGTTAGTCGACCTCCTACCGATGCCAGTTGCTCTTCTACACTATAGATGACCGACATCGGTTACACTGCCGATGCCGGTATCCCTAGAACTCAACACCCTCCTCCATGTCTGCATAGTTAAAGCTTTTAGCTCCATAACCTAACAACCACTCCTCATTGAGTGACTGATAATTTTATAAATTCTAATAATTTTAAGAGTTATCAAATTACATGTGTTTATTCCACTTATGTGTGTGCACACACTATTGTGAACAATTTAAAATGCAATGCAATGTTTAGATTTTAACACTTGGCACCATACAACTTTGGCTTGCATTTGTAATTAGTCTTAGCTCTAGGGATTCTCTTTTGAGGTATATATAAATATGTATGTATTTGTGATAATGTCTCTATAGAGTTCTAATTAATTTATCAATATTTTAATTGATTCTTAATGTTATAGACAAGTGAGTATATCCATAGAATTGATTTGTATTTATAGCTGACTCTTTGATATTTCTCATTTTGGAAAACTCATGAAACATGTCTAGATCGATATAATGGATAAATATAAATCTTAAAATTATTCATTAAGCAATCTCTATTACATTACTAATAAAACCAAAAACTTAAAAAAAACCATAACTATCTGACTATTTTTTGTTACTATCCTGAGAGTGAAAATCAATTATCTAAGATATGGAGATAATCTATTTAGGATTATAGAGATTTATTGTATAGACTAGGGTAATGTTGAATATGTGTATTATTAGGTTGGATAAGGTAAAGTGTGCACAATATTAAAATGTTTATTAAAAGTCCAAGTATGTCAAAGTGTGGAAAATTTGATGTTTTTAACATGTCTAATATTGGATTTAGGTGTGTTCAATAAGAAGCTAGTTGGAATGGATGAAGTTAGTTCATTTTATATCATCATTGTATTATTATTATGAGTAGGGAGATTATCTCTCCTTCACATCCATGCTTTGATCTATTTCTTATTCATTATACCTTGACTATTTATGTCACCCTCCATTAATATCATATAGGTTTGCATATATCATGGATGAAATCTTGATTTTTTTACTAATTTGTATCTATTATAAAATATAATAAAATCCATGTAACATGAAAGATGTAATAAATATTAATATCATAATATTAAATTTAATTATATTTATATGATAAATGGAAATTAGGAAAGGTGTCATGTGATACCCACTATAAAAGAATCCCCTAGTATAAGGCATACCATCAATCTCATAATGCCCTCTCTAATAGGCATGATGAAAATGCATAGCATGTTTAAGTCCATGGTCACATGTAACCTATATATATTTGATCCCACCCACTTAAATAATACCATGATAATCACGTGTATAACATGTATGTGTAAACTTATAACATAGGTAGATAGGCATGATATGTATCTATTGACAAAGATAAAGGAAAATAAATTTTTGATTTTTATGTTTTCTAATGTTTTCGCATTATTTTTTTTTTAGGAGATTACACAAAAATGAAGCCATGTTTATCAATATATAAGAATCAAGGATGATTCAATTAAGAAATAAAATAATCCAAAGGGTGAAACTCGGAAAGGGCAAATATGGAAATAAAAAAATCTAAGAGGAAAAAATTTAGAAGAAATAAGCAGAGGAAGATTCCTACAACTTCCCTTAGAAATCAATGCATACTAGGATAAAAGGTTTAAATATGTATGATGTCGTCATTGAGAAATATACTCAAATGTCTAATATGGGAATAATAATCAAGGGGAAAGGGATAAGGAAACATAACACACATCATAAAATAAAGGGCCAGAAGAATGTCAATATAAGATAATAAAAAAACATAAATGTTAAATCTAGAAGAAGACAAAGGATGTAATAAACGCAAGGTATAAAATCATAACATTTATAAAATGACATAATAAAAATGAAACTATGGTACAATTGAATAAATAGATGAATTACAAGAGCTAAGATATAATTATTAACTGATGATACTATAAAAAGGTGGTTATTCAAATGCATAGTGGTAAGTGTTAAAAATGTATCATATAGAATCAGTCATATAATTGTGATTGATGTAGAGTAACCTAGATCATAATCATAATATATTCACCTTTATGATGGGCTAGAATATCCACTTGAACAATAATCAAATGTATTAGTTTAGATAAGTGTTTATATAGTTAAATTTTATGGTAGATCAATCTAATGACATGGTTGATTATGTGAAGTAACTATCAGTGTTGTAGATGTTATAACTCAAAACATTTTTATGAGATTAACTAAAATTTAGTGATCTATAATTTTAATAACTGAAAATGTAAATGTAAGATGTATGAGGACTAAGTATGTAAATATAAATTAAAGATATAGTTATTGAATATTGTAGTAAGGAAGATTAAGCACTAACCATTGATACTATCAATTCCTGAAGTGTCATCATAGATAAAATGTGGACACATGCTTACCAAATTTTATATATAAGTAGGGGATTCTTTCATTAAATTCATCATTATAATAATCGATGTTTTCCATATATTGATATTGTAAATTTATGTCAAACATTGTTAGAGATTTTATATTAATAAGTGACTTCATAAGTGGATTCCTTTCTTTAGTGATATAATTAGTTATGGACTTTTTTTCATGAGATGTGAATAAATCCACCATAGTATGTTGTAAAAATTCTTCATTGTTTGTGACATATTGTTGTATTTGTACATTGTAACCTTATAAATTGAAATATATTTGATTATCAATACTAACTATTGTTTCATTCATCATTTTTAACCATGAATTTCCCTATATAAAATTATAGTGAAGTAATAATGATGTAAATAGATTAATGTAATCCATGTTTGGGGAAAATAAATATGGCTAGTTTAATCCATCCCAATATTGCATGTTTTTTATAAACAAGATGTTACTTGCATTATGTTTTCAATGTCATATATAAATGTTTAAAGGAAATGAAGGATACACATATTTACATGATATTTTTCCTCCATCATGATTCATCATATTTATTGCCCTTAAAAATAAACACTAATCACCAAAAGTGTCATATGCTAAAAATGAGTCTCTCTAGGATCATTGGAAACCTTAATTAGTATATTATCATGTATAGGTGATGCTTCCTTAGGAATTGGTGTTTATTGTTTGAGAGTTGTATTATATAACTTAAGAATTAAGTGGTCAACACATGGTTCATTATTAGATGTGTTAAGCTCAGACACATTGCAATTGATAAGTTTTTGAATTTTACTTTTTAATGCATGACATTTGTTCACTATGTGTCCTTTAATTACATGGTGCCCAAAAAATGTATATCATTGTAAGTGTTTTTTACATGTTTTAAATAAACTTGTCTAATGGATGGTAACATGTTTAATTTTATATCTAATAGTATCTTTAATATCGCATCTTAATATTTCAAGAATCTTATAAATTATTGAGATCCATTTAATGAAGGCACATGACTCATTAAAAGGTGACTTTTATTTTTATCCCATTTTGTAGGTGTATTATTGTGAAGCACATTGTTAGTGGTAAGATATGAATCAATATAGATAGAGTCAGAAGTCTTAGATTGGTGACATATATCATCCAAAAATTATATGATCATTTTAAAAAGTGATCAAATGAAAAATAACATTTGTAAAGTAGTTTATTTTTGTGAGAGAAAAAAGGGCTATTTCTAAAGATAAATTAATTTTTGATCTTCAATGGTTGATATACTAAGGAATGCATGTAACACCTAAATCTAAGAATATAATTGTAAATATCCTCACTGGGAACTTGGGAAGAGATGAAACACTTTATAATGTGACATGATCCAACATTATTGATAAATTGATCTAAGGAAACTTATTTAAATAATTAAGTATACAAAATCCCACTAGGCAAAGTATTAAACTATTATAGGACATGACCAATTAAGCTTATAGAAAAAAAACTTAAGTTAGAATAAACCATAATTATACAAAAATTTGGTAGAAGAAAAAAAGGTTTTAATATATACATAAGGATCTCCATGGCCATAAAATAATTTTAATGTCGGTATAACAAAGTTACATGGGATAGGAATATCAACTACATCACAAGAAATAGGATTAGAATGTATAACATTGGAAGTAAGCCTAACATTAGATGACTCAAAATTAAGAAGTAAATCACGAAATTGTCTTTGGCATGCATCATGGTCATTATTTCATGAGTACGAAAAATAGAAAAATTAAGATATTTATTCAAAGGATCCAATTTATTATTTGTTTCAAACATGGGTATACTAGAGGAGATAAAAGTGGAACATGAAAAGTCATTAACAAGCACAAGTTTTAGTATTCATATGTGAAGAAGAATGTATATTAGGAAAATAAGATGATTTTTTTGAAATATGTTGTCTATGTTGTACTATTATATTCTCATTAATATTTCTATCACATGGAAAATAAAAATCTGTATCATTCACATTATTCATTTTTTCCATAGATTTTTCATTCATATCACAAGAACCCACATTGTTAACATTAGCCATTAAGTAATCTAGATAAAATCACAAATTATGAGAGAAGCAAGAACAAGTATTAACTGAGAAAGAATCACAGAAATTCTTAGAAATCATAATTGAAATAAGAAACAAAATAAACCCTAGGAGAAGAAGAGAATGAAACCCTAGGCTAAATATGGGGAAAATCATAAAATCAAACCCTAATGAAATGAAGAATACAAACACTTGAAGGGTTGAGGTGTTTAGGGATTATAGGGATTCACCAAAATGTATTAAAAAAAAAAAATAGGTATAAATATTAATTGAACAATAATTGAATACAAATTTATACTTTAGATCTATGATAACATAGTTACCAATAGTAATCAAGGCTTAACCATTCTTAAAAATAGTAACTAAAGTTATAGCTAGACAATGAAACAAGTGGTGGAAATGAACAAGATCCAAAAGAGATGAATAAAAATATACATGGGCACCACTCTGGAAATCTATGACTGGAAATAATATTTTGAAGCTAACTAAGATAAATCCCTATAATCTAGAGTTGACTTAAAAAAGGGACAAAATTAGTAAAGCACCAATTCTAACCTAGATGGAATCAACATACAATAAATTATGATCCACCTTACTTCTCTAGTTTTTTTCCTAATTATTGATTATGTCATATGTTGCCTTTCAAGTTTGACAACTTTATGGGAAAGTGCATAAGGTAATGATGACTAGAGCTGTGGCTTCACTATTGAGTATGATGCCAATATAGACACTTGATTATTCATGTTAGATTTATTTTATATGGTGTTTTATTAGTTTATAAAGGTTATTTGATTTAATTATGTCCTATATTATTTGTTTTATCAATTTCATATACTTTTTAGGATCTTCCTAAAAAATATCTAGAAGTACCAATTAGAATGCAGTTTAATGGATGTGTACTTAACCGATTTCAAACACATATTAATTCATCCCTAACATATAGGGCACATTTTTTAGATTTATTTAATTGAAATAAAAAAAATTAATCAATTTCCTATTTTCTAAGGATTTGGGACACCTATCTTGACTAGGTTGCATGAGTAGCTTGCTTGTTGAGTAAGACTTTTTGTATGTTGACCTTGTCTTGTCAATAAGTGAACCTTGTTTTCTTGAGTCTAGTTTTAGTTATCTTTAAGTCTATTTTTATAAGTCTATTTTTAATTTATTTTTTTTGGGTAAAGTTATTTATTTAATTTTCACATTATAGACATAATTTATCATGCAATGTATCTTGTAATAGACTTGTTTTAACTTTATTTATTAATAAATAATTATCCACAAGGAAGTGTGGCATAATAGTTCCTATTGAGAAACATTTTTTTATGTGTAAAGCTGTGATTTTATTATAGGTATACATTAATTAAGACCAAAAAGTATATGTTTTTAATTTTGAATTTATTCTATACAATTTTTGGTCAACAATCTCATTTATGGCACTACTAGTTTAATAACTTATAATTCTAAGACAAATTGGTTGTTACATAGCTTCAATTTTAAATTAAATTAAATATTATTTTATCATTATACATGCATCAAAACCTTAATTTTATATTAGAGTCTCATTCAAAAATATATTTATAATAGTTTCAAGTCATTATTAGGATAAATAATGGCTTGAGTGAATTTTGTTTCCATGAATATTACCATCTTCAAAGGTGACAACTTTAAATATTGGAGAGATCTATTTAATAGAATTATTGTATGTAAATGAGTTTGGGATAATTTTATTCATGGGTACACACCACCTCAATATTTGAACACCTTAACACAAGATTATAAATGAATAAAAAAAGATGAAGAAAAGGTAGATGCACAAGCTTTCTTATATCTTCAGAGTGCCATAGACCCAAGCATTTATCCAATAATTGTTGGATTTAAAAATAACCATGAGACAAGAAATACCTTATAAAATTCATATCAAAGATCCACTAAGGTAATAAAATTAAAAATATAAACTCTTAAAATTAATTTTGAAAATTTAAGAATGTCATATAATGAAGGAGTTGGAGAATATTGTACAAGGATAACTATCTTAGTGCATAAAATGAGGGCTTATGAAGAAACTATATAAGATAGTGTTATATTAAAAAATATTTTGATATTTTAAATTAAAAAATGACTACATATTATAATCACTCTTGAAAAGTGTAAGGACATGAACACTATTAGTGTTGATGAGTTGGTTGGTTCTCTCTTGTCCCATGAGGATAAGATGAGACTATACACATGAGATCAAGAACAAGCACTTTCAACTAAGATAAAGGTTTAAAATACTAAAAATCAAAATCAAAATTAAAGAAGTTAAAAAAAATCAAATCAAAGGGAAAAACTAAAGCTAACTTCACAGATAAAATAAAAAAATAATTTACTTATCATTACTGAAAAAAATTAGGGCATGATAAAAGATTGTAGAATACTAGCAACTAAGAATCAAGATAATCAAGAGGGTGAAAATAAAGAATTCTAATCTAAAAAACAATTAAAAATAACTCAAATTATTGTCTTACATGTCATGTGGGAATAGGGGAATCAAATAATTTATGGTTTCTTGATTCAAGTTTTTCAAATCACATGACAATTCATAAAGTTAGTTTCATCAAGTTAGATGATTCTTTTAAAAGTGAACTACAATTGGGAGATGGAAAGTCCATCCAAATTGAATGAAAATTCAACATAAAAATCAACACAAGTCAAGATAAGTGTGAAATAAAGGATGTTTATTTTTTAAAAATCTAAGTCACAATCTAATTATTGCTCTTCAACTAGTAGAAAAGAGTTTCAAACTACTTTTTGAAGATGGTGTTTCTTTTATTTTTTATAAAAAATTCAAAAATAGATTTATTGAAAAATATTATAAAGAAAATAATAATATGTTTCTATTAATATTAAATATTATGAATTAACTTACTTGTTTCTCCACCATTGATGATGTTAACATGTTGGGGCATTCAAAAAATGGTCATATCAGTTTTGAGAGCTTACATATTCTTGGTGCAAAAGGTATGGTAAGAGATCTTCCCAAAATAAATTTTAAGAAATATGATACATGAAAGTCATGTATTGTTGAGAAACATCATATGTATTCTTTTTCTATCTCAAAATATAGATAAGGTACACCTTTAGAGTTGGTTCATTCATATTTATGGGGGGAAATGTCTTGTAGAAGTATTGGTAAGAATTTATATTTCATTTCTTTCATAGATGATGCTACAAATTTTATGTGGGTTCTTTTGTTGAAATAAAAATGTGGAGCTTTTTAATCTTTTAAAATTTTCAAAGATTTGACTGAAAAATAATGTGTACATTCCATCAATTCTTTAAGAACAAATAAAGGAGGTTAAATTTGTTCTAGTGAGTTTCATGAGTTTTGTGCTTCACATGGAATCAAAAGGTAGCTAACAACTCCTTAAACACCACAAAAAATTAATATAACTAAAAATAATAATAGAACCATCATAAATGTATAAATAAATATGTTGGATAATAAACACTTATCAATTTATTTTTTATCTAAACCAATAAAAAAAATACTACACTATTAATAGAAGCCCTACAATGCCAATCAAAGACAAAACACCTTTTGAAGCTTAGTATGACAAAAAACCAATTATTTTTCATCTAAAGTTATTTGGTTTTTTATATTTTGTACATGTTAAAAATTAGAAGAATAAAAAATCATATATAAATAATTTTCCTAAACTTTTCATCGGTTATAGTGATGAAAGCAAACCATGCATGTTTTATAATCTTACTAGTAAATTCATAATTATGCTTAGGGATTGTATTTTTTTTAAATGAAGTGTATGGTGATTTTTATCATAGAGATAAAGAGTTCATAATTAAATTTTGGAATACTCTTTAAATTTATATTTTTGTCTTTAAAAGTCCTACACATGTTTATAGTTCAACAGGAAATAATACTAGCTCTTCATAAGTGACTAGTCATCCATCTTCATCAACTCCAAGCAAGAAAAAGTGTTTGTTTAATCCACACCCATATAATAAAATATTATATTATAATTATGATATAATAATAAAAAGTCTTAAAAATAAATAATTTAATTTTTTTAATGATTATTATGATGAAAATAATATGTTTGCATTATCATATATTGTTGGTAAACCTGGAAGTTATGAAGAAGCTAGTCAAAATATAGAATGGTTGATGTTATGAAATTAGAAATGTATTATATAAATATTAATGATACATTGGATATTTTTTATCATTATAAATAAGTGGTTTTAAATTATCAAATTCAAGAGTGATGGTATAGTTGATAAGCTAAAACGTAAACTAGTTGCAAAAATATCTGCACAAACATATGGGGTTAAGTATGAGGAAACCTATATACCAGTGGCATATAAAGATATTATAATACTAATTATTCTTATGTTTTCTCATAAAATATTTAAATTACATAAAATTTATGTCTAAATTACATTCCTAAAAGGAGTGATTGAATAAGAAGTATATGCAGGGCAAGCACAAGATTTAAAGGTAAAGGGTAAAACTTTTTGGGTATATAAGCTAAATAAAGATATTTATTGGATGAATCAAGATACAATAACTTGTTACTCAACTATTTATATCTATTTATTGGATAAATTATTTTTAATAAGTAAAAATGGACCAACTATTTACATATATGCATTGGGTTCTTATGATTTATATGTTTGTCTCTATATAGATGACTTGATATTTACAAGTAGCTCTATGGAGATGTTGAATAACTTAAAAGAAACTATGAAATAATAATTTGATATGAATAATATTGGATTTATTAATTAATTTATTGAAATTTAATTCTATTTAAATAAATAATAAGTATTCATTTATCAAGCCAAATATGTTGATGATATATTAAAGAACAATCTTCAAGATTCTAAGCCTATGAACACTCCAATTACAAATGGAGAAAAAATAATGAGAGAGGATGGAAATACTTCAGTATATGAAAAAAATTAAAATCATGATTGGATTTTTGATGTATCTCACTATGACAAGACATGATATCAATTATGGGGTCTCACTAGTTTTTAGGTTTATGGGCAAACTATCACTCAAGCATTTACAAACAATGAAAAGAATTTTTAGATATGTAAGAAGTAATTATGATCATGGTATTAATTTTAGACCAAAAATTTAATTATGTATAATTGGATACATATATTTATATTGGAGAGAATATCTTGATGACATAAAGTTAACTTTAAAGTATTGTTTCACATTGGAAAGTGGTTTGGTTTCTTGGTCTTTAAAGAAACAAACTACAGTTGCATTATCCTCTATTAAAGTTGAATATACAACTCTTAAATCATATTTCACATAATGATTCTAGTTGAGAATACCCTTGTTTGATTTTAGAGAGTCTGAACTTGATCCAACAAAAAAAATTGGGATAAGAATGGGGTAATACAATTTTCTAAGAATTTAGTTTTGCATACAATAATCAAGCATATTAAACTCAAATATCATTTTTTAGAGCTTTGGTCAATTATAAACATTTTGACATTGAGTATGTGAGAATTGAATATCAATTTTATGATATTATCACCAAGTTATTTCACAAGTAGATTCGTGAAATAATTAAGGAGCTAATAGGAATATCTCTTTTTTGTATAAAAAGGGGGAATATTGAGTATGATGTCAATATCAACACTTGATTATTCATGTTCAATTTAGCTTATTTGATATTTTATTATTTTAGGAAGGTTATTTAATTTTTTAGAGAATAATATTATTTCATCTCAAATTTTATAAGTCATTTAGGCTACTGATAAGTCCATAAAATGGTTCATTATATAAATAAATGATACTATTTTCTATTACATAAATTATGTTTTAAAAGTGGACTTCAATGTAGTTTAAGAACTTATGCTTGTTTTATATATATATATATCATTAAAATCTACATTTTTATTGTTTTATTAAAAAAAATTGAAGAAAATATGTCAAATTTTGTACATATAGGTTGAAATGATTCATCAAGGAAGATGGCAAAGTATGAACTTCTCAAACACAAAATCAGGAATACACTTCATTTAGCTCTGGAGATCCTCACTAAGATTTAAAGTCTAATAGAAATCATTTTTAAGTTTATTTAGTTGTTATTTATATATATGTGCTATTTATACAAGATCATAAAAGACATTCAAATACCTTTATATCAACCAAAACTATGTTTTGTGTTGGTTTGCTTGATGTTTTGGCTATAAAGGTGTCAGGATAAAATAGACATATTATATAAAAAATAAAGATATTAATCAATAACATTAATAAATATGAATCTAATTTCGTATTCAAATTCCTCTCAAAAAAATAAACAAGTTCAAAAAATGAATTGTCTTGATCCGAGCTAATATGTAAAAGTTATAAGCATAATAGTGAAGCTCTAGCATTCATCAATGAAGCTCTGAAGTTCAACAGTCAAACTTCGAAGTACATTAATAGAGTTATAAAATTACCCATATTTGAGTATGAGGATGCAAAGAATGAATTTTAATATTTAGCATACTAAAAGAGACATTAAATAATAGTTTAAAACAAGTTTTATAGACTTTTTATTGATAAAAAATATATAAATAGAAACTTCTATAAATAGACATCACAATATAAGAGACTACAAATATGAAAACATGAAGGCTAAGAGAGAGTTTTTATCTATTTTATAATATATATATATATATATATATATATATATATATATATATATATATATATATATATATATATATATATATATATATATATAAAGGTAAATATATTTATATTACTTCAACTACTATGAATATCTCACAATTCAAAGTTGTTAGAGATAACTAAGTTTATAGTATTGCTAAGTTGTTAGGTTAAGAGTAAGGATCGATTTATAACTAATGTTTTATGTTGTTAAGAATAAAAAATCAGATCTGAAATGATTTTTTAAGTTGGTAATTTGTTAGTATAAAATAATTATTATTTTCAAATTAGTTTGTTAGTTTGTTACTCTCCAACAACAATTTGTTAAAGGAGTTGTATTATAAATACAACCTCCTCATTCATTGTGAGAGTTAATAGAAAAAAGTAGTAGATGTTGGTATGAATTAATATGATTTCTTAGTAGTAAATAGATTATAAGAAATAATATATAGTAATAATTTTTAAAATTAATAAGAATTTTATCAAGTTTATATAAAGCTAAGTGTTGATCAACGGTAAGGGCAGAGCAAGGGCCCACTCAACCAAGGAATCAAGATTACTTTTGTGGTATTTATGTTTATTATTTATTGTTGTGTATTTTAATGTTTATCATTTATTATTTTATGAAAATTATTTTTTTATATGTTTAACTTTTAGTTGTGTGTGATTAATGCACGATTTCAACAAATTTAATTTTAGTATTTTCCTTTTTACAAGCATTTATTTTCATAGCAATTACATTTCAAAAAAACATGTTTATTTCAAGAATTTAATTTTAGTAAGTGTGTTTTTAAAAAAATTAAATTATATTAAAGAGTGTTTGATTTCAGAATCATTATAATATATTTCAATTCAAGCAAGTAGATTATAACCTTAGAATTAGTTGATGCATAAGAAACCTCCTAAAAGATAATTGTTGGTCCTTATCATTTAAACCTTATTGTAGACTGCCATTGGACATCAACCCCAATTTTAATGAAATCAAAAAAATGAATTGATTAAACTAATGGATTGATGAAACCCATCAACTACTTTGATTTATTTTAAGCCTATCTTTTAGGTGTGTATTTCTTATTATAAAAGAAATAACTTTATCTTATATTTATGAGGTGTTATACCTCTTCAGTTCTCTTATATGTAATCTTGGAGTTACATTCACATGTAATTCCCCTCACAATTTTTATAAACCCCCCCGCCCATAATGGGATTAGAGACATTTAACACACACATTAAGGTTGTGTAAGTAACTATTTTTTCTTCTTAACTCTATTTATTGAGCTTTCCTCTTTCATTCTTCATATATATTACTTTAGCTATATTGAGATCCTTTTTTGGATTGAGGTCATCATTCTATTTCTTTGTATTGACTTAAATTTTATATTTTACTTGGATATCAATGATTTTTAAGTCTTCTAATAGATGTGGGGTTTTTCTCTGTTTGATCGTTTCTCCACTTGCCAACTCTTGTCTCTATAGTTTTGTGGGTTGCTTAGTTTTCAAGGTAACATTATTTCTTTAATCATTTTCATTGCTTATTCTCAACGATAATCTCGTAGTTTTAGAATAATTCTTATTATGGTAATAGAACTATGGTTTGTTTAAACATTGAATGTTGAGATTTTTTTTGGTTTGAAGGTGAAGAAAAAGCATTGTTTTTTACATCTTTTTTGTAGGCTCTTATATTCCCAATATTCCTAGTTTTATGGCTATTTAAATGCTTATTATTGCATATTTTATCTCATAATTTTTCTACAATAAGATTGGCATTCTATTTTATTATGTGTAAATGATAGGTTTTCCAATGTGAGTTATATAATACCTTTTTTGATTTTATGCCCTCCCTTAAACTCTCACTTGGACTTTTACTTAAAAGGTGTGTTTAGATGTCTTTGTTTTTTCTTAAGGCACATTTTTTATAGTAATCCAAGTACTTTCCTAACCTCTCATGCATTCTTGGCCAAGAGGTGTCTTTGTATTGTTTTAAGCTTAGATTTCTTTTAGCTATTAGTGGCATATTTAAAAGTTGTTTGTTAGTGAAACCTTCCTTAGTCACTTTAACTTTGGTTTTATGCCTTTGGGTGATTCATGGCATTTATTTCCTTTGTATTTTTTATTATTTATTTCATATACATTTTGCTTCCTTATTTGTGGCAATGTTGTGTTAAATTTTGATTGTAACAACTATTTTTTTAATTTCATTTCATCTTTGTCCCCTTCAATTAAATGCAACACCATTGATAATACCCTATTAACTAAGAATTTATTCTCCTTTGTCTTTGCATGATGTCTTCCTTCAAGGCATTTCAATTTTTTTACAAGTTTTGTCATTTTTTAGGGAGTTTTACCTCTTCTTCCAATATACCTTCATTTCTTTACATTATATTTTGTTTCTTACCTATCACCCCTTTATAGCTATGATAGGTTCTCATATTTTACCTTCACATGTTGCAAATCTCTTGATTTCATTTTTTAATTGTTATTCACTTTTAATCAAAGCTACAAATTGGTCTGGAACACAATCAAGAGCCTAAATCCATAAGTGATCATCTACCACATGTATTAGATATACCAACAATAACCAAAACCAACTTGAGAATACAAATAATGGTCATAACCAATCTAAGAATACCAATAATAGCCACAATTGACCTGAGATTACCCATAATGGCCATAACCATCTTAAGAATACCAATGAATGGCCATAATTAACTTGAGAATATCAATAATGGCTACAACCAACTCAAGAATATCTATAATGGTCATAACTGACCTAAGAATACCAATAATGGCCAAAACTAACCTTAAATACCTTAGCAATATTTGAACCTAGGTGGGGCTTGAAACAACCAAGACACTTTACCAACTCACCCATATCTCATTGGTAAGCTTTTGCTTACATTAATTCTTAGGTAATGCATTATATTTTTTTTGTCTTTGCCTTATGCAAAGTGGTTATTTTACTTTGTGTTTGGTTTAAATTAAGTCATAGTTTCTTGTTAATTTTGGCCATTAGGAAGTGGCATTAGAGTTAAAAGATAATTTTTAAGATTCTTTTGGATCACACATAATACAGGTGTCTTTTAATGGATAATATTTTTGAATCAAAATTTAGACAAGGTAATTATCTCATGTTTAAATGTGGTTTCCTATGTCCTTAACTTTTAATGAAGATAAACATCTTATTTTGTAAAAAAAATTCAATATAAAAAACAAATTAAATAATAATTAATGGCTTTTCATATTTTTGAAGACTTATATCTTATTTGCCATTTTGTATTAAAGTTTTTTATTTTTATTTTATTATTTTTTTTTAATGTATTTATATTATTCCAAAATAAAAAACATTGTTTTTTTTTAACTAAATAATCTTTCATACAAAACAAAACTTGGCTTTTTTAATTTCAATATAACCATTATGCTTTTAATGCCCTTAGTTGGATCTTTTGCCAAAAATAAATTTGTGTGCAGACATTTTTAAAGTGTAACTCGCTTGTTCTAGTATTTTCTTTTATTGAAATGGTATTTAAATTAGAACTATTTTTATCCTTTAAAATTTTTACATAAAATATCATTTTTTAAAAATAACGATATTCATGATCTTCACTATCACATAGAATGCCAAACTATGACTCTTCATGTAATGCAAAACTCTTTTCATGAGCAAATCAAGACTATGAAAATTTCTATTAACACTTTGAGTGCAAAACTTGTTTATTCAGAAACCATTCACACCTCTCAATTTTTATTTAAAATGTGCTTATTTTCTTAAATATAATCATATATTTTGACAAAAAATTTATAATCCCAGTTTGCACATTATGCACTAAATGGGTTATTTCAGAGCCGACCTCAGTAAACATGAAAACAATATTGTTGAGCCTATTTTTCTTAAATCTAACTTGAATTGTGAAGGGATAGGATATAATTATTCTTAAGGTAATTATATTTCCTATTGTCCCCCTCATCGAAGTAATTTGCACAATAGTTTTCCTTAATATCATATGACTTCTTTTGATTATAATGATTGGCATGTTCATTATTTGGTTAAAATGAAAAAACTTGTGAGTATTATGGAAAAAATGGGCATCATATCTCTAAACATTGGAAATTTATTCCATAAAAATCTTGTGGTAAATTAATTCATGACACTTTACATTGTTGGAAAATCACTAACACACCTACTTCTAAGGTAAAAACAATTTGGATACCTAAAGATAATGTATCTTTTAGAGACTTTGAATGTCTTCATGTGATAATTATTTGATTGATTTTTATAGAATATCTTTTGCAAGTGACACATATTCTTTGTATCCCTTTTGATAAACTTATCTTTTTATGCATTCCTTGCCTTTTTTATTATAAAGGAAGTATGCTTTGATTGGAGCTCATTTTTTGACTAACTTATATTTATGAAGGATTTCACACTTTGTGATGGAAGTTATCTTTCACTCCATTCCTCTTTATTATATCTAATTCTATTACATTATTTGTATGTAGATAATATAACAAAATATTGGTGTTATCTTGTTTGTTTTTTAGGTATAGTAATCATCTTTGCCATCTCCTTTATGTTGTTCTTTGTTCTATTGTGGATTGACCATTTTATTCAAAGAGGATTCTTGGATATTGTTGAAGATCACACCTTCATCTTGAAAATTTGGTATCACCTTCTCTTCTTCTTTCTCTGTCAAACTTTTATAATTCCTCTCGAAGGAAGTTTTCTTAAGGGGGATATTTATGTAATGTCAACTTTATTCCTTGTTTGTAAAGGTTTTCTCCACTTTTGTAACCCAAAATTAATATTAGGGGAGTGTTTTAGGTTAATATTATTTGGGTTCACATTTTTTAAGTAATTTAGGCTACTTTAGTTTATCCTAAGCTATCTTTTGAGTGTGCATTTCTTATTATAAATAAATTCACTTTATTCTAGTTTCATGAGATGTCACACACTTTTTGTCCTCTTGTAGGTAATATTAGAATTACATTCATATGTAACTCCCTCCACACTTGTCGCACACAAAAATTATGGACTTTTTCACACACATTAAAGTTGTATAACTCTCTTTTTCTCCTAACTCTATTTATTGAGCTTTTCTCTCTCATTCTTCATCCATGTTGCTTTATCTATCTTGAGATGCTTCTATTTGATATTTTACTTGGAGATCAATGATTTGCAAATCTTTTAATAAATGTGAGTTTTTCTCTATTTAATGGTTTCCCCACTTGCCAAATCTTGTCTCTTATATTTTGTGGCTTGATTATTTTTCAAGGTAATATTAATTTATAAGAATTTTCATTGCTTATTCTCAAAATTAATATTTTGGTTTTGGTATAAGTCCTATTATAATTTATTTATGTCTTAGATTAGTTATTTGATCAATTTCAGATACTTTTTAGGAACTTCCTAAAAAATAGCTATTAATTTTAGATACGTTTTAAGAACTTATTAAAAAATAGCTAAAAGTGTCAATTAGAGTGCAGTTCAATGGATGTGTACTTAACTGAACTTAAACACCTATACATTCATCCCTAAGAGGTGGGGCACATTTTTTAGAGTTAATTAATTGAAATTAAATTATTTTTAATAAATTTCCTATTTTTTATGTATTTGAAGGCACCTAGCTTGACTATGTTGGATGAGTTGCTTACTTACTAATCAAGGCTTCTTGCATGTTGACCTTATCTTTCAATAAGTCAACCTTATTTTATTAAGTCTACTTTCACATATTTTTTATTTGATGAGGTAAAATCTAAGTTTTATAGGGACCTGGAACCACCTGAGTGTAGTACAAAAGTTTTAACAGGTTATAAATAGGGTCGAGAAGCCAAAAAATAAAAAGTTACAGTACTAAAAGAAGAGAAAAAAATAAGAAACTAGAATAAAATTAGGAGGAAAGTCCCTCCTAAGGGTCTTCAACATCTACAGTATCCTTTGCTAGAATGATCCATTTTTCCTTTAAAACTTTTGCTCAAGTGCAATTCTTGGGGCCTTCAGCCGCATCACCAGGGAAGATCATTTTGAGGTGCTTTTTTTCCTTTACCTTACATGGGGGGTTGCTTAGGGGGGATCCCTGAGGGGGGATTTTAAAATATTTTCTGATTGAAAGACAAGGGATTGAGTGGGTTGGGTAGAATGGACAAAGGCCTAAACTATGGCTTTAGCCTATCTATGAAGTGAATTCTAGTCTTGAATGAGTTTGGTCAGACTCAACCCTGCTTGTTAAACCTTTGAGTTAAATTTTTTTAGCTACAGTTTGTTCTTTTCTATCTCATCCATCATAATGGATTTCCCTTTTCATGCTATCTTTGTAGGGGTACCCAATTCTAGATAGATAGATTTTGGTTTGGGGATAAATTGTTCAAAGGGGAAATCATCAGGGAGACTTTAATAAACTATCTTAGGGGGTGCAATCAAAGGGTTGGTGGGATCTCTCGATGGGATCCTTTATTGGGGAGTCCTCCTGAGAGTCTTCTCTAGAGAAAGAACCCCTAGGGGGTATCTCCCTGCTATAAAGTGCTTGGTTATGTTTAAATAGAAGGAGAATCAATCCTTGGTGAAGGATGGGATTGGTGTCATTCACTTGGTGCAATAAGATGATACTCTTAAGGGAATTTAGTAGAAATTAGGGAAGACTAATTTTGTATCCAATAAAATGATTAAGTAGTAAAAAATGGTGGAAAAATATAAGGGGATATTTACCTTCAATCATTATGCAATGCATGATTTGAAGGTAGATGTCAAGCTAGTAGTGTAAAAGATCAGCCCATGGAAAGCCTTTTTTGTCCATCTATATAAAGTCATTTATCCTAAAAAAAGTATTATAGTGACTCTTATTTTTTTTACTAGTCTTTGAATGCTTTGGTGCCTACATATGACATTCTATTTTCTTCATCAATGAACTCCTCCAAAATGTCGATAGTGATGTCATAGATGGTTACTTTTCTCTTATTCTAGGCCACCACAAAGTCACAGGTGATCTCAGCATTGTGTTCCATGACTCATTCCATGAATTATGTGAGTCCCTTCTTTTTCAACTTCTTCCATACTTTATTTTGATCATGGACCTCCTTGAAGGAAGTGGGTTCCATCTATTCTTATCACCACCCATAGGGACTATGTGTGCAGAGTTGAAATGGGTGGAATGATGTTTTTAGATGGGGAAATTTTGAAAAAATATTAAATGGTTAAGGAATCCCATTGGAGGATCATGAAAATAATTAAGTTCCTTTCTCTTAGAATAATTTTGGATCGATCTAATTGAGATCCACCCTTTGAGATGAGGTCATACATGTGCAGATAAATGATTTTTTTAACTCGTATTGGTACCTTCAGCTCTTACAGCATTAATAACATTAGTATGGATGTTGCTTGCATCATGATGTTTTTAGTCTACTTTCAGTTATTTATATAAGTATATTTTTAGTTTACTTAGTTTTTAAGTAAAATTATTTATTTAGTTTTCACTTTATAGATATAACTTGTCATGTAAGTTATCTTGTAATAGGTTTGTTTTAGCTTTATTTATTAATAAATATTTATCCACAAGGAAGGGTGGCACAATAGTTCCTATTGAGAATTTTTTTGCATGTGTAAAGATCTAATTTTATTATATGTATACAATAATTAAAGACAACAAATATATGTTTTTAGTTTTGAAGTTATTCAATATAATGTTTGGTCAACAATCTCACTTATGACACAACTAGTTTAACAACTAATAATTTTGTGATAGATTGGTTTACACATAGATTCAATTTTAGATTAAATCAAAGTTGATTTTCAATCCCTCGATACATCAAAATTTTCATTCAATTCTCTAAATTGGTGGCTGAATTGTCTTAATTTGTCTTCTCCTTCTCTTTATAATAATTCTTCACAATGTGTTATATTAGAAGAGGCTCCTAGAAAACCTATAAGAACATAATAATTTGTAATTTATGTAAAAAGTAGGAAACATGAACAAAACACAATCATAGATGCAAAATAAGCAAAGTATTTTATTTGATTCAAAATTAGATATTTGTACAAGAAATTAGACAAACATAAATAGAACCTTCATTAGTATTACTAAATCATTAATTAGATTTAAGGAAAAGAAAAAATTCACTGCAAATATAATAAGGATGGAAGATGTTTGAGAAAACCATCATTAAATCTATATATTGATCTCTATATGTCCCTAACTCTTTTCCATTATAAGTGATCATTATATATAAACTTTTACAATAAATTGTCACTTCACATTCCATTCTTTTGATTTGGGTGCAAATGAGTCCTTTCACATTCCATAGACTTTTGGAATGGTAACATAGGTTTAATACATCTAAAATATAATACATTAGACTGGTTGATATTTATCACACACGTATCCTTCATCTACACTATGGTTTTACAGTTGTATTCTACTATCAACACTTTCTTAAACTTAAATAGTTGTCTCATACTGAGACAAAGTCATAAGAAGTGTGCCTTCTACTAAAGCTATGAAAATTGGTTGATTTGAGGAATTGTTCTTAAAATATTACTTAAGGTAATTGATCAAGGTTCTATTTACCATTTTTCATCTCTTTCACACTACTTAGCCACCCTTTCAAGTTTTTATATAGATTATAACCAAATGGCCACCCTTTGAGGTTTTTTAACTAATCTAGACCTATTATTAATGCTTATGGCCTTCCTCTAAAAAAAATATTAAAAATTTCAAAAGTAAAAGGTGCATAGTACCTATGTAGAAGGTAGAGGCATAGGCTATGATACTAGAATTAATGGAAACTGAGAATATGATGCCACTAGATTTGTTGCCAAAAAATGCATAGATATAGAATCAAGTGTTTGTGGTGTTTCATGAGGTTGGATGGTTGGTTGAATGGCTACAAAGACATTTTTTTGATGAAGTTTATGTTGGAGATGGTTTAGAGGGATAAATTGTGAATCTTAAATGATGTCTATGATAGAGATATATAAATGTGATAAGTGATTATTAAACATTATCTAGTTAGTGATAACTTACCACACTATAGTAATCATTGTGCATAGTGTAAAATTGACACACCATTATATTTTTAATATCATCTTCTTCTATGATGATGAGGAGCACCTTAGTCTTCAACACTTTTTAATGGATTTTTAATGATAATTTTTTGAGGTGATTTTCATACCTCTACATTTGAATGCCATAAATGTATTGCATAACATTTCATTTCTCCAAGTTTATAACTTGTGCATGATAATGTATCTTAATTCAAGTGACTAGTGACATCAGTTGATCCTCCATTATTACTTTGGCTTTGTCTACCTTGGTGAATTTTGATTTTACCTCAAACCATGTAGTGTTCAACTATTACTTCCAATAGAGCATGTATCGGGCTATATGTTGATCTTGGAATGAAATTATATCCAATACTTGATCATATTATTATAGCAATTTAAAAATCACCTCTATTTATACCTTAATATTATGACCCTGTGTGTGAATCTATTGTAGCTTCTACACAATGATCTAGTATTTTATGAGCTAGGACACAAGGGATGTGAGATCCTTATCTTTAAACATTAATTGATCACCCAAGACTTGAGTGACCAACATAGGGTAATTGGTATCAATTATTTGGTGAGCTTTGTGAGGCAAAGTGTAGGTCTATATTTTCCTCCCTTAATTGTGATGCCTCTTGCTCTAGTGGAGAATCCTTCTAAGTGATAGACTCTAGGAATGTAGATTTTATTTCAATTGGATTTGAAAGTAGAAGATGTGAAACATTGAGAGATGATTCTTGAACTATTATGTCCAGAGCCAAACTCAAAGTCATAAATGTGATAGGTGCCTTCTTGATTTGTGTCATTGGTAGAAAAAAGTTATTCACTGAGCTAAGGTTATAGGTACATCCCATAATATTTGGTTGGGGAAATTTTACTTGTGTCGAGATGCCTCCTTGTATGCAACCCCTTGAGTGGACCTTGAGCCTTGTGATGTAGAAGGTGGTTGTTGGACTTTAGGTATTTCACCATTCTTAGAGGACTCTGTTATTTGTTTCACTTTAATTTCTTCTTATGTTGTGTGCTCTTATCTTCCTCTAATCTTCCTCTTCGATATCCTTACATTTCACTTGTTCCTTCCTCTTCTTATTTTTATCTTTCTTTGTCTCCTTCTTAGCCTTCTTTATAGCCACCTTTTTATCCTTTTCCTTCTTTAGTTGATCCTTGGTAGCTTACACTTGCACTACAAGGCATGCTAATGTGGATAACTATTATGGTTATGGCTGTTTAATTTCTTACAGGTCCTACATCAGAGTTGGTAAATCAAGATCTGAGAGTTACTATGAAATATAAGAATAATAGGGTGAATCCATCATGGTGTGCTTATGTGTTGATTATTTTATCTTAGGTAGGGGACCAACTTCTTCTTGAGTTTATTTTAATCCCAAATTGTTTCTTGGGGTTGTTGGTTAGGCATCTAAGCTTCTTATGGCTCAACTTCCTCCACTAAATGAGGTTAAACAAAGGAAACAATATGTGTTATAATGTATGGTGATAACTAAGACATAATATCAATTTTAATATTATGTATAAATGGCTATTATGTGCTTACTTGAGCCAATGGAGACCCTATGCTTAGTGCTTCCTCAAAAAGTACAGCCATCCCATGTGAGTGTTCTTGCTCCACCATTGCATCAATAATTATATGTAGGAGGTGTTCGAATATCCACTAGAAATATATTTGGAACATTGTTCCATACTTGACAAGTGCGCATTGATTTTTTAAAGAAAAAATATTTATCTTATTCCTCTTCATAGACCTTAGTACCCATGTCTTTAATCATGGATTTGTACACATCCTCCCCTATGACTCTTAGCTGAGTTAAATCATATTATGCAATCATCTATAGAACATTCATATCAGAAGTCTAATATTTAGTATTGAGTTTTCTTATTTGGAGTATGTGGTCAAGCTTTACACATTGGTGTTTTCCCTGTAGTAGTTTGTGATGGGGACGCTTATATCTCTGATGGTGTTTATGCCTCCACATAGAATTATGTTTTTTGTGGTTGGGTTGATGGTTTTTGTGATCTTAAAGGTATATATTTTAGTGGTGGAACAAAGTTAGTATCTATATATTCTTATCATAATATTTTGATTTGGATATCCAACATCTTGATGAAGAATTGTATGCAAGTTATTGGTGGCTTGGAGAGCTTGTGAACCTTGTTTTGGATCCCATCATGAATCTTGGTGAATGAAGCATGTTACCCTAGATATTGCATAACATAGGTGGGTATGCAATGCTATGAAATAATGAGCTTTTAGACTTCCACACACCATGTATTGAATCTACCAAATTACTCATAGTATTTCCCTATTTTGGTCTAGGCAATGTTGGAAAATGTGGTTATAGGCCAGAAATCCACATATGGATTGACTGGGCCATTTTGAGAATTCCATTGAGTGAATAAAGGGATTACCAAGTAATGATACTATAACACCTATGATCTTCCATTAAAAACCTTCTAGATTTTTCATGGTGAGATTGGAGACCAAGAAATCTGACTAGTTAAAGTCCTATTGTAGTTAGAACATTCGATATGCAATAGATGACTCCTTTAGTAGTTTGTCTCACATTTTTTATAGTTTACCAAAAGTAATTATCTATTCATTCAAATATAATTTTCATTAAAATTTCCTCCACCAACTCAAAATGGATCCCCCTAGATGCCATACAATATTTTTCCATTATGTCTTAATGAATGGGAGGATCCTTGGTTTTATATTACAACAAAGATTTACTACAAGCTAGAAAACCAGTTCCCAACACCATGGTTGTTAGATTGATGAATATTATGATATCTTATGAAATATGTATCACACTTTTATTATATTATTTGGTAAATGTCATCATTACTTTGTCAAATTACTCATGTAGATATCTTAGTGAGTTTCTCTACATTAGATTTTCGTAGTGTTAAGAGATAGGTCTCCCATTTATGTTATGTTTGGTTGATCTAGAGTAAAAAATTAACCTTTACTACATAAATAAATTCCAATGGATTTATATCATGATATCTTGTATATTTAATTCCAATACCAATCCCCATTTATTCATTATATGCATCAGTAAGGGGAATCATAAGTTGGGTATGATCCATGGTTGTTGTTGTAGTTGTGTTTGAGAAAATTCTTTGGTTGAACTAGTACTGATGAATAATATAGGAACAATTGATGATTTATACACTATTCATATAGGATTCTTTTGTGAAATAGTATTTAATTTCATGGTGTTATGCATGCCCCTATTTCTGTAAATTTTCCTACCCAAATCCATCTGACACATTACTTTGAATGAGTTGAATTTTTTGCACACCATTTTATTGGTTGCCTTAATTGTAACAATTTTTTTATGATGTGGCATTGGATATTAAATGATTCAAATAATTTTTTTGGCTGATGGGATTGGATGATGTGATGCACCATCTCTTCCATCATCCACTTTAATTTATTAGACACCCCATGAGTTTGACATGTGATCCATTTTTGGGAAAGATGTAATATTTCAATTTGTTATTATTAAAAAAATTTAATGACCATTGATTTTCCTTCTTTCTTACCTTGTTATCACCTCATTACCAAACTTAATTGGTGAACTCTATGTTGAGTTTTTGTTATGGTTTTCCTCCCATGCTAGGTTTTTTCTCAAATCATGCTTTATGACTTTGAATTTTTTGACTTAGTTATGAAGTCTTGTGATATAAAGATCACATTGTAAAAAATACACAAACCTAAAACCAAAATAAGAAAATAATGCATTTTAAAATCCTAAACTATATGGAGCTGCGTAACATCCTCTATCAATTTTTTATGAGATCAGATAGATATTATTAATGGTAAGGCTTAAGCCTAAATTCATTTACATGTCCTAGTATAATGGTTCCTTGAAGTTATTTTAAGATAATTGTTCCTTGCGGTGAAACATCATGAATGTTGTATGGTCCCTTCCATCAAATGTGTATCTTTCCAAAATATCTTTTACATATAGTAATATTTCCTACTCTAGGAAAAATTACTTGGATTATAGGTTGTGATTATGCCACACTTTCTGACTCTATTTGATAGCTTCTTACATTTAGATCACTCTTTGCCTATTTTATTCCATAATTATTAATTCCATTAAATATGTTTACAAAGTGTCTTGATCTCCTAGTTGCATGATCATTGCAATGCATAGACTAGGAACTATATACTCCATTGACATGACTACTTCTATACCACAAACCAACTCAAATGGAGTGAACCCTATAACATGATTGTAATTTTTTATATACACTCATAGGATTGTACAAATTCAATCCCCCCATGCATCTCTTTATACAATACATATTTTTGTGAGCATATTTCCAATGACTTTATTTGATGCCTCTACCTATCCATTAACCTACACATAAAATGATTTTTTTTTGGTGTGAGATCATAAAATCCTCTATTATAATCATGATGGTGTTATTTAGGAAATGTGTTATGTATGGAACATATTAAGATAGATCTAAAAATTATCTTACTTAGTAAATCCAATCTCAGAGAAGGCATCTATTGCAATGCTTTGTATATTAGGGGCATGATGAAATTAGATATGCTAAACCTAACCAAGGGATCTCTTATCACACAACACTAAAGAAGAGGGTTGAAAAACCATTAGTCAAATAACACAATATTTTTGATACCTTGAAATATACCATAGAGGTTCTTTGTGTTCAAAAAACACTTCTTATTTGATAATTCTATGAATTTAGAGCATGAATAGTAGGTTATGGTAGTTTGATATCACCTATGGTGAAATAGTGGCATAATAATGTATTGGTGTTCCACAATATTTATAATAAGTGATGGTTGGGAGCCATTATAGTTTTTAATTTTTGAATTACAAAGGATATTAATTAATACTTAGTGAATTATGGCCCAATTTTAACTATATACTAATCTATATGGACATTTACAATGAAATCTAAGCTACAGTGATTTGGTATAAAAAGGAGCAAAGAGAAGGGTAATGCAAAAATGAAACAAGTGATTGTTGATCTTGGACTCAAATGTCATGACAAATTTTCAATTACAAATGAATATGCATTAAACCAATATATGATTAAAAATAGCATAATATAAAATCTCATCACACACTAGGCACATTCCTAAGGATGATAAGAAATTGTATAAGAACTAGATTTCACTTTAAAGATTCATTACCAAGTTCAAATAGCATTAGAACATCTAAATATAGAATAAATGAAATGAATCAAATATAAGATCATTAAACTAATTTATCACAATCATAAATTATAAACCTTGTATCACAGATGCAAGTTCAGAATTCAAAGAAACTATTCAAACTTAAGCATTAGAATCAATAATTGAGAGAAACGTTATGTTAATAATTGACACATTCAATTTGGACAATCCTTGTAGAATTCCTTGATTTTATTAATTTCTCAAAGTATATAAATTTTCTCAAAAAATTATCTCCCTTAGAAACATGGTAGTGTTGCCTTTTATAGAAAGATAAGGTAGTACACTGGTCAATTACAAGATACAATTATACAAAAGATAAGGACAATTATCCTTCCTTATAAAATTCTAGAATACACTTATCTTTTACTTTTAGACTAGCCTAGAGGTAATATGCTAACATACTAGCATATGCCTTAAAAAAGAATATTCTCTATTTTTAAATATTATAATGTTTCACAAAAGGAATATTTAACTAGTGGGTGGGCCCATTGCTTAGGGACTCCCCTTTTCATGTTGTTCCTTTATCAGCTCAAAATCTACCATCAGCTTTAGGAATCAGACATCTTCATGATCAGCTAAGTCATCAAAATCCCTATCATTCATCACCATAGCTTCCTTAATGATCTTGGCCTCTACTATCTTTTCCTCAACTATGAAGATTGTGCCTAAGATTTTGCTATTATCTCTGCCAAACTGACCCTAGCTCTTTTTTTTGACAAACTACATCACTAAAGTGACGCTATGTTTATACTCTACATCATCAATAATTCCCAAGGTAAGTCTTGGTAGGGTTAGCTAACATGATGCCAAGCAGTTTTTTTATCTAAGAAATTAACACTTTATCCCTAAGGAATCTATCCAAGCCCATTGAGAAAGTAGTTAGACTTTGTATGTTGTCCACCATTATCCCTAGAGTAACATTTAGGTGGGATATGCTGGTATTTTTGAATTTATAAATCTTTTTTCTAATCAATATACCAATAAGATTATTTAACTTGGTCTCTGCCTCCTACCATTTTGATATTAGTCCTTTGGCTACTTCACTTTGTTGGTTCAACGCATCTTGCCTCAACTTTACTGACTGTAGAGAATTAAATATATCAAATAAGGATGTTTCAAACATGTCTAATATATCATTAGGGACTGATAAAATGGCCTATGTCTCTAGGTTTTCTTTTTCCTTATCCAAATTATGAATCCTCTGATTTATTCCTCTAATCCCAATCTTTGCTTGAGCTGACTAGGCCTCAAATAAGCTCTCAACATCCTCTTCATGAATGGGATGTTCACCTAGCTATTTTCCTTCAAGTAGAGTTAGACCTACAAAAGGTTCAAACTTTTAGAAGGTGAACTCTTCATGTCCCACCATGGCTTTTCTAGTGGTGACCCTCTCTAATATAACTATCTCTAGATTGAATTGTATAGTGGTGACCATATCTATGAATTTTAGAGGTTTTGGGACCTCAATTCCTATTTTATTTGATACTATAGGAGCATCCATTTTCTTTTATTTTGAGCCTATATTGGCCACTATTATCCTTTCTTCTTCTTCCTTCATTATATCCATGATCCATGGCTTGATGTCATCATGCACCTCTATGTTGACAACTTTTGTTAATGCCCATGAGTGGGAGACAGAGGGGGTCCTCTAAAATTTTTGATAGATGAACCAATAGGTATGATTGGTCCTTGAATGGGGAATTCCTCATTGAATAGGTTGATCTCAGTAGTGGGATGTGTGAGAGTCAACCTTAGCCTTTTTGGTCTAATAGGGACCAATGCCATCTCTACCTTCCTATTCTCCTTGGGTGCCACTGGGACTATATCAAGAATAATTTCTTTCCCTTTCTCTTCTTTATGATCTCCTCCTTGGGCTTGTGCCTCTTCAACACATTCCTCTTCCTCATTAGTGGCATATGCCTCAGCAAGATCTCTAAGGGCACCTTCAACTATTTCATCTAACTCCAGGTCAATCATGTCTAAATGCTCAATTGGATATGGTGGCCTTTGGGAAAAGCTTGAAGATGAGGATCCCTCTATAGGTCTCTCTTCTAGATTTTCTTGCCATGTCCTTATTCAATTTTCTTTTGGGGTTGTGGCTGCTCTAATTGAGGTTGCTCTTGGGATGGCTTAGAAGGTCCAAGCAATAAATGATATTGGAGAGGATGTATCTACCATACCTCTCTTGTTGGTTTATCATCACTTATTAACATATGTTCAAGTTTAATATTGTACCCCTTGAGCCTGTTCAACACTAATTCAAAGTTTTTTGCCTTGATATAGATGGTGTCATGGATATCAAGTTGATGCACATATACTAGCTTGGGTAACTATTTCATTTTTAAATGATCACCTACTATATTTTAGGATCTCACATTTTGAAATCATATAATTGGAACCCAAATGAGTCCCTATGTTTGGACATGATATCCACTTGCTTCCAATCCTATATCATGGTCCTTCCAATGATTAAAGGAAAGGGATGGAAAAGGCCCTTCCTCTTCTCTTTACAGACTCCATCAACACCATTGATGATTTGAGAGGCAATTTCTTATTCTACTAACTTACTAATTACATACATAGGTAATCTCTTCAGTGAGGACATGATTCCCTTAATTTAGATTACTATGTAATCTGGATAAAACCAAATATACCCCATCATCTCTACATACTTCTTGATCAATGGGTGAACCTTAGGAATGGGAAAAAGTGTAATGGCCTCTACCTAAGTAGGGTAGACACAATCACAAATTAATTGCATATGGTTCATGTATTTTAAGATGTGAAACTTTAAATAGTGGTGGGATATGGTGGTTTTGCCTTCAAGAGACTAATTTTTGATGCCTGGGAAGTTGGTGGAATCAAGTAGGGCATCTAGTAAGTAAGACATCATGAAGAACTACTTGTTAGTCTTATTTTTTATGGCTACAAATTGGTGCCCCAGGTGAATGCCAATCAAGTCTCCAATAAGATGGGTGAGCTTCTCTTCTACCATGAAATAGACATAAGAGACCCAGGTCTTATTTTCATATGTGGTTTAGGGGGATTCTAGTGCTTTGTTTAATAGGTTCATGATTACCTTGATCCCTTCCTTGAATTATATAATTGGGATCCTTCCCTTGAGGTCCCTAAACACATAGTTCCCTTGGAGAAACCATGGTCAGAGGTTGGTGTCTAGGTCATGCTTACTAGTACAATCCTTAATTATGGGTAAGTCCATATGAGGCTTGGGAAGCTAATAATATATTATAAAGGCTAGAGAGGAAATGTAGGTAACCTTTTTAGATGGTCTCTCATCAATGATATAATCATTATCAATCATATAATCTACAAAAATAGGAGCAAGCACATTGATATAGTGAAGTACCTTTGGCTTGGTAGTAGCATAATGAAGGTTGACCTTTTGAATAATGACTAGGTTATAGTGTTTGTTACTTATCTTAGCAATCCTCTACTCCTCCTAAGTGATGGGTTTTATCTCCTCTATGGTGAAGAAAAGTTCAGACCAATTCTTGTTTCTATTGTTTAGGGTTGTAGTGTCTAATTCAGTGTCTTTGAAGACTCTATCTTCATTATCCATGGATAGATAGAGCTATGTCTCTTATCTTAATTATTGTCTATGAGTTTCCATAGCTTCTACTTATGCAAATTACTCACACTAGATTGTAATTAATCTTTGTGATTCTCTTTTGTGCTCAAAATCACAATTAATCTTCTCTTAGATTGAATTGTAACAAACTAAGTTCACTTAGGTCTCTTTTATGCAAGGTTTAGGGTTTTAGAGCTTTAATGTAAATATCTCATCTAGCATTCATCTCATACATGCTTGGGATTTGATTTGGACCTTTGCCTTTATACCTTCACATTTTTGAGCACACAAGATCTCCTCTTTTGATCTTTTTTTCTTGCATGGAACTTATGTGGCATTGATCTAGACTTTTCATGGCATTTTTCATAAATGCCTTTTGAGCACTAGTTGTTGGCATTTAAAAAATTCCTCCTTTTATTTTGCATGATTAGATCAAGATCCTATGAATGACCATAAACCATTGATCATGATTTAGATCCTTATTTGTGATTGGCTCTTTTGGTACTGAGCCTCGTAGTTATGCCACTTAGCATCTTTGAGGGCCTTCTTTCACTCTATATCATTTGTCAGTCATTTGCTAAATGAGCATTGGCCACATAGTGAACCTATGGGCTTTTGAAAATTCAACAACTTCTTCACATCATTGGATCATCCTTTCATGATGAAGTGTGGACCATTAGATGAAATTTAGCCTCACGTCATTAGATCATCCTTCTATGATGAGGCATAGATCATTAGATCTTGCAAGATACATGAGGGTTAATTAGTACACAGCCATGTAAAGGAATTAAGATAAAATCTAAAAGCTAAGTTTATCCATATTAATAAACATGGAAAACTTAAGTTAAATCCTTTTATGCCAAGTTTATTAAAGTATATATTTAAAATGACCCTTTAAAAAGCATGATTTAATGCATTCTTTGTCTAAGCAAAAGGTTAAATGAGCTTGATTTGATGGCCTCATGGATGTCAATGATGGCCTCGAGAACATAAAATGACATTCACTAGAGTGTCAAGTTTAATCTCATGAAGTCCTTATGTTCAAATGGGAGAATGCCACATGGTGGCTTCATGGCACTTCTTGGGTCTCTGGATTCATCTTGCTCCATTTGATCAAAGATCATGATGAAGTGAGAACATTCTAATCATAATCTGAGTAGCTACATGCTACTAGTGCAATTTAATATATGGGACCCCTTTGTTTTTAATCTTTGAATGTTAGAGTGATGTGTGTCAATTCTATGGGACCTTTGTGATCCTTTGACCTTTTAACTATGCCTCACTCCATCTGATCAGGTTTTTACAATGAAATGAGGACCATTGGATGTAGGCTAAGGGTTCAACTTGTCGAAGCTTTTGTGTTGTTAGATCATCCTTCCATGATGAAGTGTAGATCATTGGATCCTATGAGATGCATGTTTTTTAATTTAACTCTTGGGTCTTCCTTGCTTTGTATGAGCAAGCCCATGATGAAGCATAGGCCATTGGATCTATACAAAGTAAATAATTTAAGTTAGGACCCACGATGACATAGAAGACTTAGGCTAAGGTGTTAAGGCTAAGGTCTTGTTTGTATTAATAAATATGATGGGGCCTTAGGATTAAAACTTTAGGTTAAGGTATAAATCAAAGGGACCAAATTAGAAAATATTAAAAGGGGCCCTAAAAAACTAACATTAGACCTAATCAAGAATAAGAGGAACTTAAAATGGGAAATAATAAAAGGGACCAAGCTTTTTTAGGCTAAGTTTTAGTTGTGTTAAAAAATACAACTAAAGCTTTAAACATGGAAATAATGCTTAAGTCCAAAATAGATTTTAAAAGGTTCTCACCAATTTAGTTCCCACCAATATTCCAATTTGAACTGAGGGTTTGTGCTAAGGTTTTGGAACATGAATTTCTTAGTAAGAATGCCATGGAACTTGCAAGTAATAGATATGAAGACCATTTATTAGCAATGTTAGACAAACTTAAAGTAAAAAAAATTAATAAGCATGTCTTTAATAAAGTGGATGATCTTCAAATTATAAAAATGATCTTAACATGTCATGTTTTAGGGTTAATCTTTAGGGTTTCTGAAGGGTCCCTAATTTTTAGAAATGGGGGATATGTTGACCTCAATAAATGGAAACCTCTAGGAAAAACATAGGAATATGTTAGACCATAGATAATTTGATTTAGATAAATAATTAGGTCATCAACTCCACTTGATCAAATCATTATCCAGATCAGATTATGGTTCAAACAAACCTTGCACTTGTAGAATTAGGGTCAAACATCAAGACATAGCCATATTGTGTGTGTTTTGATTCCACTTATTATTTGATATTGGTTTCAAGAAACAACTTCCAGGTTTCATGTATTTAATCATTAACACTAACTTAGAGCATGTATATATATATATATATTAAGAACCATCCTTCTATCTCAAGGAGGGCTTTGGCATTTCTTTGCTGCCATCCAAACATCCATAGCTCCGATAGAGATCTTTTTGGCTCCACTCAAAGCCTTGCTCTACTACCAACTAGGCATCTATAGCCCCAATAGAGATTACCAGACTCACATATGCTTAAAAAGCTTTTGATTTTGCATTGAATCCTTATTTTTTTGTATTTTATTTAGAATTTCTATACTTTTAGCAAGGTTGGGAACTAGGGTAGCCAAGGTTTAAGGATTTGGTCAAGTGTTTGATCCTCATAGAATCACCTATGGATTTAACCCTTATCCTTGGCAAGGATATTTATTAAGTGCACGTATGTCTATCCCTTAATAGTTTGAGCTCTCACAAGTGCAAATCTTCTTAAAACCAATTTGAGGTCAAGACAATGCTTAAGTTCTCATAGAATAGTTGGCTTTTTCAATCATTGTTTACCAGTTTCTTTAAATTATAACATTAGACTTACATTATAGAACCATAGTCATCATATGCATGAGGTGTACACTTGTATTCCTAAACTTTGGGAATTTTCAAGCAAACTACTTAACTTTGAGCTTAAGATTATCCAAAAGGACTTATTGAAAATAAGGAACCAAGCAACAAGAAACAAACACCTAATATAAAGTAATAAAATAATGTACAAAAGGGAAATAAATAAATATACTCATGCTAATATACAAATAAGGGACAGGAAGGAAAGAAATTTAAAGAAACTAACTAGCCTACCTATACTAAATCTAACCATCTTACAGAGCTTATTCTATGAAAACCCCTAGTGTAACAGCATCAAAGTAGTGCTTGAAATATTTCCTACCCATTGGTGGGTAATGTGAATTCTACTCCTTAAATGGCTCTCAACTTGAAGGTATTATTCTCAAGTGTATCTTTTATTTGATAAGGACCAGTCCAAAAGGGTATGAATTTGTCATGCTTCCCCTTTGGTTTAGATGCTTTGACATAAAGGAGGACCAGGTCTTCTTTTCTAAATACCTTTACCTTTGACATTTTGTCAAACCACTTTTTCACTATGGTATGGTGTTTGCTAAAATTAGTAAAGGTTTTCTCCCTTGCATCCTCCATCTTAATGATGTTCAACAATCTTGAATTAGCAAGTTTTTAACTTTCTTCCATGTACTCCTGCATAAATCAGTATATAGGAAACTTGAGAGTGATAGGAAATATAGGCTCTTATCCATACACCAATAGAAATAGTGAAGCCCTAAGGCTTGCTTGATCCTTATTATATTATCCCATAATGCAAACTTAAGGAGATTATGCTAAGTTCTAGGCTTGTCTATAGTAGACTTTTTTATTACCTACATTAGGTTTTTGTTTGTATACTTAGAGACTCCATTTCCTTGGGGATAATGATTGGATACAAACTTGAGAGTAATGTCATTATCATAAGCCCATTCAGTCATCTCTATGGATATAAATGCAGACCCATTCTCACTTACTAGAGAGATTAGAGTTATAAACCTAGTATAGATGTTATCCTCCAAGAAGTTGATTACTTCCTTAATCCTACATTATTTGGTGGCTATAGCTTCAATCCACCTTATACAATATTCTATGGTAGTCAAGACATACTTATGACCTTCAGATGAATTAGGGTTAATAACCCCAACAAATTCTAGCCCCCATTGAATAAAGGGTTTAGCAATCATGACTGGTTGTAGAGGCATTACCACCTTTGGTTCTTTGGTGCTAAAAATTTGACATGAGTAACATTACCTTACATTCCTATAAGCATCTTGAAAAATAGTTGGCATAATAGCTAGCTCTGAGAATCTTAAGGTTATGGTTTTCCCATATAGATGTCCATTGCCTAGCTTTTCATGGATGGTGTTCATGATTTAAGTGGCTTCTTCTTATGAGACACATCTTAGGTAGACCCCCTCAAATTTTTTTCTATACAAGAACCCATTATTGATCAGATAATGGGTTGTCTTTAATCTTAGGGCCCTCTTTTGCAACCTAGTCAGCCTCGCAGGACAAGTACCATTGATTAGTAAATGGATTATGGAATCATACCACTCACTAGCTTAAAATTTATATTGATCCACTTGCATAATACTTAGCCAAGGGTTAGTATTATCAATCATATATATTAGACCTTGGCACCTTACCAATTTTTTTGTTTTCATTTCTAAGTCATACTCTAACAAAAATGACATCCACTTACCTCTATGTTCTCCTAGCTCATTTTGACTTAACATAAGCTTGGTGGTAGGGTCAAGTAGGATAACATGCACCTTATTTCTAATGATTTAATGCCTAAATTTCTTTGATACCTTGACTAATTCATATGCCTACTTATAAATCAATGAATAATTCAACTCAGCATTCTTAAAGTTAGTGTTGATAAAAGCTATTAGGTGATCATACCCATCAATATTTTGATTTAATACAATATCCATAGTATGGTTAGATTTAAAAGATTAGATTTATAAGTCCCTTTAAAATTTATGACTTATAAGGACTAGAGCTTGGTTGATGGCCTCCTTAATATCATTGAATGCCTTCTTGGATTCTTCATTCCATGTGACCTTGGCATCCTTCATCAGCATGGCACTTAATGGCTTGACAATCTCTACAAAGCTAGAAATGAATTTTCTTACAAATTTTATCTTACCAAAAAATGACTTAATCTCTTTTCTACTATTTGGAGGCTCTATTATAGATATGGCCTCTACTCTTTCATGATCTATAGAGATCCCATCTTTGGTTATGACATGACCTATTAAATTTCCTTCAATAACACAAAATATACTCTTCTTAGGGTTTAAGGAGATTTCATACCTTCTACATCTCTCAAAAACTTATTTTAAGTACATAAAGTGATCTTCCCTATTTTTATAAAAAACTTTTAGATCATCCATATATGATAATACACTTACCAATTAGGCCCTAAAAGGCATGGTCCATATCCCTTTAAAAAGTAACTCATGTGTTGATTAGCCCAAAGGGCATCCTCTTATAAGCAAAGGTTCCCCATTTGGTTGTGAAGGTTGTTTTCATCATGTCCTCTCTATCAACCAACACCTAGTTGGAACCTAAAATTCCATCAAGAAAAGACATCATAGCTGAACCTAAAATAACTTGTATTACTTGGTCTAGAGAAAGAAGATAGTTGTCCTTTTTAGATGCCTTGTTCAAATTATTAAAGTTAATTCACAATCTAATATCAACATTATTCTTCTTGACTGGCACCAAATTTTCCACCCAGGTAGAATGCCTAATGGGGAAGACTATCCTAGCATCTAGTAATCTCTTAACTTCCTTAAAGATCATTGGCTCTAAGACAGGGTTCAGTAGTCTTTGCTTTTGTCTAAAGAGTTTATAGCTTTCTTGAAGGGGTATAGTATGGGTAATGATCTTTAGATCAAATATCTTTAGGTCATCATAAGACCAAGCTATGACATCCTTATATCTAGTTAGCAGCTCTTTGGCCTTTTTGATTTCATTATTGCTGTAGGATTTACCTATGTTTACTAGCTAGGGTTGATCTTGGTGGCCAAGATCCATTGCATTGTAGTCCTTCCCACTCACCTTGGGAATATTAGGCATCTCAACCAATTCATCTTGATCAAATACCCTTTCTAAGGTAAATATGACTTTGGTTATTTTAATGTCATTCAATTGAATGATTTTCCATTAAACTTACCTTCTTGGATTATATTTTCATCAGTCTCATCAATGATGTGAGCCTCAAATGCTCCAGAATTGGTCATGAAATCTAATACTGCTAATCATCATTAAAGACTTGAAAATGGTTGACATTGTCAAAGATTAAAGGATAAGGTATCAGTTTAATACTAAAATTGGGTGAGTCCTGGTAGGGCATGAGGTTGGATGTAGTAGATGCTAACTCATCAGCAGCTTGGTTATCTCATCTAAGGATGGAGACAATGTCTAAGGCATCAAAAGACTCAATGAGATCCCAAAATATAAACTTATACCTCTTAATGTATGAGATATTGCACTAGTATTTGCTTCTCACTTGGTTAACTACTAGTTTAGAGTCACCATAAACTAACAATTCTCTAACTTTATTCTTCACAACAAATTGTAAGCCTAGGATAAGGGCCTCATATTCAGCAAGATTATTAGTATAAGGGAATTGGATTCTATAAGAATCATGGTAATTTCTATTAGTAGGATTAGTTAAGACAACACCAACACCTGATCTAGCCTTACACGTAGCACCATCAAAATAAAACTTTCATAGTCTAGGAATAACATGAGTACTTTTATGATCACATACCTTTGCAGCCTCTAGGGTGAAAACCCCTAAGTCTAATTTAATAATGTTAACCCTCTCATTCATATAATTGTACTCAATGATCATGTGTTTCATCCTTGGTTCTCTCTCAACTCTGATTTGATTTGGAACTCCCTTCCAAGGTAGCCACAAATGTGAGCAGTGAGTAGACATGTAACCATTCAAAGCCTTGGTCCATTCCCTACTTAACAAGATCCCATTTACATTAGGAATATCAAAAACCTATATATCAATAAATGTTTAAACCCTAGGTTCAGAGGCTAATTACATATGAACATTCAATAACTCCCCAACTACTTTGACCCTAGACTTATCTAATTGGGTAACAATCCTATCATACTTAATAAGAGTCAAGCCAATTTATTTGCATATACCTATAGGTATGATGTTGTTAGATGAACTAGAATATAATAAACATTTATGCAAATTCTTACCAAACATTTTGAAAGTGAGTTTTGCAGCATGACTCAAAGGCAATTGGTTGAGGTTTGGAAGTTGATTTAAGGATAGGATATTTAGGCTGTTGTTTAGAAAGATGTTTAAAGTGGGAATATGTGGGTTAATGTTTATAATAGAATAGGTCATTTATCCCTAGTGTTGCATTTGAGCATTAATGGTCACTTCCTTAGAATAGGCCCTAGATAATGAAGTTATAGTTGGCTAAGACCTTTTTAGGAACATAGAGGTCATAGGATCTACTGCATCCTTCTAGATTTCTAAAGTTAATACATCATCAAGGTTATAGGGTTCTATGGTTTTACTATACATTTTTGAAATCTAACATTAAAGGAACTTATGGACTCATTTTCATCTCTTCTAGTGGTGGTGAACTGATGGTAAATAACATAGGGACTGACAATCTTACCAAACTAATCTATCAACACAATGGTGAAACCATCCCAACTTGTGATATAATTATCAGGCAAGTTCAAAAACCATTCATAAGCAACATCTTTAAGGTAAAATTAAATAACCTACATGTTACATCCTCATGCACAACATTTAATAATCTTAAACTAGCTTTAAAAGACTTAATTTTCTCTTCAGTAGTTGTAATACCAATTGGACTAAATGTAGGCAAGTACTTCTCAAGGTTGCGTAGGATATCATATACCATAACTGTAAAATTGATTAAAGCATCTCCCAACCAAGCCATACTTTAATGATGGTGAAAGGAAAAGGTACCTTGAAGAGGCAAAGTTGGAAAAGAATTGTATCTCTTGCATCTACCTTTATCATGTCTGACCTTTCTGTGAACCTCAAGTTCTAGAAAAGTATCCCTTGTCTCTGAGTGTGATCTTGTTTAAATATTTAGTTATTCTAGCTTGAAGGTTGAATATATTATTTGAAATATGATGTATCAGACTAATATTTATAAGGAACAAGGATTAAACCTACACATTAAGCTAATTTTGTAAAGATTATGTAAAGAATAGTAAAGGATGTTGATATTTAACTAAGATAACTTAAAGATGTGTCCAATTATGCAAATATGATATATATTTATAATTTTAAGCTCAAATAGACCTAGATCAATGAAAGATATGTCAACCTTTGATTACAACAAGTTATTTTAACCTCAAATACTATGTATTTCCAAACTTAAGTTAAATTTACCAAAACCAAGCATCAAAGAAATTTGATCTTTGTCTAAAGGAAGCACAAAGATGGGTCATAGACCACAAATATCGATGATCTTTACTTTATAAGTGAATAATTACTCAAAGGTGAAAATATAGCATTATACCAAAACACACCAAAATGGATAAAGATCCAACCACTTCACAAAGGTGGCCCTCCTTTTAGTGCCAGTGGAATGCCTTCCTATTGATACCTCTAAATATACAACAGGGTTTCTTAGTTTTCAAAGAACACTTCTCATTTTATAATTCTAGGAATTCAAAGCATAAGTAGTAGGTTGTGGAAACTTGATGTCATCTATGGTGAAATAATGGAAGAATAATGTATTGGTGTTCAACAATATTTATAATAAGTAATGGTTGGGAGTTGTCATGGTCTATTCTTTGTGAATTATAGAGGATCTATATTAATACTCAGTTAATTATGGCCCAATTTAAACTACAGACTAATTTATATATACATTTACAATGAAATCTAAGCTACAGTGATCTGGTATAAAAAGGAGCAAAGAGAAGGGTAAGGTAGAAAAGAAACAAGTGATTGTTGATCTTGGACTCAAATGTCACGACAAAGTTTCAATTACAAATGAATCTGAATTTAACCAATATATGATACAAAATAGCATAAGCTGAAATCTCATCACACACTAGGAACATCCTTAAAGATGATATGAAATTGTACAAGTAAGAACTAGATTTCACTTTAAAGATTCGTTACCAATTTCAAATAACATTAGCACATCTAAATATAAAATGAAGAAAATGAATAAAATATAATATCCTTCAACTAATTTAGCACAAGCACAAATCAGAAACCTTGTATCACAAATGCAAGTTCAAAATTCAAAGAAATTATTCAAACTTAAGCATTAGAATCAATAATTGTGAGAGAAAAGCTATGTTAAAAATTGACACATTCAATCTAGATAATCCTTGTAGAATTCCTTGATTACATTAATTTCTCAAAGTATATAAATTTTCTCAAAAATTCTATCCATTAAGAACATGGCAGTGTTTCCTTTTATAGAAAGATAAGATAGTACACTAGTTAGTTACAACATACAACTTTACAAAAGATAAGGATAGTTATCCTTCCTCAGAAATTTTTAGAATAAACTTGTCTTTTAAAATTAGATTAACCTAGAGGCAATATGATAATAGACTAACATATGCCTTACAAAATAATATTCCCCATTTTTAAATACTATAATGATTTACAAAAGGAATATTTAAATAGTGTGTGGGCCCATTATTTTGGGACTCCCCTATTGATCCTATAGAATTTCCATAGCCTTTTGATGTTGTTCCTTGATCAGACCCTATCGGGGTTGTTGCCATAATTTGGATAATGCGAATGCAATGGAGGTGTGATCACATGAGATGAAGCTAGTGCACATCACATAGATGTTAAATCAATTTGAAACCATACAAGAAGATAAATTACACAAGACAAATAGGAGAAAACCCAATATCTGATTAACATGAGATGGCCAAAGTGAAGAATACATATAGGAGAGCACATAAGTAACTCCTCCACAAAAGGTGGTCAAGGCACCCCAAGAATAGACTGTAACTCCTCCATGAAAGGTGGTGACAAGGTGCTAAGGATAGAGAAGTAACTCCCATCAAGGGAGTTACTTATGACATTTTTATGACACCTATAACACATTTATGACACACATCTCCATATAAGCTAGCCTATCCCACAAATGTAGGAAAACTCCATGTATGCACAAAAAATAATTTTCCTAATTAAATAATAGGGAAAAATAAAAACCTACACTAATACCCCCATAAGCACATCTTAGGTGGGCAGTGTGGAAATATAAAATGGGTCCCAAAAACTAGGCCTAATGAGGTACCCATGTACAAATGCAATCTCCCATAAGATAGAGAAAAGGAGAAAACCCGTAGGAAAAAACTCCCCCCCCAAAAGAGAGACATAAAAGAAATGAAGAGGCTACTGGGCTCCCCTTGAAGATGATGTTACTGTAGATGTGGACCGCACCCCAAGAAGAGCTTATAGATGAATGAACTTGGTCTCAGTGAAAGGTTTGGTGAAGATGTCTACAACCTGCTCTGAAGACTGGCAAAATATCAAGTCAATGACTTGACCATGAATAAGCTCTCAAATGAAATGCATGTGAATCTCTATGTGCTTGGTCCACTGGTGCTGAACTAGATTCTTTCAAATTTAAATGGTACTTTGGTTGTCACAATAAATGATGGTGGGCTACCTAATAAGAATGCCAAACTTAGAAAGTATCCCCTAAAGCCAAATAGCCTTAGTAGCTACATTAACAACTCCCCGTACTCTACCTCTATGGATGATATAGCAATAGCATTCTGCTTCTTGCTAGACCAATTGATAAGACCAGAACCTAGAGAGAAACTGTAACCAAAAGTGGACTTATGAGTCTGTGAATTGCTAGCCCAGTCTGAATTTGTATATCCAACCAAGTCAACCTCTATGCCAAATCTATAATGAATCATGTATCTATGTGAACCCTGTATGTAATGCAAGATCCTTTTAGTTGCTTTCCAATATAACTCATGAGGTTCCTACATAAATTTGGAGACAAGTCCCACTGTATATGATATGTCAGGCTTGGTGTGAGTCAAGTAGATGAGACTACCAACAAGTTGTCGATATCGAGTGGCGTCAACCAATGGTAAAGAACAATCAGCCTCAAGCTTAACTTTTGATAGAAAGGCAGTCGGAGATGGCTTATAATCAGCCATGTGAAACCTAGCCAATAAGTCAAGAGCATACTTAGGTTGTGTAAGAGAAATCCATGAATCTAACCATGAGATCTTGATGCCAAGGAATTAGTGCAACAAACCCAAGTTTATCATGTCAAATCTATCTTGGAGAGATGCCTTCACCACTGTAATAGCCGATGAAGAACTTTGGTGATCAAAAGGTCATCAACATATAGAACCAAAATTAAGAGTGAATCATCCTACCGTAAGAAGTAGACATTGGGGTCAGAATGGCACCTAGTGAAACCCACTGCGAGAAGGAAGGAATCCATCTTGGTGTACCATGCCCGAGGGGCTTGTTTGAGGCCATAGATAGATTTCCTAAGTCTGCATACTAAGGAAGAATCTTGAACAAATTATGGCTACTGCTCCATGTAGATCTCCTCCTCAAGGTCTTTGTGAAGAAAGGCACTCTTCACATCCATCTAGTGCACATCCCAACCATGTGCTACGGCAATAGCCAAGGTGAGTCAGATAGAAGTCATCTTTACAATAGGTGCAAAGGTCTCTGAGTAGTCAATGCTTGCCACCTGTGAGAAACCCTTGGCGACCAATCGTGCCTTGTACTTATCAATCGACCCATCTGCTGTAAAATTGGTCTAATATATCCACCTACATCAAACCATCTTTCTTCCCTTAGGAAGTGAAGTCAAATCCCAAGTGTGATTTTTGATTAAGGAAGAATATTCTTCCTCCATAGCACTATCCCACTCAGGTACCCCCGATGCCACTTAAAAAGTCTATGGATCTAAAATTGAAGTAAAGAAGGCATGTGGATCTCTCTAAAAATCCCCCCTAATATGTCTATCATCTGCGAGATCTCCTGCCCAAGTGTCAGCACTCTCAAGTGTCTGTCTGGCCAAAAGTGGCCCAGAAGTGGGTGATTCAGGTGCTAACTCCTCATCCTCTAACTGACTAGAGGTGGATGACACTACATCATTGTCCTCACTGTCTGAACTTGAAGAAGAAGAAGATTTCTCTGGCTCAAAAATCTGCTATGGCTAATTTGAATCTGATGAGGAATCATCATGAAGTAGATTCGATGAGGGAGAAGAAGTGCCAAGTGTTGAGTCTCTAGGACTCTCCTGAAAGTGGACACTTCTCTCAATGAACAACTCATGAGTGATTGGGTCTAGAAGGTGATGCCCATTAATACCATTTAGATATCCTTCAAATATGCAAGGCTTGGATTGACATTCCATAGCTTTACATTTCTTCTTCGGTATGCGGGCCATGGTTGGGTATCCAAAAACCCTAAGGTGCTCAACATCAGGTTTCCTTTTATGCCAAGCTTTAAAGGGTGTTATCCCTTTCAAAGCTTTGTGAGGAACCCTATTTTGAATGTAACAAGCAAAATTGATGGCTTCGGCCTAGTACTGTGGTGCTAAGGATTTGGAGTGAATCATACAACTACCCATCTATTTCAAGAACTTATTTTTGCATTCTGCAACCCCATTTTATGAAGGACTGTAAGTGGTTGTGCACTACAAATCAATCCCCTCTGTGGTGCAAAATTGCTCAAACCTGTTGCTGACATACTCACCTCCATTATCAGTTCGAAGAACCTTGATGGATTTCTCACTTGATTTCTCAACAAGAGCCTTAAAGTCTAAAATTTTTTCAAACACTTTAGACTTTTGTTTGAGAAAATATATCCAAGTGTACCTAGAGAAATCATTAATGAAAGTGAAGATGTACTTGGCCCTTGTGAAAGATGGTTTGGGAAAGGGTCCTAATACATCACTGTGGACTAACTCCAAAAGTTGTGAAGCCCTACAAGCTTTACCTTTGTCAAATTTTTCTTTGGGATGCTTCCCAAGGGAGCACCCCTCACAAAGTCCTTTAGAGAATTGGACACGAGGCAAGCCAATGACCATGTCATTTTTGCAAAGTTGTTCAAGGTAGCAGTAGTTAAGGTGGCCAAACCACTCATGCCATAGTTTGCTAACTCCATCTAAATGAGTCAGCAATGTTGTTGGAGAAGAATTAGGTGCAAAATGTGATAAGGTATAACCTAGCTTGGTGATCTGCCCTTCCCACTACCACTGTAGTATCACTATGCAATTCCCTGATAGCCACTGAATTTGGTGAAAACTCAACTCTCATGCCCTGACCAATGTGAGTGATTTGGTATAATGATAGGAGATTGGTTGAAAGAGAAGGAACACTTAAAACATTATTGAATGTTCCTCCTTCCATTTCAACTGACCCTCTCCGTGCAACATAAATTGATGTGTCATCACCCAAACTAATTGAAGTCATGCTACAAGGCTCTAAACATGAAATCTCAACTAGTGAAGAGCCCATGTGGTGAGAAGCACCCGAATCAATGACCCATGAAGTTGTAGAAGCTGAAGTTTCTACAAGGGCCTTGCCCTTTTCTTTCTCCTTAGCCTTGCCTTTTGCCTTGGTAGAATCTTGGGTAGATGAATTCTACTTGATGGACTCAGGAACACCTATGTTGTGCTTCTCTAGAAGATGAGTTAGGTGATCTATTTGTTTCTTCATGCATTTGTGTTCATCATACTCTATCCTTTTACAATAGGCACACTTAACCTTCTTCTTCTTAGGTTTAGCATTGGAGGAGGAAGACTCAGTGTTGTTTTTGGCAGGATTGTTGTTTTCCTTCTTCTTCTCCTAGTCCTTGTTCTTTTTCTTCTTCTCCTTTGTTGAAGTCTTATCCTTACCATTTCTAGATATCAAAGCTTGGGGTTGAGTAGACTTCATTGTGCCCATTTGGATCAGTTTATCTTGATCCCTAGTCAAGTCACCAATGAATGAATCCAAAGAAGGCATTTTCCATGTAGTGCCAAGGGCACTTTTTGTGGCATGGAAAGTGGAGACAAAGACTGAATAGCTTGGACCTAAATTTGCAAGAATAGAAAGGATGAGTTGATCATCTTTCTTCTCTATCTTGTATTCTTTCAATTGCAATCTAAGGGCCTTACACTTAGTGAAGAAGTCCTGTAGGGTGTCAAAGTTGCTAAGACTTAGATTTATGAGTTCATTTTTGAGCTCATGACCTCTCATCTCATCAAGCTTCCCAAATAAGAGTTCTAAGGTGTCCCATATGTCTTTGGGAGTCTTGGTAGTTTCTAAATGGGAGAGAAGTTCCAGAGACACAGACAAGCTCAGTAATCCATAGGCTTCATCACTACGGTTGTACCACTTGACCTTTTCAGCATCAGTGCTAGGTTCTACTTCAATACCCATGGTGATCCTATACAACCCTTTGCTTCTAAGAGTGATTGACATTTTAACCTTCCATTCATGATAGTTGAAGGGTGTTAGGGGTTTAAGTTGAAAATAATCCATTTTAAGCTAAATTTAGGTGAATTTGTGTTGATTGCAAGTTGTGAATTTATGCAGAAAGGAGAGTGAAAGCAAAGATTTGCAAGTTGTGAAAAGCAAACACACCCCTCCAAAATGTTGAGCCCCCCACAAATATGCAATTTCATGCTCAAAAGATGTCAGGCTCAGTTGAGAATGCGTCTTAGAGTAATCAGTGTAAGACTTTGAGCAAACAAGACATCAGACTCAGTCGAAAATGCATCCAGAGAGACCCAAATTTTAGGCACTTTATAAACTAGTGCATTTTTAATAAATAAAAATCATACACTATGGATAATTTAATTAAAAACACTTTTTCAAAAAATGGTACCCAAATCTAAGCTACCGTTTGTAAGATATTAAAGATTCAATTTTCCCGTAAACTAGTGTTTTTTGCAAAAAAAAGCACTAAAACATTAAAAAATGCATGTTTTGAGAGAGAAACTAACCTTCCAACCACTCTTTAGACTTAGCACGGAGTGAGGAATCCAAAGGAGGTTTGTGTGATGGGGAATTGGCCTCCTGCCAATCCGGGCCTCACCCTTCGTCTTCGACAGGCGAAGATACACTTTTAAATCTAAACCCCCAAATTATCAAATTGTCTAAAAAACTTAATATTCAGTCAAATTGACTAATTTTTTTTTAACAAGTCAATTTTAACTGAAAATAATAAAGAGACAAAATGAAATGGAAGGCCAAGTATATAATGGCCCACATGGGATGCCAAGCAAGGAAGGGGTGCCATTTTCGAAAAAAGTTCTGATTTTGCTGATCAGAATGAAGATATTGAAATTGTAGACCTCAATGCACAGCAACAACTGGAAATCACAAAGTAAAGAGACAAGTTCCAATTTAAATGCACAATAGGAGAAAGATAGAATTTTAATTTCAATGCTCAGCAGGTCTGGCAGAATTTTCTCACCAAAATAAGGGCGCACTTCTAATTTCTTGACAACAAAAAAATTGCAGGCAGCATTTGAAGGAGAAGATGGCACAGCCAAAGCAAAGTGCAAGTCAGCCCCTGTAGTCGGTGGTGTGAAGAAGCCTCATCGATTCAGGCTTGTAACCGTTGCTTTGTGTGAGATCCGAAACGCTACCCTTCTAGCATCCAAGAAACAGAACCAGATTTGCAGAGATTTTTTTTCCTGTAGAATGACCAGAAAAAAGAAATTCCACTACCTTGCTGAAGCCACAACAGAGCTATACAAGATGTCTCAGCAAATTTTAACTCAGATATCTAAAGGGAGATCTGAATGAAACTCAACAGAAGTAATTTTTTTTAACAGATTTCTGTATGGATTTGCATGAGTTTTCAAGAAACTCTACCAAAACTCTCAAATACAATTGAGTTAAAAAAACTACTAAAAAAGCAAAGTAAGAATTTTAGAATAAACTACTAGCATAACCAGACACACGATTACCGGGGTGGCTCTAATACCATATTGGAGTTGTTGCCAGAATCTAGATAATGTGAATGCAATGGAGACGTGATCACACCAGATGAAGCTAGTGCACATCACATAGATTTTAAAGCAATTTGAAATCATACAAGAAGATAAATTACAAAAGAAAAATAGGAGAAAACCCAATATCTGATTAACATGAGATGGCCAAAGTGAAGAATACATATAGGAGAGCACGTAAGTAACTCCTCCTCAAAAAGTGGTCAAGGCACCCCAAGAATAGACTGTAACTCCTCCATGAAAGGTGGTGACAAGGTGCTAAGAATAGAGAAGTAACTCCCATCAAGGGAGTTACTTATGACACCTATGACACATCTATGACACACATCTCCACATAAGCTAGCCTATCCCACAAATGTAGGAAAACTCCATGTATGCACAAAAAATAATTTCCCTAATTAAATAATAAGGAAAAATAAAAACCTACACTAATAGACCCAAATATACCATCAAATTTAGGAAGCAAACATCTTTATGAACATATAAGTCATCAAAATCCCTATCATTCATGGCCATAGCTTCCTTAATGCTCCTAGCCTTTGTTATCTTTTCCTTAGCTGTGAATATCATGCCTAAGATTCTACTATTATCTCTACCAAATTGACCATGGCTCTTGCTTTTGGCTAACTGCATCACTAAAGTGACCCTATGTTTATACTCTGCATCATCAATAATTCCCAAGGTATTAGTCTTGGTAGGTTTAGCTAACATGGTGCCAAGTAGTTGCTTGATCCAGGAAATCAACTCTTCATCATCCCTAAGGAGTCTATCCAAGCCTTTTGACCAAGTACTTAGACTTTATATCTTGTCCACCATTATCCCTAGAGTAGCATTTAGGTGGGAGAAGCTAGTAATTTTGAATTTAGGAATCTTATTCCTAATAAATATACTAATGAGATCCCTTAACTTGGTTTCTACCTCCTACCATTCTACTATCAGTCCTTTAGCTACTTCACTTTGTTTGTTCAATGCATCTTGCATCAGCTTCATTGACTATAAAGAATTAAACATATCAAAGAAGGATGTTTCAAATATGTCTAATAAAGAATCAGGCACTGATAAAATGCCCTGTGTCTCTAGGTTTTCTTTTTCATTCTCCAAATTATGAAACATTTGCTTCATTCCTCTAATCCCAGCCTTTGATTGAGTTGATTCGGCCTAAATTAAGCTCTCAACATCCTCTTCATGAATGGGATGCTCACCTAGTTATTGTCCTTCAACTGGAATCAGAACTATAAAAGGTTTAACCTTCTAGAAGGTGAACTCTTCAGTGCCCACCATGGCTTTTCTAACAGTGACCCTCTCTAATCTAGTTATCTCTAGATTGAATTGTATAGTGGTGACTAGCTCTAAATTTTGTAGGTTTTGGGACCTCAATTCCTATACTCTTTGATGATTTAGGAGCATCCATTTTATTACTTCTAACCCTACGGTGTCAACTATTATACTTCCTTCTTCTTCCTTAATTATAGTGTTGATCCATGGCTTGATGTCATCATGCACCTCTATGTTGACAACTTTTGTTAATGCCCATGAATGGGAGAGAGAGGGGATCTTTTAAAATTTTCCATAGATGAACCAATTAGGGATGATTAGTTCATGAATGGGTAATTCCTCACTAAATAGGTTTATCTCACTAGTGGGATGTGTGAGAGTCAACCTTAGTCTTTTTGGTCCAATAGGTACCAATGCCATCTCTGCCTTCCTCTTCTCCTTAGGTGCCACTGGGACTATATCAAGAACATTTTTTTTTGCTTTTTCTTCCTCAAGTTCCCTTTCTTAGGCTTGTGCCTCTTTAACATGTTCCTCTTCCTCATCAGTGTTAGATGCCTCATTAAGATCTCTAAGGGCACCTTTAACTATTTCATTAAAATCTAGGGTAATCATGTCCAAATTCTCAACTAGAGATGGTGGCCTCTGGGACAAGGCTAAAGATGAGGGTCCCTCTCCAAGTATCTCTTCCAAATTTTCATTTCCATGTCCTTATTAAATTTTCTTTTGGGTTTGTAGCTACTCTAATTGAGTTTGTTCTTGGGATGGCTTGAAAGGTCTAGGTAGTAAATGATATTTTAGAGGTCTTTCATACCTCTCCTTTTAGTTTATCCTTACTTCTTAACGTATGCTCAAGATTAATATTATACCCCTTGAGCTTGGTCAACACTTCTTCAAAGTTGCTTACATTGATATAGATGGTGTCATGGACACCGAGTTGATGCACATATACTAGCTTGGGTAGCTATTTCATTTTCAAATGATCACCTACTATATTTTTTGGATCCCACATTTTGAATTCATCTAATTAGAACCCAAATGAGTCCCTATGTTTAGACATGATCTTCACTCACTTCCAATCTTGTAGCACATTCCTTCCAATGATTAAAGGAAAGGGATGAAGAAAACCCTTCCTCTTATCTTTATAAACTCCATCAATGCCATTGATGAGTTGAGAGGCAATTTCTTGTTCTACTAACTTACTAAGTACATACACAGGTAATTTTTAGGGTGAGGACATGATTCCCTCAATTCAAATTACTATGTAATATAGATAAAACTAGATATCCCCCATCATATCAACATACTTCTTGATCAATGGGTGAACCCCAGGCATGAGAAAACCTATAATGGCCTCTACCAAGGCAAGGTAGACATAGTCACAAATGAATTGCATATGGTTTATGTATTTAAAGATGTGTCATTTTGAATAGTGGAGGGATATGGTGGTTCTAACTTCAGGAGACCAATTTTTGATGTCTAGGAAGTTGGTGGAATCAATTATGGCATCTATCAAGTAAGACATCATGAAGAAATACTTGTTAATCTTCTTTTTTATGGTTGCAAATTGGTGCCCTAGGTGAATGTTAATCAAGTCTCTAATAGGAGGGGTGAGCTTCTCTTCTACCATGAAATATGCATAAGAGACCTAGATCTTGTTTACATATGTGTTTGAGGGGGATACTAATGCTCTATTTAATAAGGTCATGATGACCATGATCCCTTCCTAAAATTATATAATTAGGATCCTTCCCTCAAGGTCCCTGAACACATGGTTCCCTTAGAGAAACCATGGTCAGAGGATGGTGTCCAGGTCATGATTGATGCTCCAATCCTTAATTGTGGGTATATCCATATGGGGCTTGGGAAGCTTATAATATATTTTAAATACTAGAGGTGAAATTTAGGCAACCTTTTTATATGTTCTCTCATGGATGATCTAGTCATTGTCAAGCCTACAATCTACAAAAATAGGAGCAAGCACATTGATATAGTGAAGTACCTCTAGCTTGGTAGCAACATAATAAATTTGGACCATTTGAATAGTGATTAGGTCATAGTGCTTCCTACTTACCATAGTAATCCTCTACTCCTCTTTGGTGATGGGTTTCATATCCTCTATGATGAAGAAGAGTTTAGACCAATTCTTGTTTTCATTGTTTAGGGCCACAGTGTCTAATTCAATGCCCTTAAAGATGTTGCATTCATTGTTCATGGATAGATATATCTCTATCCCTTCTCTTAATTAATGTCTATGAGCTACCATGGCTTTTACTTTTACAAATTATTCACATTCGATTGTAATTGATCTTTGTGATGCTCTTTTACACTCAAAAACATAATTAAGCTTCTCTCAGATTGAATTGTAACTAAATGAGTTCGCTTGGGTCTCTTTTATGCAAGGTTTAGGGTCTTAGATATTTAATGGTGGTAGTTTATCTAGCATTTGGCTCATACATGCTTAGGATTTTCTTTAGACCTTTGCCTTTATACCTTTTTATTTTCAATCACACAAGATCTCCTCTTTTGTCCTTTTTTGCTTGTGTGGTGCTTATGTGGCATCAATCTGGACCTTTCACAACATTTTTTATAAATGCATTTTAAACACTTGTTGTTGGCATTTAAAAAATACACCCTTTTGTTTCACACTTTTGGATCAAGATCATGTGAATAACCATAAACCATTGATCATGATTTGGGTCCTTGTTTGTGATTGGCTCTTTTGTTACTAAGCTTCATAGTTATGCCACTTGGCATCTTCGCCTTCCTTCTTGTACTTTGTATCCTATATCAATCATTTGTTGAATGAGTATTGGCCACATGGTAAACCCATAGGATTTTTAAAAGCCATCAGCATCTTTGCACCATTGGATCATCCTTCCATGATGAAGTGTGAACCATTGGATGCAAGTTAACCTCACATCATTGGATCATCCTTTTGTGATAAAGCATAGATCATTAGGGTTAATTAGTGCATAACCATGTAAAGGACTTAAGATAAAATCCAAAAGCTAAATTTATCCATATTAATAAATATAGAAAACTTAGGTTAAATCCTTTTATGCTAAGTTTATTAAAATATATATTTGAAATGGCCTTTCAAAGGCATGATTTAATGCATTCTTTATCTAAATAAAAGGTTATATGATCTTGAATTCGATGGCCTCAAAAATGTTAATGATGGCCTTACAGATTTCAAATGACATTCGTAAGAGCATCAAATTTAATCTCATAAAGTCCATGTGTTCAAATGGGAGAATACCATGTGGTGGATTTATGGTGCTTCTTCGGTCTCTCGACTCATCTTGCTCTGTTCGATTAGAGATCATGACAAAGTGAGAGCCTTCTGATTATAATATGAGAAACTATACACTATTAGTTTAATTTAATGTGTGAGACCCCTTTGATTTTAATCTTTGAATGTCAGAGTGATGCATGTCGATTTTATGGGCCCTTCATGATCCTTTGACCTTTTAATTGTGCCTTATTCCATCCAATTGGGTTTTCATGATGAAGTGAGGATTGTTGTATATAGGTTAAGCGCTCAGCTTGTATGGGTATTATAGCCATTAGATCATACTTTCATGATGAAGTTTAGATCATTGGATCCTACGAGATGCATGTTTTTTAATTTAAAGATTGAATCTTCCTCGCTCTGTAGGGTCAAGCCCCGTGATAAAGTGTGGACCATTAGATCTATGAAAAGTAAGGAATTTAAGTTAGAACCCATAGTGACATAGAATACTTAGGCTAATGTGTCAAGGCTAAGGTCCCATTTTCATTAATAAATACAATGGGGGATTAGGATTAAAACTTTAGGCCAAGCTATAAATCAAAGGGACCAAGTTAGGAAATATTAAAAGGGACCCTAAAAAACTAACATTAGACCTAGTCAAGAATAAAAGGAACTTAAAAGGGGAAATAATAAAGGGGACTAAGCATTGTTAGGATAAGTTTTAGTTGTGTTAAAAAATATGACTAAATCTTTAAACATAGAAATTATTCTTAACTCCAAAATTGATTTTAAAAGGTTCCCACCAATTTAGTTCCTGCCAATATTCAAATTTGAACTAAGGGCTTTTACCAGGGTTTTGAAACATGAATTTCTCAGTAAGAACACCATGGAACCTACAAATAATAGATATGAAGGCCATTTATTATCAATATTAGACAAACTTAAAGTAAAACAAAATTAATAATCCTATCTTTAATAAAGTGGATGATCTTCAAATTCTATAAATGATCTAAACATGTCATGTTTTAGGATTAATTTTTAGGGTTTCTCAAGGGTCCATAATTTTTATAAATAGAGGGTATATTGGCCTCAACAAATAAAATAACCCTATTAGGTCTTCTAATACATAAATAAAACAAAGGGATCACCAAAGTTTATGGCACAAAGGAGGATGGTTTAACACAAACAAATAGTCAAGGGATCCTGGTAGGCAAATAGGGGCCTAGATCACCTAAGGTAGAAGATGACAAGCAAAGAAGACCCTAAAACTATACTAAGTTTAATTATCAAGGTAATATAAGAAATGATTTATACATTGAAAACCTATTACTTTATGAAATATCTATCTATCAGATGAAATATCAAAAGTTAGAGATACTTACCTTTGGATGAACCTATTGAGTCTCAATATATCCCTTGGTAAGGGTGATTTATAATATTTGTTATGGATTTGTAAGTATCACACTATATAAATTATCTCTAAGATAAAATAATCCTATTTTTTATCCAAGACTTCCCATAAGACAAGTTGTCTTCCCTCCAAGGCAAACCCTAAGGAATGGCTCCTTCAAATGTAGATGTAGTAGAATTGTGAGCACTAATAATGCAAAAAATAAATGTTCCTATTTATTGGATTGATATGGATATTATATTTATAGAAATGGATAGGTCCTAACCATTCCATATTTTTAGTTGATAAGTTCAACCAACATGACCCAATTTTAAGAAAAAATTACCTTTATGCCTCAAACTAGATCGGCTATGTTGTCTTAGTTCCATAAAGTGTGCTTTAACTTTCATAACATGGTCATCCAAGTTGATTTAGTAGGAAAAAAGGTTTTTTATATATTTAAGGGACATTTTAAATGATAATTTATTAGGTAAATGGATAAATGGGGTTTATTTACCTAGGGATTTATATATTTAAGATTTTTAATAGGTTTAGGTATGATAGAATTAACCAACAATATTACAAAGTATTAAGGGTCTACCCACCCTTTTCTCGATGTAGACTTAATGCTTGCACTCAAAGAAATTGAAAATTGATAAATTCCTACAAGAAATAAAGCATCAATAAATTATAAAGTTTAAAAATATTTTGTCTATACATATACCCCACTTGAATCCCATCACATGTCACATGAGTGTAACATGGGATGATGCTTCAAGAAAGAACATAAAAACACACAAAGTTGGGATAACAAATTATAGTATAAAGTTGAATATAAATGAAATTAAATAATTTGTAAATGCATACCTTCACTTACCTTATTGTTATGGAATAAGATTTATGTGAGAAGTAGATGTAAAAGGCATCTAGTGTACGGAATAAGAGACAGACGTAAAAAAATAAGACAATTTAAAAAATTTGAAAAAATATTTGGTCAGCACTAAAAAAATATTTATTTTGTCAGGATTTTAGAACTTCTTTTAGTTTATCAAAAGATTTTTTAGATGCAAATTTATGAGCAAAATACAATTTTTTGGTAAATAATTATAAGGTTAAAAATCTCAAAATTTTATTATAAAAAGATAATTAACTACTCATTTTTACATTTTCTAATTTTAGAAACTAGAAATATATGTAATTAGAATTAGCAATGAGAGAGATTATGGCCCAAATGTAATAAGGAAGATGAGCTAGAGGACATATCATAGCTGTCATCGAGATAGTCTAGGTATGGGGTGTATTTAATACTAATTTTTAGTATTTTAGTATAAAAATTAATTAGGTTTGGGAAAATAGATATTGAGGCAAATCTGTGTAATGGAATTTACCTTTAAAAATTTTAATAATAGAGTAAAAATTACTATGAATAGAGGGTATAAGTCAAAAGGTGAAAAATTTAGTCTAGGGCATTAATGATGAGCTACTTAAAAATCACCAAACAAATTAAATAGGGTTATTCTAAATGACTTAGTTGAATTGGATAGGTTTGGGTAGGTGGTTGACTATGTATCAATTTATTGTTCTAGTTATAAATTAGAGTGGTTGACAACATTGAAGGTAGTTGACCTAGTTTAAAAGGGCAAAGGTGGTTGACAACATACACCATTATTGAATACATTAGTTTTATGATGGTTGACTTAGTATAAAAGTTGGTCAACATAGTTATAATGAAGAAAGGTGTAGATAACATATGATGTGTCTGATTTTATTAGTTTTAGGATTCTTGACTTAGTATAAAAGCTAATCGACATAGCTAGAATGAGGAAGGGTGGCTGATAATGTATGATGTGGCTGATCGCATTAATTTTAAGATGGATAACTTAGTAAAAAAATTAGTTGACATGGTTATAATAAGGAAGGGTAGCTGACAGTGTATGATGTGGTTGATCGTGTTAGTTTTCTAGAAAGCAAACTTAGTTGGTAAGGTGGCCAACCTAGTAAGTCAAGTGGTTGACTATGTACCATCTGGATAATTATGTTAAGTCAAGTGGCACACTTCATAGTGTTGGGTTGACCTAGTAACAAAATAGGAGTGGTTGATATAGTAGAGTACATGGTTGACTTAGCTAGGAATGATGAATAAAAGGTAGAGTAATTTGATGAAGGCAAGAAGTATATTAGTTGCTTGTATTTTTGGTTTTATAATATTATATGGAATAAAGAGTTGATACATGTTTTATTGTTTAATATTTTATAGAGGTGACAGAGACTCTGGATAATAGTAAATTTTGTTTTCTACTTGATTTACTTGATATATTTCCTATATCAGATTGAGTGTAGTTGACTACATTGAGTTTTGATGGTATTATAAAGATGTAAATTTTACTTAGTGTGGAGTTAATCATCATGTTCTTAATAACATGGAGAAAATAACTAAGACTTTTAGGTGGGTGGTGGATGGGGATAACATTGAGGTGGGTATCAACCTATAGGATATCCTTGCATTAATAGGACTTATGATTGTTGAATGCCTATGGTGTGTAATATAACAGAGCTAGATGTTGAGAGACGAGACTTGGCATTATGGGTGACTAAATTTGAGATATATACAAGATTATGAGTTTTCATATTTAATTTATATGTGTATGCCATTTTAGATATGTAGAAGTCCATTATTAGACTTGTGACAACTAGTGTGATCTTTCACAAATTAGATGGGATGGTCTTGTTGTATATTATTACACTATGTCGATCTATATTTGAGTAAGCGATAATGTATGACATGGGATATGTGATCTAGGTTCATTTAGTGAATGATTTTATAGTATTATATCATGGGGTCAAATGACGATGGGCCTCATTATATTATTGAGTAGTTGGATTTTTGAGAGATTTGTGATGTATAAGCCTGCAATATTACCACATGTAGTAGATGTTGCCTTCTCACATGTGCGGTGAATCATATAAGATAATATGTTATGTGTTCTACCACATACACCATTATTAAATATAATCACCCAAGGAGAGATTATTTTATATTCACATCAACGCTCAATAAATACTTAGGCTTCATGGCCAAGTACCTTTTAGGCACAGGTTCATGCAAGGATTATAAGGCACTATCCTTTGTAGATAGAGCCACATCTAGTGACTCACTTACCAAGATAGATTTGGTTTCCACACCTATAATATCCTATAATAGTGCTAAAATTCTTGGCACAACATAAGAGGGAGTGTTGTGGTGTGGGAGTTACATGAGTACCATCATTTATTTTTTCATATGACCATGTCAGTTAAGACCTATAAAATGATGTCGCTAATGACATAGAGGGGATCTAGTAGATTCTAATGGAGGAAGAGAATTAGTTTTTTTACACAATCATAGATATTAAGTGACAACCATGATAATGGAGACAAAGTTAGGATTTAATGCAATTGTATATACAGCCATAGCCATAACCACATGCACTACCAAAAAGAGATCCATCAGTGAAACTAGCACTAAGTTGGTTGATTATGAGTTAGACTCATAGTGGACCACATCATGCTTGTGTTATTCATCATAACCATCATATATTTTTTGCACCACCACAGAGCCATGCTTCATAAGAGGTACTTGGTGGTCAAGTAGATGGAGTTACTATTGGTAAGTAAGATGTGTTTTATTAGTGTTTATTTTTAGGATACATAGATAGATGATAGACATATTTATTATTTAGGAGATATATATATAAGATATAATTTACATTTAGTTTGTGTTTTATAGATGCTACAGTGGAGGAGATTATATGGACAACCATGGTACAGGTTACACATCATGATATATTGAATGATATACTTCCTTAGCATGACATAATAGAGATGATTGATCCTTTCATTCCTTCCACACCTACACATGATATTTGATTTCTATTGGTCAGTGAGGCAACTCAATAATTATAGAGACTATGTAATACAACACATGTAACATTAATGCTAGGGGTTGGCGATGGGGAGATATGAACATAGTAGTCACTAGCTTAAGAGTTAGTCACATATTTACAAGTAGATATACAATTGTCATAGGTGCATTTCCATGTGGCCCATATATAGGGACAAGTGGATGGATTATGGTCATAGACAAAGTCACTTTATCATATTTTTTGTATAGGTTAATCATAGGCTTTAATGGGAAGTGTAGCCCATCTACCACTAGATAGCTGGAGTGTACCACATTTATAGATCTCTTTTTGTACTATGAATGTATCATGTTATATTATATCATACATTTTAAGCCATTTATATATATAGATATGTTGTTTTTATGACACATGTATGTTATGGATGTATTTATTTTCTTTCTAACATATATGTTGATCTTTACATATGTTATGGGAAAATGTATGATGTACAAGTTTATTCTTTTCTAGCAAATGTGAACAAATGCATGGTGAAAAATAATGATAAATAAACTAATTAAAAGAGGAAATATGAATAAAATAAAATTTGAAACCAATTTTTAAGATATAACACATGTGAAAGATGTCAAAAATGAATAAAATATAACAAAAAGATAAATTAATATAAGATAAGAAGACATGAAAGAATGTAAAATAAGAAATATCAATTTAAGGTAAGAACATAAACAAACATAGTGAAATAATAAATGTCAATGTAAAAAAATATTTTTAAAAAAAGATATGAAAATAAATGAGAGATGAAATATGTGAAAATAAAAGGTGAAAGAAAATTAAAAAATAAAACTTAGGGTTTGTATTAATCAATAACATAGATGAGTATAGTTATTTTATGATAAATCATGGCACATGTTTTTTATAGGAGAAAAGGATATTTTGTGAGGAATGCCTATTCCTATCCAAGTTATTACAATGTAACTCACAAAATGAATGGAAACTGTTTATAGGAGAGAAGGGAATTTTGTGAGGAAGGCCTAGGCCTATCCAATCTCTTACATGAAAACTCACAAAAGGAGAACTAAAGAGGTATCATTAGATGTGAAGTAACATGCATGAAAAGGATATTAGGAATGATATTATGGAAAAGGGGAGTGAAAATCATTACATATGCCTTGTAGTAACCCTTATAAAAAATTAGACATCCTAAGTAAATGTGCAAGCACTAAGATTTTGTTTGGACAAAAAAGATATAATATAATCTTAATAGTAGACACAAAGCTATTGGATAATGAGTGAAGTACCTATATCATATCATGAAGGTTATATATACATAAAAAGTAAAATGGGCCTACTACCCATGATGTGTTCTCTATCCATCATGACCCCTTATAGATCCATCAGTCTACTTCAAATATTGGGTACTTGAGTGAGAAAATAGGTGGCACTGGATGTAATAATAAAACCTCATGTCCTATTCTAATATCCTACTACACCCCAATGGACCTTAGATCTATCATGAGACCAACTATGGATTTTGAGTTTCAACTAGAATAAGAGATGTGCTAAATAATAATCACATCTTTTGGTGTGATTCTGATTTTAAATATTTATTTTTACCTTTTGATCATTGAGTTTTGTTTTAATTATTTATCTTTTAAATTTTATGGATTTTGATATTCCTCCTCTACATGGATTTGTAAGTACCAAACATGAGTGATATAAGTGATGAACACAAAGAATCGTATGCTTTAGTTAAAAGAGAGATGTACTTAAATATGATGTCAGCTTCAAGATGCTTAGACTTGCACACTAGTAAGTATGAAATATCAAGACTAATGATATGTGTGATTAGGATGAGGGAGATATATAGGAGAAATGGGGATTATGTGAGATCTATGTAATAAATGATATAATGAGGAATATGCTTTATATCCACTCATAAGAAAAATATGATAGTGTAAGGTGTGGTCTAAGATCCATGTCACATGAATAACTATAATATTAAATAAGTGATATAACATAAATGCCCATGTAAGGAAAAATAATCCCAAGATAGGGAAAATAAGTGATAATGATAAAATAAACTGAGACAATAATTAAGTTTGTACACCAAATTTAGGATACTTACAATATTATCAAATGACAATAAACACCCAAACTCTAATGACACCAATAGGAAAGGATAGAGAAGATAAATCACAACCAATATGACATTCTTACCACACTCTTTACCTTCTCATGCCTCCATTCTAGGATTTGAATGCATGTGATTAGACTCAGATTGACAAAGTGATAACTTGATTGGAGATGTTGAAAAAGGATGCTCGATGTTGGATCATGAATTTGATATGAGATTTCTAGAGTGATTTTGGCATGGTTTCCCTATCATTATTCTTCATTCTTTGAGAGTGGATGGAGAGGTTTTTTAAATAAAAGAAGAGAGGGAAGATCAAGGGCTCAAATTCAAACTTGGGTCTTTGATATCTATGGTTGAGGAATTTCCATGAAATTTTTAATTCCATGGAAATCTCTATAATACAAAAATTCTAGATGAAGGGGGATAATTTGGAGAGATTTCTAGAATCCTCCAATTCTATAAATCTCCCCATAGGATTTAGGGCTTCAAGGAAGGATAGTGTAAGGTGGTTAGGTGGGGTTATGGGAATTAAAAATTCCCATATAATAGATAAACAAGATTAGATTAGGATAATGGGAGATTAGGGAAAATTAATAAAGATATGGGATGAATAAGGTTAGTGAATGTATATTAATGGAAGGGGCTATTATATTAATGGAAAAAGAATGGGATAATTTAATAGGATAAAATATGATAAGCAGAATTAATATCGACTAATAGGAATATTAATCAACTATAATGAAGTGAGTGATTTTAGGTGCATACATTTTTCCCCTCTTTGAAAGGGCATTATGAGTGGATGAAGTGGAAGGACTAATGGTCTTTCAAAGAAAAACCATGTCATGGATGAATGTTAGTAGATGATGTTAGTGGGTATGATTCCCCCTTGAGGGGACAACTAGGTAAGCATGAGCCAGATAGCCACTCAAAAGAAGAAATGAAGGGTGGGATGAAATGGATAGATGAGGGAATGGGATGCTATATGTGGGATAGAAGATGAAGAAGAAATATTCAACTAGAGAAATGATCTACATATTGATAATGATGCCCCTGGCAAGGACACATGCATAGGGAATAGGGATGATGGGTGTCACGATTGTAGACACATCCCAAGAGGGAATCAACTATAATAGGATGATGATATGATAAAAGGGCCATAAGTTTTAAACATGTCCCAAGCAAAGATGCATGTAAGGGAGAGCTATAGGCTAGGATAATACTATTTTGATAGGATTAATGATGGGTATAACTCAAATTTAAATTGATTAAGATGATGTAGGTGATTATAGATAAGAATCAATATGATCGAGTGACAAAACAATTTAATTGATGTAATACTGGGGGATGATGATCAATGATAGAGATAATGGTCAATCTATCCTTGCATACTAAAAAGTGGCCAAGTGTTACCTATATAGTCTATAAATATCTCAGGTAGATGTATTTTTGACTAGGAGATGATGATGATGATGATGATGATGATGATTAGTGATTAGAAAATGACTATGATAAGGATGATTAGGCTTATTAGTGATTAAAGGATATGATGTAGATGATGAGATGAGGGTGAAATATTGAATGTTAGTTGGATGGATTGAGAGGATTATATTAGGTATGATGAAATGATTAGAATAATGATGAGGGTGGGTGTGATCAAGCCATCACAGTTTCATGCAGCTCATCATATTCTAAGTAATCCAAAAATATATCACTTGATAAGATGCCCCATGATATAAGCACAACCAATAGGACATTATGTCAAGGTGCATGGGAAAATAGAAAACTATTCATCCTCAAGGGCACTTTAGGTACCCTCATAACATCCTCATTCATTTCCCAATAGATGAAAAGAGACACGATGCAATCAAAGTATAAAGCAAACAAGATATATACAGTCATAAAAATAAGACAAATAACAAATAGGCAACACATACAAGTTTATACATGTAGTATCCAAATGTATTTCCTAATGATAGGATGAGTGATTAGATTATGGGTTGGATGATCATGATGTTATTATGGACTTAGGATAAACTTGGATTTGGATATGGTGATGATGATTAGAATGAATCCAAGGTGTTGCCCCATGTTTAGGATATAAGTATGGATGATGTGATGAGGTTTTTGAAAATTGACTTGCTCTTGAATTTAGATCCAAAAGTAGCCAAATATGGGGATAGAACAAAGTGATGTCCAAGTATTGTTGAAAAATAAGGCCTTATAAGAATCCAATCTAGCAAACAGACTAAGATATGATGGGAAAAAATACCTTTCATGCTAACAAAAGTGATTGGATAGGTGATAGATGTGAAGAGGCAATGATAAGGATAATGATGGGATCAAGTACCTTTCATACTATCAAAGGGGTAATTGGATGGGCTCTAGGTATGAAAAGGCATTGATAAGAAGTAATGGATGTCAGATTAAAATCTTGACAAGGTGATGTGTGCCAATAACCCTTAGCCAAAATGATGATGAAATGATGGGTGACCACTTAGATCAGGTTCCAAGACTAAATGTGGTATCCAAAGATAGGAGGTTATGAAAAGACACATTACATGGAGATGGATGCGACTAGGGTATTAGGCATAAGAAAAGACATGATGGACTATTTTCCAATTTTTTAAATTTTATGATTTTTTTAAGGTTTTTGACGTTTTTTAATTTTTAGGGATTTTTGGGACATGTAAATACATTTTACAAATGGGGTTACTAGCAAAGGGAATACCAAGATTAGAAACTAGGATGAGGATGGATAGAATGATGTATGAGATGACAAAAGGATGAGGGTGATGTGAAAAAAGGTGATTTGGACCAAGGATGAATAGATTAAGGATAGCCAATGACTACATCATCAAAGAACTAGATGGTTATTTTCCCAAGTGTGCATTGAAGGATATGACAAGATGGTTTTAGGATGTTTTTGAAGGCACCTTCCACTTCCTTATGAAGGTCAAGATAGTAATGATGGAGGATATGATGGACATAATAGGATTGGGGTTATAAATATACACAATGTACCAAGGGATGGAGAAGGTTGATGAGGGATATGACATGGATGGATTTGCCCCCAAGTGTTGAGGAAAAATGCAGATAATATATTATTCTACCATGACACAAAAAATTGGTTTTCATCATGGTGCTTTCCCAAGGAACCATAGGATTGGTTTTCACCATTGGATGAATGATGGTTTTTTTTTACTTTTTGAATCTTTACTGGGCATCTCAATTTATCAGCCAAGATACAGGGCATGGAAATTTAATGGATTATTTAACCAACACCTATTTTATGTTGGATGATAGATACCTAGATGTTTTGGTGGCCTTTAGGGATTCTTGATGGTGACCCCTTTAGATATCTAGACCAGGTATCATCATTACCCCTAGGAAAGACAATGTTGCTTGAGGAGGTAATGTGAGGTATGGATTTGATTAGAGATTGATTTTTATGGGTGATAAGATCAAGATATGATGGTTTCATGGGTGATGGAGGATAATGATTGATAGGATCATGAGAGTATGGGGTGATGGGTAATGGAGGGTTAGGACTAGAAGTCACATACACCATTGGAGGTATTGGACATTCTTCATTTCATTGGTGTCAATTGACAAAAGACTTCAAGAGATCCAAGACACTTTAACTTTGTGGCTCATCTTTGATTTTATTATTTGATGCATTATCAGCCATATAATTTTTAGGATTTGATTGGATTTGATTTTGATTTCCCCCTAGTGCCAGATTTGGGGCTTCACCAAGGGAGATTGGTCTTTGAATTGATATAAAATTATTATTTTGACTTTGATAGTCTCCTAGTGTTAGTTTACGATCTTCACTAGGGAGAGATGCTTTTGGATTAGGCCAATGATTTGATTCTTCTTGACTTTTATTGAGGGGATCAAATATTACTTGATTATGATTTATGACTTTTGGAATATTGTCTTAGACCTTCAGATTTATGGCACATATGATATCACTCAAAGAAGGGTCCAACTATGCATGCTCTGATTTGCCCTTGTGGAGGGAAGTGATTAAGTGATCATTGATGGGAAGAAAGGGATCTATGATGGCTAAAGGTTGTGGATATGGCATGATTAAGTTAATGAGTGGTGATGGGGTAGCATAGTCTTCATAGGGGTTTTTAGGAGACCCAATTTTGACATTGGTGAAAACTTCCTCAAAATTAAAAAAATGATCATTAGGACTAGTTATAGTAGATGCATCCAAAGGAGGATCAGACCCACTCTAACAATATTTGATAGATAACACTTGAAATAACTCATTTATGATGTCATCATCTAGAATGGAATCAAAATACATGCCTGATAATGAATTAGAAGAATTTGGATTATAGGTATCCTCTAAAAGATAGGCATTATTAGCATCAATGAGGGATGACATTTTTTATGAGGAAATTATTTTAGATATAGGTGTTGAATATGATCCCATAAAATATAAGACCTCAGATGTTGAATTTAAAGCTAACTCCAATATGCAAGATATAATGTTTCTCTTTGTAGATGCATTATTTGTTATTGACCTCTCAACATGGGGTGTTTGATGTGATGGGTGAGAGGGTTCATGAGAGATAGGAGGGATAGGATCATGTGGAATAGACTCAGTTGTGATGGAGGGTGTTTCAAGGATGGGAGGGGTATCTTGACCTTGGCTTGGAGAGGGAATAACTTGATCATAATTGATAAGGGAATCTTAGAATTCCTCTTTTTATTCACCTAAGGATTAAGACTCATCTAGTTCATCATCAATTATTATATCACCATGATCAATGAGGTCTTGGATAAAGTCTTGGAAAGGTCAACATCAATTAATGGTATGCCCTCAGGTTTGATGATATAGATAATATTGGTTTTCATTATACCAAGAGGGTGTAGGCTAAATAGGATCAAGAAGTCAAATAGGTGGATAGACCATCATGTTAGTGGTTACAAGTTGTTTGAAAAGAGCTTCCAATGATATGGGAAGGGGAGTGTAAGGACCCACTTCATGTTGTGACTTAAACATGGAAGCATTGGACTTATGATCAGATTATTGTGGATATGATTAGGTGGATGGATTTGAGGTGGTCGAGATTGGATTCCCTTTGCTAGTATGGGAATGGTTAGATGGTGGTTTATGACTAGTAAATGGAGGATAGGTATGGGATTCACATGAAGCAGCTTGGATGGGAAGTGAAATGACCTAAAGGGTATTAACATGTTTGGGAAGTGGTACCCCCATCATAATGATTCATAAAAGGATCCAATCCTTGTGATCATGAATGTATATTTTAATGAAGGTAGGGTCTAGTTCCATGGTGATGATTGATAGATGATGGATGGTATAGGTAAGATAAGGATTGGATAAGGTTCTTGAATAAAATAGATCAAAAGGACCAAGCTAGTATGATGAGTAATTATGGAGATGAGAAAGACTAATATATTAATGGTTATGATTAAATATCAAACTGATAGTGTAATAAATGCTAACTACTTATCAAAAATGCCTAGTTATCAAGCTAGAAAAAGGATTAAAGGATTTTTATGGGTGCCTAAATTCAAAAATAACAAGAGGATTATATGATGGGTGATAGTAATGAATTAAGAAAGATGATTGGACTAGATTAGGTTGATGGATGATGGGTTTGATAGATTGAGACCGACAAAGTGACAAGATGCTAACAAGGTATTGACTAGGTATGAGATTTGACCAATTGAATTAAGATGATAAGATAGTGATAAGATGATAGGAAGATAAGGGGATTAAGATGATAGGATTTTATGCATGATAAGGCTAGCTTAAAACCTTAGACCAATTTTCTCAAGATGGGATGGGGTAAGATCAGGTGATGAAGCTGATTAAGACAATGGAATAAGGATAGGTGGGATGATAGTTGATGATGATATCATAAAAGGATAAAGAAAGGTGGATGGTTTCGACCCCTATGTGACCTAGAAGACAACTAGGATAAGATGAGGTGATGACTATATGGGTGATTAAGGCAAGGTCAAGATAAGTGATCAGGTATGGATTTAAGACAAGATGTGGATGATGAGGTATGATTAGGATGTGATTAGGGGATGACGTATGGATCTAGTGATAAGATGTGACTAAAAGGATGTACAAGAGAACAAGTTATGTACAATAAGGAAAATAAGAATATACAAGGTGATAGGATAATGAGACAAGATGATATGGGGATGATTAGGACTATGGATAAGGTAGACTTGGGATAAAATGTGGATGGTGAGACAAGATGGGGTTAGGATAGGTGATGGGTTATGATCAAATATGTAAGGGGGTGATACCAATAAAATGATATGGGAATGATCAAGACTATGGTGTGATTGATGGATAAGGCAAGCTCAAAGTGAGGTGTGATTGATTATAGATAAGGTGGTCTTATGACAAGGTGTGACTAGTATAAGATAGGAGATGGGATAATGAAAAGGATATACAAGAATATACAAGATAATGATTAGGCCAGGATGTACAAGAGGATTGGGGTACGACTAAGATGAAATGAAGACAAGATAATATGATGAGGACTAGGGATGAGTTTGACTTAGGATAAGATATGGATAATGAGACAATATGTGATTAGGATAGGTGATGGATGGAAATATGAATGATAGGTGGAGCTAGAATGGGATATGATAAGTAGGATGTACAAGAGAGTAAGATATACAAGGGGATGAAACTAGGATATACAATATGATGATTAAGATAATCAATGATAGGGGGATATGGTTAGACTAAGATGTAATAGAGACAATATATTATATTCGATTAGACAATGGATTCAAGATGGTGATTAAGATATGTGAGTGGATGAGGTGATGGGTAGATATGGTTATACTAGGAGGGGATGGACAAGATAATGATTAGGCAAGGATGTATAAGATAATGGGGTGATGACCAAGGATAATGGGATATGGTGAGATTAAGAAAGGATGGGGTTACTATGATAAAATGTGAACTTGGGATAAGGATGTAGGATGTGAATGGCCAAGGATGAGTGGTTATGACAAAGAGAAAGATATACAAAGAGAATATATAAATGATGAGTAAGATGTACAAGATAAGATGTATGTGATAGGGATGTGGATCAATATGAAGATAATGATGAGGATGATGATTTGGAATGCAAACAAAAAATATAGTGGAATATGCCAATATGATAGAATGATGAGGATAAAATATACAATATGAAATGTACAAAGGACCTAGATGGGATTAGATAGGTAAAAGGCTAAATTATCTCACAAATAGCATGGGTCTAACATAACACACACCCAAACAAATAAGCCATAAACTATGATTATTAAATTTATGGGTGTGTAACTCGATGTCCACACCATCTAATAGCTCCACAAGTGAAGCTGTAGGTCAGTGACCCATTACAAAATCAACTGAACCCTCTTAACCTTTGTTGCACTTGATGGTCACTTGGGCATTGATACTAATGCCAGTAATGGAACACCTATTATAGAAAAAAGGTCCTATGCTAGGATAAATAGGCTCTCTAAGGGCATCCCCTAGGTACATGATGTTATGTTAGGGCCCAAGTCTGTATAGGGTGTTGTCTAATGCCTGGTTTAGAGAATTAACTCTTCCCCTTCATGGATGACCTCTATGGGGTCAATCACTTAGCCTAAAAAATTCTATCCAAAAATTTTATACTCTACCAGAAAATGGAGTTTGGTTAGTGTGTGGCGATGAAATCCATAACACTAAACCCTATAGACTAAGCTCATGCATGGGTGTCAATTTCATGTCACATATTATCCTAGAGGAAAGGGTAACAAATAGGCAATCACATAATATAATTAATTAATTTATCTAATTACCTATGTGAGCTTCACATGATATGATAAATTATGTACAAACAAAGGACACACACATATAAAACAATCAAGCAATAAGCAAAGAAGGCAATGATTTATCTAAAATCAACAATTTACCAACTATGATAAAATGTTAAATAAACTAATCAAAATGGTTTCCCTCCCTATAAACAAAAAGGTTTGAAATACAATAGGGGTACCCCCAAAAGTCCTCAAAATCTTACAAGAAATATTAGTTATCTCAAATCTGCAATCCCATGAGTACACAGGGCAATCCTATAACCAGAATACACAATCTCGCTAGTAGTCTACAATACCACAAGAAGCTAATGATTTCATTATTTGATAACATATATGATTACCTCTACAATAATATTATGCTACTAGTAGGATAAACAAAACCACTACTGAGAAACAGATTCAAATGGTGGTATTATATGACTTAGACTAACTATGCAAGTATGTCCTAAATAATCTAAAAAGTCTATAAGACTATAAAATAATTATAGGGATGTATTTTTAATATAATTTAATAATGACCAAACTACTATAAAAGCCTAAACCTAACCCCAAATATACTATTTTGTAATATTATGACTCTGAGTAACAACCTCATTATTTACACGGCAATTTCATAACTATAGAAGTAGTAGTATTGTAAGATTTAGTCAAATCAGCAAGATGAAGCACTAGCATCTTCCCTTGTGCCTGATAAAACCCTACAAGGTAGACTATCCCCTATAAGCAAACCTTTAGATGTCAAAGTGATAGTAAGAAAACTAAGGTAAGGAATGTTTGCAAGGAAAATTATTGATAAAGGGATAATGCTTTGGAAACTTACAGTCCTCAGAACCTCATCTGCCTACTACGTAGAGCCTATATGTAGTATAATAGGGAATCAAGGAAGACAAAGGAAGAATTTTACCAATTCTTAATAGTTAGGCAATATCACTACTGGTAATTACAATACCGCTACTCATAGGACAACCTCACTATTCAAAGAGTTATTGGGTTGTCAGAATTAAATAAGACCTTCCCTTTGTTCCTAGATGGTACCCCCCCTCTATCCTATACATAATTTCAACAAAACATGGAAAATAACCTAAAAAATCATAAAGTGACCAAAAATAGAAGATAATATATACCCAATCACTAATTTTAGCAATATTGTTACTAGAATATATGTTACCACTAGTAGCAAGGTAATATCATGACTTACAGAGTGATAGGATTATTCGAGATTTGAATAGTTTGACTTTGTAGAGGAAAAACACTTTCTCCTACATGCAAGTAGATAACACACCTATAAAGGATTTCTTAATCAGTGTAACAGATCTCAAAATTCAAGATTCTCAATAGATATTATAATACCACCACTAGAATCATCAATACCGCTATTAGCAGGGCAATCCCATGACTATTAAAGTCACATCTCATTGATCCTAAAGCCCTAATAAAACCCCTAAATATTAGTGTCTAACCCACAATATCATTACTCATGCTAATAATACCACTACTACAATATCACTACTTGTAGAGAAATACCATGACTTTACTGAATCACGCAAAAAAGCACAAAATCTGAGCTTGGTTCCACTTTTAGTTAGTCCAACAATCACCTAAAATGCTTCTATAAAGAGTGTTATCCTAAATAAGAGAGGTTGATCACACCGTGGTCACCAAAATATGCACCAAATTTGGGATCCTTGCAATATTATCAAATGACAATAAAACACCCAAAATCTAATGACACCAATAGGAAAGGATAGAGAAGATAAATCAGAACCAGTACAACATTCTTACCATGCTTTTTACCTTCTCATGCCTCTATTATAGGATTTGAATTCATGTGATTATACTTAAATTGATAAAGTGATAGCTTGATTGGAGATGTTGAAAAAGGATGCTTGATGTTGGATCATGAATTTGATATGAGATTTCTAGAGTGATTTTGGCATGGTTTCCCTATCATTCTTCTTCATTATTTGAGAGTGGAGGGACAGGTTGGTTAAATAGAGGAGAGAGGGAAGATCAAGTGCTTAAATTCAAACTTGGGCCTTTGAGATCTATGGTTGAGGAATTTTCATGTAATTTTTAATTCTGTGGAAATCTCTAGAATAGGAAAATTCTAGAGGAAGGGGGCTAATTTGGAGAGATTTATATAATCCTCCAATTCTTGAAATCTCCCCATAGGCTTTAGGGGTCTAAGGAAGGCTAGTGTAAGGTGGTTAGGTGGGGTTATGGGAATTAAAAAAAATTATATAATAGATAAATAGGTTTAGATTAGGATAATAAGAGATTAGGGAAAATTAATAAATAGATGGGATGATTAAGGTTAGTGAATGTAGATTAAAGGAAGGGGATATTAGATTAATGGAATAGGAATGGGATAAATTGATAGGATAAAATATGATAAGTAGAATTCGTGTCGAATAATAGGAATATTAGTTGACTATAATGAAGCAAGTGATTTTAGGTGTATACAAAGTTTTTGAAAACTAAAGCAATTATGAAGATGTGAAGGAGAAATATCATCAAAATAATAATGCATTATAAATGTAATAGTGAAATATCAAGTACAAATCATAGTAAAATATGAAGGATATTGTGATAAAACACAATAATGTGTTCACAAATATTGGTAAATTTTATAAAAAAATCATTGATAACATCAGATACATCCTATTGTAACTACAGTCTAACTTTGATCAAAGTCTCATATATCTTTTTAGAGAGTCATGCAAAGACTTCATGATGCACTACCTTTATGGATAAAGTAGGTATTCTATAAGAAGAATGCACATATGTCATATTTTATATAGAATAATCAATGTGAGGAATTGGTGTCATAATGTGATTGAAATCATTTTATCTATGAAAGGATGTAGGTTGCGAATGAAGGTTGATCCTTTGTCTATGAATGACTTTAAGTATGCTACTAAGAAGGTGATGGGGTAGGCCATCGAAAATAATTAAAATGTCATTTTATCATTCTAAACCTATCTATATTATGTGTATCATAGTTATTCCTTATACAATAAATATCCCCATGTTTAGGGATATTCTCTCGATGTATCTTAGGAAAAGGTAGATCATTATCAACAGACTATGTCTTCTCTGAATGAAGTTCATCGATGTATCTACAAAGCTATCAATAGTGAGTAGAGGAATGTGTGTTCATGCCATGAAAATAAATAATGATTTTAGGAGTATCTGACTGTTGAGGTTGACTATCTATATTAAGAGTGTAACTTGAAGCTTATTATTATGTTAGGAATATATGATGTGCTCTATAATCCTTGGCCCAATGAATATAAATCTTATGGAACTCATAATACGGCTCATCTTCCCATCATGTAGCTATAGGATCAAGATTAGGCAAAGATAATATATCATCACCATCAATAGGAAACATTTAAATAGAGTATAGAGTAGGCTCAGTAGTTGTGATATAATATCTCAATGTGAGTTTCCGTAATATGGCCAACATGTTAGGTGGGAGCATGCTTGAAGGATCAAAAATCTATCAAACTGATATGGTCCTATTATGGAAATATCAATAAGCATAATTTAAAGAGGTTCAATGATGATTAGATGAGAATTAGTTTGTGTGTGATCCATATTAGACCTATGAACATCAAGTGAAGAAGAGATAATGGCAGCTTCATAAGAATGAAAAGAAACTACATCAATGGAACTTATACTATAAAAATAATGATGTAAATAAGAATGATATACAATTATTTTTATGTTTTTAGCTTGAGCAAAGCTAGCTAAAAATGGGTCATATAATTCATATGCATAATTGTAATTTGGAGTATGGATATTGATAATTTAAGCATCTATGTATCAGTCAAAGAAGAGGGAGAAATGGAGTGTTTAGTCTTTATTAAAGTAATGGGTATCTCATAAATTGGTTTTCATCAAGACTGAGGTCATAAATATGGAATTAATTGAGTTTTTATGTGAGGAGATAGGTCTAAAGTTTTTATTTTCAGATTGATCTCATCAGATTCATCATCATCAAAATCTAAGAGATTATGTATTATATTGCCCACAATTTTAAATTTGCCATTATAACCTCTAGAAGAGTTGATGGGATAATTAAATTATTGATATTCATGAAAGGAGATGTTAGGTAAAGATTCAATGGTGGGTATTTTAAAACCACCATGTTCTTTAAATTGTTCAAAATTTCAAGGGTTTGTGTCTCCTTAAAATTATAAATAGCACCATTATAAGTAAATTTGACACATTTTCATTTTGTTGAAGCTACAACTCTCACGTAATGTGTCCAAGGTTGATCAAGTAAAATGTCATATGATAATGGGAAATTAAATATCATAAATTTGATTTGAATTATGACATAAGAAACTGTGATAAGAAGCCAAACATAACTTAGAGGAAGAATTTATCTTCAATCATATCCTTGACTTGTAATTTGGGTAGATTTAAGATTGCATTTGGAGTATCAAAGTGTTTTAATAAATTCAAGGGAGGCAACACAAGTGATAGAATATTAATTAAATAAAAGCACACTTGACTTGGATATCATCAATTTGGACACTGATGAATAAAAAATGATCATTTTCATGGAGTAATATTTTTTCAGGAAGCATTGAAGTGATAGGAAATTTGAGTGAGAGAGAAGTATCTATAGTTTCTTCAATGTGTATCAAAATTTATTCACATTCTTGAAGAATACTAGCTTCAAACCCAAACAAAGTGGCTTCTTTCCACATAAGTGGAGGTCAAGGGATGTTCATTTTGAATAAGAGTTGTATTAGATTATTATGATGATGATAATTCCTCATAAGTTATAGAAAATTAATTTGAGATGGGAGATGAGAAAGTTTTGTTATAGGATCCCATTTATCATATATGGTTAGAAATGTATCAGATAGTGTTTAATCCTAAAATGTTGGTCTAAGGTGATCTAATAATTAATCCTAGATTTGATTTAAATGGGTATATAAAATTGAAATGTCACAAGGGTGATAATTAGATCTATATTAGGTTAATTAGATGATAAACTCAAATATAATCATACACTAAATTTATTATGTTGAGATAGTCTAAATATGGAAAGCATATCTATGTTAAATATATATTAGACAAATAAATTATGCAGTTAGAAGTTTCTAATCCTAATTCAATTATAGATTTAGCATAGGTATAAAGTAGGTTAGAAGGATATTTTGGAACAATCATTAGATTCTGGATCTGACACTTTTAACACTTTGGATAGTAACATCAACCTAAGATGGTTATGTCGATGCTACTATCTAGGTTCAGTGCTAGTATCATATATGGAATACCTAATATAATAGGATATGACCAACTAAATTCTTATGAGTTTTGATCCACAATCACTCTATTGTATTAAGATCTCGATCATAGACTATCACTCCTTGTGAAATGGCAAAACCCTAGTTCTTCATCTTAATAGTGACCTTGTATAAAAATGTGTTAGTAGGCACATGGTATCAAGCTGACCCTAAATACCCCAATGTCAAAAAGCACTACCTACATATCCAATACTCCAAAATAAGGCCTTAGACTCATATAGTTCTCCCCTGTGTGTTTTATTATGTGTGAATCATGTAATATTATATAAATCAAGTACAATAGTGACCTAGCTTGTAACTTGGAAAATTAGGATCTTGGGATAATAATTTAGCACTTTATACTTATATATGTGTTTTACCTATGATTGGTATGAAAATAGGAAATATTTATTCAATTAAATGTTTGATAGAATGCTTTTGATAAATTGCCTTGGTCTCTTTGGTCTTTTGCTAGGTGTAGCTAGGTGAGGAATGAATGAAGGTTGATCTTGTATTTATATCAATCCATTTGGATTAATCTACTCACATTAAATCACTTATGATTATCATTAGGATATGTTTTATTTTTAAAATAGATGACTTTAAGCACTATACACTTGTGTCGATTCAGGACACTAATGTTGATGCTAGTGTCTGTCTCAGACATTAGTGTTCAAGGAGCAGGAAACTAGGTATAGGTTTAAAACATGTAGAGATAGAAGATAAGTATATTTTAAGAATTTTTAAAAATATAAAATAATTGGATCATTAACATAATATTGGTCGGACTGAGAGATATAGGCTAAGGGGCGCAAAGATAAAGTATATGCAAGACTTACATAAGTGAGAAAGGTAAAGAACTAAGAGGAACAACCAAGGTCTGAGTTTGCCAAGTGTATAAGACTAAGGTTTTATATAATCATAAAATTTAATGTATATTCCCCCCTTTAATATGGTAATGAAATTACTATTTTAAAATAAATGAATGCACACTTGGATGTGTATGCACATTTTATCTTTATGTGTGCCTAACTTGAGTGCTTTATTGGTTACTGACCTACGACCAAGATCATGTTACAGTATACAATTAATGCATATAATATGGGTTGAAATTACTTGAAATATATTGAAATTTAAAGAGAAAGGTTTAGTATTACACCTATGTGTCGATGTAACCACCTTACCTATTAACAAGTTTATTTGAAAAAGATGTATCATTATAAGGCTCTAAAACTAAGATTTGTATAAATATAGATAAATATTTAAGGTGCATATATCCAAGGATATATATATATATATATATATATATAAAGAGAGAGAGAGAGAGAGAGAGAGAGAGAGAGAGAGATTGGAAGGCATATGCCCCCAATTTTGGAACAAAAGTGAATTACTACCTAGCAATTTATATTAGTTCAACTATGCAACCCAATGATACTTATAACTTAGTGAAGATGGATGATCAAGTCCAACCTAAAACCTTGGAAATATTGAGTGATTTTATCATGTTAACCATACGAAAAATTGAACCAACTACTCTAGTAGATTGACTCAATAAAGTTCATAAAAATTTGTGGAATGTTAGTATGAAAAATTTTATGATATGGTAATAGTCCATAAAAAGAGTTTTGGAATCTTAAAATAATTTAGATTTTTCAATATTAGGCACATATTGCATAGCATATACACCTTAGATATGTCTCATGATTAAACTATGTATATCAATAGTACCATTGTATCTAATTCTACCACAACTATGAATCTAAGTCATATAACTATGTGCTTTGTCCAATTTATATAACTATATAAGTGTGGAAAACATGCTTCCAAATCATGGCTCCACTATATGTGGAGATGTTTGAAAACTGATATAAGTACCAATGTGGAGGAAATGTTTTTAAAACATGTACCCACTATAAACTTTAGATGTTGAACACTGAATAGCTGTGGATAACATGCTTCCAAAGCATACCCCCACTAAATTTGAGAATTGTGAATGTGTGGAAACCATGCCATATGTCATGCCTCCATTGAATCTAAAAACTATAAAAGTACCATATACTAAATTAATGTGGACAAGATGCTTCTAAAGCATGAACCCACTGATTCTAAAATTGATATAAGTACCATATACTAATTATTATGGAGAACATGCTTTTGAAGCACGCCCCTACTAAATTTATAAATTGATATAAGTACTATATATTAAATGAGTTTGAAGAACATGCTACCAAAGTATGCCCCCACTAAATCTTGAAACTGTGTCAAGTGTGGAGAACATGCCTCTATGGCATGCCCCGACTAAAATTCCCCCCTTTGAGGTGAGGGAAAGACAGGAACTAGTAGTTACCTCACCTCAAAAGGATAAAACATATGTATAATCTATGAATGTAACCATGTATCATATAGAAGAAACATGTCTAGATAAATGTATTATTGATGCATACATAACCAATTGGATCACATGTAGACCTAAGATGCATGATAAATATCATGGTAAAATCTATGCAACAACAATACAAGCTCAATAAGTAAACCAAGCACACAAACAAGAAAACTCAAAAGCAAGTCAAATTTTAATGGTCCAAGGAGATCACAAATAACTGGCATTTTCAAATATTGTGTAATCAAAGGGACATGACTTAGTAAAATGTACATAAAAGTAAGAATGACATACTCAAATGTCTATACATAAAGCAATGACATATAAAAATGTCAATTAAATCATACAATAGGCAAAGGGGCCAAAATCTAATGAGCATATTCAAATACTTGAAGAATGAATACAATATCAAGGGAAAAAACTCAAGGAAGTGCATAAAGTAAAGCATAATCAACCAACATAAACATATCATAATATCCCATGGATCCAATGTGTTGGGAAAAAATGTCAACTGTATAGCATATCAAGTACCTTAAGTAAGATATAATCATGAATAAAGGCATGTGTAATTACATATGTAAGCTCAAACATGATAATTTATAGTGATCATTGAATCATATAACTTGTGTGTATCAAGATCAAATAAGTATATGCCCGTAATGTCCATATGACACAAGTAGAGGAAAATCCCAACATCTAAAATAGGAATTTATCATGAATATGTGTATGCCTATATCACATGACATTAGAAGTGTGATGCATCTTTTTATGTAGGAGTAACTAAATATGCCATCCATCAACATGCAACTAACACATAGTTTCCAGGGAGCTAATAGAACATGTAGGTGCCGAAAATATTTTTGGATTTTTGAATGTTTTTTTATTTTTTTGGTATTTTTAGGATATTTAAAGAGGAAGGATCATTTGATGATGTTATCCAATGGATGGTCATAGATATCTCCCCACTATTAATATGGTGTAATACCCCATTTACAATGTCTAGGAGCATGTATAGGTGTAATATCTATCATTATTTTATCAATGATGCTCTACGTATGTAAAATAGGACTCAACGGTCATGTAGAAATAGGAGTAATGAGATTAGGGGTTTTTGGAACCTATTATCACATAAGATTGCACCTATCTTGATTTTGTAGCTTGTTGTAAAATTGCCTAATGATACAATTGAAAAACCTCCAAAGTCGTAGGACCTTGGCAATTTGAGTTTAATCTCCAAATAAGGATGACTTCCTTTCATTAAATCTGATACAAATAGATAAAATACTAGTTTTGTGTAAATCTCACCCTTTAGTGCTTTTTAATCCAAAACTAGGGTTTTGATGGGGAAAAGGGTTGAAGAATTGAAATTTGTAGAAAACTGAAATTATGGTGATTACACCCAATATTTTATAGTGGGTCTTATTTATTGCTTGACAAACACAATAGAGAGGAAAATTATATTGAATTTATTTTAGCACAGACTTATACAAATGAGGAATCAAAGGTGGTATTTTAGTTATTTTTCATAAAAGGGAAAAGGATGTTTATTTAAATCAAGTAATAACTTCAAGAGGGTGAAATACCATAGATGAATTTCTTGAAATTGAAACAAAGAGACAAATATTCCACAAATAATAAAACAACTTTCACACACATATAGATCTCTCAAGATAAGAAAGGCAAATCTTCAACTTTATTTTTCTCTAAATGTTACATCTTGTAGTAAATATATTCAAAATGTAAAAAATATAACTAGTAGCAAAAAGATAGATTAGGTCATGGGGTTTACCCATTTCTATACAAAATATCTCCAAGATGAGATGTAGTTAACAAAACTTGAATGCCCAATTGAAGGAGATCATGCAAATCTAAAACCCTCATGTAAAATAGGTGAGTTCTTCTATTTATAGCATTTTTGAACTTGTGAAATGGATGGAAAATGGCATGCATGAGCTAGGTGTGATTATTTGTGTAGCATGGCATGGTTGGAAGTGTTGAATCTCCATACAAGGCTTCTTCATCTGGTAGTGGTTGGAACTACTTCCTCATGCAAAAAGAAGTGCCCAAAATAGAACTAAACTCTTCAAAATAAAAGATAACTTTGAAAATAATTCAAGTTACTTTTCCATGCAAAAAATCCAACTTGAAAAAACATAAGTGATAATTTTACAAATTTTAAGTCTTTATCAATTTTTCCAAAATGAATCATGCAATTCACACTTCATGATTTTGTACTTTTCAATAATTCATATTTATCAAAATGGAAAGTGCAATTTGTAGTTGTGCTTCTTCTTTAGCTTTTTTGTACTTATGTCTCTGATTATTTCAAGTAATCCATTTATTTCCATAATAACCTTATTTCCCTTGGATTTTAACCTCATTTCCCAAAGTTATTACTTGTGAGAAACCAACTATAAAAGTTAGTGGGATATGTAGGTGTTTGAAGCACTTAAATTCTCTGATGGAACTTGAAGGTGTTGGAAGCATGTCAGGCCTCTTTGGTGTTTGAAGCATGTCAGATCTCTTATGGAAGTGGAACATGCTTGAGGTAGGTCCACTATCCAAAAAGGCTTAAGATTTTGTGGGAGTCTTAATATGCACATAACAATTTCCTAAATGATAAACAATTCATAAAATGACCTAGTTTTTATAGGAAAAACCCATTCATTAATTATAGTTATGGTGGTTGGTGGCAGAGGTTGGGCCTACTTGAAGCAATTCCACTCTCCATGGGAGTGAATGATAGGTTTAATGGAAGGAAAAACATAGGGGCACTTTGCATGTTTGAAAATGTACAAAGTGCACTCAGGGTTCTACATCCCATAGTTTGGTGGTCTGGTAGAAGGTGGAGGTTATCATGTACTTTGCATATTTCAAAATGTGTATTGTGTACCTAGAGATTTGGATTCTATGAAAAGGGGGGTTATAGGTTTAGTGGGATCTAGATCCTATCATGTACTTTTCACATTGTGAAAATATTCAAAGTGCATGCCAAGTTCTAGATTCTACCAACTTGGGTGCATGGTTGGATCCAAAGCCTACCATGCATTTTACATGTTGTGAAAATGTGTAAAGTGCATGGTGAGTTCTAGGTTCTATCAGTTTCTTAGGTGTTTGTTTTTCATATGATTTGGAGCCTAAAGTCCATTTTGCACATTGTGCAAACATTCAAAGTACACTCTAGGTTTTCATTTCCATCGAAATGAAATTTGGGTGCTTTGCAGGAACCAGGACCCAGAACCCATGAAGTAATTTGCACAAGTGAAATTGCATCTAGATTTCTATAATTAGCAATGAAGAAAGGAAATATGGGTTTTTTGGAGGCTTAAGGATTTTTCCTAAAAAATAAGGGGGTATCCCTTAGGATATCATATGTAATGATATTTTTTTGATAAAAATATCAATAGTTTTAGCAACCTCTGTGGGATGATTACCTATTAATCATTGTCAATGTAGTAGCCTTCTAAGACATTAGGCATGGATTCAAGCTGCTACTGACAAAATTTAACCATGGGAAGAACAAACTAGGATTTTCCTAAACATGAACAAAATAAGAAAACAAAAAAATAAAATAGGGAGAAAATAACAAAACTTGTGCCACGGGCACTTAGAGGAAGGTAAAAACTACTAAAAAAATTTACAATGTGCATGAAAGCACTTGGAGGAAAGAAACATCTAAACTACCCTAAATTAACCAATGAAAAATCCATCTAAATAAAGCCATTAACTAGTTGCACAAAATAACTACCCTTTTTAACTAATCTAATATGCTTTACATGTTTGAGGGTAACCAACTGAATTTAGAGGAGTGAATAGTCAATAAATTGATGATATACTTCTCCAATTATAAGAACATAAATAAACTCACTTACCCAATCTGATTGGTTAAACATAAAATTATCTTGGAGTGGATAGGCAAGTTGATGTTCAGTTTTATGCTCTAAATTAAGTACAACATGTGATGGTTCCTCCTTATTGCCTTCCAACCAAGATAGGTACCTGATAGGACACCCTCTTGTCATGATAAAGTTTGAACAATTAGAATTTCCCTCCCTTATGTATTTCTCTTCTACATCATTTTATTGATTGGGATGCACCTACCCAAGTGATTAAGTTGGGAATACATCCACTTCCTCTTGTTGTTCTTATTGCTCATGGTTTTTCCCTTTAATAAATGTTAGTTTAATGTCAATACTCAAAAAAAATTCCTATGGTTCATCCCAAAATAAATATTCCTCCAACTAATCTTCACTATAATGCATGAGAGGCCTCATTACGGCTTCATGTCTAACCTCATCTTCTTCCATACTAAATGGAAGCTCATTTATCCAAGAGAGTGCCTCATCATCTTGACCCTGTGCACTACCCTGTTGTGTAGGCTAATTTTGTTCATCCTCTTCTTGGATTAGCTCTAAAATTTATGATTTAGTGGCATAAAGAGGGTTGTCAATGATGATTTCCTCATCATACTCACTTAAAATATACTCTTCCTCATATAAATGGTCTTTACTTTCCTTCCATACAATTGGTCCTCCTTTAAAAAGTGATATAGTGGGAGGGCAAGAGGTTTCAACTGGTGTAGAAGAAAGGGATTTTACAATGTTGGGCATTATGAAGTTGAGATGAATGGTCCAAGATGGCTATCATGATTTCACTTGGGGTTTTTGAGGAGGAATGGGGATAGTCTCTTTCAAGGAAAGGGGGATCTAAAACTTGGAACCCTAAAATTAGGGGATTTACTTGAAATCATAGAGGATTTATCTTCCCTGAAGCTAGGAAAGGGAGTGGAGGTGGTTGGTTGTGATTCGATTTCTTACATCTATGCAAGCAATTTCTACATCTATTCCTGCTTAGTTATGATCTACCTAGCCAATAACTCTTCTCTATATCTGCATTGTCCCATCACCTCTTATTATAGTGTGTAATCTCAATAAACAAGCTCTTCATGTTACCTACTATATTCCTCTCTTTTAATTTCTATTAGTTGTCTTTGAAAATCAAGTTGTATAGCATTGATGCTCTGCTAGGGCTGATTGGGAGGGTAATAATGTAGATTGGGAACAAGGTAGCCTTCTTGAGAATGGTCATAGGTGTGAATAAGTTTCTAAGAAAGCTAAATTGAAGTGTTATAGAGGTAATTATTTTATAAATGAAGATATCATGTTGGGACAATGTTATTTGGGATAAAACCAGTAGTATTTTAAGTCTAATATGGATGGTATTAAAGGCATAGAAAATGAATTTTAAAAATTATGAGGGGAAAAGGCATATTTTTCATGATAGCTTGACATATTAGATTATTCAAATAAGGAATAATCAGGTTTGACTTTTCAATAAAAAATTGCATACCAACAGAGTCACAAGGTGATTAGATTAATTCAAAAGAATGGAAAAGATCAAGAATATAACCAAAATCCCAATCTTTGATAATCTTTAAGAGCTTAGACTACTTAAACTAGTAGATTCAATCTTTGGATTTACTATGGTGTTAAATAAACTACCCTGAATAACACACCAAAATCCTTCAATGGATGATGTAAGGATAGTCAAATTTGTGTCTCATTGGGCATGCCAAAAACTATTATCACATAGGATTGCACATGTCTTAATTCTATAGATTGTTGTACAATTACCTAATGATACAATGTAAAAACCTCCAAAGCTATGGTACCTTGGTAATTTTAGGTTAATCTCCAAAAAAGGTTGGCTTCCTTTCACTAAATCTGATGCAAACTAATAAAATACCAGTTTTGTGGAAATCTTGCTCTTTAGTGCTTTTGAATCCTAAACTAGGGTTTTGACAAGGAAAAGGGTTGAAGAATTAAAATTTGTGAAAATTAAAAATATGGTGATTGCACTAAATATTTTATAGTGTGTCTTATTTCTTTCTTGACAAACACAATAGAGAGGGAAATTATATTAAATTTATTTCAGCACAGACTTATACAAATGAGGAATCAGAGGTAGTATTTTAGCTATTTTTCACAAAAGGGAAAAGGATCTTTATTTAAGTCAAGAAATAACTTCAAGAGGGTGAAATACTATAGATGAATTTATTGAAATTGAATCAAAGAGATAAATATTCCATAAATAATCAAACAACTTGCACACACACACAGATTTCTCAAGACAAAAAGGCAAATCTTCAACTTTATTTCTCTCCAAAGGTTACAGCTTGTAATAAATATATTCAAAATGTAGAAAATATAAATGGTAGAAAAAATATAGATTGGGCCATGGGATCTTCCCATTTTTATACAAAATATCTCCAAGATGAGATGTAGTTAACAAAACTCAAATGCCCAGTTGAAGGAGATCATGCAAATTCGAAACCCTCATGCAAAATAGGAAAGTTATTCTATTTCTTGCATTTATGAACTTGTGGAATGACTTGAAAATGGTATGCATGAGTTGGGTGTGATTCTTGGTGTATCATGGCATGGCTAGAAGTTTTTAATCTCCATGAAATATTTCCTCATCTGGTAATGGCTGGAACTACTTCCTCATGCAAAAAGAGGTGCCCAAAATAGAACTGGACTCTTCAAAATAAAAGATAACTTTGAAAATAATTCAAGTTACTTTTCCATGCAAAAAATCCAACTTAAAAAAACATAAGTGAGACTTTTATAACTTATAATTCTTTACCACTTTATCAAAATGAATCATGTAATATGCACTTCATGATTTTGCACTTTTCAATCATTCATATTTATCAAAATAGAAAATGCAATTTACAATTGTGCTTCTTTTTTAGCTTTCTTATACTTTTGTATCTAATTATTTCATATTAATCCATTTATTATTTTAATAACCTTATTTCCATTATATTTGGACCTCATTTCCTAAATTTATTACTTTTGGGAAACCAACTATAAAAGCTGGTAGGATTTTTAGGGGTTTGAAGCACTTAAATTCTCTGGCAGAACTAGGAGGTGCTAGAAGCATGTCAGGCCTCCATGGTGTTTGAAGCATGTCATATCTCCAATGGAAGTGGAAGGTGTTTGAGGTAGGTCAAAAAAAATTTAAGGATTAAGAGTTTTTGGGAGTCTCATGATGCACATAGTAATTTTCCAAATGATAAATAATTCATAAAATGACCTAGTTTTTATAGGAAAAACCCCTGCATTAATTATAGTTATGGTGGTTGGTGGTGGAGATTGGACCTACTTAAATAAATTCCACTCTCCACAAGAATAAATGATAGTTTTATCAAAATGTGGAACCTATAGGTCACTTTTCATGTTTGAAAATGTGCAAAGTGCACTTGGGGTTTTACATCCCATGGTTTGGTGGTCTGGTAGAAGGTGGAGACTATCATGCACTTTTCATGTTTCACAATGTGTAATGTGCATTAGAGTTCTAAGTTATATAGAAAGGAGGGGTTATATGTTTAGAAATATATAGAGTATTTCATGCACTTTACAATTTTGAAAATGTGCAAAGTGCATGCCAAGTTCTAGATTCCATTGGCTTGGGTACATGGCAGGATCTGGAGCCTACCATGCATTTTGTATATTGTGAAAATGTGTAAAGTACATGGTGAGTTCTGGGTTCTATTGGTTTCTTAAGTATTGGTGTTTTGTGTGATTTGGAACCTAAAGTGTATTTTACACATTGTGCAAATGTGCAAAGTTTAGTTTGGGTTTTGGTTTCCACTGAAAGGAAATTTGGGTGTTTTGCAAGACCTAGAACCCATGAAGCAATTTGCACAAGTGCAAATTGCATCCTAAGTTCTAGATTCTAATAGGAAAAAAAGAAAGATGGTTTTTTTGGAGGCTTAATGATTTTTCCTAAAAAATAAATGGGGTCTCCCTTAGGACAGATGTAATGATATTTTTGTGAAAAAAATATCAACAAAACCCATCATTGAGTGCTCATTTGTTTCTTTGGTATAGTAGTAATATGTACATTTTGAGGTACTTTATATGTTTAAACATGGTGTGTAGTAGAATATGGGGATTCCATGGAAGCCATTGTATGTCTCTGACATAATGGTCTCTCAAGTAATGGCCACCTAGTAAATGGGATTGCCTTTTGCTTACCCTTTTATAGTGAATTAGCCTTAGTAGGCTTGATAGCTAGTTGTCATGGTATAAGCATATTTTATTCAAAAGGATTCTCATATGGAATTTTATAAATTGTAATTAACCTATTGGCATGAATTATTTAACACACCCATGCATTATAGATAGTATTACTTAAAGAGTGTGTATTCAAGGTCTTCATAATAACATATCAAAGATGCTTGTGGAAGGGATAACTGAAAAGGTAGGAATTACATGTGTGGTACAATCCTATAAAGGTAAGTTAATATCATTAAGAACATTTTTAGAGGTCCCATCGAATGCTCTAACTAATCTAGTACATGGGTGTAAACCATGATGATTATATCCCAAGTGTGTAAGTAATGTCATGGTGCAAACATTTTCACTTTTACCATTATCAATCATAACATTGTGTATGGGGTGTTTATCAAGATTTGATCAAATGAATAGATAATGAAGATCAGATTTATCATCCCTAATTTCACTATCATCAAAATAAATATAAGGCTTATGAACCATAGGAGGTATATGTCATGTGTAAGTACCAATAATCCCATCTACCAGGTGCTCATAATGTGAGGGAGGAGGATGTGCATTATATGTCATTTGGACTTTTGGTTCCTTCTTATAATGGTCTTTCAAATGATTATTAAATATTTTTTGTTTATGGTGATGACCTAGTTATGATCATAATTCCTTTAGAGGATCCTAAAATATGAGTTTTTTGTCATCGATAAGATCTTGGATCTTGTGCTTCAAGGTAAATCATTTGTTTGTATAATGTCTTGGTCCATACTGATAATCACAATAAGCATTTTCATCATATCCTTTAGGTAAATTTTGAATCATATCAACCTTATTAGGATGGAGTGATATAAGTTGACACTCTAGTAACCATAAGAGTAATGAAGTTAGGGACTCAGGTAAATGTGTAAATTATCTCCTTAGTGCATTAGATAAGATAGTCTAATTAGGCTATTATGAAACTATGTTAACCTATGTTGGTTATTTTATTTTTAATATCAAGAGGTTTTACCTTATAAATTGGTTTGATTGTTAACTTGGTACTAGATGTAGATGTAGATGGTGTATTTTCTACATATTTGAGCTTATTCAAAGACATAAGCTTCATTTCATGATATTTTACAACATGGTATAAGTCATATAAATATTTTAACTTATTAAAAACAATGGACTCGTGTATAGGAGCAATAAATATTTGAACTTCTTGAATATATCATGCAACTCTTTATCTTAAATAATATTGGTCATTTTGGCTAGCATTTTCTTATATTTCAAGACATATTCATTAACAGGTTCAAGGGTTCCTTATTTGATTTTGGAAATTTCGGTATAGGAAACATTTTCAAAAAAATTAATGAAAAAGTGTGTTAAGAACTAATCTATAAGATATTTGAGTACTTTTATAGATTGGAAAGGTTAACCATAGAACCACCTCAAAGCATAGTCCTTGAGGCTTCTTGGAAATAACTTGGTCAAAATTTTATCATCATAATCATATTCAAGACATGCTACATAAAAGGTTTAACTATGTTGTTCAAGATCACCTTTCCATCATAAAATGTGAACTTTGGTGCAACAAATCTAGTTAACAAAGGCTACAAACATATCTCAAGTTTTAGAGGGTTATGCAATACATCTTGTGAATATATAACATGAGGGAATTTTAAATAATTTTATTCAATGTTTGCTACCTTATCCTCCAAGGTCTTTATAACTTGAAGGAGGGATTAAATTTTGGGCCCAATGGGATTTATATTAGCAATTTTAGTAGTCACCAAAGGGGATGAAAACATGTTTTGAGTAGTAATAGGCATTGGAACTGGTATTTGTGTTGACACAACTGACAATTCCATAATAGATGTAGTAATAGTAGTTTATGAAATAAAGGTTTAAACACATAACTCATGCCCCAAATATATGTATTAGGTTGTAATGTGTTCAAGGGGATGGATATTTCCACTATAGTTTTGGAACTTTTTACTTCGAGTATAGTTTTTAATATCTCATCAAAATCATCATGGTTTTATTGAACACACTCATGAAATAATGTAAATTCATGAACTTGATCATGGTCTATTTGCTCATTTGTCAGGATCTACACTCCACTAAGGGCACACTTGATTACCTTTGTATAAGCAACTAAACACGAAATTTAACCAGAATGATAAGTAACTAGAAATATGAAACAACATAGAATATGAGAGACAATACCCAATTGTATTAATACTCATTCAGAAGGAAATACAATAAAGAAGATGCCACACTTCTTCTTCCCACACCTCTAGAGCTCCCACACTTCTAGGGCTCACCAGTAATTCTCCTTCAACAGTTCACTCTCTCAATTACAGTCACAACAATCAATTCAAACATAGAGTTGTTGTTCACCTCCACCAGTCAGTAACAATGCTACCAGTACAAGTACACAACTGTACTCCAAGTAGATCTCCCTGCTCTTGCATCAACCTATAAATCACCAGACCTTACCACATAGATATCTCTACACCCTGAAGAACCCTTATCCTTGCCTCACCAAGTCCTTATGATTCTTCAACTAGTACTCCGGTGGATCTTCTACCAGAACTTGCACAACCTACAACTCTCCCTGATCATACACACTCAGCACCCCTTTGGAACTAGGAGGAGCTACTCTTGCTCTCTCTACAAGCACAATGGCTATCTAGCACAATTTACAATACAGCCCATGAGTCTATTATATAGATCTCATGCATACAATAATTAGACATTATTAATTACAATAATTAGAAATGCAGCTCCAAGACTAAAATAAGTCTTTACATGCAAACTGACTGTCCAAAAATAGACCAATTCTTGACTCGCATGCAAACGCATGCACACACAGGTTGCCGACGTCAGTTCCTTCCTGACCGATGTTAGCTGACTCATAATCGACGTCGATTGTTTTTGCACTGTAATATGACTAATGTCGGTTGATCAGACTGATGTCAATTGCCCTACAACTTGTTTTGCAACTCAGCAAGCTCTGTAACTCCTCCTATTCACATCTTGGTGAAGCTTTTAGCTCCACAACCTAACAATCTCCCACTTGGAGATAAATAGTTACACCTATACCTGTACACTATCTAATTTGTTTCCTGGCTTGTATCCCTCTTCAAGCTCAATCCTGAAGACCAACCACCATGCAACCTGTGGTGCACCTCCTGTCATCCAAGTAACCTTCCACATCCAAACCTACAAGCCCATGTAGTGAAGTCCCTGACCCTGCATAGCATGAATCCCTGTTGTTGGTCCCTCTCAAATACCTAAGAACCCACTGAAATGCTTTCCAGTGCTTCTTCCCTGAATTGGCTCCAAACTCTCTGACAACTCCCACTGCTTGGGAAAACTCAGGTCTACACTCGACCTCATGTGATTTTTGACACTATTATATGCTCAGCTTGAACTATCCAGCCCTCAGTGTGCTTACTAGTTCTGCATCCTACAAATTAACCCTCACCAACACCTCCTTCACATCAGCTCCCTCTAGAGACAAAATCAACCTGTGATCTTCCATGTCTCTTATGCCAAAGAATTTTGTTGCTCCCAAATTCTTCATGACATACCTCTGAACTAACTTTACCTTTAGCTCAGAAACTCCCTACATGTGTGACCCTGCAACAAGCAACCACACCACATATAGTAATAGGATAATGGTGCGACCATTATACAACTTGGTAAAGAAAACACAATGGATACATTGACCTTGACCAAAGCCATGCTTTGTCATACACCTGTCAAACCTGTACCACTGTCCTGCAGCCTGCTCAAGACCATATACCCTAGCCTTCCATCTCATGTATCCATCCACTCTCTTCTTTAACATGGGAATCCATTCATCTTTTAGTGCTTTCATCCTGATTGGAAACTCTACCAAATCTCCCACTTGGTTTTCTTCTAAAGAATTCATGCCATGCTCCCACTGTTTCTTGGATTCTACCTGCATTGCCTCTTCACGTCTTCCTAGTTCTTGACCATGAGTGAGCAACAAGTAGTGTAAAGAAGGCAAATAATGAATATGAGGCTCACTTACCCTTTCATTCCTCCACATGGGCATTTGAGACTCCTTAATAGCTTGCTATTTACCCAACATCCATTTTAGTGACCGATCTCAGCCATCTCCCAGTCTGCACCCGACCGATGTCGGTTCCCTGCGACTGACCCTTATTACTGATGTCAATTCCCCATGATTGATGCTAGTGTCCACCTACCCAACACCACTTACTACTAGGTTGTGGAGCTAAAAGCTTCACTAATGCAAACAGAGGAGGAGGTTGCTGAGTGTCACAGACACTAGCGTCAATCAGGCCAATCGACATCAACAAGGAGCAGACAGAAGAGCAATCGACGTTGGTCAGAAGTCAGCCAGCATCGGTCACCTTTATGCAGATAGGGACCGACATTGGTCACCTGTGTAGTTTAGAATTGCCAGTTCACGGATAGTTAGTTAACGAACCGAGTGTTTGCATGTCAAGAGCCAATTTTAGACTTGAAGCTGCATATCTAATTATTGTAATTAGATGTCTAATTATTGTTTGCATGAGATCTATTTAAGAGACTCATAGGCTGTATTGTAAAGGTGTGCTAGTTTGAGTTGAGCAAATTTAGCTCCTTCTGTGTGTGAAGTGAGCAAAGGTGTTCCTCCTAGTTCCACAGCAGTGCCAAGTGTGGGTGCTAGTTTTAAAGAATCAGAAGGGTTCTTCAGGTGTGTAGGATCTTGGTCAATAGGTGTGTAAGGCCACATTTGGAGATCTGCATGGTAAGTAAGATCATTAATCTGCAAGTGTATGTGTGTGTAGAATCCAAGTTTACAGGTGTATAGAACCAGATTGATTTACAGGTGTGCAAGATCAGGGAGGACAGCAACACAACAGGGAGCAAGATCAGGTGGGATCTATTTGGAGTACAGTGTGTACTCAGTTGGAGAGCAAAGAAGAAGGCAAGGTAGTTCCTTCCATAAGTAAGATCGCTTGAGTTTTAGGTTGTTACAAGTTCAGGGGAGATCTACTTGGAGTGTGTGGAGCATTTTTGGAGTGCGTGGAGCACTGGTGTACTGGTAGTAGTGGATACTGACTGGTTGGAGGTGAACACCAACTCTGTGTTTGATTTGTGTGTTCAGACCGTAAGAGAGAGAGCTTTGAGGAAATAATTACTGTACACTTGAGGTGTGGGAAGCCTCTGAGAGGTGTGAAGAAGAAGTGGCATCTTCTTTATTGTATTCTTTTTTGGATGAGTATTAATACAATTGGGTATTGTCTCTCATATTCTGTGTTGTTTCTAGTTTCTAGTTACTTGTGATTCTGGTTTAATTCCACATGTAAGTTGCTTGTATATGGTAATCAATTGTGCTTCTATATTTTCCCAACACCGACTCTGATGGTTTGTACATGACCGATGTTGGTACCTGCCTGTTCAACGTCAGTTTCTTCTGACTAATGCTGGTAACTGTGTTTTCCTGTGAGTGATGACTTTTTACCTATGAGCTCACCTTGGATCAAAACCCTATCCAAATTAACATAGCCCTGCTCAAAATAATTTAGTCCCCTTAACTGATCTCTATCTGTCATCTCCTCCATGAACACCAAGGCTTTCCAATTCTTAAGTTTGTCAAAGATATATGTCTTCCACTTAAGAACATGCATTCCCTTCTTACATATGTGACCAAGCCTACAAAGCCACATCTCTGCAACAGAAGGTGAATCAGTAATATAAGTAGATAGATAAAGGATACCTACTTTCTTACCACCATCTAATTCAAGTGCATCCACTGTGAGAGTTACTGTGCATCTCTCATCACCCAACTTTCCTGAAGAAATTAGACTCATCTCCAAGACTGGTACCTGCATGACCTCATTCAACACCCGTGTGTTACCTGTCTACAATTTTAGCTTCACTTTCCCTTTGCCAATAATTTGACAAGGCTCACCAACCCCTGAATAAGTCTCTCCAAAGTCTCCCTGGACATACTCATGAAAATATGCTCTATTTCAGGTTGCATGGAAAGAGGCAACAAAATCTATAGACCAAGATTCTACTTTATCCAAAGCATCCTGTGCAACAACACCTGCAACATCTGCTTCTTCATTTCCTTCATGCTAATCTTCTACCAACCAGCAATCTTTCTTTACTTGCTCTTTCTTTCCATCAATCAGTAATTGACCATTCGTGTTATTCAGTTTCTCCACTCATAGCTTACTTTCTTCTGCCATTGCTATACTCCCACTCAATTTGAAACCCCTGATAGTGACCTGTAATCAACAAAACACTTAACATGCTCTGACCACCTGTTAGTGTACTTAACCACCCTCTGATACCAACTTGTCAAGATTGGTACCAACCTGGTCAACCTGGCTCTGATACCAACTGTCAAGATCTACTACCCACTAAGGGCACACTTGATTACCTTTGTATAAGCAACTAAACACAGAATTTAACCAGAATGATAAGTAACTAGAAATATGAAACAACACAGAATATGAGAGACAATACCCAATTATATTAATACTCATTTAGAAGGAAATACAATAAAGAAGATGCCACACTTCTTCTTCCCACACCTCTAGAGCTCCCACACTTCTAGGGCTCACCAGTAATTCTCTTTCAACAGTTCACTCTCTCAATTACGGTCACAACAATCAACTCAAATACAGAGTTGTTGTTCACCTCCACCAATCAGTAACAACACTACCAGTACAAGTACACAACTGTACTCCAAGTAGATCTCCCTGCTCTTGCATCAAACTAAAAATCACCAGACCTTACCACGTAGATATCTCTACACCCTGAAGAACCCTTGTCCTTGCCTCACCAAGTCCTTATGATTCTTCAACTAGTACCCTAGTGGATCTTCTACCAGAACTTGCACAACCTGCAACTCTCCCTGATCATACACACTCAGCACCCCTTTGGAACAAGGAGGAGCTACTCTTGCTCTCTCTACAAGCACAATGGCTATCTAGCACAATTTACAATATATCCCATGAGTCTATTATATAGATCTCATGCATACAATAATTAGACATTCTTAATTACAATAATTAGAAATGTAGCTCCAAGACTAAAATAAGTCTTTACATGCAAACTAACTGTCCAAAAATAGACCAGTTCTCAACTCGCATGCAAACGCATGCACACATAGGTTGTCGACATCAGCTCCTCCCTGATCGATGTCGACCGACTCATAACTGATGTCGGTTGCTTCTGCACTGTAATATGACCGATGTCAGTTGATCAGACTGACGTCGGTTACCCTGCAACTCAGCAACCTCTGCAACTCCTCTTGTTCGCATCCTAGTGAAGCTTTTAGCTCCATAACCTAACATCATTTTCATTTGTTTCATGGTTTTCATTATCATAATCTTCTTCTATGATAACCCTAATGGTAATTTTTTTCATTTTCAACATGGCTATCATCATGATCCAAGGTCTCAGATCCCTCATTGGTTTGAGACATCTTAGATGGTTGAAGGGGAATATTAATATGTTCAATAGGAACACCTTCCAATCTAGGGCTATGCCAAGGTTACATGAAAAATAGTAAAATTAGGAAATTAAAAAATATAATAATTTAAAACCCTAGCTAGTTTGAAACCCTAAGAATTAGAAAAAATTGCATTTAAATGAATTGGGTTCACCAAATGTTTAACTCTAAATTGTTGATCTAAGGTGATCTTATCATTAACCATAGATTTCAATTAAAGGGGTATATCTAAATAAAATGGCACAAGGGTGATAATTAGATCTATAGTGAGCCAATAAGATGATAAACTCATATATAAGCATACATTGAATTTATTATGCTGAAATAGTTTAAATATGGAAAGTAAAACTATGCTAGATATAGAAATGACAAAGAAATGATGTACTTAACTTTTTTTTATGCTAATGTAGTTCTAGATCTAGAACAGGTAAAAAGCAATCTAGAAGGAAATTCTAAAATAGTTTTTAGATTCTAACTCTAACACTTATGGCAGTTTGGATAATAATGACATCCTATTATGGTTGTATTAACACTATTATCTATGTTCGATACTAGTGTCATGTATATAATACCTGCTATAATATTATGTGGCCATCTAAATGCTTCTGAGTTTTGCTTTGCCTTTACTCTAATGAATTTAAATATATATCATGGACTATCACTCCTTGTGAAATGAAAAAACCCAATTTATCCATATTTATAGTGACCTTGGGGGGGAATGGTTTAGTGAGAACATGATGTCAATTTGACCCCAAATATACCACTATCAAAGGTTTCTTATTACATATTCAATATTATATAAGAGGGACTAAAACTCATATAGTTATCCCCTATGTGTTGGCTTATGTGTGAATCATGTAATATTATGCAAAGTAAATAAAATAGTGACCAAGCTTGTAGCTTGGCAAGTCACAAGATTTTTCACTCCCCATTGAGTGGGTTGAAGATAATTTCTTAATTAAAAAATGATTTTGCATTTGTATCATTTTATTTTCACTATTAGTTTGAAAATAATCCATTTCGTTCAAGGCTTGTAATAGAATTTAATTATTATAAATAATTACTTGAATAATACAAGTGGCTTGAGATGTAATGGAGGTAGAATTGACTTGAGTGTGAACATGGTAACTATTATAGCTCAAATTTACACCCATAAGAGGGTGTTTCAAGTCCTCTCAACTTATGATATGCAATGGTATTAGTCTTAGGTTGTGGGTGATCTTTAATTAGACTAAACATCTAGATTATAGGGCTAGCTCCCATTGATGTATCAGTTAATCTCTCAATTCTACACTACTAGCTTGCAAAGGAAAAGGGATAGGAATAACATAAAATAAAACTATCTAAGGGGGTGATACACCAAATTTGTCTCCTCCACCTACGTATGCACTATTAAAATAAAACAATACCAATTAGAACACATAACTTTAAGGCTAGGTTCTCTTCACATTAATATTTAAACATGAAGGTATTGGGAAATAAAATAAATAGGAGGTGATAACAAAGAGGTATGATATGAGAAACTAAAGGAAAATCTATTACGCACTTAATTCTACACACAAATAGCTAAAATAATCCATGTGACTTGAAAATCATCAACCTACTTACAAAGAGTGAAGAATGACAAGACAAAAGATAGGGAGTTAGAACACTACCACTATCAATTATGCAAAATCATAGATCATTCAAATTAGAGGTAATAACAAGTGTTCAATTAATCAGGGATTCTCCATACTTAGCTAAAGGATCCTTACAAATCCAAACAAGGTTGTATTTATAGAGAATGAGAGAAGGAGAGAGAGAAAGGGCATAGAAGAGAGTCATTTGATAAGTGTCAAACACTCATGACAAGAGTTACAATCAATAAGGATGTTATAGAATATTCTTATAATGTATTTAATGACATGTGTTTCCTTCTTGATGACTTTATCTTAGAAATGGCATAGGATTTTCTCTCTTTATTTGACACATATTGTTTCTTCTTCAAATTTCCCTCCTCTTAACTTGGAAAGTAACAAGTGGTGTACTTGATAATGAAGTTATATTTGAGTTACCCTTTTCCCTTGTTCTTGACACCTTGCATCATTTTGAGAACCTTATTATATTGGCATTGTAGTGGTTATCATCTCTTGTTAGGTGTCTTGAAACCCATTAGTCTCACTATGCCTCTTTTTGCTCAAAAGCCTCAAATATTGATTTTATCTTCATGAATGCAACCTCTCTCCATGAAATACCTCTCTCGGTCTTAATAAACTTGTATCAACCCATTTTAATTCATCAAACACTCTTAAAGACTTCATTTCACACCTAAAGCCCATATTTACCTTCACTTCCTTGTATCCCTCAAAACATGCAAATCTCCTTGTGTACAAAATTATACAGATGATCATAGAAAACTAAGAATATATTTGAGTGCCCAGTATTCTCTTCCTACTCTATACAAAGTTCCATGACTAAACACTAATTATAAGTACACTTACTCCCCATGTTTCTCTCCAATTAGCCCTAAATTAGGTCTATAGGCCTAAAAAGTGATATTTGGATCTAATAAATGCTCACATGTGCAAAACTTCATATAAATTTTTAATTAACTTTAATTACTTCTTGATCATGTTCAATGCCAAATTTGAGGATCTGAAACCTTATACAGATGGGTGAACCAAGAAATGGCTAAAACCTTAACCTATGTGTATGTTTAGGCTTGAGAGGTAATTGGAGTGGTTTCTCAAGAAATTATAGGTTAAAATGATTTATAATGGTATTTTGAGGCTTGTATCACCATATTAAAACTCAATTCCTTGAGACGAAGATCTCCAAGAATACTCCCAGGTCTACATATAGGCTTCTTAGACAACAAAGTAGTGCATTTTTCCCTTTTGGCCCAACTTTTGACTTGACTAGCTCATATACACTATTAAGAGATATAAAAAAGTGTATATAGAAATATATAATCTCATAATAATATTACAAATATTTTACAACTAATTTGAAGACCTATCATCATCCTGCACACTCACAATTAGGCTTGTAACCATGTCTTCTAGGCCAATTATGTATACTATACCTTTCACACATGACAATAAATAGTTTGAGGGAGTTATTAGGAGATTTTTGAAGGTTTATTATGTAATTTAAATGTTCATAAAATCCATTTTAATCACTTAGGAGACCAATTTATCCCATCAGGTCACTAGAGAGGTTTCTTGGTAGCCTATGAGTTGTTTATCATCATAACGATTATTCATAAAGCCTAGGGCCCAAATCACTAAACTAATGAAAAAAATAACAAGTATACAAAGTACCCTAACATTCCCTATGACATTATTCTCCCATGAACTCCTCCATATAGTTTTAAGTATAATAAAAAGTCTCTTGGGTTAGATAGAATGTAATTATGAGGTCAAGGATAGTCATCTAGCAAGAAAATACACTAGGTAGTTTGATTTGATTATAAAAACTTGACTTGGAGTTTATTATATATATTATTAGATATTAAAATAATCACATCAATTAATTTACCCAGAAATTCACTAGAGACTACCTTAAGTTCAAAATTAGGGTTTATATTTAATCATACTAAAGTGACCCTAGTAGGCTTCTTTTTGTGTTCCTTCTTTCTCAATGGTTCAATTCCCATGGAATCATATTTAAACACACAATTTACCTTTATGATAATTATAAATCCTCAATATACCCCTAAAAAAATCAATATTTCTTTAGTTTTCATGCATAGGCATGTGCATGACCTTTTAGGCTTATTAGGTCGAATTAGACCTATTGTCCTCTATACCTGTCAGTCACCTTGTGAGATATTTTATCACTATAAATGGGTGTTTTTAAATGATTTATGATATTTTTCATACTTCCCATGGATTTTCTCTATAACTCCAAACTTCATTTTGTTTCACCATAAGCCTCTTTACTCATATTGCCTTGAAACATGCATGTACATGATGGGTTAAGTCTCTTGAATGTTAAGTTTTGAAATTGAGATATCTTGGTGATATTTTCAATTATAATCATGTTATCCATATCCATTTAACATTTGAAACATTATTAACATTCATTAAACCCATATAACTAGTTTTTTTTTCACTTAGGCTTGTGATAGGCCTGACTGTAGGTTTCATGCAAATGAGTCCTTTTATTCCATCAACTAATGGTGAAAGCAAGTGGAGAGATGGAAAAATATTTTAGAGACTCTTCATGAAATTTAACTAGAATTATTTATCATAAAAACAAAATTATATTTCACTTTACTCTTTTGAAACTCACATAGTCACCTTAGAGCACATAATCCACCTTGTGAAGTTGGTGACAAGGATTATAGGTCTACAAGGTTCAAATATTTGTTAGGACTCAAAAATGAGTCTCCAATTCATTATTAATTATTTATCCAACCTAAACACATCCTCACACTATTTTACCATGGTTACTTAATTGCATATAACCCTTTAACTCCATCTTCAACATAATAGCTATTACATTTCATGTGAAAAAGAGACCTACAAGTCTACAGACCTGTAGGTCTACATTTTCTTTCTTTAAGCCTTCCATGATGCTTTTTTTAATCCTATAGACCTTGAGAAAAAATTTACACGACCCTTAAACCTTTTTCATGAGGTTTTGACCCACATACATCACTAATGATGTAAGGTATAGACCTTTTTAACTCATTTTCAGCTTGGTGACATATGCATAGTCTAAATCCTAAGACCATTGCATGCTACTTGGAGAAGCTAGAATTGGAGTGACCAGTCATGTCGGTGGGTTCTCAAAGGTATTCCATATCATTGCATTTCATATGAAACCACTTCACCTCCTTGTTTTTCTTATGGTCATAACCAAGACCTTGTTGCTCTCTCATTTATATGCTACTAGTTTTTTGGTGAGTCATAAGAATATGACGTATTTTGCCCATTTTGGGTTTGAATAATGAATTGAATAGATAAAATGGATTTAAAGAACTTAAAACACATAAAAACTACCATCTATCCTTATTCTCACTCAACATAAGACTTCTAAAACATTATGACTTTGTTTGCACATTGATGAATGATGAGCACTAGTGGGAATATGTAGGTTGCCATCATGTTAAGAGGTTTATGGATATGAATTAGGCATGGAGAACCATTAATGGACCTGTATATAATTGGAGAGAGTATAATTATTATGGGATATCTTCATCTTCACAAACTGTTCTATTAAAAATCTCACAACATAAAGAGACCATGATCTTCAACCTACCAAATGTGCAAAAATGGATATTTATTTTCCTCTTGAGCTCACACATGCCAAGTGAGGCTTGGAGAATCATGTGTAATGGTTATACAAAAATTATTTTCCCTATAAAATTAAATTCATACTTCTAACTAGCTTCAAATTGCCATCTCAAGGGAAATTTGAGCATATGGGGTTTATGTAGGGTTTTAAACCACCCTGCCTTCTTAAGGATTATTCATAAAGGAGGAACCACCAATATGATAAATATGGACATTGATTTTAAGGCCATTAGGATCCCTCCTCTTCCAAATATATTGGGTCACCACCCTATCTCCTCTATATGGAATGAGCATCTAAATTTGGCCTTCACAAGCTTGCTAAGGAGATGATGGAAGAAATGAATTATTGTATTCCTTATTTGGACCTGTACCTACATTCCAAACCTATATTTAACCTAGGGAAGATGAAAATACATCTCTTGAATCAATTTCACCTGCAAATAATCCATATTGATCCATAAAAATGAATGACAAGCCTCTTATAAGCATTGAAAACCACTTGTAACTATTTTTCCTCATAAGAAACTAGCTTATCATGAAATGTCTTCCAACATCACTTTATAACACTCTTCACAAATCATTTTAAATCTCCTCTCTACATGGTCTTCACACTTTTGGAATCTTAAAGTGGTTTTTTATAATTTTACACATGCTACAGACCTATAGAAGAGTTTTAAAATGACTTATTGACCTTAGATACAACATACAACTTATTTGGGAATTTGTACATACTAGAGAGAGTATAACATGATCTTGACACATGTCAAATGACTTAAAAAGTCATCCTAAACCCTTAGCATCAATTGAACCTTCTTGAAACATGATATCAAGTGACTAGAAAAACATGGTATCAAAATGAACATTACCTTAAACTTATCAAATTTACCTTAAACTATGCTAACATGCATTACAATAGGAAGAATTTTATGACCCTATCATATGGTATCCAAATTTTGTATAACAGTAACTTTAAGTAATCCTCTTGGAAGAAAAATTGACCATAATAGTTGAGATACTAGGCAAGGTAAAAGAATAAGTATTTGAGAAAGTTAAAGGCATGGAAGAAGTCATTGGGTGACTTGCCCCAACAATTTTAGAAAATTTATGTGTGGGTGAAGGTGTAAAATCAAGGTAAGGTACCATGATTAGATTATAGATTATCATGGGATCCTTTCCTTGATGTTAAAGATTTTCTTGATGTATAGTATCATTCTAGTAGTAAATTCAAGATCAATCTCATCCTCAACAATAGGCATTTTTAGAGGATAATTAAGTGGATCCAAAGTTTTGGAAAGGGATGATGCATTATTTTTGGTTTTGATGGCCACATAAACATTACTTACATCTAGATTGTATACAAAATTCTAAGGAAAGCAAGAATGAGGATGTTTATGGTGGTGAGTTAAATCTATCATATTATTTTGATTTTATAGTTTAGTTTCATCAAAAATGTATTGCATGGTGAAAGGTATAGATAAAATTAGTAAGTTGGAAACCAATCAGGCAAGCTACTTGACCTAGTTTGGTAGACATGGAAAATTAATACTCTAGAAACCTAATAAGTCAAACTGGTCGACCTAGTTGGGCATATAATAATAAAAACTATCTTGGAAACCTATTGTTTCGAGTTGGTTAACATAGTTAGGTATATTAGGAAAATTAATAGTTTGGAAACCTACTAGATCAAGCTAGTCCACCTATTTATGTAGATAGGAAAAAATAAGAGTATGAAAACCTATTAGGTCAATTTGGTTGACCTAGTTAAGTAGATAAAAAAAGTAACGGTGTGAAAACCTATCGAGTCAAGCTAGTCAAACTAGTTGGGTAGACATGGAAAAATAATAGTTTGGAAACCTACTGGGTCAAATTGGTCAACACAATTGAGTAAAAAGGAAAGAATAATAGTCTCAAAACTTATTGGGTTAAGTTGGCTAGCCTAGTTGGATATATAGGGATAAATAATAGTATAGAAACCTACTAGGTTGAGCTAATTGACCTAGTTTGATAGATAGAAAAAAGTTAAAGATGTGATAGTTTACTAGGTCAAACTAGTCAACTTAGTTGTATAGGTGGGAAAAAATAATGTTTTTTTAATTCCTACTAAGTCAAGCTGGTTAACTTAGTTATATAGGTAAGAAAAGACATAATTAGACTAGGTCAAGCTGGTCAACTTAGTTGAATATGGAAAAAAAATTAACAACAAACTAGATGATGTAGTTTAGAAAAATAAGTAAAACAAAATAATATAGAGCTAGTTGAAACACACAACACAGAATTGTATCAATGTTATTTGATATAGTCTACAATACAACATATAATATCAAGCTTAAAGTATAACATATAATTTGGTAAATACTAATGCTAACTAATTAGCCTAAAAATAGATTAATAAGCTATATTAAAAGGATTTGTTTGACAGTGTAGGCTACTAAAGATACTTGCTTGTCTATTGGATAATGATGGCCCAATATTTTAGAGTATTGACTATGGAGGAAGTACCATTTCCATATCCCACTAAACTTGATTTCAATCGTAAGATGGAAGTAATTTATTTTTTCTAACCGCTAATTGATGCACCTCAAGATCAAATGGATGGTTGGATTCATAAGGTTCAATACATAAAGATATCCTAGTTTATGAAATACTGAGATACATGAAAAATAAATATTGTGTTTAGCTCTGTACTATGGCTATGAATATTGGGGAAAACCCCTAATGCCATAATACCTATAAATGATAGACAAGAACCATAAATAGAGTATTGCATAGCCATTCAAGATAGTAACTAAGTAGTTTTGAAATTATCAATACATAAGTTCTAGGTAAATCAAGACAAAGAGAAAATAAAGGTGAAAATCAAAAGATGAATACCAATTTGTAATTTCAAAAATTAAATAAATAGGCATCCAACTCTTTTTAAAAAGTGATATTAATTACTAGGGGGGAAGAGTTAATTGAATTGCTTATACTAAAAGTAAAACACATAGAACAAGGTCAACCAGGCCAATTTAGTTGAGCAAATAGAATAAGTTGAGGTCGATGTTGGTTGACAATATATATTATAAAAATAAGCCAAAAAAATAAGGTTAGCTAGGTTGACTTAGTTTGTTGGCAGGGCAAACAAACACATAACTAAGTTGGCAAGGTTGATTTAGTTGAGTGTGTGATATAATTTTACATAACTAAAAAACTAGAAAAAATAGAGTGTAAATTTGAAATATTGAGTAATTTTACCAAAAAACAAAAATGACAAGCTGAGATAATTAATAAAAATGAAGTATGAAGCTAAAAAAATTGAAGTAATTTTACCAAAGAACATTTTTAAAGCAGTTTTATATTGTCTCTATCAAGCTATTATAGAGAATTAGAGTGCATTACCCCCTAAAGACAAAATTATGGGCTCTGTAGAGAAACAAACTATATTCAGAGAATAGAACTTAGTTTCTAACATTTTCTTTCCAAATAAATGAATCTTGAGGAAACAAGTTAAGTGGAATCAACTGACAGGAGCTTGGCTAAAATTAAACTTTGACAGAGCATCAAAATGCAATCTAGGCCTAGTTGGTGGTGGAGGGGTGATTAGAAACTCTTTTGCAAAGATGGTAGTTGCCTATGATATCCCTATGGGGACCCAGACTAATCATGAAGTAGAAACAAAATTGGTGCTTTGGGGCATTCAAAAAGCAACCCAACTCAAAGTGGATAGATTAATCATAGAAAGTGATTCTATTAACATCCTTGACACTCTATCCAAGAAGACCATTCCATCACACTCAATAAAGTCCTTCATTTTTTATGTTAGGGGACTACTTAGCAACTTAAAGAACTCTTTTATCATCCACACTTATCACAATATAAATAGTGTGGAAGACCTACTAGCCAATGTAGGGGTTGGTCTCTCCCATTCTATCTGGCATGAAATTAGCCACATCCCACCCCACATCAAGAAATCCATTTAAAATGAAGCAATCATGTATTATCAAGTGATGGAGATAGACACATGTGCAAAACATACACCCCATCTACCATGCCTTAACACTCATTTCAAGTCATCATAGTCATACATGGGACTTTAATGCCTTATACGGGAGAGGAAATTTTAATTATACCCCAAACTAGTAGAGAATAATAGATAAAACTAGAAGGTATATTTATCACATCATTCAAACAACTTACTCATTAGTTTTTGCAACATGGGAGGAGATAGGGATAGGTTAGAGCTACTGTCCTATACAAAGGTTCAGGCTAATAAAAAGGTATGAAAGAAACTATGTAAGGGGGCTTACCAAGTACATGTAGTGTATCATTGGACATGATGTATACCTTTCTAAAGATTTCATCTCAACCTAGAACAAATTAATGGTGGAAATGAGAGGCATCAAAAATTTTGTTATAGAGTATCTCATTGGGGAGGTTACTGAAATGTCATGTGAGGGCTCAAAGGCATTAAAAGACCAATCCAAAAATATGGAGCTGATGCAAATATTATTTCAAATAAATGAGGTTCTAAAAATAGACAAGAAGGGATTCCCAAGGATGGATTTACTAAGGCATTAGCCAGATGTCTACCTTTAGATTATGAAGTACTTAACATTAGAAGTTAAATTCACACTCATCTTCTAGCATCACTTCCTTTTATTGAATCACTTCCAAGGTTATAAAATCAGCCTATCATTTTTATATTGAAATCACTTGAGATCATTGTCCTTACCTTATAAATCAATGAATATAATACCATAATTCATCAAGGGTTTATCTTTCTATTAGTCAAGCATGGGGAGACCATGCACAAGAAATAATCTCTATTGAGGGACTCTTCTATGGAGGAGGACTCCCCCAATGAATACCATACTCTGAGTTTTCCCTAGTCCCTCCTTTACAAGACCTAATATTAAAATATTCATTGAGGACATCCCCTTCATCTCATTATTAAAAAACCTAAACCCATTTTCCTTGATGTAGAGGATGAGGTAGAATCCTCAAGGAAGGGAAAGTCCATCTTGACCGATTTTGTCTAGAAAAACAAAATATAGTTGGAGGAATTTAATGACAAACTCTACAAAATGGGTATTAGTATGGATACCCTAATTAAGGAATGGAATTAAATAAAAAATGAAGCTATGAAGGTGATGTAATCATTTTCATATATCAATGAGGTAGAGGACCCCCTTATAGGCAATAAAATGATAAGGCAGGGATTTAACACACTTTCAAACCCTCCCCTAAACACCTGTCTCTAGCTAACCCTCTTAAGAAGACCTTGAAAAAGGAGACCCAAAATAAATCAAGGTTGATCCTCTCTAAGGAAAATACTAAAGGCCCAATCAATAAGAACCAAGTAAGAATTATCAAGAACAAGCTGAAGGACAAGGTGGAGGATAGGGATCCTAGCAAAGAACTCATGAAGGACATTTTGTCTCCTGATTAATTACACCTTTTTGTTATATTTGTTTAGACTTTTGCTATTGGTTTTTGTTTGATCCTCTTTTTATTTTGATTATAGTATTTATTTTATCCCTTGTGACTTGCTCTTTTTAAATTTTCTACTTGGTTAACTATTAGCTTGCATATCCTTGTAAAACCTACATTTTCTCTTAATCAAATAAAAAAGTATAAAGCTAATTAAAATGACTTTGAGAAATATAACTAGGTCAACCAAGTCGACATAGTTTATTGACTGATAGTGTTAAATATTTAAATGTTGACTAAGTCATACAGAGGCAAAATTTTGAAAAGCATAGAGGTTAAACAAGGTCTACTAGGTTAACTTGGTCTATAGAAAGATAAAAAATAAAAATAATTAAAAAAGACTAGGTCAATGAATGTGACCTAGTTGGTTACAAAATGAAAAATAAAGACTATAAAAATGAATTAGGTTGATCAACCTGACCTAGTTAACTATTAATGAAAATTTAGAAAATGGGAAATATAGCTGGCTTGACAAGCACAAACTAGTTAATTAGAGATGAAACACTACAAGCAGAGGAAAAAATAGGGATGACCAACATGACCTAGTTGATTATAGATATTGGAAATATAAATTAAAAAATAACTAGGTTGACTAATGTGACCTAATTGATTTTGGATGAGAACCTTGAAACCAAAGGATAAAACTAGGTCAACTAGTGTGACCTAGTTGATTGTAGATTATGAATCTATAAACAAAGGCTAAAATAGGTTGACCAACGTGACCTAGTTAACTGTAAATGACAAATTAGAAATGCAAGGGTTAGATTCACATCAATTTCATTAGAATGTATGTAATATATTAAGATAGATCTATAAATTTTTCTACTTAGTAAATCCAAACTCAGATAAGGAAATCAACTAACATATGTTATGATACTTTATATATCAAGGGCATGACCAAATTGGATCCACTAAACCTAACCAAGTGATCTCTTATCATAAAACACTAAAGGAAAGGGTTCCAAAACCTCTAGTAAAATAACACAATGTAATAACCCTATCTAGGTATTCTAATAAATAAAATAAAACTAATCTATTGTTCACCAGAGCTTGTGGCACATAAGAAGATGGTTTAACAAAAACAAACAATCAAGGGATCATGGTAGGCAAATGGGGGCCTAGATCACCTAAGGTGTAAGATGGAAAGCAAAGAAGACCCTATAGTTATAATAATTTTAAATATAGAGGTAATCTAAGAAAGGAGTTATACATTTAAAACCTATTATTTTGTGAAATATTTATCTATCAAATGAAGTAACAAAAGTTAGCGATACTTATCTTTAGATGAACCTGTCGAGTCTCAACCTCTCCCTTGGATAATGGTGATTTTAAAGAGGTTTTTGTGTCTTTGTAAATATCACACTATATAAATTATCTCTTGGTTAAACACTCCTACTTTACATCCAAGACTTCCCACAAGATAAGTTATCTTCCCTCCAAGGCAAACCCTAAGCAATGGCTCCTTCAAATGTAGATGTAGTAGAATTACAAGTTGTAATAATCTAAAAATGAATGTTCATATTTATTATATTGATATGAATATCATATTTATAGAAATGTATAGGTCTTAACCCAATAAAAAATTTAGCTGATAAGGTCGGCCAACATGAGCTAGTTTTAAGAAAAAATTACAATTAGGTTTCAAATTAAGTCAACCAGGCTGACTTATTTATTTAAAGTGCACTTTAACTTTCATACATGGTCGACCATGCTAAATCAATAGGAAAAAAGTGTGTTTGCTTATTTAGAGGATATTTTAAAGGGGAATTACTTAGGTAAATTTATAAACAAGGTTTTTTTCTTGGGGAGTTAGATAATTAATATTTGTAGTGGGTTTAGGTAATGATAGTGGGTTTAAGTATGATAGAATTAACAAAAATATTTTTAAGGAATAATGGTATTCCCACCCCTTTCCTAGTGCACCCTTTAAGGCATGCACTCATATATATTGAAACTTGATAGGTTCTTGTAAGAGATAAAGCATCAATAAATGACCAAGTTTAAAAATAATGTGTGTATACGCATTCCTCTATCACTAAACAATATCAAAGGAGACCCAAATACAGATATGATATTTTCATATAGAAATTTGGCTACATCTTTAGTACTATAGCTTCATGTCATAGCAGATTCCACCCATTTAGTGAAATAGTCCATTATAGTAATGATGTACCTTACATTATTGCACTTACTTGGTGGGTTGATTCATCTAACAAAGTCAATTCCACATTATTTGAATGGTTGTTTAGCTAGCATAGGATTCAATGGCATTTTATCTCTTTGATTAGGTTTTCGATCCTTTGGAAGATGTCATAGTGTTTTATGACTCAATGCACATCTTAAAACAATGTACGCCACCAAAATCCACTTTATAATATCTTTATTATAGTGGATTCACCTATGAAATGTTCACTTACGATTCCCTAATGTGCCTTTTAAAAAATATGTGGGCACTCATGTTCCAAATCTACTATGTGCAATATATTGTATTTCCCCATTTTGTATAGAAATCTATTAATAATGTTTAATGGAATAGGTCTTGTGATCAACTTCCTTACATCACTTTCCACATAGTGCATAGGAAAAATTCCTTGTTCCAAGAAATTAGTGATGTATTCCATGTTCTTATGAATCCTAGAGACATGAAAAACATTAGCATATGATGATTCATCTTGAAGTTCTTCAGGATCTTCTCCATTACATATATGGCTTAATTGGTATAGTACTACATTCTCCCTCCCAAGATTCACATTGATTCAAAATTAGAACTCTTGAAAAAACATCAACAACTGAGATATTCTTCCTCCTAACATGGGATTATTTACCAAGTATCACAAAGCCTAGTGATCGGTAAATAATTTTAATGGTATGGATAAAAGTTAGTTATTAAACTTCTACAATACAAATATAATTTCTAGAGCTTCCCTTTATATAATCATATATTTTTTCTTAGAAAGTGAGATTTTTTGCCTTATAAATTGAATGGGATGGTCCAATCCTTCATATCCTAGTTGTGCAATAACATATCATACCTCAGTTCCTAAGGCATCAACATGAACGTGAAAAGATTTGCTCCAATTTGGAAAGATAAATATGGGAGATATTACCAATATTTATGTCATATCCAAAACATTTGTTTGGCACTCCTTAGTCCATTCAAACCTGGTATCTTTGCACAATAGATTTTCACAAGGATCAGATATAGTTACATAATCTGTTATGAATTTCTTGTAATATCATGTATGCCCCAAGAATGATCTCACCTCAGTAGATATTATATAAGGTGGAATGCCTATAATAACTATGTTATTATCTTGGTCTACCTAAATCCCACCAATGCATACTATATTCCACAACATAACACCAAAAGGTGTGAAGAATAGGCACTTCTTCAGTGTTAACACAATACGTAGAGCTAGACATCATTCCAATATCAACCTCAACTTGGATAGATGTTATTTGAAAAAATAAAAGATAGCCCAATCATTTAAGTAAACTTTAAATATAAATCATGGATGAAGTCTTTAAATGCAGTGACTACAACCTTAGAAAATATAGCATGGGCATTTTTCAATCCAAACAACACTACATTATATGCAAAAGATCCCCATTCTATTGTAAATGTGGTTTTGGATTGATATTCTGATATAATCAGTATCTGATGGTAACCATTGAACCCATCTATAAAAGATTAAACTTCATGTCCTAAGAGTGACTCCAAGACTTCATGTGTGAATAGAATTCAAAATGGATCATTAATACATGCATCATTTGTTAAACAATAATCCCCACACACTCAAATTTCTATGTGATTATCAGGTTAAACCACCATTGGGCTAACTTTTTCCACTGGATATATAATGCTTGCATATTGCATATGATCTAGTTCAAATTTTAATTTCAACTTCATGTTGGGATTTAACACGTACTCCTTTATCTCTATGTGCAACTCACCTAGGTAAGGGTATTCTCATTTCAATTATATGAACTTATTAATAAATACATCCTAATAATATCACAAGAGTTATAATCCTTATAATACCTCATATTTACAAGTTTTGGTGTAGAATCTATCCCAATATTCACTACCAAATTCTTTAATGGCTCTTGATTTTTTTGGATCCACTTGGAATAATTATTGCACCCTTATTTTCCCTTCTCACTTCTAAATATATAGATTTCATAGCTAATGATCTGGATTTTGTTCAGTGACTTTGACTTTGGGTTTCTCCACTTCTCACTTTGGCTCAAAGAATCCTTTCAAATGCAAGGCCTCATCACTGTAATTGAACTTATCCTATTGCTTCTCATCTATGATTATATTTTATGGTTTAATTAAAAAAAATCTTTATTTATTCTCCATATAACATTTCAAAGTTGCATTAATGTCATTAGTTATATCCTCCTACAAAATTAAGTCTAGTGTACTACTAAGATATTCTATTGGCCCATGACACAAGAAAATATTTAGATTCTATAGAACTTGGTTTATCATTGGGTTCTCATCCTTGAAAATAAATGTTTGAATAAAGTCTTGTTGGAACTATGACCAATTATTAGTCTCTCTTATGTGCTCTTGATGCATGTATTATGTTGTTGGGAGTGTTGTGTTTCTCTAAGTTTTTGTTAATTACATTCAGAATAAGAAGAAGAAACTAAGGTTAAAGATCTTGGAGTTTGTACGTTACCCAAATTAAGTTGCGCACCCTATCCAAGCATTGTAGGAGCTCCTCTTTGGCTATGGAGGAAACACCCATAGATAAGAATAAGACTTAAACAAATAAAATGTTAGAAGATGATATGGTGGACTGCCAAGCTACATGCTCAGTCTTGGAAGCATAAAGCTCCGTAAGGGATGACAGCCCACTATTTATGAAAAGAGTGTTGTATAAAAAGAAATGGTGAAAGACTAAGAAAGAGAAATAAAAATAACGCGTACCTATTCTTTGTAGTCAGTTTGTCATAGTCACCGACGTCGGTAGTCCTGTCGAGGTCAGTTGGTTAATGATGCTGACGTCGGTTAGGCTGCCGATGTTGGCAGGGGCAATGGGCCTTGGATGGCTTTCAGGGTTATATCTATGGTCGACAGAGGAGTCTAGAAGTTTAAATGTTTGTGCATGGTTGCAAGAAAGTGGATAAGCTCTGAGGAAGGGCAAAAGTAGAGGGTAGGTGTGAAAAGAGGATAAGGATATAGGGAAGGCTTTTCAACCTCTCCACGGAAGAAAGTCGGGTCTAGTTGATAGTATTTAGAAATAGTAAATAGAAACTAATTACTAATGTATTCTAAAATACTAAAATGAGACAGAATACTTAGCTCTTATTCAGTAAAGAATCAGAGGTGTTAGAACGCTTATTCCTATTGTGGTTGATGTTGAGGTCCTCATACAATGTTCCAATCCAACTTGGAGTGACTTGTGTAGAGTTTCTATAGCCAGGAGAGCGAAAGTCAAAGTCTGATGCTTGGTCTCAGAGTGTGCGCATCGATATGCAATAATCTGGGGGGGCCAACACAAGGTTAGAGTCTATCTTATGTAATCGATGTCAACAATCCCATCGGTGTTGGCCAATAGTTGACTGATGTCGGTGGCTAGAGAATGGGTAAAAGGGTTATTTTTAGCTCTTTGCCCATTTCTCCATCTACCAAGTGCATTTGCCATTGGAGAATGGTCAAAAGATGGATTTATTAGGCATGAGAGTTAGTTAGGAGGTTAGGATGGAGTGAGAAGAGATCTTAGGTAGTTAGGATGTGGAGGACTTAGTCTTATGGTGACTCATAGGTTAAGAAAAGGTCTTAGGGCGAGGTGTCCACGTGAGGTGTCCAAGGTGAGGTTATTAATTTAAAATAAATAGTTTATTTTAAATTAATAAGGTGTGTAAGTGTTTAGAAGGGGACCAAGGGGAGTCAACACAATATTGGTGTCTACATTTGCCCCTTTTTGTCTTATGGTTTGTCTTGACGAATTGCAAGACAAAAATAGATGTTGTTTGCCCGAGGTATGGGATGAGGTATTCCCCCTCAAAGCAGGAATCAAGAGAAGGGAACCTAAAATCAGGTGCTAATTTGATAAGCAGTGGATGAGTAAGGTGAGGTGGGAGTGTGAACACTACAATAGTTGAAATTGCACATATACCACTTCATGTGGTAGGTAGGTCAAATTGTCACAGGCAAGGTTGAGGAGTACTAAAATCAAAATAACCAGTCCTTAGCTTATTAGTGGTAGCTGATTGGGTTAAACGATCAAAGCAGTAGCTCTAATGGCTGAAGAGAACTAAAATCAAACTAACCGGTCCCCAGCTTTTTGGTCATAGCTAATTGGGTTAGATCGATCAAATTTGTAGCTCTAATGGTCATCGTGTCCCAAGTATCTAAGCTAGGAAGTGCTCCTAGAAAATATGAAAATGTCACAAATATTGGGGATCAACTTGGTCGTGATCTGACAATACATGTGAGGGGCATAATGTGGGGTGCATACAATTTGCTAACTATTCGTGAGGTAGCATATATGCAATCAAAACAACCAATGCTAAGTTGTCTCGAAAGTGGTCAGGGTCTGAGTAGATAGTCATGATCTCCAAGGTCATTAGTCAGGTCGGGTTGAGATATAAGTGATCTCAAGTGTAGTTTTTTGTGGTTAGGGAGATGTATGTGATCTCTAATGTGCACCATGAGAAGTCTGAGGTAACCTCTATAGTGTCAGGGCTAATTGTTTGGTCATGACTTTGGGTTGTTTTAAGTCGAATAGTTGGTCCATTGGGTAGACGGATGAACGAATGGCCGAGCTAACCTTAGAAGACCCCATGTCAACTGAGTGATGCCTATATAGCCCCTATTTTAAGGGCCTCAGGCCAGTGTAGTTCTCCCCAAAAGGCAAGAAGAGGGGAGGTTATGAATTGGTTATGTTAGAAATGATGAGTGTATGATGATGTTACAGCCTTTTCCATATTATGTGATGGTGTATGTTGTAACATAGGTTATGTGGTTTTTCATCCTTAGAAATTTTCCATATTTGTGATGGTGTATGCTAAAAATGAAATGATTTTATTTATGCTTCAGCAAGTTTCCATATTGGTGATGGTATATGCCTGACATAAAATGTGTTTGGTTGATAGTTGTTTTGGTTATGTTTGAAATGATGAATGTATGATGATGTTACAGCCTTTTCCTTATTGTGTGATGGTGTATGTTGTAACATAGGTTATGCAGTTTTTCATCCTTTGCAATTTTCCATATTCATGATGGTGTACACTAAAAATGAAATGAGTTTATTTATGCTTCAACAAGTTTCCATATTGGTGATGGTATATGCTTGACATAAAATGTGTTTGGTTGATAGTTGTTTTGGTTATGTTTGAAATGATGAATGTATGATGATGTTACAGACTTTTCCATATTGTGTGATGGTGTATGTTGTAACATAGGTTATGCGGTTTTTCATCCTTAGCAATTTTCCATATTCATGATGGTGTATGCTAAAAATGAAATGAGTTTATTTATGCTTCAGCAAGTTTCCATATTGGTGATGGTATATGCTTGACATAAATTGTGTTTGGTTGATTGTTGTTTTGGTTAGGTTGGAAATGATGAGTGTATGATGATGTTATAGCCTTTTCCATATTATGTGATGGTGTATGCTGTAACATAGGTTATGTGGTTTTTCATCCTTAGCAATTTTCCATATTGGTGATGGTGTATGCTAAAAATGAAATCAGTTTATTTATGCTTCAACAAGTTTCCATATTGGTGATGGTATATGCTTGACATAAATTGTGTTTGGTTGATAGTTTCCATGTGTATTATTTTCCATAGAAATGAATGTGAATGGGCTATGATAATTTATATAACACAAATTGTTATTTGCATTAAATAAATCATGATGTTATGTCGGTGGTAGAAAATGTTTTGGTTGTATGTGTTGGTATGTGATGAAGGTGAGAAGTGAAAGGCACGTTGCTCTTTCATTGACAAGGACTATAATGATAGCATAGATAGGGTTATTGTAAACAAAAGCCCTGTTCATGCATTACTTTGTTGACCATTGGTTTTTGTTAGAGAAGTACCCTAATCACTTGACGTTAAGTGAGCTCAAAATCCCTTGGGTATTTTGGGGAAATAGGTATGATTATGTGATATGTGAGGATAGCGTAACCTTTTTTTAGCAGGGATTACTTTGCCCCTTTTTATAGGTGACCCTGAGAATGAATATATGCAAGTTCATGACTTAATAATTTATCAGTCAATTTTTTATTTTTTTTTGTAGACTGATCAATGCGGGAAATCTACTTGGGGATGTTGTTTTTGTTTTGTGGTCATGTTGAAGCTGATTGGGAAGCTTTTGAGAAGGTGTTGTGTATGTAGCAAAATGTGGGCATAGCCACCCTTCGAGGGAGTGGTCTATATTTGGCTTTGTATGTTTTGCTACCTGTCCTTCAAGGGAGCAGTCTATTAATTATAGCAATAATGTAGTTGTCCTTCGAGGGAGCAGTCTACATTTTTAGTTTATGACCTTTGAATAGGCATCCTAGTTTTATATGTTTTGTTTGTTAACTAAAGTTTTAGTCATGGACTAGACTATAGAGGTTTAAGGGTTTCACTTTTATTAGGATAAAGCATTAATGCTTAAAAAAGGGTTAACTAATTATTATAAGGAAAAAGGGTTGAAAGGGATAAGAATGAGGATGACGGGGGTTGCTCAAGGGACGAGCTCAATTTAAATATCAATTGCATGATTCCTTGGTTAACAGTAGAATGGTCATAGATGTAAGGCATTAAGGGGCTCAGGTTCTAGCCGGCCTTCAAGGGAAGATAGACGATAAGTCCCTGATCCATACTTGTGCGTTATTATATAAGGTCCAAGCCAATTAGGAGCAAACTTGCCTATTTGCTTCTTTCCATATTGGTCACGTATTGGTTTTCTTTAAGGATGAGATCTCTTATTTTGAAATCTCACTCTTGTAGATTTTTGTTGTAGGCATGTTTTGGTCGATGCTTGGCAAAGGAAAGTCATCCTTTGGGCAAGCTAATTTGAGGGCATGATAGTCAGTACAAATTTGAATTCCTCCAGTTGCTTTTGTGATAGGGACAATGTTTGACACCCATTACAGATAATTAATGAGTTGGATAAATGAGACGAAGAAAAGATGTTGAAGCTCCTCTTTGATAAGGAGTGCAACGTGAGGATGCATCCTGTGAAGCTTTTGCTTGACAGGCTTAGTTGTAGAGGGCAAGATCCTGATCTTCCAAGTTGTAGTCTAGAATCTCAGAATCACTGAAGGTGACGGAGGCAATGGTGGGTAACGATTTGATTAAAGTAGCCAGTGGTTGGGGATCTTCCAGTTGGACCTCCACTACCTATAAAGCTTTGATAAATGCTTGGCAATGTTGTGGATAGCTTTGAATTAGGTCATACAAAGACATCTTCATAGGGGTTTGGTGAAATTGTTTCACCATGGAGTCATGAATTGACTTGGAAGATATTAGTTGAGATGTGCCAAAGGTAGAAATATTGGGTTTTGGTGGTTGAGAAGGCTTGGCGAATGAATATGTCCAAGCGGTAGAGACTTGCTCTTTTCCTTTATCCTTCAGAGTTTGAGACCTGGTGGCCACATTAATGGTGTTGATTTCAAATAAAGGGGGAGAAGGTGGCAGATGGATCATAGTCTAATGATGGTATCCCGATGAAGGTGAGGAGGTTTGGGAGGCATGGGATGGTGTCAGTAGTTTGTCAAAAGGGTGGTCAAGAGGATCCTTGATGAGAAGGGTGTCATTTTTTAGGTGTTGATGAATGACAACCTTAAGAGCATAGCAACGCTCAATGTCATGCCCAAGTGTGTGATGATATGCATAGATTTTAGTGTCATCGAACCAAGATGGTTTTGGTCTGAGAGGTTGGTATGATTTAATGGGTAGAATAACAATGCTAAAAGACTGCAATAATCAATGTAATAGTGAAGCATAGGACCCCACTAATAGGCCTACACTCTTTGTTGTAGTTGGGGTTGACAACTTCTGTTTAGGAGTTGTAGGAGGATTTTTTTGCACCACTTTTTTAGTTGGTGGTGTGGCCACACGCGTAGATGGCACTTTCATGGTGAGAGGTGTCAATTTTTTTGGAGGAAATATATGTTTGATGGGTAGAGGGAGTAATGGAGGCAATTTTTTTTTGTGATGTGTTGGAGTTGGGAGCACTCCTATTAAAGTAGATGGATGTGGACCCAAGATAAAGGGTAATGGTGAAGGTGGGGGAGGCATTCTTCAACATGGTTTAGCAGCCTTCTTTAGTTTGGTGTGAGGACCACTACTGTGCGAGGCAAGGTTCAAGTCTACCTTCACTTGTGGGTGAGTGAGGTTTGATGCAGGGTGAACACCGAGAGATCTAATCTGCTTTGGCATGGTGGCTGCCTGCGAGGTTTTAGATTCAAGTGTGGAAGGCTGAGCTTCTGATGATTTAAAAGTGGAAACCCGCTCCTCATCAGAGACTTTGAGGTGAATTGTCACAAAAGGGTTGGCATTATAATGCAAAGTGGGATGTGTAAGATAAGGAGCCTTAAGTCACTCCCATAATGCCTCATGTTTTAGATTCCTAGAATGGAGAAATCCTAAGTTTTTTTCCAATCAAGACAAGGGTTTAGGTGATGTCACATGAGGTCTTATAGTCATTATTTTGGAGGATTTAGGTGATTGCAAGAGTGGAAACATGTTGGATGCAACAATCTCGGGCCAAAGGTGAGAGAAAACCGTCACCAAGTCTTCTTCGGCTAAGGTGGGTGAGGTGGCAAGTTTTTCTCTTAGTGGAGAAGGGATTGGAGAATTTGGTTCTTCAAGTGGATAAAGAGCAGGGATGATCATGGCTTCTACGTGTGGTCGAGGAGTGGGAAAAGTATGATCCTCCATTGGTAATAGGAAGGATGGGGGCGGGTCTAGTGGTGTTGGTATCGTCAAAGCATCCTCCAACATGGGAGAGGTCAAAGTAGACTCTCCTACGTGTGAAAGAGGAGTGGATGGAGGACTATTTTCCATCAGTGGAGGACAAATAGGAGAGGAAGGCTCCTGTAAAGGGTGAAGTAGAGGGATTATGGCCCCTTCTACAAGAGGGTGCGGGGTATGAATGGTAACTTCTTCCACTGGTAGAAGAAGAGGGAAGGTTGGGGAAAGACGAATAGGTAATATGGGTTCCTCATAAGGTAGAATTATGTGTGGAGGACGTGTTTGATGTCGTGGGGGTGATATGGGTAGAATAGGCTCTTCTACCTGTGGTGGAGAAATGGGTTAACTAACCTCTTCAGACTGAAGGAGAGGTTGGTTAGGAATAGAAGGAGAAACCATGTCGATCGTGCATATATTACACTCTTGGGGGTCATCGGCCATGGTCTAAACATTGTTTTGACTAGGGGGATGGTTAGAAAATGGTTGCCTAAAGACATCCATGTTTTGGTTGGCCGGTGCATTAGGGTTATCCAAAACAAGGTCCCCTTTGTCTAACATGTCTTGAACAATGTTTTTAAAGGTTTTACAATTGTCTGTGTCATGACCATTGACACGGTGATAGTTACAAAAGTCATTTTCCCTCTACCATGCAAGGATGGCTTGTGAGGGGTTAAATTGGATAGGTTGGATTTGAGGGAGATTGAGGACCCCTTATTTTACTAGTTTATCCAATACTAAAGTGTATGATTCTCCTATTGGAGTGTATTGATGTTGTATATACCATTTTTGGAATTGTTTTGTAATGATTTGTGATGTGGAGGGCTCAGATTGGTTAGTTATGGTAGAAGATGATGATCTAAGTACCACAGTGTTTGTTGATCCCTTGGTCTTGGAATGAGAAGAATAAGATTTGAAAGAAGGGTCATTGGATTTTGTGTTGGTATTTTTACTACATAGTTTGACCTTATCTTCTTCGACCACATGGAGTTTAAGCTTTTGGGCCATGGTGAAAGCTTCATCAAATGTGCAGAATGTTTGAACCCGCAAAGTGGATGAGATGTGCTTGGCACATGATCTTGAAAAGAGCTCAATGAGCTTAGGTTGAGGTCATGAAAAGGAGAGTTGGTTGATTAAACCTCTCCAATAGGCAACGAAGTCAGCTATTGATTCATCATCAAATTGTCTAATAGAATAAAAGTCTATGATGGAGACCTTGGTGATGTTGATTGAAAAGTGGTCAAGAAATAGCTGAGCTAGTTGAGTGAAGGTAAAGAGAGAATGACTGGTAATAGAACTATACCAATCAAGGGTGGTGCCAGAAAGTGACATGGGGAACATGCAAAGTAATAATGTATCATCGTGTGATATGAGGTAGCAAGCATGTCTAAACACTCGTAGATGTTGTTGTGGGTCCTCTTTACTCTGAAAGCAAATAATTTTGGGAGTTCCCACTGGTTAGGGTATGGTCGAATAGGAACTGAAGGGTGGATGGGTTCATTGTAGATTTTTTCATATGAAAGAACATTCCTCAAACCTAAAATGGATGTCTCAAGGTTGGACATCTTATCCATCAGCATCTTTATTATATCGGTAGATGGATTGGCATGAGGGGCACCCCCTAGGTTATAGGGTACTTGGAAGGCATTGGGAGGGGTGTATGATGTACTTGGTTGCATTTGTATAGGTGCAACATATTGGTAATTCATCATAGCGACTGATATTGAGGTCAAAGGGGCTTGTGCCATAAAGTTGGAGGGCACAACTTGACTAAATGCCGCCAATGGTGGTTGAATGGTGGCAACACTAGTTAAATGATAGGTAGTCACTCTTGTATTCATAGGTGTAAGAGTGGGTGGGATAGAGACAATCAAGTTTTGAAAAGGTGTCAAACTTGGTTGAATTATTTTTGGTTGAGGGGGTACAAAAACCCCGATGGAGGTAGGTCCAGAAATAGAAGGGGAGGCCAAATCTTGAACATTAGCCATGGTTAGGTTACTAGTTGAGGCAATGGCCTAAGTGACCATAGGTTGGGTAATGGAGGCTGTTTATATTATTACCGTTTCAACCAAGGAAGTTGGCATCCTATAAATAGGGTTACCTAAAGGATCTCGCATTTGGCATCTAGCGAGATAATGTTGGAGAGTCTTGACGTTATGGTCAAGGAATCTCTCAAAGGCTTGATCCCCTTCGGGGACAATAGGAGGTTGATTAGGGGTAGGTTGGATAGGAGTATGCTCAGTATCTAAAGTATACTCCATTAGAGGACTTGGTACGAAGGGTGAAGGTGGGAGTGGCTATTAACTTGTGTGGTCAATAAGAAATTTGGCTTGACTGCGTGTTAGAACCATTCAAAGCGAAATGGATTTAGGTTTCAAAAATTGTGTTTTAGTTCCAAAAAAATAGAATTTGTGTTTAATAGCAAGAAAGTCAAGTTTTAAGCTTGTTGTTTGGGATGAAAAGTTGTTGACAGTGACCGACGTTGGTTAAAAAAATTGATGTCGGTGAATATATGTTGCCGATGTCGGTGAAAAGTTGTTGCCAACGTCGGTGGAAAAGTTGATGTCGATTTCTGTGTAATTCCAGAAACACAGAAAATTGATAGTTTTTAAAGGAAGAAGAAATTCTGAGTTGTTTTTGAACTTCAAAATAATGCGACCTCACCAGCTCAAACAATCAAATAAGAATATATGAATATATGAATAGGCAAGCAATCTCTAAAATGTTAAATTCCTAGGAATAAATTTTAGAGTCGTGGTGGCTTATGCCATAGAAAAATGTTTTTGGGAATTGGGCTTGTAGAACGGGTCCTAGAGAGGAAGTCTATGGATGGTTTCAGGTTAGTTATGGTGCTCAAAATATTTTTCTTAGGTTCAGTACATGGCCTGATGCTGGGGCTTGCTCCCTTCACTTCGCGAACCCAGAGCTAAGATGGGCCACTTAGCCAATATATGCTTTGCCTATAGTTTATACTCTGCCAGAGAACAGAGTGGGTTCTCCTCTTGGTGGTGAAATCCAAGTAGGATCGCTAGGTAGGGTAAGGTATCCACTCGGTGATGAAATCCTAGATGGGCCTTATCTCAGGTAAGTTTAAATGTTTAATTTGATGTGATTGTGATCTGGTTGTGTAACATTTGTGCACTACAATTTATTCATAATGCTTTTAATTACTAAGTGGGCTAAATATGCATGCAAGCAAGAATGAAATGCAATTATTTTTTAACCCAAATTGAAATATGTTTGTTCAAATGCAAACAATTGGAGAAAAGGTTAAGAGTATGAATTTTTCACTACTCTAAGATGCAGGGAAGAAGTGACAAGAAGAAAAAGAAAGATGTTCTTTTTAACTTGTGCTAATGGTTTCTTTTTAAAACACAAAGATAAAAGAGATGATGCAAGAAAAGGATATTTTCCTAATGCAACTATATGAAAATTTTCTTTTTAGAAGAATGAACCCAAGGAAAACTCCAGGGTCCCACCGGGTGTGCCAGAATGTTTCTCTAAGTTTTTGTTAATTACATTCAGAAGAAGAAGAAACTAAGGTTAAAGGTCTTGGGATTTGTACGTTACCCAAATTAAGTTGCGCACCGTATCCAAGCGTTGTAGGAGTTCCTCTTTGGCTGTGGAGGAAACACCTATAGATAAGAATAAGACTTAAACAAAGAAAATGTTAGAAGATGATATGGTGGACTACCAAGCTACATGCTCGGTCTCGAAAGCGTAAAGCTTTGTAAGGGATGATAGTCCACTATTTATGAAAAAGAGTGTTGTATAAAAAGAAATGGTGAAATACTAAGAAAGAGAAATAAAGATAATGCATACCTATTCTCTATAGTCAGTCTGTCAAAATCACCGATGTCGGTAGTCCTACCGAGGTTAGTTGGTTAATGATGCCGACGTCAGTTAGGCTACCAATGTCGGTAGGGGCAATGGGCCTTGGACGGGTTTCAGGGTTATATCTATGGTCAACAAAGGAGTTTGGAAGTTTAAATGTTTGTGCAGGGTTGCAGGAAAGTGGATAGGCTCTGAGGAAGGGCAAAAGTAGAGGGTAGGTGTGAAAAGAGGATAAGGATATAGGGAAGGCTTTTCAGCCTCTCCACAGAATAAGTCAGGTTTGGTTGATAGTATTTAGAAATAGTAAATAGAAACTAATTACCAATGTATTCTAAAATACTAAAATGAGACAGAATACTGAGCTCTTATTTGGTAAAGAACCAAAGGTGTTAGAACGCTTATTCCTGTTGTGGATGATGTTGAGGTCCTCGTACAATATTCCAATCCAATTTGGAGTGACTTGTGTAGAGTTTTGTAGTTAGGAGAGTGAAATTAGAAGTCTGATGCTTGGTCTTAGAGTCTGTGCATCAATATGCAAGAATTTGAGGGGGGCCAACTCAAGGTTAGAGTCTAGCTTATCTAACCGATGTCGATAATCCCACCAGCGTCGGCTGATAGTTGACCGACGTCGATGGCTAGAGAATGGGTAAAAGGGCTATTTTTAACTCTTTACCAGTTTCTCAATCTACTAAGTGCATTTGTTGTTAGAGAATAGTCAAAAGATGGGTTTATTAGGCACGAGAGTTAGTTAGGAGGTTAGGATGGAGTGAGAAGACATCTTAGGTAGTTAGGATGTGGAGGACTTAGTCTTAGGGTGACTCATAGGTTAAGAAAAGGTCTTAGGGTGAGGTGTCCAGGTGAGGTGTCCAAGGTGAGGTCATTAATTTAAAATAAATAGTTTATTTTAAATTAATAAGGTGTGTAAGTTTTTAGATGGGGACCAAGGGGGGGTTGACACAATATTGGTGTCTACATGTTGATAGTGTATATCTAAATACATATACACAATATTTGGGTCATATACCTTGCTCAAACCACACGTATAAAAACCTATGAAAATGCATCTTTAGATACTACCCTTCTTCTAAAAAATGGCCAGTGTTTATGGATGGTATATTATATTTGGAATTGCACTCATAACAAATCACAAACCGCATTCCATTATAACTAGTTTATTATAAGCCTTGCCCACCAAGTCACAGTAGTTCCATCTAGTGCATAGTTTAGTGCACTTAAACTCTAGTATATATTTGGTACATGATATTATAGTCTAAAGATGAATGGATACAAGTTGTCATTTACAAAATACTGAGGTATTTGGCATTATGTAGCAAAGACCATGTGCATTGAATGTACCTCATGATCTTCTCTCACCTAGCTCAACATGTGGGTGTATGAATCACCACTTATTAAAGACACCATATCCTAGAGTAAAATATATTATTTGTAGAGCCATATATTCCATATTTTTCAAACCCACTTTTTACAATAAATGCACTTCAAACCTAATTGGTGATGGTACAAATGGTGAAATATAGTCTTCATTTTTGAATTATATAATTAGAGCCTTTGGTATCATAGTTCTAAAAAAAATTGTTCATTCCTTTATGGATACTATTGAGGATCTAATTTTGGATGGAAATTTTGATATTCTATAGCCTACAGCTCATTAGGACTAGATTCAGTGCCCAATTTCAACCAGTTATTATTCATGTAGACAAAGGGTGAATCCATATCTTTAGGTATAATATAGGGTTTTCTCTCATATTTATTGAGGGGGATAATGATAATTTTATCCCCTTGGTGTGCCACAAGTTAATTTCACACTTTATTGATGGTCATCTAACCATTGTAAGCCCATTTATTACTAATCATCATAGGGTATTATGTTTTGTTAGTCTTCATATCAATTAATTCAAAATCTCCTTGTAAGCTTAGATCCACAAATTTGATTTCCACATCTTTGAAATGACCAATAGGTTATACCCTACCATAGTTTATGAGGCTTAGTGTTATTAGACTATAAAAGAGTGTTGGTCATCCAATATCTTCCCATATAGATTGAGAGATCATATTGGATGTGTTTCTAAACTAAAACACAATATTTAGTAATTCATACCCTACCAACTCAATATTTATATGAGAGTCAACATCTTAGGGCTTCTTATTTTTCACATAACATACTACCTTGTCAATGCATTGTTGACCCCTCTTTGCACAATCTAAAAATTTATGCATAAGGTATGTAATATTATATGATATGTCTTCATTTCATAGAGTAATTAGGAGTTTCATAAGATTAGTCAAATAAGTAAGTACTCCATCCTATCACATGATGCACATAATTTTCCTATGCAACATCAATGGTTGTAGTATCACCTTAAGATGCAACCCATTGTTGAGTGTTCCATAAAACCTAATATACTTGGTACATCAAACTCGTTTATATCACAAGATGAAGATATTTATCCTACTAGACCTTCTTGATTTACATTTCACATATGCTTTTCTCTTTTTTGCTTTTCCAATGTTGGAGAATCCTTAGTGTGGTTTTGTTTTAAAACTCTATAATAAATGCAATACATTTGCCTCTATGGGTTAGTGTGGAATTTTTTTCCAAAGTGTTTATACTCCCCATAAAATAACATACAATTGGTTGACATTCTTGTCATTCATCCTATCTAAGATTACCACCCTGGTAGCCTCCTATATATATATATATAGTCTTTATTGGAAGACCCAGCTTAAATGTTGTGATCTATCATATCCCCCTTGACCCTAAGAAGAACCCAAACCCTATTATTTTTGTCCATCATATCCTCCATACATTATTTAAGGAGAATATGGATCCCACCCTAATTTCTGTCATTGAGGCAACACAAAGTTCCATGGTTGTTAGTATTATACATATGAGGGGGTCCATCCCACCTGATATTGAGGAGATAGAGGATCCTATAGTGTCCAACCTATGAGATCATATGGTTGATATTGAGATAAAATTCTACATTACAAAAGTCATGTCTACATCTAGGTTTGGGCTTGGCTTTAAAGATGGAATTTATTGTGCCATCACTTTGAAGACATTTCTAGTGATGTCTTCCTTCAATTATTGGAGTTCTTAATATTTCTTGTCATCATGATTATGTGACTTACATAATTTATAGTACAATTTATGAGGTTATTAAATATACTATTGTAATAAATAACATTTTATAGTCATATGCCCTATTACATGATAGATTTTATATAATTCTATCTTAAATTTTGGGAAATCATTTCTAAGGTACCCCTTTTCCCACATTCCATGTAATATAGGCCTATATTAGGCCTAATACTTTAATGTATCTCCTCCATATTTCAAAACATAACATCAATCTTTGCATTCATTTTTGACGTGGATTGTGGGCTATTTCCATAATCATATATTTGTTTCACACATAGCACAAGTGCTCAATCATATGCCATATTATCAAAATACATCTCTAAACCTAATTTGAGGTTATTGGCGTTTTAAAAACCATGCATTCATATCTTTATCTTGGAACTAAAATCCTACCTTATTCATTACATTATAAAATTGTAATCATTTATCTGGTTTTTATCAAATCTTTTTTAGATCTTAAATTATTTAACTCACATATTTATTTACATTAAATTCACATATCAACTCATCTTTGACATCAAAAAAAATTAGTTTTATAGTATCTATTTTGTATATTAACTCTAGAGATATCTTGGTTAGAACTCCTATAAGATCTCATTTCTTTATATCATTAGTAGTTAAATTGTTAATCTTCCACTTCATTTCACAAGTTTGAGATGCTAGTTAGGGTTAGTAGACCCATCACATAGTGTGAGAGTGATAAAAATGTGTGCATTAAGAACCATGCCTCATGTGTTTCACTTGAAACTATTGGTGGTGGTGGTCTACTAGGCTTGGACAATGTCTTGAGACTTGGTGAAACCTAGAATCTTGCCTTAATCAATTTCTTACTATCCAACACTTTCTTGGTATCTACATTATATTTCCTAAGTTTATCTATAAAATAGTCAAACCAAGTACTGTTTCTACTAATGTCTACACTTTTTATTCTTTATGATGATAAATTAGGCACATGGTATGTGTACCCTTGAAGTGAACAATCCATGTCTATAAATTTTGTTGTACAATAACTTGAACCTACTTTAATCTTGTGACTTAGCATAACTTATTTAAAATACTTCTCCTCTTCTCCAAAAAACATCATCTCTTCTAGTTTCAAGTTAAAATTTACCTTCTAACTAATATACTTGATCCTCTTTTATCCTTCTACTTTCTTCCATTTACTCAGCATCTTTATCTCTCTATGTTCTCATCTATGCCTTCTCTTCTCTCAATCCCTATCATTTCCTTTTCCTCATATTTTCCAGCTTACATTCTCTCCTATGAGCTCTCATTCATTCACTATCTTCTACATTGTCTACCCTACTTATACTTGTACCTATATTAGGATTATTCTATTTATTCCATATTCTTTATTGTCACAAGTCTCACTCTAACCCCATAATTCTCTTTTCACGATGCTTCTCTATGCCCTCCATATTTTAGGTTTATATTCAAGCTTTCCTTCTTAGTTCCTCATCATTCAATCCATTATTGAACACATCCCCATAATGCCCAAATTAACTACTCCATGTTGGTAGGGGCAGACACCATGGCCTTTTTTACAACCAAGATTTTCATAAGAGTAGGTAGTTGTTACATAAAATTTCCTCTAATTTCTCACAAATAGGTCATGTGTAACCTTGAATGAAATACAGACATGTATAACAAATTCAATGATGTAACCGTTAATGTTATTTTTTACCCAATGATCTATTGCATGAGTCCAATCATTATCAAACTTATATAGGTTTTCTATTCTCTCTTCCATCCAAAGTAAGAATTATGTTTTTCTTGGTTGAAAACAATAGTATTTGAGTTTTGATAACCACACAACTAGTAGTCTAGGAAATTTGCACCAAAATTTTCATATATTTCATCGTATATATGCTCATGAATAACTTCTTGTGTAGAGCTTCATATTCTTTTCACTTCATCTTCTTCAAAGTTGTGAATTATTTCATCAAGCCATCATTTTTAGTCTTTATGTATTAGTAACCATATCAAAAAAAATTAATATTTCATGTTCACCACACCATTGTTATCAAAGGTTCCTGAAAACCCCATCAGAACATGCTAATTTATATTTTATGTACAAATTAGGAAATAGGAATAGAACACAATCATCGATATAAAACAAGCAAAGTATTTTCTTTAATTTAGAATTATATATTTGTATATGAATCATAGATGAACATAAATTAAACCTTCCTTAGTATTATTAAATTATTAAATATATTAATTAAAACATAACATTCACTATGCACATAAGGATAAAATACATTCAAGAAAACCATCATCAAATATGTATATGTTCAAAACTCCTTTCCATTACAAGTGACCACTATATCTATAATTTTTAAATACATTATCACTTTGCATTCCATCTTATTGATTTGGGTGTGAATGAGTCCTTTCATAATTTCCATAAACTTTTAGAATTCTAACATAGGTCAAAGACATCCAAAATATAGTACATTATACCAATTGATATATATCACACACTTGTCCTTCATCTACATGCTATGATTTTATAGTTCTATTCTACTATCAACAATCACTCTCTTTGATTTGAATAATTTATTAAACCATTTCATTATGCCTTTTATTGAATTGGTAATGCATGGAAAATAATAAGCAACAACAACCCATCATATATTGATCAATGAAGTACAGTTTAAATACATTCATTCTAAGCATAATTTGATTATTTTAGAATGAATACAAATGTATTTATTCAAAAAATATAAAAATATACAAAGGCCTTTAGTCAAATAAAAAATTATTACCCAATTATCCATTGCACAAGTCCAATCATTATCCAACTTCCATAGGTTTTATAGTCTCTCTTCTATTCAAACTAATAATTATGTTTTTATTGGTTGAAAACATTAGTATTTGAGTCTTAGTAACCACACAGCTAGTATTCTATGAAGTTCACACAAAAAAATCATATATTTCATCATATATATGCTCATGAATAACTTTTTGCATAGCTCTTCATATTATTTTTGCTTCTTCTTCTTATAATTTGTGAATTCTTTCATCAAGCCATCATCCCAAGTCTTTATGTCTTGGTAACCATCTCAACATGTTTTAATCCTCCACGTTCACCACACCATTATTAGCAAAGGTTCCATGAAAATCCATTCAAACATGTTAATTTATATTTTATGTACAAATTAGGAAATAGGAACAAAACACAATCATGAATACAAAATAATCAAAGTTTTTTATTCACTTAAGAATTAGATATTTGTATAAGAATCATATATGAACATAGATAAAACCTTCATTAATATTACTAAATGATTAATCATATTTAAGCAAAACATAACATACACTACGCACATTATAAAGATACAATATCTTCAAGAAAACCATCATCAAATCTGTATATGTTCAAAACTCCTTCCCATTAAAAGTGATCACTATATATAGAATTTTAAAATTCATTATTGCTTCACATTCCATCCTATTGATTTGGGTGTGAATGAGTCCTTTTGTATTATAAAAACTTTTTTAATTCCAACATAAGTCCAAGACATCCAAAATATAATACATTATACTAATTGATATCTATCACACACTTGTCATTCATATACACTCTACAATTTTGTAGTTTTATTCAACTATCAACAATCACACTCTTTGATTTGACCAATTTATTAAACCATTTGATTATGCCTTTTATTGATTTGGAAATACATGAAAAATAATAAGCAATGAAAACCATCATTTATTGATCAATGAAGTACAGTTTAGATACATCAATACTGGGCATAATTTTATTCTTTTATAATGAATACAAATCTGATTTTTAAGATATTAATAATTTAAAATTTATAAATTAGGAAAACCTGAGTCAAACTAGGGTTTAGACAAGAAGACAAAGAGGTCAAGTTCATCAAATGTTTAACCCTTTTTTGAAGGTATGCAGGGTTAAAGGGGTATAATAACCTATACATAAGGATGAATAAGACTATTCTAGAGTAGACCAATTAATTGAAAACTTAGATAAATAAATATTCTAAATTAAAGAATTGAGATATGATAAATGTTGATGATTTAAAATTGTGCTTGATTCTAATCAACAACAATGGGAAATTTCAAGATATGGGACTTGCGTCTTGAAACAACCTCAAAATTTTTAAGAAGTTATTTCTTCTCTATATTAAGTATATACTGGGAAAAGGGATAGGAATTTAAATTAGAAACACAAATGCAAGAAAGGAAATCTAATCTATGGCAATGCCCCTGAATGTAATTCGACCTTAATCCTAAGCACAGTGAGACTATATGTAGGATTCATTTCCATTTAAGAGCAAACAAGTGCATGATCAATGTAAAAGATGGAAACAATAGAAACAGAGGCTCACAGTATAGACTAATTTTACTGTGACATAGAAAATGTCAACAAAGGCATAGGGTTCAATCTTCTTATTTGAATTTTACAGTCATATAAGAGGCACAAAAACACATACAGTTATATAAAATTTTCAACTCAAGAAAATGAGACAAAAGAAAATGACACTCCTATTCACAGCTCTAGAAAGTCTACAGCCTAGACTACTTTTGCAAATGATACAAAAAATATCAACAAAGGCATAGGATTCAATATTCTCATTAATTCTCCAGTCACATAAGAGGCACAAAAACATGCACAGTTACATAAACCTTTCAACTTGAGAAGATAGAATAAAAGCAAACGATATTACTTAGTCACAGCTTTAGAAAGTCTAAACTTGTTACAATAATTCTCTCTCAAAATTCTCTCTGATAATTGATTATCCCCCTTTGGTGACCTCTGCACCCTTATTAATAGCCTTGGATCCCTTCTATATTGTCTGCTTGTTCCCAATCTAATGGCCCAAATGAAATCTAACCGAACTGGAAGTGTCTAACAGAAGATATCTTATAGATTCTAAAATGCTTTGTTCTTCTAGTAGTTCATTGGCAGAAATAGATTGCAGGATGCTCCCTTCTCTTAAACTCTAGGTAACACTTAGCCAATTTCTTCTTATTACTTTAGGAAACATCAGAGGATGACACTTGTCGTGTTCCGCAGCACCCATCGAAGACATGCGGCACTTTCTGCGTAACTTATACTCTTTTGTGTCTTTGCTCAGCCATGTTATGCCTTTGACACTTATCGCTATTTGCTTCCTTGAAACTTCAATAGCTTAAAAGAAAATAAGATTCACAGCATTTCTTACCCGAGCAACTTGAAAAGGAGCATAGGGACAAATGGCAATCTCTGCTTGCTTTAACAAAGGATATGTGGTAGTCTCCGCTCTATTTAGCAACCCTTTTAGAAACATGTGGAAGATGACACCTGGCATTCTTTGCTTTACTCTATTTATACCATAGAAACAAATAGGTATCATTTCACATTTCCACAGATAGCGACACTTGGTGGCTTCTACTTGCTTAAGAAACAAAACTTGGGACCCACCACCATCTTTGCTATATCGGTGGAGCAAAATGAAGATAATTAGGATTGTGACATGTGGTACATTTTGCTTCTTTTAGCTGGGATATGTGGCACCTTCCTTCACTTTTAGAAAATCAAAATTGAGACCTTCCTCTATTGCCACTTGGCACTTTTCGCCTGATCTCGATACTTAGCTTTGAAACCTTTCATTGAAAAGGGATGAAACATGGGTGCCGATATGAAACATAGATGTCAACACTTGTCACGTTCCAATGAGTTATTATGGGACACGTGGTAAGTTTTGCATTTCATATCGAAATATGAAAGGTGCCTCGAAAAGTGACACTTAGCAGCTTCTGCTTAACTCAAACACTTAGAGAAAATGAATTAAAAGGAAATTAGAGCTCGCGTTCTGTTTCCAAAACTTCACCATCTCAAACAGCAATTTGGATCATCCACTATTAAAAATTAGAATGAAACATAGAGTATTTTTTACTCTATAGTTATTGGTGACCCCAAGGACTTTTGAGCATGCTCAAAAAGAATCTACAACTCTTTCATGATCTATAATTGCTAGAAAACATAGTTTTAACTAAAATGTTTCAAATAGATTTCATTTACAGCAATCTCTTCAGGTTCACCTTCCATCATTTCTAGCTCAAATGAATTTTTCTGTTTACATGCCTGAATTTTATAAGGGCCAGTCCATAATGCTTCAAACTTAGTGTGTTGACCTAGTTTGGCGGCTCTTGCATCCCATTTTAAAACAATTGAGCCTGTTTCAAAATGGGGATTTGAAGTCCTTTTATCAAAATAGTCTTTAACTTTTTTTTTATGCTTTATCAATGAATCATGTGTTGCATCTCTCTTAAATGTAAATGAATCCTACATATAGTCTCATTGTGCTTAGGATTAAGGTCGAATTACATTCAGGCGCATCGCCATAGATTAGATTTCTTTTCTTGCATTTGTGTTTTTTATTTAAATTCCTATCCCTTTTCCCAGTATATACTTAATATAGAGAAGAACCAGCTTCTTAAAATTTTGAAAGTTGTTTCAAGACGCAAGTCCAATATCTTGAAACTTCCCATTGTTGTTGATTAGAATCAAGTGCAATTTTAAATCATCAACATTAAATATAGAAAGTACACTCAAAACAATAATTTGATTGCATAAAAATAAGATTGAGATAATAATTAGATTATCTACAAATATATAAATAGATCTAATAATTGAAAAGGTGTAAATAAGCAGGGAAAAGATTAGGATACAATCATCAGATTATGGAAATGTTATTTTTGGAGGCCTAGACACTGGTGTTGACTTATGGAAATTTGCATTGATGCTTCTATCCTGATCTCAATGTAATTATCCTATACAAAATATTTATTACATTGTGAAGTGACCATATGGAGACTTTTGGTTTTTTAGTCATCTTTCTATTGATGTCTCTTATTTGTCACATTGGATATTGATGACTATGTGTGGATCAAACCCCAACTATTCACTTTAGGTCTTTATTCCTTTCCAAAAATGGGTTAGTGGGCTCACAATGTCGACCCAACCTCAAGAATCCCTTTATCAATGAGTTATCCCTACATAGCCAATACTCCAAGGAGGGACTTAAACTTATGTAGTTATCCCCTAGGTGTTTGCTTGTGTGCGCATAAAGGTACAATATACTATATGCAAAGACATGCAATTATCTAGCTTGTAACTTGAAAAATATTACTCATGGGATATTCTTTGAATACTTCAACCCTATAATATGACTGCTCCTATGACTGATATGAAAATAAGGAAGAATAGGATAGTGAAATTCAATTGTGCAATTAATTGAGTGAGTTTAAACAGGTTCTTTCCTACTATTTGATGAATAAATAATGAGTAGACTTAGATTTGTATTTATACCACACCTTTAAAAAATATCTCATGCTAGGGTTCAATAATACAAATAGGGAAATGCCTATGATTTTAAATATTTTCAAATTAGATGACTTTTATGGATTGGATACTTGATAATAATATATACACTTGTGTTGACTAAGTGTCCATATGTGGGAGGTAAGTGTCTGGTAGGCTAGGAAGTTACTGAGGATCTAAAACTAATAGTGAAGGATATATTAAAAGGTTTAAGTTTTCTATATAGTGCAAGAATTATGGGTCACCAAAAATGATTAGGTCAGACTATAATATAAATAATTAGGTATAATGAGATTGCGAATGTGAACCTTTCAACAACAAAAAAGTCTAGAACTGAAGGTTAGGGCTTTGATAGGTATTTATCAAATACACAAGATTGAAATATTATATAAATTATATTTTAGTATATATAAATACACCCATGTTTTTAAAATATCATTAGATGTTCCTTCTTAATAACATAAAGTCACATGTATAAAAATACTTACTCACATCATCCAAACATATTCCAAATTATATTAAACGATTGTAAATGACAATCCATAACTAATTTGGATATTTTGAAGTTCAAAATATTTTTTATATAAAAAAAATTGTAAACTCGATTAATTATTAGTATTCTATAATAAATTTAAAAATTATAAATATTTTCCATAAATGTGAAAATGATATTTTACATATTTACAAAAAATCAAAGATTAAAAAAACTCATGAAAAATGAATTTACATACATTTTTAATTATAGATAATTTTATATACTTCATAATTTCATTAAACAAAATAATGTATGCATCATCAACATAATTAAAATCATTTATAAAATATATATCCCTAAAAAATTTAATACTGAAAACATTTATATTAAACACTATAAGCATCACAACTAAACCAATTTATTAATAAGTTTATCCCATACAACAACATACCCAAGATGATTGTCACTAAAAACATTTATATTAAACACTATAAACATCACAACTACATAATTTTAATAATAATTTTATCCCATACAACAACATAGCCAAGATGATTGTAAAAACAAATGTCTACCATGAAGATTGTGTGTGTTCTCATTGGAAAAAATGAAAATACTACAATAGCAAATAAACAAGAGTAAGATATATGTTTATGCATTTTTGATGGTCCAATAATTTTATTTACATCGAATATATTCAAGGCATAAACAAGAGAAGATAGCCTCAACCAAGATGAGAAGATAGCCTCAACGAACATCTAACTTTAGAAATACAAACTTAAACCGTTAGTATTATATCTAATCACACCAACATGAAAAGTTGTAAAATTTAAGCCATAAATTGAGCTTACCCTGGAACAATATAACATAATGCTTCTCTTAATAGTAATTTTTTTTTCTTTAAATTATTTATAGCTTCTATCTCTTAGGAACATCTAATGGAATTAAAGTTGGTTTGTGTAAGGAAAAAATAATAATTCAGACAATATTTTCTATTTTATATAAAATTACACGCATTAATGGAAATAAATGAAAAATAAAAGGAGTAGTTATAAGGTAACCAAACATATAAAATATAGGATATGCATTTATAGTTATACTTAAAAATAAGTTTTGTAGAAATATTTATTAGCTTTTCGAAAAAAAATTAAATATATTATACAAAAAAAATTATTCAAAAACTACACTAGGTTCCATGAAACCATACAACTTATAAACACCTAATTTTAGCTTAGTATAATATTAATTATAAATTTGTATGGTTCTAGGGCACTTTTGTGTTTTTCAGTTATCATTTCAATTAAAATCTTATTGATTCAATTTACCGCTTATTTTGGCCTTGTTTTTCCTAATATTTAATATTCCCCTTTTTTCTCATTGTTGTCTATTTTTATTTGGTTTTGGGCATTTTTTCTTGAACCATACATTGTTTAATTCACTAAGGTTGTATTATGTATGGTTTCAATATGGGTTCTTTTAACCTTTGCTTTCTATTTGTCAACTCTTCACACCAGTTTTATATTGGTTTGTGCATCAATTTGGTTTTAATTTTAATTTGAGAAGTCTATAATTACATGGGTACATTAATGTATATAAGACATGATGGACAATGAAATGATAAGAAATAATTGAGCGAATAAAAATTATAAGTTTTAGAGATATATTTTGAAAGTGTTAATGTAAAATTATTGCAATTAAGACATATTTAAATCAAGATTTTCAGTATTTTATCTTGTTGTACTATTTATTTATACTAGCACAAAAAGTCATATAGGATTAGAGATTGCATCCATAAATTTACTATTAAATTGTATTAAATATTGTTTTTTCTAATTTTTATCTACACTAGAGAGATGATAATAATGTAAGGATAACATAGACCTTTCATTAATTTCCTCAATTTTTATTTATATGTGATGAGTTATTAAGGTTTTAGAGAAGGAGATCAATTTCTTAGAGATCCACACAAAATTCATGAAAAGTGACCAATAATTTTGGATCCCAAAGTGGGTGAACAGGATCATGAAATAATATTTTTAAAAATTACAATTTTTTTAGAATTAGTATTTCTACTTCTGAAACTTGTTTTACAATTTTTAAAAGTGTGCAATTGTCCTAGAAGTGTGCACCTTGAAAAATTATCCCTAATCACCTTCTATTTTTTTATTTTTATTCATATTTTTGTCGAAACTTTTCTTCCACTATTTATTTTTAATGAATGTCTCCAAATACATGGAAATTTTTAATTTACCATAAGTTTGCACTAAGAAAAATTATTTATCTGCTCCATGTTTTAGGGTTTTTTTTGCCTTTCCCTCTAGACATGTTCTCTGCTACATGTTTCTAAAGAATACCCAAGTATTTATAATATATATATTATTATTATTATAAAACGATATAGTTGCATTTATTACTTATTTCTATCATATTATTTATTATAATTAGGTCTTTTTTTTAATTTGATTCAATTTGATTAGATCTAGTTGTATTTTTTATGGGTAAATGTATTTCATTTTGATAAAAATCCACTTTTTCCATAAAATATTTTGGTGAACTCGTGTTATTTTATGTCCTATAGGATTAGATATTGCATTTATTGTAGTAATTCTAATTTGTATATGGCTAATTCTATTTTGCAGCGAATGCTTCTAGATGTAATTGTATGAGTACTTTTAGATCAATATTTCGAGTCACACTTTGTGAACCATCTTCATGATGAGAACAAGAATAAAATGATTGATAATTATAGACTTAAGTATATTTATTCATTTAATATTAGAATAGGAGGGGGGAACATAACACAAAATTTAGTTAATAATAGTAAAATAATGTGAGGAACTAAAAATAACAAAGTAAATAAATAATAAAAATAAAAATGAATAATAATTTTGTTTAAAATTCTAAAAATGTAATGCCTTTAGGAATATTAAAAAAAACACTACAAACATAAATAAAACAATATGAAAATATAAATTAAATAGTAAATAATCTTTAATGAGAATGAATATTCTACAAAACATGGATATAATATAACCCTTTTAATCAAAGGTGAGAATAATAAAAGTGGAAATAAATTAAAGAATAAAAATAAAAATAAAAGTGAAAATAAATTCAATTAAGAATTAAAACTTCTTAGTGAAATGAAATAGCATTTACAATTCTGAAAATAGGAATTAAAAATTAAAATGAGTATTTATAAATTAACCAAAATACCTTAGACCAAACAAAGAAAAGTGAAAATAACTTAATTAATGCAAGAGATATGGAGGTAAAAAACTCTATAAAGATAACAAATTGTTTGACATACTAGCTTAGTACAAGGAGACCTAAACACAAAAATGAGGAATAAGAAGAAAGTTTAGTAAAATGAGGAAAAATAAAAACATGAAATAAGTTCAATAATATTGAATATAATTTTAAGGGATTTAAAATTAACGTTTATAAAAAGGGATGCAATATAAACTATATTTTAGAGGAAAAAGGAAATGAAAAAAAATTGACTAAATGAAATAGAGGAAAGAACAGGAGGAAGAGACAACAAGGATGAGAAGAATTGCAACTATGTCTATTACCCTAACAACTTGAACCCGAGAAGGAAACACGTACTTAAATACCATTAAGGAGTAGTACTCAAAAAATAAGATGAATGATCTCTACATATTGGGTTTTTTAGAGAGGTAGATTAAATATTTTGGAATGGTTTAGATCTATTCCTGCATCTCTATTTAAATTATTCTCATACTTTTAAATGTTAACTATTTCTATAAGATGGCATTTCAAGAAGTGATCTTATATGACTAAAACTTTAGTGTCCTCAATACAAACATGATAATTAGTATTAAACAAATGTGTTGTTAGGGTTAACTTAATCACTCTATCATTTTTTATAGTTGTTGTGTATTCTAGGACTCCAGTGTTAATTTAACATCTAGTCTCACCAATGTAAGATTATCCACATGAACAATCATTTGAATACTTTACTACAAAGAAAAATTTCTAAATAATCTTTACGAGATTTGACCAATTTTTTAAATTGTTTATGAGGAATAAAAATAGTTTAAATATTCTTCTTTCTTAATATCTTAAAGATCTCATTAGAAATGCCCTCAATGTATGAAAGGTAACTACAAGATTATTATTCCTCAATTCTTTAACGTGGTGGTGTTATATTCAAATTTTGACCCTCTCCCATCACATCCTATGGGAATCGATACCAATGTATTTAATTGTCTTTTATTATCAATCCACCTTGACTACGATATTCTTGTAACCAAAACAAGATTAAGTCTAACTCACAAGACCTGGTTGATGACTATGAGTCTAAATTAGTAGTTAATTTATCAATTCTACCTCTTAATTGACATTCTTTCAATATTTTAAAAAGGGTTTGGGTTTGGAGGTTGCAACTAATTTCATCTCAAGAGAATATTTTTTAGTTGAAATTAAAAGTGTTGTTAAAGGAATATCACTCAAAATCATTGAAGAATTAAGACAAGACTATGTGGTTACATTAAGGAAGTCTACACCCCCTATTCCTAACATCTTTAAGGAAGAATTGAATGCTCCGAAAGACCTCAACTCTAATAAGAACATTGTTATCACTAAAGCTAACAAAGGTAATGCAATTATGGTGATGGACAAGATCAACTATGATTATAAGATGTTAAACCATCTTTAGAATAGTGGTAGTTATCAAAGATTATCATTAAACTCAGTCTCTAAAATTTTCAAAAATATTATAAAAGCTATCAATCTTTTTTCCTTGGATGTTAACTTGAAGAAACATCTCAAGCCAGAAAAGGAGATCACTCCTAAGATTTATGGGTACCCTAAGATTCACAAACTAATAATCCATTTAAGATCGATTGCTGATACAACATATTCTCCCACTTATCCCCTAGCCTCCTTTCTAGTTAGAAAAATTTAACCTCTAGTAGGAAAAACTTACTCTTTCATTAAAAACTCTTTAGATTTTGTTGACTTTGCTAATGATAAGAAGGTTTATAGTGAGGATATTTTATTGAGTTTTGATGTCGTGTATCTCTTCACTAAGATACACATTGAAGATACTATTAGAGTGGTGGGCACAAACACTAATGAAGAAACTAAGTCTTTATTTGAGTTCTTTTTTAAGTCAACCTTTTTTACATTTAGGGGTGTGATCTATGAATAAACCAAAGGTATGGAAATGGGTTCACATCTTTTTACAATGATTTCCAACTTGTTCATGGAGTTTTTTTAAGACTTACCCCTCATTTGTATCCCTCTTAAACCAAAGTGGTGTAAAAGGTATATTGATGACACCCATGTAAATTTTCCCCATGGTTTAGAAAAAATAGAATAATTTCATCAATATTTTAATATTGTTATAGATAATACGTAGTTCACGAAGGAAATAGAACATGATTCAAAAAATACCTTCCTCAATGACCTCCTTTCTAGAAAACCTTATGGTTCCTTATCTCAACAAGTCTTTGGGAAATATACTCACACTGACCTCTATCAGCATGTCAATTCTCATCATCACCCTTCCCAAAACACCAGTGTGTTAAAAACTCTCATGATTAGAGCACTGAGAATTTGTAATAAAGACGATTTATAAGAATAAATTAATCACCTAACTATAGTTTTCAAGAATAATGGTTATAATAAAGAACAAATTAATCAAGATTTTCGATTGATAAAAACTTCCTTGATGTATCCCCAAGTTAGATAAAGGAGTAATAATAATTTGGTAGTTTACTTTCCACACATTGAGGGAATTTCAAACAAGATCTCTAAGATCTTAAAAAAATAATAATATACAGACTATTTTTATTTGTTATTAAAAACTCAAAAAAATGTTCAAGCCTCCCAAATATTTATTAGAACTTCTCTTCATAGTGGAGTATACAAAATTTATTATTCATGTATATTATCTTGTATTGGTGAAAATGGTCATTTAATTAATGTTAGAGTCTTGGAACACGTGTTATATATCAAAAATGATAGAGTGATTAAGTCGTCCCTAATATAACATTCATTTTATACAAAACATTATGTTTATATTGAGGACACCAAAGTCTTAACTTTGTAGAAGATCGCTTCCTAAAATATCATCTTAAAAAAATGGTTTGAATTTTCAAATATGAGAATAATTTGAATAGAGATGTAAGAATATGTCTAAACCACTCTTGAAAACCTTTAGTGTACTTACCAAAAAAACCCAATAGGTAGAGCTCATTCATGTTATTTTTTGAGATGTGTTCCTAGTGGTCTTTGAGTTCATTTTTCTTTCTTGGGTTTAGGTTGTCATGGTAAGAGATAATTTTAATTCCTCTCATCCTCCTTGCCCCTTCCTCCTTTTCTTTCCCCTATTTTGTTTAATCAAACTTTTTTCATTTCATTTTTTCGCTAGGTTGTAGTTTATATTGTATCCCTTGTTTTAAGTATTAGAATTAAATCCCTTAAAATTAGAGTCAATATTGTTGTGTTTATTTATTGTTTTTATTTTTCCTCATTTTGGTAAACTTTCATTTTATTCCTCTTATCCTTATGTTCATGTCTCCTTGTACTAAAATAGTATGTTAAACAATTTGTTATATTTGTAGAGTTTTTTACCTCCATATCTTTATTGTTAGTTGAGTTATTTTCACTTTACTATGTTTAGTCTAAGGTCTTTTTGGTTAATTTATAAATACTCATTTTCATTTTCAATTTTTGATTTTTACTTGCTAATCTCAAAATTGTAATCGCTATTTTATTTCCTTTGTCAAATAATGATAATTTTTAATTGATTTTATTTCCACCTTTATTTTTATTATTATTATTTAATTGATTTCCACTTTTATTAGTCTAACCTTTGACAAAAGGTGTTATTTTGTATCCGTATTTTGTAGGATATTTGTTCTCTTTTTATTATTTTATATTTTTTTTATTGTTTAGTTCTATTTATAATGTTTTATATTTTGGCATATTAATCAGAATTATTATTTATTTTTATTATTATTATTTATTTATTTTATTAGTTTTAGTTGTTCACATTATTTTACTATTATTAAATTAATTTTATGTTGTTTTTTCCCTCCCATTCTAACATTAAATGAATAAATATACTTAAGTCTGTAATTTTTAATTATTCTATTATCATTCTCATCCTTGTTATGGTTCATAAAGTGTGACCCGAAACATTGATCTAAAATTACTCACATAAATAGATTCAGAAGCATTCACTACATTCTATATGGATTGTGGAAATACTATTACTTTTAATTTTATTTTGTGTCAAATCATTAGCCATATCTCTTGTGTGCTCTCTTTAAACCCTAGGTTTTTGTGCTTTCATATCCTTCAAACCCTATGGTATTCATATGTTACATATGTTTATGTCTTATACCACCTAAAGTGATTATAAATAAGAGCCCTACTAGAAAATATATTGGAGTAAATTGCAATATTATTGATTTTATTAAAACTCATTTGGTCCAATATAGAACTTATTTGAAATATAAAATGGTGTCTCTCAGTGATGTTGATGCTCCTTATTTTGTTACATTTTTTATTGCAAATGATGTTGAAATGTCTTTTAATGATAATGGTTAAAATGGATCTCAATTTTATAATATTTTGATATTTTTATCGTATTGAAAATGATAGAGCTATAAGAATTTCCTTATAAAACACATTCAAAATAATCTTAAATAAATAGATGAAATGTTATATGTGTTAAAAGATGTCCAATGCTAAACCCTAGTTTAAGAGCTTCTAATTGAACCAAAAATATAAGATATACCTTGTGTATTGAATGATGGATATCTAAATGCAAATATTATACGTTAAACTTGAGAAAGGTCATTTTACATACCTAATGATGTGTTAATTTCTCATATTACTTATGGAAAAATTACTCTTCATATATGCCACTCTTGTTGATTTTTCTTTTCCTTCTCAAAATGCATTTATTGATTCTAGATTGATTCCAAACACTCCACTTGTTACTTTCAAATTCATCAACCTTCTTGACGTGCTTATTATATATGCATAAATTTTGTATTAGAGACATGATAATATCAATTTTAAAATACCTCTATACATGCATGACTTCTATGTGCACAATTGACTCTTATTTATAGTCTTTGGTAGCCAATCATCTATCTATCGACTTGGCCTTCCTAATCTAGTGTGTTTTATATACAAGATATTCCTATTCTATGACTATTAGATATTTTATTCTAAGAAAAATATCATTATATTATAGATCATTATATACTCCTTCCTAAATAGTGTTGGTAAAATCAAATGCTTATGGTTACTGGTAGTGTACGCCTTTAACATCAATATCGCAGGTTCATCGATAGTGTCTAAATTTGCCATCAGTGTCCCACTAAATGGATATTTTTCAAATTCAAATCCCTCCCATGGTTTTCTTGTATGTGTCACATGTTGATTATGGATTTAAATTACCAAATGAGTCATCTATTTATACACATTAAGCCAAATGTTACTCCTATAAGAAACATATAGCACTTACCCAACATTACACATACACATTAAGGAATAGATCTATACATCCTTGAGGCATTATCCTAGAGCATATAAATTTTAAAAACCCCTTGAAGGAAAATTCACTAAGCCATGTATAAACACCTAAAGCAAGATCAAATTTTGCATATTTTCAAGTGTCAAAATCTAACAATTTGTATTGCATTCTAGTATATCACTATTGACCACACACAACCTTAGGTTGGAGAATTACATGTAGTTTTAGGTTCCTTCGAGAATTTAAAAATACAAAGTGTTCAACCACTCAGTGGCATGTGGTTGAGGCCATTTGATCCATCCTCTCTAACCCATTTTTATAGTCCAAATAAGTTTTGAAAGTTGCACTGGGGTTTTAAGATGAATGAAGACAAAATATGAATATATGCACAAGACAAAACATCAAAAATTACATAAGCATCATCTTGAAATACAAGCATAGTGATATGTGGTAGAACGAACAAAAAGTGAACACACTCAATTACCACAAGTGTTTGAGCTTTATTGACAGTATTTTAACATGTTTTAATAGTCAGTTTCCTAAGCCGAGAGACCACATATCCATTACAGACAATTTTTAGTTACTTTACACAAGTAGAAAGTAGAATAGAATAGTGAAAAATCTAAGTACCCTATCCTCTTATCATTTTTATAAATATAAATCTCAATATTATTTAATTTTCCATTCATATCTATGTAATGTACACCATATCTTATGTAATCTAAATAATCTCTAGTTTTAGCTTGTTTAGATCAATAAATCCAAAATGATTGAAAATATTCTACTGAACTTGATCTTGGTTGTGCACATAATATACCTAGATCATTTTGCCTTAGGGATTCAACCTTATGTATTTTGGTTTCATATTTATCCCTTTAGGATTTGATTTTCAAATCTAATATCTAATTTCCCCTTGTCATGTACACAAATAAGAATATTTTATATTTTGCTTAAGGTATCATGGTTATTCTCCTATTAAGGTTTCCAATATTAGGATTTTGGCTTTCTTTCATACATTTTTTTTGTTGTACCTCCAAATCTAGCTTATGACTTTCTCTATTATGATGATTTTAAGTTGTTTAATTTTCAAACACTTGGGTTATGTTTTTCTATGGTGATAAGTGATACTTTATTATTATTATTTTCAAATATTACTTTATTCAACATATTTACATTGAAATTATCTTGTATTGATTATGATTTTAAATTCCACATTTTCAATATGATTATCTTTAATTATCAACATTATATTTCAAAAATGCTATGATGTTTTTTATGGAGTTTTGTTATTGTTGATGAAATTAGGTGAATGTAGGACTAATGGAATTAGGGGCATGAAGTTGGATTTTTACTCAATTTAGACCTAACATGTATAATAGCTATAGATATCTTATTTTTAAGATAACTATGTGGACATTCATTATACTCTATTTGACTAATTATATTTTTCTTGGATTGGATTGGTTATTGGGTAATGATATGATTGTTATGTTGATAACACAGATAGTTGAAGGCTATCACATTACAAACATGACTATCTATAGACTTAGTGGTCTTTACATCCAAAATGATACCCATGGTGGCACATGCATTCAACCACTAGTGTTGTTGTTGATATTTATTTCATCGTTCAATTAGTGTAACCCCCAAATTTGAACTTTTTTATTTGTTGGAAAATTTTAGTTGTTTATTCAGTCATGTAACAGAAAAGAAGTTGGTTATAATAGTTCATGTATTAATTTTCTTGAATTGTTATATGGATTAATTACATTAAATAATCCGTGAAATAAGTATAATGAATTGGTCAATTTGTATCACAGATAATTTTAGTGGCTAATATTCATCATTTGATTAAAATTAACTTTTTCAAATTTTAAAAATAGTTAAAACTAACTATGTATCCATTAGCCCAAATTTTATTCTATTTCCTTAATTCTCATTTCTATTTTCCATGCAAAATATGTTAATGCATACTTGAACATAGTTTCTTAGTGTTATTATGCATTTATGGATCCCATTTGTCCCAAATTTATAGGGAACCTATATTATCTATTATGGATAGCCACTTTTGTGTGTGTGTGTGTATATGTGTATGTGTATGTGTATGTGTCTGTGTATGTGTATGTGTATGTGTATGTGTATGTGTATGTGTATGTGTATGTATGTATATATATGTATAATACATTGGAGGCATCTTATATTGAATAAGCACTACCAAAAATTATCTAAATGCATATTAATCTAAACACTAATTTTAAACACATATTATTGTACGCATTAATTGTAAATGCATATTATGTAATGAAATTAAATCATACATAAAGTAGAATCACAATATGACTTAAATAAAGCATAATATATGAATATATGTTGCGTTAGAGTATGTATTTCATGTATTTTCTTACGTTTTCTAGTGTATTAGCTAGTTATTTCATCTTTTAGTGAGTTTGTTCTATGTAAATATTCATTTCACATTGGTCAGTTAGACTAGTTTAGTATTTCTTATTTATGCAAGAGCTTTGTATTGTACTAGCATGCTTCATTTTGAATAATATATGATTTGCTTTATTTTTTTATATCATATTTGTAGCTTCTTTATGTGATGTTTTGTTGCTAACATTTTGGATTATTGGGTTGGAATTCCTTTACCATTCCTAACATGGTACCAAACCCTTGAAGAAGTTGCAACCATGTATTAGTTTTCAATTTTTAGATAATTTTACTCTACTTCCCTTGCCACTATTTCTTCCCAGAGAGGAAACATAAAAGAGAGGCATGAAAAGAGATATTGGTGCCCTTTTTGAAGTCTTTTTGAATATTTTGTTGCTTTTGAATATTTTGTTGCTTCTGAGATAGTGAAAGTGGAAGAGATCTTGTCGTCCTCAACAAGCTAGGCATTAGAAGAGGCCAAATTTAATTTTGATCTAAAGTTTTTTTTCAGCATTGAATAAATCTTGAGAGAAAGTGTTGGACAATTGAAAAGATCTTGGCATTAGAATTAGCATGGATATCTTTAAATTTTCATTTTTAGCATTAATTTTTATTTGATGTTGGCATGTTTTTTTATCTAAGGTGTTAAAGATCAATTTAAGGTGTTTTTCAACCTGTGGCATCCTTATACTAAATGTGGCATTGAAACTCTTTTCTTAGCTAGGCATCTTTTTGTGATCATTGTTTCAAATCTATCAAAATTTGACTACGGTAGCTTAATAAAGAGTTGTTAGACTGCTTGTTTATGAGAACCTGCTGTAGACGGCTAAATTGTGTCTACCCCTTGGTCCCCTTCTAAACCCTCACACACTTTATTAATTTAAAATAAATTACTTCTTTTAAATTAATGACATCATCTTAGACACCTCACCATGGACACCTTGCCCTTAGACCATTTCTCACCCTATGACTCACCTAAGACCTATTCTCACTCCTTCCTAACCTCCTAACTAACCCCCATGCTTAATAACCCTGCCATTTGACTATTCACCAACGACAAGTGCACTTGGCGGATGAAGAATGGGCAAAGGGCTAAAAATAGCCCGTTTTACCCATTCTGCACCCACCGACGTTGGTCAACTGTCGACTGACGTTGATAGAACCACTGACGTCGATTACATAAACTGACTTCTCACATTGAGTTACGGGCTCTTGGACGCTAGAATCGCTCTGGGACTCTTATCTAGGACTCTCTTTCTTCCGGTTGGACTTGGACATCAATAGATACTCTCTGAAACCAATCATCAGACTTTGACTAATGCTCTCTAGGCTACAGAGACTCTACAAAAATTATTCCAAACATTGGGTTGGAAACATTGCACGAGGACTCAATGGCAGCCACATAGGGACAAGCCTTCAACACCTCTGGTTCTTCAACAAGCAAGAGCTAAGTATTCTTTTGTCCTTTCATTTTAGTAATTTAGAAAGCATTAGTAATTAGTTTTTATTTACTATTTCTAAATACTATCAACCAGACCAGACCTGACTGTCTTCCTAGAAAGGCTGAAAAGCCATCCTCTTACCCTTACCCTTTTTGACAACCTAGCCTCTACCTTTGTCCTTCTACGGGCCTTATTCATCTCCCTGCAACCCTTCACAGACCTTTTAAACCCACAGAATCCCTCTATTGACCACAGACATAACCCTGAGTCCTGTCCAAGGACCATTGCCCCTACCGACGTCGGTAGCCTAACCGACGTCGGCAACATTGACCAACTAACGACAGCAGACTAATTGACGTCAATGACTGTGAGAGGTAGATTTCAAGAATCAAGTACGCGTTATCTATTTCTCTTCTTTAGCCTTTCATTATTTCTCTTTCTAGAAACACTCTTTTGTCAAATAAGTGGACTATCATCCCTCAAGGAAGTCTTTGCACTTCTGGGACCGAGCTTTACTTGGCAGTCCACCATATATCTATCTAACATTTTCTTTGTTTAAGTCTTTCTTATCTACAGGTGTCATCCTCCATAGCCAAAGAGGAGCTCCTTCCATCGTCTGGATACGGTGTGCAACTTAATTCGGGTACGTACAAACCCCTGACCATATAACTTTAGTTTCTTATTTCTTCTGAATGTAAAAGCAAAAATGAGTTAGAAACATTTTGGCACGCCTGGTGGGACGGTGGGACCCTAGAATTTTCCTTGGGTTCATTTCTTCTAAAAGGCAAACTTTCATATAGGTGCATTAGGAAATTTTCTCTTCTTGCATCTTTCTTCTATCTCTTTATCTCGAAAAGAAATCATAAGCACAAGTTAAAAAGAACTTCTTTCTTTTTCTTCTTGTCAATCTTTCCCTACATCTTAGAGTAGTGAAATTCATACTCTTAACCTCTTCTCAATTGTTTGCATCCAAACAAAACATTTCAATTTGGGTTAAAAATCTATTGCATTTCATTCCTACTTGAATGCATTTTTAGCTCATCTAGTAATTAAACACATTATGAATAAATTATAGTACACATATGTTACACAACCTGATCACAAACACAATCAAACACCTAAACATACTTGAGACAAGGCCCGTCTAGGATTTCATCACCTAGCGGATACCTTACCCTTCCTGGCGATCCTACTTGGACTTCACAACCAAGAGGAGGACCCACTCTATTCTCTGGCAGAGTATAAACTATAGGCAAAGTACATATTGGCTAAGCAACCCAGCTTGGCTTTAGGCTCGTGAAGTGAAGGGAACAAGCTCCTAGCACCAGGTCACATACAGAACCTAATACAGATTTTGAGCACCAAAACTTAACCCGAAACCAACCTTAGACTTCTTCTTTTAGTACCCATTCTAAAAGCCCAACTTCCAAATATTCTTCTAAAGCATAAGCCAACACGACTCTAAAATTTATTCTTAGGAATTTAACATTTAGAGGCTGCTTGCCTTCATCTACTTTTCTATTTTTATCTAGTTTTTTGAGCTGGTAAGGACGCATTATTCTGAGCTCCAAAAACAACTCAGAACTTTCTTCTTTCTTCTAAAAACTTTTAATTTTTTGAGTTTCTAGAAATACACAATAATTAACATCAGTTTTTCCATCGACGTCGACAACTGATCATCACCAACATCAGCTATCTGACCGTCATCAGCAACTTACTTCACTAACATCAGTTTTTTTTGCCGGCGTTGGTCACCGTCAAAAAAAATTCTTCTCAAATAGCAAGCTAAAAACTTGACCCTTTTGCTGTTAAAAACAAATTTTGGTTTTCTAAGGCTGAAACATATAGTTTTTAAAACCTGAATCTATTTTGCCTTGGATGGTTTTGGCACATAGTCAAACCAAAACTCTTGTTGACCATGCAAGGCAACAACCACTCCCGCCTTTGCCTTCTATATCAAGTCCCCAAATGGAGTATAATTTAGAAACTGAACGTACTCCTATTCAACCGACCCCAACTCAACCCCCTATTGTTCTCGAAGGGGACCAAGACTTTGAAAGGTTCCTTGACCTCAATGTCAAGGCTCTTCAGCACTATCTCGTGAGAAGTCAAATGTGAGATCCTTCAGGCAACCCAATTTATGGGATGCCAACTTCCTTAGTTGAAATGGAAATCATATCAATAGATTCTGTCACCCAACCCATGGTCACCCAGGCCATTGCCTCAACTAATAACTCGACCATGGTTGACATTCAAAATGTGGCCTCTCCTTCTATTTCTAGACCTACATCCATCGGGGTTTCCGTACCCCCTCAACCACAAATAATGCAAACAAGTTCAACACCTTTTCAAAACTTGCTTGTTTCTATCCCGCCCACTCTTACACCCATAAATACAAGAGTGACTACGTATCCTCTAACTAGTGTTGCCACCATCCAACCACCTTTGGTAGCACCTAGTCAATTTGTGCCCTCTAGCTTTATGGCACAAGCCCCCTTAACCTCAGCATCAGTCCCTATGACAAACTACCAATATGTTGTGCCTATACAAACACAACCTAGTACATCATACGCCCCTCACAACGCCTTCCAAGTACCTTACAACTTAGGGGGTGCCCCACCTATCAATCCACCAGCCGATCTAATCAAGATGCTGATGGATAAGATGTCTAACCTTGAGACATCCATTTTTGGATCAAGCAATGTTCTTTCATACGAACAAATATTCAATGAACCCATTCACCCTTTGGTGCCTATTCGACCATATCCTAACCAATGGGAACTCCCAAAATTTACTCATTTTTAGAGTAAAGAGGACCCACAACAACATCTATGAGCATTTAGACACACTTGCTACCTTATAGCACACGACGATGCGTTATTACTGCACACATTTTCCATGTCACTTTCTGGTGCCGCCCTTGATTGTTATAGTTCTATTACCAGTCACTCTCTCTTTTCCTTCACTCAACTAGCTCAACTATTTTTTGACCACTTTTCAATCAACATCACCAAAAAGGTCTCCATCACAGAAATATATTCTATTAAATAATTTGATGACGAGTTAATAGCTAACTTCATTGCCCATTGGAGAGGTTTGATCAACCAACTCTCCTTTTCATTACCTCAACCTGAGCTCATTGAGCTCTTTTCACGAGCATTTTCCAAACACATCTCATCTACTTTACGGGTCCAAACATTCCACACATTTGATGAAGCTTTCACCATGGCCAGGAAGCTTGAACTCCGCGCTATCAAAGAAGATAGAGTCAAATTGCATAGTAAAAATAACAACACAAAATCCGATGACCATTCTTCTTCCAGACCTTCTTCTAACTCCAAGTCCAAGGGGTCGGCAAATGTTGTGGTCATTAGATCATCATCTACCACGGCTAATGAAACTGACCCCTCTACATCAAAATACATCACTCGACAATTCCAACAATGATACGTACAGCGTCAATACACTCTAATAAGAGAGTCATACACTTACATGTTGGATAAACTCGTTAAGCAGGGGGTCCTCAATCTCCCTCAAATTCAACCACCTCAATTTGACCCCTCAAAAGCCATCCCTACATGGTATAGGGAAAATGACTTCTGTAATTATCATCACGTCAAAGGTCATGACACAGACAATTGCAAAACATTATCCAAGACATGCTAGACAAGGGAGATCTTGTTTTGGATAACCCAAATGCACCAGCTAACCAAAATATAGACATCTTTAAACAACCATTCCCTAACCATCCCCCTAGTCAAAATCACATTCAGACCATAGTTGATGACCTTTAAGAGCGTAATATACGCACGATCGACATGGTTTCTAACCAACCTCTTCCATAGTCTGAAGAGGTTAATCAACCCATTTGTCCATCATGGGTAGAAGAGCCTTCTTCTCCTATTTGTTCACCACAGGTAGAAGAACTCTCTTCTCCTATTTGTCCACCACATGTAGAAGAGCCTTCTTCTCCTATTTGTCTTCCATAGGTAGAAGAGCCTTCTTCTCCTATTTGTCTTCCATAGGTAGAAGAGCCTTCTTCTCCTATTTGTCCTCCACAAATGAAGGATAATCCTCCATCCAACCCCTTTTCACACGTGGGAGAGTCTATTTTGACCTCTCCCTTATTGGAGGATGCCTTGATAGCACCAATGCTTGCTGCCATGCCTTCGTCCTTCTTATCATCAATGGGGGATTATACTTTCTCCGCTACTCAACCACACATAGAAGCCATAACCATCCCATGCCTCTCAAACCTCACTCACCCACAAGTGAAGGTAGACTTGAACCTTGCCTCACGCAATAGTAGTCCTCGCACCAAACTAAAGAAGGCTACTAAACCACATCGGAGCACTCCTCCCCCACCATTACCATTGCCCTCCATTTTGGGTCCACATCCATCCCATTTAATAGGAGTGCTCCCAACTCCAACACCTAACAAAAAAAAATCACCTCCATTACTATTAACACCTAACAAAAACATACCTCCTTCAAAACATCTAACACCTCTTACCATGAAAGTGTCATCTACGCGTCTGAAAACACTACCAAACAAAAATATGGTACGAAACACAACTCCTCCAACAACTCCTAAACAGAAGTTGCCAACACCTACTGCAACAAAGAATGCAGGCCCATTAAGGGGGTCTTATGCTTCGATGTTATGTCAATTGTTGTAGTTCTCTAGCATCACTCTCCCACCAATTAAACCATACCAACCTCTCGAACCAAAACCATCTTGGTTCGACGACACTAAAATATGTGCGTATCATCGTACACCTGGACATGACACTGAGCATTGCTACACTCTTAAAGCTATCATTCATCAACACTTGAAAAAGGATACCCTTTTCATTAAGGACCCTCTTGACTACCCTTTCGACAAACCACTGATACCATCCCATGTATCTCACACCTCTTCACCTTCACACTCATCAACTCTCAGATCAAAACCATATTGGTTTGATGACACTAAATTTTGTGCGTATCATCACACACCTGGACATGACACTGAGCGTTGCTATGCTCTTAAGGTTGTCATTCGTCAACACTTGAAAAAGGATACCCTTTTCATTAAGGACCCTCTTGACCACCCTTTCAACAAACCACCAACACCATCTCATGCCTCTCAAACATCTTCACTTAAATCGGGATCTCAATGCAAGACTAGGGTCCCTCTACCACCTTCTCCCCCTTTGTTCAAAATCAACACCATCAATGTGGCCAACAAGTCACAAACTATGAAAGATAAAGGGAAAGAGAAGGTTTTTTTCCCTCAAACATATCCATCCGTCAAATCTTCTCAACCACCAAAACCCAATATTTTCATCTTGGGCACACCCCAACCAACATCTTCAAAGCCAATTCATGACTCTAAGGTGAAACAACTTCACCAAACTCCTGTGAAGACATCTTTATATGACCTCATTTAAAGCTCTCCAAGACATCGCCTAACCTTGATTAAAGCTTTACAGGCAGTGAAGGTCCAACCCGAAGACCCCCAACCACTGGCTGCTTTGGTCAAATCATTACCTACTATTGCCTCCATCACCTTTAGTAATTCTGAGATTCTAGTCTCTAACCTGGAAGATCAGGACCTCGCCTTCTATAATGAAGCCTATCAAGCAAGAGCTTCACAGGATGCATCCTCACATCGCACTCCTTGTCAAAGAGGAGCTTCATCGTCTTCTCTCTATCTCATTTATCCAACTCATTGATTATCTGCAATGGGTGTCAAACATTCTCTCTGTCACAAAAGTGACTGGGGGAATTTGACTTTATACTGACTATCATGACCTCAACCAAACATCAACCAACCAAGCATCGACCAAACATCAACCAACTTGTAACCAATTTGGAAAGAAGCAAATGGGGCAAGCTTGCTCCTAATTGACTCGAACCTTACATAACGCATGGATCAGGACTTATCATCTATCTTATATCAAAGGCCGACCAAAAATTGAGCCCCTTTATGCCTTACATCTTTGATCATTTTATTGTTAATCAAGTACTCATTCACTTGATGTTTAACTTGAGCTCGTCCCTTGAGCAACCCCCTGTCATCATCATTCCTATTTCTTTTTTTCTCTACAAACATTAATCAACCCTTTTGTCAAGCATGAATGATTTGTCCTAATAAAAGGGAAATCCTTAAACCTCTATAGTCTTGTCCATGACTAAAACTTTAGTCCATAAACAAAATATAAAATTGAGATACCTAACCAAAGGTCATAAACTATAAATGTAGACTGCTCCCTCGAAGGACAGCTACATCATTGTTGTAATTGATAGACTGCTCCCTTGAAGGACGGCTATTCAAAGACATTCAAACATACAAAGCAAACTATAGACCACTCCCTTGAAGGATGGCTATGACCAAATTTTGCTACATACACAGCACCACATGACCATAAAACACAACAACATCCCTAAGTAGACTTCCCGCATTGATCAGTCTACCATATATATATATATATATATATATATATATATATATATATATATATATATATATATATATATATATATATATATATATACTAAAAAATTATTAAGTCATGGACTTGTCTATAGTCGTTCTCAGGGTCACCTATAAAAGGGGCAAAGCTATCCCTGCTAAAAAGGGTTACACTATCCTGACATTCTCACATAATCAAACCTATTACCCCAACATACTATAGGGATTTTGAGCTCGCTTAATGTCAAGTGATTCGAGTACTTCTCTAACACATGGTCAACGACGTAATGCATGAATAGGGCTTTTGTTTCCAAAAAACCCTATCTATGCTATCATTATGGTCCCTGTCAATGAAAGAGCAACGCACCTTTCACTTCTTATACATCTTCATCACATACAACCAACCCAAACCAAACCAAACCAAACCATTTTGTAACCACTAACATGACATCATGACATCATGAATTATTATAGCGCATTCACACTAGTTTCTATGGAAAACAATACACATGGAAACTATCAACCCTACATCACCAATGTTATAGAATACACCATCACACAATATGGAAAAGGCTATAACATCATCATTCATTTCATTTTTAGCATACCCCATCACTAATATGGAAAATTTCTAGGGATGAAAAACTACATCACCAATGTTACAAAATACACCATCACATAATATGGAAAAAGCTGTAACATCATCATACCCTTCATCATTTCAAGCATGTACCATCACACACATGGGAAATGCTGAAAACATTAACATGACCAAACAACCTCTCAACATCTTTGACCATTCCTCCCTTTTAGCGAGAACTACATTGGCCTGAGGCCCTTACAATAGGGGCTATGTAGGCAGCACTCAGTTGACATGGGGTCTTCTGAGGTTAGCTCAGCCATTCCTTCGTCCGTCCATCTGATGGACCAACTATCTATACCAACCCAAAATCATCACCAAACAACCAACCCTAAAACTGAAAGAAGTCACCTTAGATTTCTCATAGGGCACATTGGAGATCACATACATCTCCCCATCCACAACAAACTACACTTAAGATGACTTATATCTCAGCCTGACTCGACCAATGACCTTGGAGATCATGACTATCTCCTCACACCATGACCACTTTCGAGACAACTTTGCCTTGGTTGTTTTGATTGCATATATGCTACCTCACGAATAGTTAGGAAATTGTACGCACCTCACATTATGACCCTCACAAGTATTGGATCGCACCCAATTTGATCCCCACTACTTGTGACATTTTCATGTTTTCTAGGAGCACTTCCTAAGCACAAGATACTTAGAACACGATGACCATTGGAGCTATAGCTTTGATCATTTAACCCAATCAGCTATGACTAAAAGTTGGGGACTGGTTATTTCAATTTTAGCACTCCTCGACCCTACCTGCGACAATTTGACCTACCTATCATGTGAAGTGGTATACGCGCAATCTTAACTTTTGCAGCATTCCCACTCAAACTTCACCATACCCATCCACTACCTATAAAATTGGCACCCGATATCAGGTTACCTTCACTCGACTCCCACTTTGAGGGGGAATACCTCATCCCATACCTAGGGCAACTTACTCTTATTTTTGTCTTCCAGTTCATCAGAATAACCAACAGGACAAAAATGATCTCATCCCATACCTAGGGAAACTTACTCCTATTTTTGTCTTGCAGTTTGTTAGAACAACCAACAAGACAAAAAGGGGCAAATATAGACACCTAAATTGTGTCTACCCCTTGGTCCCCTTCTAAACCCTCACACACTTTATTAATTTAAAATAAATTACTTATTTTAAATTAATGACATCATCCTAGACACCTCACCATGGACACCTCACCTTGGACACCTTGCCCTTAGACCATTTCTCACCCTATGACTCACCTAAGACCTATTCTCACTCCTTCCTAACCTCCTAGCTAACCCTCGTGCTTAATAACCCCGCCATTTGACCGTTCACCAATGACAAGTGCACTTGGACGTTGGAATCGCTCTAGGACTCTCTTTCTTCTAGCTGGACTTGGACATCAACAGATACTCTCTGAAACCAATCATCAGACTTCAACTAATGCTCTCCAGGTTACAGAGACTCTGTAGAAATTATTTCAGACATTGGGTTGGAAACATTGCATGAGGACTCAACAGTAGCCACACAGGGACAAGCCTTCAACGCCTCTGGTTCTTCAATAAGCAAGAGCTAAGTATTCTGTTGTCCTTTCATTTCAGTAATTTAGAAAGCATTAGTAATTAGTTTCTATTTACTATTTCTAAATACTATCAACCAGACCAGACCCGACTGTCTTCTTGGAGAGGCTGAAAAGCCATCCTCTTACCCTTACCCTTTTTGACAACCTAGCCTCTACCTTTGTCCTTTTGTGGGCCTTATTTGTCTCCCTATAACCCTGCACAGACCTTTTAAACCCACAGAATCCCTTTGTCAACCACAGACATAACCTTGAGTCCCATCCAAGGGCCATTGCCCTTACCGACGTCGGCAGCCTAACTGACGTCGACAACATTGACCAATCGATGACGGCAGACTAACCGACATCGGTGACTGTGAGAGGTAGATTGTAGGAATCAGGTACACGTTATCTATTTCTCTTCTTTAGCCTTTCATTATTTCTCTTTCTAGCAACACTCTTTTTTCAAATAAGTGGACTGTCATCCCTCAAAGAAGTCTTTGCACTTCTGGGACTGAGCTTTGTTTGGCAGTCCACCATATATCTATCTAACATTTTCTTTGTTTAAGTCTTTCTTATCTACAGGTGTCATCCTCCATGGCCAAAGAGGAGCTCCTTCAATCATCTGGATATGGTGCGCAACTTAATTCGGGTACGTATAAACCCCTGACCATATAACTTTAGTTTCTTATTTCTTCTGAATGTAAAAGTGAAAACGAGTAGAAACACCTGCATTAGATCTGCTAATTGAATTTATCACTTTATTTAGCCAAAACCTTTTAGACATGCATTTGGGAAAGAGGAACTAGATCTTCTACTAGAAAAATTGCATTTTTTTTGTTTCCTTCACTGTTGCATTGAAATTTTTCAACAAAGGCATTAGATCTGTATTTTCTTTCTGAGTTGTTTTTTGATCTGATATAAAAGGAAGAGGCATCATTTCAAAAAAATTATTTCTTTGATGTTATTTCTTTTTTGGACTGAATGTTAAAAAGATTTAGATCTAATTATTTCATCTAGGCATAATTTTCCAAGACTAAGGTGTTGAAAGGCTTGAAAGTGGCATTAAGGAGAGAAAATTTTGTTTTCTTAGATTTGGTGCTTGTATTTTCAAAAAGATCTAAGTTTGCATCTTCCTAGAATAATCTAAAGTTAAAGACAACCTACAATTTTATTTTTCTCTTAAAAAAATTATTTGTCCATTCATTTTTGCTTATATAAGGCTAAATTTTTGCCTCAGGTGGAAGCATTATTCACTTGTGCAAGCATAGCGTTAATCAGGAAGATATTTTTTCATATCAGTTGGCATTTCTAAGTCTGTAGTTCAATTTTGATTCTAATGAATTGTTGGATGACTATGTTCTTTACTGATTTGGTTATAAATTTTAGTTTGTAGTGATTTTTCTAATATATTGACCCATTTTATAAGAAATTGTAACACCAATAACTTCTAAACTGTAACTCAGATTTGAGTTCTATTTTTTTTTAAATTACATGGTTTTTTATTCTCTACCCATTAGTGTCATTAATTTTTTAAAAATGTATTACTTTTATAAAGTGCCAAATTGGGGGGGTCCTATAACATAATCTTTTGACGGGTTATCTTGGTGCTAATTTTAATCACCCTTTGCATTATTTTTTCTCTTTGGTGATTACTTATAATAGATTATACTTTTTGTGTTGACCATTGTGAGCCTTTAATTACACATAATTACCATACATGGATACCTCAAATGGAAACAATCATAAAGCATAAAGGATTATGGTCCCTAATGAATGAAATATAACCATAATTTACATGTGAATTTTAAAATTTTCAGTAACAAAATAAGTTTGAACAATGTATGGGCTTGATTGGGGGTTAAGTGAGTGATAGTCTTTTGTTTCATTTTGATGGGTGTGATTCTCCATTAAAAATTTGGACTAAGTTAAAGGGTTTGTTTGGGAAAGTAGATCACTTATGAGCTATGTAGCTTGAAGTGGAGCTTACTTCACTAAATCTAGATGACTTTACCTCCATTATAGACTACCTCATTAAATTTAATCATTTGCTAACATAGTTGAAGGGGATTGGATGAGATAAAAAGGATGAAGAGTGTGTATACTTGATCTTGTCGAAGTTGAGTGGCCCATTCCAAATCTTTGCTTATACATTTTTCCATAGTATGGATACCTTAGGTGTCGTATTCAAAATTCCATATCTAGAGTTGTTTTGTGAGATACTTACTAGGGAAGAATCAAAATTGTCTCACCTTGAGTCTTTTACCTCTCAAAAAGCATTAGTTGTATCACATCCTACGAATAAGGGAAAAATTAAGAGTAAGAAGAAGAACACTCCTCCATCTCAAAATGAACCTAATCCCAACATTAATACATCTTAACCCAAATCATATTCCAAATCCAAGAATAAGTCTAACCTATCTTGTTCTTATTATGGGGGGACTAGTCATAAAGAGTCTAGGTGATGTAAGCCTTAGAGGATGGCATTAGGAAACACAATATTTATATTCCTTCTCCATCTCATGAGCATGGAAAAGCACTTAATATTGTTAAGATATCATAATTACCTAAATTGGATAGTTGGGTTTTATATTCTGGTGCTTCACACCATATGAGTTATACCAAGGAGTCATTTATACCTCTTATTCTAAGTTCTACTTCTAACTGTAGACACCAAAATCGTGTCTATTCCTTGGTCATCCTCCCCCTTCATCCCCTTGGTCCACTTCGACACATTCCTAACCCATGCAATTATTAATTTAAAATAAATTAACTATTTAAATTAAAAACCCCCTTGACACATCACCCATGCCACCTCACCCCACCTTGGATACCTCTCCTTGGATGCCTCCTATCACCCTATGACTAATTTATGACCTATTTCAACCCTCCCCAGGCCTATTAAACCCACCTTCGATCGTTTTACCATGACCACTGAACTCGGCAGACGGAGGAACTGGCAGAAGGCCAAAAATAGCCTTTTTTCCATTCTTCTAGCTATCAACATCGGTTACAGTCGGTCGACACCAGTGGAATCACCAATGTCAGTCGCTTAAAACAAGCCCAAAGGTGAATTCTCCTCCCCTGGGACGCTGAATCAATCAATCACAGACCGTGAATGCAAATTCTATCTCAAATTCTCTTCCTCTCTCAGCTCTCACACCTAGACATCAACAGGGACTCTCTGAAATCAATCATCAGACTTCAACCAACGCTCTTCTGGCTACAGACACAACAAGGACAAACATTTCAAACACCTCTAGCTCTGCACCAAGTAGGAGGTAAGAATTCTTCTGCCCTTTTTATCATTTCAGTAATTTAGAATGTATAAGCAATTAGCCTCTTTTCATTACTTCTAAGTATTATCAACCAGACTCAGTTGTCAACCAGCCTCGACCTGATTTCTTCCTAGAAAGGCTGAGAAGCCTTCTTCATACTCTTATTCCTTTTTGACAACTTACCCTCTCCCTCTGACCCTCTGCAGACCTTATCAGTTTCCCTGCAACCCTGCACAGACCCTTTTACCTCTCAGACCATTCTATCAACCATAGACTCAACCTGACACTCATCCAAAGCCCCATTGCCCCGACCGATGCCAGCCACCAGACCCATTGCCCCTACCGACGTCGGTAGGACTAACCGATGTGGATAACCTTAAACAACTAATGATGGTAGACTAACTAGCATCGGAGACTGTGAAAGGCAGAAAGCATAATACAGGTATGCATTACCTTTATTTCTTTTGTTTAGTCTTTCATTATTTTTGTCTAGCAACATTCTCTTTTATCAAAAGTGGACTGTCATCCCTCGAAGAAGTCTTTGTACTTTCGGGATCATGCTTTGCTTGGCAGTCCACCATCCATCTATCTAACAATCTCTTTGTTTAAGTCTTTCTCTCTACAGGTGTCATCCTCCACAGCCAAAGAGGAGTCCCTACAATGTCTGGATAACGGTGCGCAACTTCATCTGAGTACATACAAACTCCTAACCATTTTATCTTAGTTTCTTTCATCTTTTGAATGTAAAAAGTGAAAATAGTTAAAAACATTCTGGCACGCCTAGTGGGACTCTAGGAGTTTTCCTTGGGTTCATTACTTTTTCTTCTACAAACAAACTTTTCATATAGGTGCATTAGGTCTCTTCTTGCATCCTTTTCCTCTATCTCTTCCAAAAGACACTATCAACAAAGTTAAAAAGAATCCTTCTTTTTCTTTCCTTCTTGCATCTTAGACTAGTCAATTCATACCCTTCAACCTTTTCTCAACTTGTCTGCATCCGAACACACATTTCAATTTGGGCTTAAAATCTTTTGCATTTCATTTTTGCTTTAATGCATACTTAGCTCTCACATCTAGTAACTTAAAATTGCATTATGAATAAAGCGTAGTGCACTTATATTACACGACCAGACCACTATCACAAATTAAACATCTAAACATACCTGAGACAAGCTCTGACTAGAATTTCATCACCTAGTGGATACCTTACCCTTCCTGGTAATCCTACTTGGACTTCACTACCAAGGGGAGAGCCCACTCTGTTCTCTGGCAGAGTATAAACTCTAGGGGAAGTATATACTAGCTAAGTGAGACTAGCTTATCACTGGGCTCGTGAAGTGAGGGGAGCTCGCTCCTTAGCACCAGGCCATGTACAAAACCTAACACAGATCTTGAGCACCAAAACTAACCTAAAACCAACCTTAGACTGCTTCTTCTAGGACCTGTTCTAAAAGCCAACTTCCCAAACACACTCTAAGACATAAGCCAACATGATTCTAAAAGTTTATTCTTAGGATTTAATGTTTAGGGTCTACTTGTCTTCATTTACTTTTATGTCTTTATCTAGTTTTTTGAGCTAGTGAGGACGTTTTCTTCTTTTTTTCCAAAAACTTTCAAATTCTCTGAGTTTCTAGAAAAACACAGTAACCAACATCGATTTTACCACCGATGTCAGCAACCTTTCTTCACCGGCATCGGTTATCTGATCGACATCAGCAATCTATTTCACTGACATCAATTTTTCAACTGACGTCGATCACTATCCAAAATTCTTCTTCTCAAATAGCAAGCTTAAAACCCGACTTTCTTGTTGTCCAACACCCATTCTAGTTTTTTGAAACTAAAAAACATAGTTTCTAGAACTTGAACCTCTCGACTTGAATGGTTTTGACACGTAGTCAAACCAAAGCTCTTGTTGACCATGCGAGGCAACAACCGCTTCCACCTTCACCTTCCATAAGTAGTCCTCTAATGGAGTATCATTCAGAGACCGAATGAACTCCTACCCAACCAACCCCGACTCAGCCCCCTATTGTCCCTGAAGGGGACCAAGACTTTGAAAGGTTCCTTGACCTCAATGTCAAGGCCCTTCAACATTATCTCGCGAGAAGTTGCATGTGAGACTCCTTAGGCAACCCAATTTATGAGATGCCAACCTCTTTAGTTGAGATGGCAGTCATATCAACAGCATCTGTGGCTCAACCCATAGACACCCAAGCCATTACCTTGACTAATAACCTGCCCATGACTAATCTTCTAAGTTTGGCTTCTCCTTCTATCTCTGGGCCCACTTCCATTGGGGTTTCGGCCCCCCATCAACCGCAAACTATCCAACAAAGTTCTACCCGTTTCCAAAACCTAGTTGTCTCCATCCCACCTACTCTTGCCCCCATCAACACTAGGGTGGCTACTCATCCTTTGGCTAATATCACCACCATCCAACCACCTCTGGTGACTTCAAGCCTAGTCATGCCTTCCACCTTCATGACACAACCACCCCTGACTTCAACATTTATCCCAATGACTAGTTATCAATACGTTGCACCCATACAAGTGCAACTGACTACGTCATATGCCCCTTCTAGCACCTTCCAAGCACCTTAAGATCTATGGGGTGCCCCACCCATAAATTTGTCAACTGACCTAATCAAAATGTTGATGGACAAAATGCCTAATCTTGAGACATCTATTTTCGGTTCAAGCAATGTCCTTTCATACGACCAAATTTGTAATGAACCCATCCATCCCTCCATCCCAATCCGACTGTATCTCAATCAGTGGGAGCTTCCTAAGTTTACTCACTTCTAGAGTAAGGAAGACCCTTAGTAGCATCTATGAGCATTCAGACATGCTTGTTACTTGATAGCACATGATGATGTGTTATTATTACGCACATTCTCCATGTCGCTTTTTGGTGCTACCCTCGATTGGTATAGTTCCTTTACCAGTCACTCTATCTTTTCTTTCACCCAACTAGCTCAACTTTTCCTTGACCACTTTTCGATCAATATCACCAAAAAGGTTTCAATCATAGATTTGTATTCTATCAGATAGTTTTATGATGAATCAATAGCTAATTTTGTCGCCCGTTAGAGAGGCTTAATCAACCAGCTCTCCTTTTCTTTGCCTCAACCTGAGCTCATTGAGCTCTTTTCAAGAGCATGTGCCAAGCACATCTCTTCTACTCTGCGAGTCCAAACATTCCACACATTTGACGAAGCTTTCACGATGGTAGAAAGCTTGAACTACTTGCCATCGAGGAAAACAAAGTCAAATTGCGAAGTAAAAACCCCAACACCAAGTCCAATGACCCTTCTTCCCAACCTTCTTCCAATACCAAATCTAAGGCATCAGCAAATACTGTGGTTGTTAGATCACTATCCTCTACAATAACCAACCAATCTCAACCCTTCACATCATAAAGCATCACCAAACAATTCCAATAAAGATACATACAGTGTCAATATACTCCACTAGGAGAATCATACGCTTTCGTTTTGGACAAACTCGTCAAACAGGGGGTCCTCAATCTTTCCCAAATCTGACCTCCTCAATTCAACCCCTCAAAACCCATCCCTACATGGTATATGGAAAATGACTTTTGTCATTATCATCGTGTCAAGGGTCATGACACAAACAACTGCAAGACCTTCAAAAACATTGTCCAAGACATGATAGATAAAGGTGATCTTGTTTTGGATAACCCAAATGCACCACCCAATCAAAACATAAACATCTTTAAACAACCTTTTCCTAACCATCCCCCTAGCCAAAACAACATGCAAACCATGACCGATGACTCCCAAGAGCGTAATATACACACAGTCAACACGGTCTCACCTCTTATGCCTAACCAACCTCTCTCACAGTCTGAAGAGGTTAGCCCACTTATTGGTCCTTCACAAGTGGAAGAATCTTCTTTTCCCATTCATCTTCCACATGTGGATGAACTATCTTCTCTTGTTAGTTCTCCATCAACCTCTCTTATATTAGAGGATGACTTGACCATACCAATGCTGGTAGCCTCACCCTCATCCTTCCTATCATCAATGGGGGATCATACTTTTCCCACACCTTGACCACATGCTGAAGCCATCACCATCCCTACGCTCTGCCCTCTTAAAGAGCCAAACTCTCTAACCCCTTCTCCATCGAGAGAGGAACTAGCCACCTCACCAACTTCGACTAAAGAAGATTCGGTGAGGGTAGACTTAAACCTCGCCCCTCACAATAGTAGTCCTTGCACTAAACCAAAGAAGGCTACTAAACCCCATCGGAGAACTCCTCCTCCCCATCATCATTGCCCTCCATTTTGGGCCCACATCCCTCTACCTTGATAAGAGTCCTTCCTACTCTGACACCCAACAAAAACAAGTCACCTCCATTACTACCAACACCTAACAAAAACATACCTCCTTTAAAACATCCAACGCCTCTTACCACAAAAGTGTCATCCATGCATCTGGCCATACCGCCAAACAAAAGGATGGTACGAAACACTCCCTCGACAATGTCTAAATAGAAGTTGTCAATTTTTACTGCAATACAACGTGCAAACCCATTAGTAGGTTCTTATACCTTGTTGCTACACCGACATTTGCAATCCTCTAACATCACTCTTCCACCTATCAAACCATTTCAACCTCTCAGACCAAAACTGTCTTGGTTCGATGACACCAAAATTTGCCAATATCATCACACACCTGGGCATGACACTAAAAATTGTTGTGCGTTTAAGGTTGCCATCCGCCAATTCATCAATAAAAACACCCCTCTTGTTGAGGATACTGTCAACAAATATCCAACGCCGTCTCATGTCTCCCAAACATTTTCACCATCACACTCATCAACTCTCGGATCAAGGCCATCTTGGTTCGATGACACTAAATTTTGTGCATATCATTGCACACCTGGACATGACACTAAGCATTGTTGTGCTCTTAAAGTTGTCATTCATCAACACTTCAAAAAGGACACCCTTCTCGCTAAGGATCCTTTTGACCACCCTTTAACCAAACCATCGACACCATCCCAAGCCTTTCAAACATCCTCACCTAAATCGGGAGCCTATCATCAAACTGTGGTTCCTCTACCACCTTCAACCCCATTATTTGAAATCAACACTATCAATGTGACCACTAGGTCACAAATCATGAAAGATAAAGGGAAAGAGAAGGTTTATCTCCCCTAAACATATCCATTTGTCAAGTCTCCTCAACCATCAAGACCCAAGATTTCAATTTTGGGCACATCTCGACCAACTTATTCAAACCCAATTAATGACCCCATGGTGAAACAACATCGCCAAACCTCTGTGAAGACATCTTTGTATGACCTCATACAAAACTCTCTACAGCATTGTCTAACTTTGATTGAAGCCTTACAGGCAGTGAAGGTCCAACCCGAAGACCCCTAACCACTAGCTGCTTTGGTCACATCATTACCTACCATTGCCTCCATCACTTTCAGTCATTCTGAGATTCCAACCTCCAACATGGAAGATCAAGATCTTTCCCTCTCAAACTAAGTCTATCAAACATTCTCCCTATCACAAGTAACTAGGGGAATTTGACTTTATCTTGACTATCATGACCTCAACCAAGCATCAACTGACCTCAACCAAGCATCGACCAAGCCTCGATCAAGCCTCGACCAAGCATCGACCAAGCCTCGACCAAGCCTCGACCAAGCCTCAACCAAGCCTCGACCAAGCCTCGACCAAGCATCAACCAAGCCCCAACCAAACAATGACTAAAAATCAACCAACCAAACATGCCAACAACATATCAATCAACTTCTTAATCATCGACCAACATGTGACCAATTTGGAAAGAAGAAAACGAGGCAAGTTTGCTCCTAATTGGCTCAGACCTTACATCATCACGCACAAGTATGGGTCAGGGACTTATCATCTGTCCTCTCTCGAAGGTCGACTAGAACCTGAGCCCCTTAATGCCTTGCATTTATGACCATTCTACTGTTAGTCGAGTACTCGTTCACTTGACATTTAACTTGAGCTCATCCCTTGAGCAATCTCGGTCCTCTTAATCCTCATTCCTTTCAACCCTATTCCCCTAAAATAAACCCTATGTAACCCTTTTATAAAGTATGAATGCTTTGTCTTAATAAAAGGGAGCCCTTAAACTTCTATAGTCTTGTCCATGACTCAAAATTCTGTCAAAAATAAATTTGGATGTCAAAATATCAAAAGGTCACAAACTCTAAAGGCAGACTGCTCCCTCGAAGGATAGCTGTACAATCATTGTTGTAGCTAATAGACTGCTCCCTCGAAGGACAGCTATTCAAAGCCCTCAAATATATAAAATAGAAAAAATATAGACCACTCCCTCGAAGGATGGCTATGCTTAAAATCTTGCTACAAATAGCATTCTCTTAGAAGCTTTCCGCATCGATCAGCTTCACATATGACCACAAAACAAAATGACATCCCCATGTAGACTTCTCGCATCGATCAGTCTGCCAAAAAAAAATGTCATGGACTTGGCTTGTAGTTGTTCTCAAGGCCACCTATAAAAAGGGGCAAAGTTATCCCTACTAAAAAGGTTTACCCTGTCCTAACATATCACATCACCTACTCAAGGGACTTCGAGCTCATTTTAATGTCAAAATGATTCGATTATTTCTCTAACACAACCAATGGTCAATGACGTAATGCATGAACAGGGCTTTTGTTTCTAAAAAGCCCCTACCTATGCTATCATTATGGTCCTTGTCAATGAAAGAGCAATTCGCCTTTCACTACCTACCCACTTTGGTCACATACAACCAAATCATTTGCCAACCACACCAAACCAACCAAAACATTTTCAAACCACCAATATGACATAGTCCATTTCACATAGTTTCTATGGAAACCAATACACATGAAAACTGTCGACCACACAATTTATGCCAAGCATAAACCATTACTTGCTGAAACATAAACATACTCAATTCATTTTTAGCATACATCCATCACCCAATATGGAAAATCGCTAGGGATGAAAAACCACAACCAATGTTATAGAATACACCATCACATAATATGGAAAAGGTTGTAACATCATACTACCCTCATCATTTCAAGCACGTACCCTGAAACATATGAGAAGTGTTAAACCTTAACCTAGACCAAGCCCATCATCAACCATTTTGCCTCTTAGTCTGAACTACATCGGCTTGAGGCCCTTCCAACCAGGGGCTATGTAGGCAGCACTCAGATGACATGATGTCTTCTGGGTTAGCTTGGCCACATCTATTTGTTCCTCTATCTAATGGACAAACCATATTACCCTTTGACCATGACTTAACCTAGTCTAAACCAATCATTAACCATTTTGCCTCTCAACCAGTCTGAACTACATTAGTCTAAGGCCCTTAAAATAGGGGCTATGTAGGCAGCACTCAGATGACATGACATCTTCTGGGGTTAGCTCGGCCACATCTGTTTGTTCATTTATCTGATGGACAAACCATATTACCTTTGACCATGACTTAACCTAGTCCAAACCAATCATCAACCAACTTTGACTCCTCATCTGAACTACATTGGTCTGAGGCCCTAAAAACAGGGGCTATGTAGGTAGCACTTAGTTGACATGACATCTTCTGGGGTTAGCTCAGCCATATCCGTTTGTTCATCTACCTGATGGACAAACTATCTTGCCTTTAACCATGACTTAATCTAGTCCAAACCAATCATCAACCATTTTGCCTCTTAGCTTGAACTACAATGGTCTAAGGCCCTTCAAACTAGGGCTATGTAGGCATCACTCAGTCGCCATGACGTCTTTTGGGGTTAGCTCAGCCACATCTATGTGTTCATCTACTTGATCGACAAACCATTTATCCTCTTAACCATGACTTAACCTCATCTGACCCCATCCATAATCGACCCTCTTCCTCCCTTTTAGGGAGAACTACATTGGCCTGAGGCCCCTAACGACAGGGGCTATATAGGTAGCACTCAGTTGACATGGTGTCTTCTGAGGTTAGCTCGGCCATTCCTTCATCCGTCCATCTAATGGACCAACTACCTCAGCCCCACCTCGACCAATGACCTTAGAGATCGCGCCTATCTCCTCAGACCATGACCATTTTTGAGCCAACTTTGCCTTGGTTGTTTCGATTGCCTATGCTACCTCACGAATGGTTAGCAAAATTGTTTGCAACCCATATTTTGACCCTCACAAGTATTGGATCACGAGCAAGTTGATCCCCACTACTTGTGACATTTTTCATGTTTTCAAGAGCACTTCTTGAGCCTGAGATACTTGGAACACGATGACCATTGGAGCTACAGCTTGGATCGAATAACCTAATCAGCTACGGCTAAATGCTAGGGCATGGTTATTTCAATTTTAGCACTCTTCGACCCTTGATCTGCGACAATTTGACCTAACCATCTCATGAAGTGGTATGCATACAATCCCAAATATTGCAGTGTTCACACTCAACTTCACCATATCCATCCATCTCTCTATCAAATCGACACTCAATCTCAGGTTCCCTTCCCTCAACTCTCGCTTTGACGGGAGAACACCTCATCCCATACCTAGGGCAATCAACTCCTATTTTTGTCTTACAGTTCGTCAAGAACAACCAACAAGACAAAAAGGGGTAAATGTAGACACCAAAATCATGTCTATTCCTTGGTCATCCTCCCCCTTCGTTCCCTTGGTCCACTTCCACACATTCCTAACCCACGCAATTATTAATTTAATATAAATTAACTATTTTAAATTAAAAACCCCCTTGACACATCACCCATGCCACCTCACCCTACCTTGGATACCTCTCCTTGGATGCCTCCCATCACCCTATGACTAATTTATGACCTATTTCAACCCACCCCATGCCTATTAAACCCACCTTCAACCATTTTACCACGACCACTGAACTCGACAGATGGAAGAATAGGCAGAAGGCCAAAAATAGCCTTTTTTCCATTCTTCTAGTTGCCAATGTTAGTTACAGTCAGCTGACACCGGTGGAATCACCGACATCAGTCGCTTAAAATAGGCCCAAAGGCAAATTGTCTTCTCCCCTGGGATGCTGAATCAATCAATCATAGACTATGAACGTGAATTCTATCTCAGACTCTCTTCCTCTCTCGGCTCTCACACCTAGACATCAACAGGGACTCTCTGAAATCAATCATCAGACTTCAACCAATGCTCTTCTAGCTACAAACACAATAGGGACAAGCATTTCAAACACCTCTGGCTCTGCACCAAGTAGGAGGTAAGTATTCTTCTGCCCTTTTTATCATTTTAGTAATTTAGAATGTATAAGCAATTAGCTTCTTTTCATTACTTCTAAGTATTATCAACCAGACTCAGCTGTCAACTAGCCTCGACCTGACTTCTTCCTAGAAAGGCTGAGAAGCCTTCTTCATACTCTTATTCCTTTTTGACAACTTACCCTCTCCCTCTGACCCTTTGCAGATCTTATCAGTCTCCTTACAACCCTGCACAGACCCTTTTACCTCTCAGACCATTCTGTCGACCACAGACTCAACCTTACACTCATCTAAAGCCCCATTGCCTCGACCGATGCCAGCCACCAGACCCATTTCCCCTACTGATGTCGACAGGACTAACCGACATCGGCAACCTTAAACAATTGATGATGGCAGACTAACTGATGTTGGAGACTGTGGAAGGTAGATAGCATAATATAGGTACGCATTACCTTTATTTCTTTTGTTTAGTCTTTCATTATTTATATCTAGCAACATTCTCTTTTATCAAAAGTGGACTGTCATCCCTCAAGGAAGTCTTTGTACTTCTGGGATCGAGCTTTGCTTGGCAGTCCACCATCCATCTATCTAACAATCTCTTTGTTTAAGTCTTTCTCTCTACAGTGTCATCCTCCATAGCCAAAGAGGAGTCCCTACAACATCTGGATAACGGTGTGTAACTTCATCCAGGTACGTACAAACCCCTGACCATTTTATCTTAGTTTCCTTCATCTTTTGAATGTAAAAAAGTGAAAAACAGTTAAAAACACTAACATTGAGGTGGGTGATTCTTTATAAATTTATTTTAAGGGGAAAGGTGACATATAACTAGATGGTGTATGCATAAATGATTCATTATATGTTATAGACATCACCACCAGTCTACTTTCAATTTATTAGATTTTTCATTCTAGTCAAGGTAAGACAGTGACTTTCACACCACAGGGTGTTAAAGTTTGAGCTTTGTTAGAAACATACACACTTATTGTATAGGGTTTTATTGATCATAGTTCTTGACTTTTGTATTTTGACGGTTTTGATGATACTCCTTTAGGGATGTGTTTATTTTCTCAAGTAGATTTTGAGAGTCAACTTTGGCATGAAATATTTGGACACCTCAACTATAGATATTTGAAGGATTTAAGAACTCACAGTATGGTAGAGGTTCTTCCTATAGTGTCATGTCTTGATGGATTTTTCTCCTATGTACATTATGGAAACAACACCAAGATCCATTTCCTAATGGTATGTCTATGAGAGATTTTTCACCACTTGAGCTTGGGCATAGTGATTTGATGGTCTTTCCTACTCCTTTCAATGGAGCTACGTATGAACTTATCTTCATTGATAATTTATTGAGGTGTACTTGGGTTTATTTCCTTAATTACAAGAGTGATGTATTTTCTCACTTCAAAGTCTTTAAGGATATAGTCGAGAAACAGTCATCAAGTTGCATCAAGAAGCTTCATATAGATAATGGGGGGAGTACTTCAGTCAAGATTTTTTTGATTTTTTTTAGTCAGTGGTATTGTTCACTAGCATTCTATATCACATAATCCATAGTATAATGGCTTAGCATAAAAGAAGAACTAATCTTTGAAGGAGATGGCTAATTGTATGATGCATTCACAAGATTTATCTCATATCTATTAGACAAAGGTTATTAATTATGTGAACTACATTTAGAATCACACACCACATCAAGAATTTAGGCATATGATTCTGGAGGAGGTTGGTCTAGAACTAAGCCTAATGTCTCATTTTTTTTAGTCTTTGGGAGCCTTGATTAGGTGTTTGTACCAAATAAGAAAAATAAAGCGTTGGATAAGAAGAGCAAACCTTTGATTTTTTATAGGGTATCATGAGGACATGAGACATTATCATCTTTTAGATCTTGATACTCATGATGTTTATTTTTTAACACATGTACATTTTTATGAGCACTTTAAATCTCATGACTCTTCATCTTATTCCATGCCTTCTTCTTTCATTTATTTACCTCCTCTTGAGGATTCATTCTTTGAGGAGCCAATTCAAAATATTTCTGAGGAGGTGTTGGAGAGGATGAGGATCTTGTTCACACTAATGTTACCACTATGCCTAGGTGGTCATGTACTATAGTTTCAAGGCATCACCATTCATATAAGATCTTCCACCTACTTGACATCATCATACACATTCTACAAATACTAGACTTTTGTGTAAGGCATTCTATGGGAATCCATAGCCTTTTTCTTAGGCTCACGGGATACAAGAGTGGGATGATGTGATGATAGATGAGTATTATTCATTGATAAATAATCACACTTGGGATTTGGTCACTCTTCCTAAGGGAATAAATTTGGTTAGGTGCAAGTGGATTTATCGCACAAAGTATATAGCTGATGGGTTCATTGATAAGTATAAGTCACATCTTGTTGTAAAAGGATTATTTTAGGTTAAAGGTACTGACTATCTCAGACTTTTGTGTATGTTGTCAATATGGATTACATTCACTTTGTATTTTTTCTTGTTGCATCATAAAGTTGGCCAGTATATCAAATAGATGTTAAGAGTGCTTTCTTACATGGAGACTTGCATAAGGAAATCTATATTGAGTAAAATGTTGGGTTTGTTCATGATTTTTTCTTGTTTGACAACTTAGGAGGTCTCTTTATAATCTCAAATAGGCCCCTTGGGCTTGGTATGAGAAGATGGATTCATTTCTTCTCTCCACTAGCTTTGTTCACTATTACTTTGATCCCATAATGTATATTCAATGTATTGGGGAGGAAATTGTTATTTTAGTCTTGTATGTTGATGATTTACTTCTCACAAATTACTCATCATAGATTTAGACTATTCAGTAGGAACTTTTGGCATAGTTTGACATGATAGATCTTGGCCTTCTACATTTCTTCCTTGGTTTACAGATTTCAAATTTAGATATAGGGATTTATTTGAGTCATCAAAAATATACTATTGATAGTCTTCATCATTTTGGCATGGTTTATATCAATTCAAATCCTTCTCCTTTTTTGTTTAGAGTGACTCACACTACCTCTTGTACTACTCCATTTTGTGATTCTACATTATATAGGCAAATGGTTTGTCAGGGGATCTACAGCTCTACCAATTAGAGCACAATTGATTACTTTCTTATATGCAATTAAACATGAAATTATACCAGAATGATAAAGTAGCTAGAAACTTGAGACAGCAAAGAATTTGAGAGACAATACACACTCTTGTATTAAATACTACTAGAAGAAAATACAATAAGGAAGATGCCACTTCTTCCTCAACCTCAAAGGCTTGCCACACCTCAAGACCTTCTTCCCTCTCTCCCTTGCTCAACACAACAACTCTAAAGCCTGAGTTATTATCCCTCCTTGAATGCTTCAACTGATCTCCTTGACCTTACACCTGTAGATCTCCTTGACCTTGCTAGCTTCAATGCTTTTACTTGCCTTAGAATAATTACAATACATGCCTTATGGGTCTATAAATAAGATCCCATGCTTACAAAAATAGAACTCTAGTTACAATAATTAGACATGCAGCTCATGACTATAATTAGTCACTTGACATGCAAACACTCGCTTCATTTAACTGACTGTTCGTCAACAGCAATTCTGAAAATACACAGGCGATCGACGCCGGTCCCTGCTTGTCTGGTGCTGCCGACGTCGATCGACTGTCTGTCGTCGCCGGTCTCCTTCTCCACTGTCTGTGACCGACGTCGGTTATACTGCCGATGCCAGTTCCTCTGGTTCTTCAGCATCCTCTCTTGTGTCTGCAAATAGTTGAAGCTTTTAGCTCCACACCTTAAAAATCTCCCACTTGGAGATAAATAGCTGCAACTTGTACCTGTACCTGTACACCATCTATTTTGTTCTTTAGGCTCTGTATCCCTCTTCAGAGTCACTCTTGAAGACCAACCACCATGCAAACCTGTGATGCAATCCCTGTATCTTATGCCACAAGAATTTTGCTGCTCCCCAAGTTCTCCATGACATACTTATGAACCAACTCTACCCTTAGCTCAGAAAACTCCCTGTATATGAAACCCTGCAACAAGTAACACAATACAGGAACAAGATAATGTAGCTAATATTATCCAACCTGGTAAAGATAAAATACAATGGTCAAACCTCCATTATTCTGTAGCATAATCAAGACCATATACCATAGCCTTCTGTCTCATGTGTCCACCCACTCTCTTCTCTAAAATGGGAATCCATCCCTTTATCGAGTGCTTCCTTCTAGCTGATAACACTACCAACAGTTACTTGTTTGGTTCTCCAAGGACTCACACTCCTCATCCATGCCAAGCTCCCACTATTTCTGGATTCTATCTGCATTGCTTCTTCCATCTTCCTAGTTCATGACTGTAAGTAAGCAATATAAAGAAGGTGAACAATGAATATGAGGTTCACATACCTTTCCTAACCTCCACATGGATGTTTGAGACTTATTAATTCACCCAACATCTGTTCCAGTGACCGATCTAGGCCATCTCCCAGTCTGCTTCCGATCGATGTCGGTTCTCTGCACTGACCCTGACTGTCGACATCATTTCCCTGGCCAACGCCAGCATCCCTACTACCGACGTCAATCCTTGTGACCACCGTCGAACTTCTCCTGCCCGACCTACCGACCCTGCTGGTCTGCACATGACCGATGTCGGTATCTGGATGACTGACGTCGGTGCCAAGCGACCGACATCGGTGTCTGTGTGTTCCTGTAAGTGATGAAATTTTCATCCGTGAGCTCTTGTGGATCATACCTCTATCCATGTTACCCTGCTCAGATTTATTCAGCGCTTGTGACTGATCTCTGTCCTTCATCTCCTCCATAAACACCAAGGCTTCTTTGTTCCTATCAAAAGCATCAAATTTCCTCTTTCTGCAATGAACTGTATTTATGTTTTCCAAATTTGAACACATACCTTTTGAATCAAGAACTTCCATTCCCATCCTTTTCTTGTGACCAAGCCTATTAGGCCACATCTTCGAATCTACACTAGAAGTAGAGTCAGTAATACAAGTAGACAGATAAAGAGTATCTACTTTCTTACCTCTTGCTAGAACAAGTGTTCCCTTGGTAACCTTCCAAGAATCCGCTGTGAGGGTTATTGTGCATCCCTCATCTCCCAACCTTCCTACAGAAATTAGACTCTGCTTCAGAATTGGAACATGCATGACCTCTTTCAACACCCACATGTTGTCAATCTGCAATCTTAGCTACACTTTCCCTTTGCCAACTATCTGACAAGGCGTACCATCCCCTAAATAAAGAACTCCAAAGTCTCCCTGTTCATACTCGTAGAACAAATCTCTGTTTGGGGATGCATGAAAAGATGAACCAGAATCTAAAATCCATGATCCTACCTGACTATCTGAAGAAAGTATGAGAGCATCTTGCATCACAATATTTGCATCCTTTGCTTCTTCCATACCTACATGTTAATTCTCTTTATCTCTCAACCAACACTCCTTTGTATGTCCTTTCTTTCCACAAAACCAGCAGGTAATACCTTTGGACTCGGATCTCCTTCCCGACCTTGATTTCCCTTGCTCAACCTTCTCCCTTTGCCATCCCCTACTTTTTGCACTTAGAGCATTCCCTGATGATTCACCTGTGCTTCTCCTGCGTATTTCCTCATTCAAGATCACACTCACAATATCATCAACTTTTAAGATTTTAGAAGCAGATGCAGAATTACTTATTGCCATAACCATACCGTCCCAACTTTCAAGCAAAGAACATAAAATCAAGAGAGCCTTTACCTCATCATCAAAAACAATATTGATTGAAGCTAGTTGGTTTACCAAACCATGGAAATCACTGAGATGAGTATGTACCGATCCACCTTCCTGCATTTGCAAAGTAAATAGCTGCTTCATAAGATATACCTTATTAGAAGTCGAGGGCTTTTCGTATAAATTCGCCAAAGACTTTATCAACTCTTCTGTTGTCTTACATTGTGATAAGCTGGAAATCATAGATGATGCAAGGCTCAACCTTATGGAACCGAGAGCCTTCTGATCAAGAACGTTCCATTCTTCATCCTTCATATCTGTGGGCTTGCATGCAACCCCACCCAATGGTAAGTACAGATCCTTTTAATACAGATAGTCCTCAATCTGCATCCTCCAATGTTGATAATTCTTGCCGTTAAACTTCTCCATTCGTAGCCTACTTTCTTCTGCCATTGTTGAACTCCCACTCAATCAAAAAACTCTGTGAATGACCTGTAATCAAAAAACAATACCCTATTCCCTGCAAACTGTAGCTCTGATACCACTTGTCAGGGGATCTACAGCTCTACCAATTAGAGCACAATTGATTACTTTCTTATATGCAATTAAACATGGAATTATACCAGAATGATAAAGTAGCTAGAAACTTGAGACAGCAAAGAATTTGAGAGATAATACACACTCTTGTATTAAATACTACTAGAAGAAAATACAATAAGGAAGATGCCACTTCTTCCTCAACCTCAAAGGCTTGCCACACCTCAAGACCTTCTTCCCTCTCTCTCTTGCTCAACACAACAACTCTAAAGCCTGAGTTATTATCCCTCCTTGAATGCTTCAGCTGATCTCCTTGACCTTACACCTGTAGATCCCCTTGACCTTGCTAGCCTCAATGCTTTTACTTGCCTTAGAATAATTACAATACATGCCGTATGGGTCTATAAATAAGATCCCATGCTTACAAAAATAGAACTCTAGTTACAATAATTAGACACGCAGCTCGTGACTATAATTAGTCGCTTGACATGCAAACACTCGCTTCACTTAACTGACTGTTCGTCAACAGTAGTTCCGAAAATACACAGGTGACCGACGTCGGTCCCTGCTTGTCTGGTGCTGCCGACATCAGCCGACTGTCTATCGTCACCAGTCTCCTTCTCCACTGTCTGTGACCGACGTCAGTTATACTGCTGACGCCGGTTCCTCTGGTTTTTTAGCATCCTCTCTTGTGTCTGCAAATAGTTGAAGCTTTTAGCTCCACACCTTAACATGGTTGGGAGTTTTATGTATTTGACCCATACTCACCCCATCATTTCATTTACATTTGGGCCTATGTCTAGGTTTGAACATGACTCTCATGGTAGTCATTGGTAGGCTTCCAAGAGGATTTTATGATATCTATGATGCACTATTCATTTTGGATTACACTACACTAGGGGTTCTACTTAGTTGGTTGGATACTTTAATTTAGATTGGGCAGGTTCTCTTGATGATAGGTGTTCCACTTATGGCTACATATTTTATCTTGGTTTTTCACCTATTACTTGGTTGTGTAAGAAGCAACAAACTATTGTACTTTCATCTACAAAGGTTGATTACAAGGTAAAAATTATAATAAGTTAGTAGATTCTTTGGCTTTATTATTTATTGACAAAGTTTGTCTTCATTCAAGGTTCATCCATTTTACTTTGGTATGACAACCAAAGTGCAATTCAGATATCTCACAACCTAGTTGAGTGTTAGTGACCAAGCACATTGAGGTACATATGCACTACATTCATCAGCACATTTAGGATGGAATTCTTAGCTTGAATTACATTATAACTCAACAGTAAGTTGTAGACATCTTCATGAAGCCTTTGCATCACCTCATTTCCTTGAGTTGCATGGCATGCTTAGGGTTTCAGAATTTGTTTTTGAAGGGTGTTCATGAGGACATCTTCTTTATTTTTTTCATGGATATATATTGTACATGAGTACCTTATCATGCTTAGTTGTCAAGACTCATATTGTGGATATGCCACTATTTCTTTTTTAAATTTTATTATCCCTTAGCTTCACTTGAGGTGGGGGGGAAGGCAGGGTGGGTGGTTAGAGTATGTGTTTCATGTATTTTTTCATGTTTACTAGTGCATTAGCTATCTGTTTCATCTTCTATTGAATTTTTCCTATGTGAGGATTTATCCCACATTGGCCAGTTAGACTAGTTCAATATTTTGCCTTGCCTATTTATGCAAGAGCTTTCCTATTATACTAGGATGATTTATTCTGAATAATATATGATTTGATTTCTTTTTGCATATTATGTTTACAGCTTCCTTTTGTGATGTTTTGTTGCTAACACTTTAGATTCTTGGGTTGGAATGCCTTTACCATTCCTAACATGTTGAACCACTTCAAGGGGGAAAATTACACAACTATAAAATAAAAAACAAATTTACAATATGATGATAAAATACTAACTACTACCTTATATATATACCCTAACTATACTATTCCAATCCTAATACTAATATGAATCTATATAAATGATCATATGACTTAATTAAAGGTTATGATAGCCATAAATAAGATATACATATCTCAAATCACATTATAAGCTAATATTATAGCATGCATCTCCCTATCAAACCAACATTATACTCAATGTTGATAATTATTGGATACTTCTGTAGGTTCTCTTCATCCTCCCTTGTTACATTTTCATTGGCCAAATAGTTCCACTTTATTAAATTCTCTGTAATTGCCCTCATCTACAACATCATAGAGCATGTCTTAATTATTCACTTACATTCAAAAAAAATTCTTCCCTCCTCATCAAAATTTGGTAAATTTTTATAGGTTGAAACTCTTTATCCAATTATCCTCTTCAAGAAGTAAATCTGGAAGACTAGATGTATTTTTACTGAGTGAGGTAACTCTTGTTTATATGCTACATTGCCTACCTTTACAAGACTTGATAAGGGTCATAATATTTAGGTGAAATATTGTTATTATTCTTATATTATTCAAGTACATTTTATTATATGGTTATAAATGCATAAAAACCCTATCTCCAACTTTGAAATGTCTTTCATTATGATGTTGGTCAGCTTTCAGCTTGATGCAGTACTATTCCATTGACAAGTTCTCTTTGGGATTAGAGATTACCTCCTATTAGTAGTAATGTGTCTTTTGACAATCAAATCTCTATTATTACCCTTAAATATGAATTTATGGATGGTATACGATACCCATAAAATGCAAAAAATACAATTTTTCACCATTTATTAATTTCTCCCTTCTTAAGACTTCACTATTTTACAACCCATGGGTTTAATCTAGCGTAATGAAAGGAATCTTAATGCTTTGCTAATCCTTTTAGCTATTGATTCCATCATTGTGACTAATAATTATTTTTTGGGGTGTTTCTATTTTATCAAACATTTTAATTTCCTTGTTTCTAAATAAAATTAGGAGTTGGTATTCAAATAAAACCTCTAGAAATGATAAATTCATAGTTTGGATTTTAGCAATTATTTTAATAGATCTTGTTCTCAATTATTAACCTCCAAATATTTATTACAACACCATAACATTTAAGTAATGAAAATAAGACTTAGATTTATAGATGAGTGCCCTAAATTATTCTATCAGTCGATATGTACTTATCCTACCAACCACCTCTCTCTTGCTTTCTAACTTACATGCACTTTCATGTAGATCTACCCAATGCATGTAAGGATCTTGGTGTACAATCCTCATTTTTTTTTCCATTATAATCTGAATCACTACATTATGAAAAATTAATTATAATAAAATATTTTACAACTCATTTACCATATTTTCAATCAAATTATCATAACAATGTGAAAAAATTAGGTGTCATTGTAGATGCAATTGTACAATTTGATAATTCAAAGTTGAAATGTATGCAATAAAATGAATCCTAGAATGGTTGCTTTATAATGCTCTGGTCAAATTCATAAATGTGCACAAATATTTATATTTTATTACTAGATAAAATAAATTAATATGTCATTTTTTCAATCAATTGTTAGAAAAATGCACCACTATGTCTCAATGTTCTCAAGGGGAATCAAATCCATAATATTTGCTTGATGGGTTTTGGTTTTTTTCTAATTTTTGAGATTATTTTTACATTGTCTCAAAAAAAAATCACATTTTTCATTATTTCACATGTGTATGTACCATAATTAAAAGGGATTTATCCTTGTGACTACCAATATTAGTCTTTGATAATTGACTACACTTTTTTTTTTTTTTTAAATTTCAAATTCACTGATGTAGTCAAAATAATACATGGAAAATTAGAAAGAGATTTTTTTACTTGAAAGTGCTAAGATAGTTACGATTAATTTGTTATTTTATATTAATCAAACGTTTTTAGAAACTGGTTTATGAGAAATCTTATTTTACTTTAATCATAGAAAGAACCAATTTGAGAATGATATGCAAAAATAATTAAAATTAAATTTGGAGCTTATTGTAATTAATTTTATATTGTGAATGGATATGTGAAATATAATGTTATGTGAATTTAGTGCAATAATATATTTAAATAACTAACATGCCATATATAGTAAATGAGAAATTATATTTAATGGTTAATTGTATGAAATATTCAAAAGAAAGCCACCCTCAATCTCGAAATGTACATTTGGTTATACAACATCTAATTGATAGCTATTTTTAATGTTGTTCACTCTTTTAAGAAAATAGTATATATCCTATCAAAAGAGAGTCACTTTCAAAAAATGACTTTATCCAAAGTATGTTTTCTAAGCATAATAACCTTCAACTAAGAGAATTTTTGTGAAGTGTTGAATTATACATTTATATAGCTTGTCATGGAAGTTTGTAACAATAACTTATTTGGTATGTTGAATTAAATGTTGATTTTATTTATGAAATTTCTTTTAATATTTGTAAGTAGTAAAACTAGGCTATAAGAATTTTTGAGATGTTTGGTAAGTTTCATAATTTAAGTTTGGCTCCACCTTGAATATAATTTTTATTTTGTCACTTTCAAAATTTAAGAAAGTTTTGGTATGGAATTTGTTTTAAGTCTTCTTTTTTTTTTTGTAAATTTATTTTATTCATGGAATAATCTATGCATCTAATACTAATCCTTAATGTATAATAGTTTCTCAAAAACTCTATTTGTTTCTAGTGATTATATATTCCATTATTTTGTGTTTAATTTTTTCTTGCCGAGTTAATAAATAAAATATAGTTATTGACCTTAACCAAGGTCACGCATTGTAATTATGGATTATTTATAGGCCAATTATGCAACATCAATATTTAGCCACCATGTAAGGAGTTTTGGTATTTACCATATCTAAAAAAAATAAATAATTATATCCCTTCTGGCATACATTAAAACATTAGGATAAATTGTTAGTAATATGTTTATTTGAAAATGTTTGACCCTAGTTTATAAAAATATAACCACTTTATTTGAACAATCAAACACCTTAAAGTGGATAAAAATGGACATTAATTGTAGTATATAAATGAATACATCAATGACAAGTTTTACCTAACAATGATAGGTACATCACATCTTTGATAGAGTTTGATGCATATTGTAGAGAGGATTACAAAGCAAGTCAGTCAAGCATTAGTCTATAAATAATGAAACATGCATAAATAACTAACTAACCAAGCCTATCTATTCCTATGGGAATTACAAAGGATATCAAGAAACAAATGAAATAAAGTAACACCATATTACCTTCCCAAATTGATTCACCATACCCATGTGGCTCAAAAAAATGTTCTCCCTTGATCAAGAATCCTTGTCTTTGTCAAAAATGGTGGTAAGCTCCTCTAATGCCTCAAGAACACTCCATAAAACCTAGGCTTATGATTCCAAATCACTAAACTAGCCTATCAATGAAGCTTGCAAACAAAAACTATGATCAAATACAAAGCCTTGTGGAAACAATTTAGCATTATAACTTTGAAATATTCAAGATTTTGAAGATATTTGAGCATAATAACCTTACACCAAAATAGATAATAAATGATGTTCATGGCCTCTCTTTTTATAGATTTTTGAGATTGGTCAGGATCAACCATGACCGTCCATCTCAAGATTAAGATGTGTGGTCATGGATAGTCATAATATTTGGAATTAAATCCATAATTATCTTCATCATGACCTTGGAATAAGGGGCATTAAAGAGGCATGGGAGGCATTAACTAGGTATGGGTGACCCATAATGCTAATATTTGTGGCATTTATGTTTTGGGGATGTCTTTCCAAGAAATGATGTCACCTGATGATGCAGTTAATAAGAATCAATTTTTAAAAATAAATATTCGACAACTCTCATGGAAAATCCACTTAAGCTCTTTATTTGGATTAATTAGCCTTAAAAAAGGTTAATCAACATTTGTGAAATTATCTAAAAATTTGCCCTCGATTAATCAAAATGGTCAGAAAGTCATATTACTGAGTTCTAATTTGACTCAAGAAGAATTAGAAGGTGACACTAGATGTGTTAGAACCATATTTCCATTTAGGATGTTTACAACATAAAATAACAAAGGTATGTGGCATGTACCAATGAATTTTGGAGAAAAGAGTGATCCAGAGCATAAAAGGTGAAATCATCATTTTGACTCGAAATGAATTGATCAAAATTAGCTGACCCATAAATTGCATTGCGCCATTAGGGATACTTTGACCTAAAGTGGCACTTGTAAGTGACAAGTTTGAACCATTTAGTATGTTTTATGTATTTTGACCTAAAATGTGTATTTGAGTGCAACTCAAGTAAGATTGACAATTTCAACACAAATTGTGTTAGGAATTGGCTGTCTACACATATATGTACATTTTTTGGTAAAGTATTAAATAATTTTTGATAAACTTATATACAATATTTAGGCCCAATAATAATAACTTATATCACAATAATTGAACCCCACCAAATAAATGATCCCTTTCCCCTAGTAAAGGATAAGATATATAAAGAAAAGTAAAATTACATAATATAATATTATTAATACAAAAATAGATTTTCTATGTTATTTTTTTTATTAAGGGTAAAAAGTGGCTTTTCAAAAGGTACCAAACCCTTTTACAATAAAGATTCAAAAGATAAGACAAAGACTAAAAAAAATATGGGACCACAAACATAAGATAAATCTTAGATCCAAAATAAGTAGAAATAATTTTTACAACTAACAACAAACCAACAAAAAAATTATAAGGATAACATTTGATTATAAATATCTATATATTGGTAATGAGAGATCATTTAGGGCAAAAACATCTTCCCATTCCTCATTTAGATTCTATAGTTAGCTTTCTATAAAATCATCATCAAGATCCTCGTCACCTTTAATTTGAGTCTTTTTTTGGTTTCTTGCTCTTTTGATAGGCCCTACTTGAGCCAAAGTGTTTTCCCCTTTCTTTAAACCCTTTTGAAACATTTGTATGCTATTGACCTAATTATTTATAGTGGCTTGGCATGTGTTTATAACCTTGATAAGGTTTTCCTTTATATAAGCTAGCTCACATTTTTTTTTTTTGGTTTTGGATTTAAGGTTGGAAATATCCCCTTTCATGTGGAAAATATCTAAAAAATTGTTCCACTAATCTTTATCAAAATGCATATTCTATGATAGTGTAGGTACCTCTCCATAAATTTGTTGACAGAGATCATCAATTTTAGCCTTGAGCTTATTGTCTTCAATGAAAAATGATTTTAATATGCTCAGTTCTAATTTAGATTAATTTTATAAACTTACTACCCTATTATGATGGTCTACCATTGAGGCCAATATCCATTTCTTGGGTTGGTTGGCACCTTCAGAGGAGGGAGATTTTGGATTGACCTCCTAGCCGTGAGAAGGATATTTTTGAAACTATGATTCCTTATCATCATTAAGAATATCAATAATTTGGTCGTGGCTAAGTTTAATGGATTTTCCTCCTAAACTAGGCCTACTTTTAACTAGTGTAGGCTTCAATTTTATGGGATATTTAGGCTTTAAATTTAAATCAACAACAAGGGGTTCCTCAATCCTAATCTTCTTCCCATTTTTTGGCTTAGTCTCCCCTTCACCCTTACCCTATTTTTGGCTACAAACATAGGAAATGTTAATTATAATAAATCTTGGGCCTTATCAAGCCTTGCTAGCCTCAGTAAAGGATTTTTGGGTTAAGAGTCCCCACATCAAATTTATCCAACCCTTCAGATACATTTGAAGCAAGGTTTATCTCAATAAGATAAATATTTTTAAAGGCTTCTTGGAATAAAAAGTAAATAAGAGTCTAGTGAAAGGGAGATTCACATTTGCCAAGTTGAATATATATTATAGATTTTTCAAGAGACATGAGAAAAAATAAAGGTCTACTTACCAAACTCTTATGTCTAAAGAGATTTAGTGAGAGAAATGATAGAAGTAAAGTCTTTTGTAGAGTCTTATGTATGTTATTGTTTTATGCATTTGTGTTCTACCCTAATTTTAGTTTTATTCAAAATAAGGAAAAATTTAAGCCTAATTTTACTAAGGAATAAACTAAATGTGATTAAAGAGATCTAAGTATACATCTATGAAAAATTCCAAATTTAGCTTTATCTAAGAGTAATTCAATAACAACATGTCCAAGTGTCACCAATGATATTAAGCTAAGCAAAAACAAATGGTGAAATACAATAAATACCCACATCTTATTATTATTATAAAATTATGCACTTGTAATACAAATATGCAAGTTAATTGGATTATACTTCTAAAATCTATAAGTTGTGTAGTCCTCCTAGATAGACCCATTTTTTGTGTAGGTTTGACTTATGTAGAATCAACTAGGTTAGATGTATAACACTAGATATACCTTCTATATTTTCTAACATATCTTGCATGTGGTAACATAGTTTGATCCTATGCATTGTCTCTTTATTGATATGCATGTACCTTTATTTTACGTATTTACCACACATATTGTGAAAAACTAAAGAATCTTCTCCTTGAACTAGACTTCCACTATAAATCAAATAAATAGTTATAGAGTTGGGAAACATTTGAAGTAGCATTGTAAACTATGTATCCCACAAGCTTTAAATTAGATCTTTGTGTTGGTCTTTGTGTGTGGATAGAATAGATCGAGTGAGTGATTTGAACCTCCTTTTCCCTAAAAGTGATAATCCAAATAATGTATTATAATACAAAAAATGAGTTGAAAATGAAGTTTCAAAGAGTGAATGAGAGAAAACATGTCACTTTGATAAGAAATGATAAAAAAGGGATGGGATGTCATTATATCTTCCTTTAAATATTACATTTAATTCACTGTATTCTTTTTTTAAAGAGGTAATGGAATAGCCAATCAAATTACACATGCTTGGTGATTTTTTAAAATATTATCGCTTAGAATTATGCCCTCCATATAGGATTTTCCATGATATTATAGAAAACTTTAGGAGTCCATTCTTAAAATTCTCCCTGATTTGTATGAACAATAAAATGTAATTCTATAAATTCAAAATCATCTAAAGAATTGATTAGATCATTGTGTTATTATAAGACTATTTTTCATGGAAGGTAGACAAGTTATTTATTAGATAATACATATTATTTTTATTAAACACTTGGAATCATGAATGTATATATTTTTTTCTTGTTTTAAGATGGAATTAGATATACATAAACTTAGATCAATTAATCTTTACCTATTGGTTGCTGGGAATTCAACCCAATAGTAAGACTAGCTTGAACTCAAGGAAAGATTATGAGGGTTTGTACATTTATTTTATGGTCAAATGTGGAGTAAATTTTGGTGTAAATGTGTCAAGTTCTCACATAATCATACACTTGACGTATCCTCATCAAATTTGATTATGTGCTTGATAAGTAGCACAAGATGCATATCCACTTAATTTAACCACATCACATGTTGAACTATAATAAGTGTAATGTATATTGTACTACTTCCACCTCATGACTAGGTAGAAGATTCCAAAGAATTACATTGATTCCTGATCCCATATCGAGTGGGTATTTATGGTAGCCCATTTTAAGGGTATATCCATAAAACACTTTTTAGTGTGGGCTAGACTGAATCATGTAGATTAGGTGATGGCGTAGGCAAGAATGAAACCTTGTCTCTATATGATTGATTGGTGTGCATGAATGAGTATTGTTTTCATTTATGTAGGACTTATGTGAAAGAAAATAAATTACAACAGTCTTGAGTTGATACTTGTGTTAAGTAGTGTCTAATTATTATGAAATGTGTAATAAAAGTAATATATTGTTATTCAAAATATTGATTGGGTACAAGAAAAATATTGTAGTATAAATTGATGAATATAAGGGGTCTTGAGCCTTGATTATTGGATAACCATTTAAAATTATTGTATGTCATTATGATTATTAAATAGATATGGGATCCTTGTTTAACTAATATTTCAATTGCATGTGGAATTTAACTTGAAATTTGATTATTACAAAGTTAGTAAAATTAGTAAAATAGTATATGGATGCAAATTGAGGAAACTTACCTTGAATATATTCATACTTAATATTGGTTCAAAGAAAAAATAATGCATGGAATGATGTTAAAAACAATGTTGAATCTAAATTAGATGGAATACATGAATATGTTAATACACTAATAAAATTCATTGAATGCAGCTAAGTGAATAAGTTAGATATATGAATATCTTACTTGTGATCATTAAAATGGCCTTATCATCAACTTGGAAATGTAGGTAAAGGTTTGTATATCTTGAGTTTATATATTAAATGGATCTTAAAGGACCAAAAACGATGCTTAAGCACTTGGATCTATGAATAACTAACACCTTAGGGAAAAATGGAAATTAAACTAAGTCAAAATGTAATTTAATTGGTAATTGATGTAAGTTATTATATGATTGAAGAATATTTAATTTGTAACGTGTAATAAATATTTAAAAAAATGGGTATTAAAGTGGCCATGATCTATTTGACTTATGAGGATTAAATTATGAAATTAAATATAAAAAGATAATATCAAAGGTAAATATTAAATAAAAATCTATGAAAAGTCAAATACTTAAAGGAATTAAAGTCATGAATGTTAAATGATGATCTAATTTAAGGGGGATTCCACTATGTGAAGAATGCATTTTTGCCACTTGTATTTTCACCCTTTGAGGAGATATCTAATCTCTCCTCATCTGAGTGGCATAATGGAAACACCTCTAGACTTGTGGGTAGCCTAATGATGAAGTAAATCTCTATGTAGGGTTAGGTCCCTTGATGTACCACTTTGGATCACTAATACACCAAAAATTTAGGTGGAAAGGGAGAGAGATAATTGAAATAAAACTATTCTAAGGGAGGTGATACACCAAATAAGACTATGACTTCCAACCAATAGCATATTACACATGAGAACAAAGGACTAACCAAACATACACTCCTTCAATCTGTATCTTCTCACATCAATGTTACATTATGAGGTTATGGATGAATGTGAAAAGATAGGAGGACTAGATGAGAGGGCTTTAATGGCACTAGTGAATAGACTAACTCACTCAATCCTTGACATTTCCTAGAACACTTCACATGCCCTAAAATAAGAATCTTTCTAACTGTAAATAGGATGAAAGAATGAGACAACGTGCTAAGGAATCCATAGTCTTCACTAAGCAAGATCCAAAATTCAAGTATAAAACACTATAAATAGTCATGAAGAGGTAAAAATAAATAGTATTATTTATCAAATGGTATGAAAATGATTATGGATTTACCATATTTAGGTGAAGCATAAGTTACAATGGCCAAAATGGCTAGGTCTTACAGAACTTGAGAGAGAGAGGAGAAGAGAGAAGTCCAAGGGTCACAAGTACACTTGTTAAGTTGATAAAATTAGTTAATTTTTCATGATAAGAGGATTTGGGATGAACCATGCAAGGTCACGAAGCACAAGTGTCCATCCAAGTCATAAAACTCATGAAAAGTGGCATGAAACTCCTCATTCTAGCTCAAAAAAATACAATCATGATTTGGAACTATTTGAATATCCAAAAACTAATTACGGATAGTTATGATGATTGGAATGAACTGGAAGGATTTTATACATGCCTTTACATGCATTTTTTTAGGCTTGATCATTTTAAATCATCTAAAAAGGATCCATCATCATTTGTAGTCCAAAAAACTCTCCCTTCAAGCACCTTACACACTTGGCCCAAAAATGGCATTATTTTTTCATGAAAATACATGGGATGGAATGGATGACACATATAAATACCATAAATTTCCTTAGAATCATCATTCACACCCTAAAATTGGTCCACTTGAAGTTTTCCACCCTTCTCACCATCATGTCCACTATCCCAGTTTTGACTGGCTGAGATGAAATAGCTAGTTGAGGAACTTAGGATTTATTTAAAGGAATAAAATTGACATTTTTAGTTATATTAAGTCTCAATATTTCCTCCCATGTGATTGGAATCTCTTGGAAGTGCTTGGAACCTGCATAACACATAAAACAATCAAGAAAACCTTATTTCTACCATGTCTGTACATATTCTATACAACTAATTTTGATGGTAGGGATCCTGAATAAGTCTACTTTAACATCCAATAATTATTCATTCCATTATAGTCCATTTTGGTGCATTATCTCTCTCATTTCCTCAAACTAGTCTCTACAAGGGTTTAGCAAGGGTTTTGAGCAATTTTTGTCCTTAAGTTTTATTCATAAAATTCTAACATTAAACTTGCAAAAAAGTCTCACTAAATTGATGTTCAAGGACCCTATTAACATATTCAGATTCCTTGAGTCTCCATGAAAATCACCAAGGTAGGTATGAGCATTTGAAGTTACCTATTTAAACTTGATTCCTCATTCCCACAAGCCTGAGTTTGACCTTGAGTAAAAAATGGATCTCCTGATGTTTTATCTATAATGTGGAAGATAAAACACACCTATAATGACCTTATGAATATTCTCTAATAGGTTTGACTTATCATCTAAATACATACATGAAGTTGACCCCACTTTTGGATTCTAGGCCTAGTCATGTTTAGTAGGCCTGTTTACACCTTAAAGCCCAACATGAGTTTTTGATAGTTCCTCTGAATAGAAATAGATTAAACACCTATAATATTCACTCATAAAAATTTCCAAATTATTTGTAATGCATATCTCATTCCATAAGTATGAATGACCCTCATTTAGATACTAGGCCTAAACCATGTCCAATAGGCCTATTTGCAACCTTTGTGTTCTAGATCATCCTACTAGCATTCCATGTCAACAAGGCTCTAGAGACCATCATGATCAAGATGAAAGTGTTTTAGGTCCACTTAACATTTCAACTCCCTATATACCTCTCATTTCATAATTTTCCATTCCATTTTCTTAAAGTGCAAACTATATTTCTATTTAAAAAGACCCATGTAGGTGCATTTTACTTGATTGGACTCTAATTACAGTGTATAAAGACCCTCCTTGAAGCTTTCCATGGTCATAAATCAGTGAATTTAACTCATTCATTTCATATTTGGGCTAGACTGTCTCTTAATATTTTAAACTTATTCACTACCTCTCTCTGTCATTACAATTGGTTGTAGGTGTTCATGTCCAAATGAGAGACATCTAAAGGTCTTTCTTTGATCAAAACTCAACATGATAACTTTTCCTTCCTAGTTTCATGTTAAAACATGTTTATACCATGTTCTAGGTTACTATGCACCTAGGTTCATTAGAAGGGAAAGCACCTTTCCAAATTTTCACCTTTTGGTTAGTTGTAGGTCAACTTTTAGGAGAGAGAAACCTATAGGTGTTCATGAGAATCAAACGATAGTATACATTCTATTCCTTTGATCCTTTAGATCATAAAAGTCACTTTCACTATTTGGCATCACTCTATTATAGTGGCTTAGTCAAGTTTTTGCAACTTTTGGATGGAGAAGGTATCTTTTGGATCAAACCCTGTAGATGTCATTGTTTGGTTTTAGTGCATAAAAGCACACCTTTGGGCTTACCAAAAACTAACCTCCATTGACCATCTACCTCTCAAATTTTTCCAAGTCCTTGTCCATGCTAAAGGTTTCAAGGTGAATGCACTAGGGGTGATCAAAACTCAAAATAGAATCATTATGAGACCTCTTCAAAAGAGCTAGGTGCTTTATTTTCTCAGTTTTGGGGACAAAGGGCCTAAACATAGTCATTGTTCCTTTGAGCATGGTTCCTAACTTCCATTTTCCAATCCATCCTCTATATGAGTCTTCTATGATTCTTCATAACATCTTGGGTCTTCAAAAGAGTTTCAATTTATCTAATATCCTCCATATAGGTACTTATATATCTTTGTCAAGCCACCTGTAGGTGGACTTTTGCACAAGTATTGAAGATGAGTATGGGTAGAAGATATGGTTTTTTGAGGTTTAAATGATTTTTAATATTTTCCAAAGTTATAAAAGACTTTAATCACTACCAAAATCCTGTTCAATTCAAAATCTTCTGTTAAACATGCTTGGTGGATCATGAAGACACCTACAGGTAGGCATGTCATGTATAGGCAGTAGGCTGAGTATGAATAATGTGTATGTTTTGACCTCATGGAATATTTGGATTATTTACCAATCCTCCAAATGGGTATTAATCATCATTAATATCTTGAAACTAGTTTTAAAAACCTTTATTCAAAGTGGTATTCCCATTCTACAGGTACACATTCTAATGATATATTGTGTGAAAGTGTTTTATATGACTGTTACAATCCCTTTTTACACTCCTTGGAAGTTCTAACTTACTACCTCATGCTAATAAAACATATACCAAGCCTTCAAACCTTCATTACACCTCTGTGAACATGACATATAGGTTTTACATATGTGACTACAAGTGAAAGGTAGATAAAGAGTTGATTGTGTATCCAATTGCACTACAACCTCAATGATGCTCATTATGAAGATTGAAAATTTGAAAGTAATATATTATCCTGACACCCTTGGAGTGATTAATACATCATGACACATTTGATTAAATCCATTTTAGAGAAAGAAGTTTTCTACAAATGGTGAAATTAGAGTGCAATTCCATTATCAACACTTTCCTACAAAGTGAGTTGTTTGAGCTACCAAATCCTTTATAAATGTGAAACAAATCATGGATAACATGATAAAAGGGAGTCAACATCATTTGGAACCAATTTTAGTAACTAGATTATACATAAATGACCAAAATGGAGTGAAACCTATAGGCTACATAGATTAACAAGTAGAAAAACATAGTCAACTTAAAAATCTCTCTGAGTTTAATTTCATCTCCCCAAGTCATTTGATCTTAAACCTCCCCTGTTGGTCATACCAAGTACAAACCTAAAGACTAGTTTTGTATGCCTAGAAGGATGAAAAAGGATCAAAATGTTTTTGGGCCAAAAATGGCACTTTTAGAGCATTTCAAATGTGTAACTAATCTTAAGGAAGCTAAAGGGACATTATATGATCTTGTCCCATGTGTCACACTTCCCCATGGGTCATACAAGTACCAACCTCACCTTTTTTCCTAAGAAAACTACTCTTTATTCTAAATCAACTACCACTTTTAGTTACCAACAGTTGATTAAGACACGTGAGGACACATGGCATGTGACATAACATTTTGGAACCTTCACACTTCCCAATTAATCTATATAACTTATTAAATACCCCTTTTTAGCCTCAAAATGACGAAAAATGACTAAAAGGACTAAAATGACTAAGGACCAAGGATAGTATAACATTAAATGACATTAATTAACCTATAAAACACCTTGTGACCTATGTAGTATACCCCTAAAACACCTAAAAATCAAGTTTTTACCTATAGGTAAGATCTTAATTTGACCTATAAGGTCAAATTTGGTAAACAAATTGGTGACTCATAGGGGTAGTATGCTTGTTATACTAACTAGACCAGTAGCCTTATCATTCCATTAGGCTTAGAGAGTCATAAAAATTTTGAGACAAAAAAAGGACCTTGACAACAAGCTTTGTTCGAGACAAGACCACTTGACTACCTCAACCACACAACAAAAAAGACACACACAAAACCAAGTAAACAAACTAAAAAGACGCACACACACACACACATGTGCTCAAATCACTTAGGGAAATTAGAGAACAAACTAATATGCAAAACTATCAACTAAGTATACATCCTTTCTAGGATCAAAAGTAAAATTTCTTGAATCTTCTTCTTCATGAGATGAATCATAGTGCCAAGCATGTTTCTCCTTGAATTGGATGTTTTGTAGATCAGACCTATTCCTTGGCACTTCACTTGATCTTAATCAAGTAGATCATCTTGAAATAGGTCTCCAATGTAGATATATTCCTCTTGAACTTATATACATACCTCATATTTTTTCCCACTCTTCATCTCATGGTCAACTTGCATCTTCTCTGTAGGCATGACTTCAAGAGGATTGGTTTCTTGTTCCTTGGAAGATTGAGGCCAATAGGAGCTTATTCCATCCTTAAAGATCTGATGTGTTTCTCCCAACTAGTTGAGAGGATGATATCCCATCTTGATTATTTCAAACATGTCATCATGAGATGCATATGCCTCATAGAATGATAGATTTGAAAGGTTGTTTTTCCTTTACATACTCACTTGAGTGCCAAGGCTACCTTCTCCATTTGTGATTAGATCATAGCCTCCTTGAAGAAGATTATAACATACTCCAACAACTATAAACAATTAATCTAAAGGCTGATTTATAACTTGTTCTTAATCTTCCATGATTTCTTGCATAGTGATGGAAGAATCAATGACCATTTCTCCCTCTTTGGCAAAATAAAAACATTTTTCCTCATCAACCCAATTAAGATTCAACATGAGATACCACCTCTTATTTAGAATTTAGAACCTCTTGAGGTATTTTGAGTTACATTTTATCTACCACAACATGACTTTGGTTCTCAAGGGATGCAAGATCTTCCATCTCCTTTTTTGTTATTCTAAGACTAGGCATTTTGAAGTCATGTGACTTAGTCCAATGAAGTTGCCAAGGAGCTAGACTTTCTATAAGTAATTTTTCTATGTTTTTTTAAAAAAAATACTCCTCCTTAGGTTCCCATACCATATGTCCATTAATTCAAAGGGTGATGGGGTGAGGACAAGATGAACTAGTTGGTGGAGGTGACACATAGAACTCAAAATCAAATTGGGAGTGAAATGTAGGGGATTCTTTTCGAAGCTCTTGAGGAAGGGGAGGCAGACCTTGGGATAGGATAGCTTAGTTATATTCATTCCACTTTAAAATCACTTCATTCATATCTGATTTATTGTGAACACTTTCTTGAGGGAGATTAAATGGGATATGTTTAGGCATAAGATCTTTTTTTGTGTCCAAACCTTCCATCACACCTTGACTTAGCAATTTCATCTTTGACTCTAACTCTTCAATTTATTGGGCTAGGTTCTCTTGTAAAATTCTCTCTTGAAGTTCATATTAATCATCATGAGGACAAGGAGTACAAGAGGGCTGACATGGAACACAAGAAGACTCTTGAGTAAGGGTGGGAGGGACTTGCAAAGGATCAACTTCATTCTCAACCTCACACTCCTTATCAATGCTTCTATCCTCTTTCTTTCCCCATGATTCCACTATCTTACTCTTGTTTAGGATGTTAGTATTACAAGTCTTTTGTTGAGGTGGTGATGTAATTTGAGGAGTGGGTAATGTGTTCAAGGAATTTGAAATCTACTTAGGCTTATATTCTCCACCTTGTCTCCAACTTGGGATCTCATATCTAGAGGTCAATCCTTGAGATTGGGATGCAATGTGAGAGGGTAATGAGGGATTGAATTCCACTTCCTTTGTTGATGACATACACTATTACATATGCTTATTATCCAACTCAATATTCCTATCAATATTAGTTTCAAACATAAGGTTTCTCTTCTCAACTTTCTCTTCCAACTAATGGGGAAAAGGACAACTTTGGTAAACTTAATGAGGTTCATGAATAGGGGTCAAATAGGACTGATATCAATCTTAGGGAACTAGATATGAAGGTTGATGGGTTTGTTGAGGCTACCTTTCATTAATTTTTAGCCTATCATCTAAAGAAGAAACTAAGCCACTCACATCTAGCATCTCACTTGTAAGTATTTGCCAATTGGCTCTCTCAATAGGTGCCCACTCTCTTTTGACCATCTCTAATTCATCTCTCACCTTATGAATAATATGACTAGGAACCTCTTAACCATATCCCCTTTGTGTGTTAAGATTTAACACATACCTCTCTTAGCCAAAAAGTGTTTTCTAGAAAGTGGAAATGGATTGACTTGAGAAGTGACTAGGTTGACTAGGAGAAGCAAGACATTGAGAAGGTTGGATATAGGACTGATACACTTCATGAATGAGCTGATACACTTGATGTTGGATCTGGTACACTTCATGTTAAAGCTAGTAAGGATCATGATAGGGTTGATTAAAAAATTGTTCTTGTTGATAGGGAATTGCATAAACTTGAAATGTCTTACCAACTTGTATAAAACAAAACTCAACACCAAAATTAGCCATGAAACCTCATTGAAGGCAAGAACACAAAGAAACATATTACCAACAATCTTTAAAAGAAAACTTGGGCTACTTGACTAGCTGATGTATCTTTAGATTCACCATTGATGCTTTGATAGATGCCTCCAAAGGTTGATTATTGAAAGATAACACCAAAAATATTTCAACCTCTTGGACTAAGATTCCCACCAAGCATGACAACAACTATTATCACTTGTATTTGAACCCTTTGAATATATTTCTAAGCTCTCCTCATCTGAGTGGCACAATGGAAACACCTCTAGACTTTTGGGTAGCCTAATGATGAGGTGAATCTCTAGGTATGGATAGCTCCCTTGATGTACCACTTTGGATCACTACTACACCAAAACTTTGTGGGGGTGGGGAAGGGGGAGATATAACTAAAATTAAACTATTATAAGGGAGGTGATACACCAAATAAGATGATGACGTCCAACCAATAGCATATTACACATGAGAACAAAGGACTAACCAAACATACACTCCTTCAATTTTCATCTTCTCATATCAATGTTATATTATGAGGTTATGGATGAATGTGAAAATCTAGGAGGACTAGACAAGAGGCCTTGAATATCATTAGTGAATAGACTAACTCACTCAATCTTTGACATTTCTTAGAACACTTCACATGCCCTGCAAGAAAAAGATTTCCAACTACAAATAGGATGAAAGAATGAGATAACATGCTAACGAATCCATAGTCTTCACTAAGCAAGATCTAACATTACAGTAGAACACACTATGAACATTCATGAATAGGTAAAAAAATAATAGTCTTTTTGATCAAATGGTATGCAAATGAGTAAGTATTTACCATAATCAGGTGGAGAATAAGTTACAATGGACAAAATGGCTAGTTCTTATATAACTTGAGAGAGAGAGGAGAAGAGAGAAGTTCAAGGGTCAAAAGGAAACTTGTCAAGATAAGAAAATAAATTACTTGTTCATGAGAAGAGGATGTGGGATGAACCATGCAAGGTGAGGAAGCGCAAGTTTCCATCCAAGTCATAAAACTCATGAAACTCCACATTATAGTTCAAAAAAATTCCTTCATGATTTGGACTTATTTGAATATCCCAAAATTTATTAGGGATAGGTCTAATGATTAGAATGAAGGAGAAAGCTTTCATACATGTCTCTCCATGCATTGGTTGTAGGCTTGGTCATCTAGAATCATCTAAAAAGGAGCCATCATCATAAGTGTTATGTTATGGAGCCTATTTCTAAATTACAATGTATTTTCAAATACTATATATTTTAAATGTGTTGTATATTGTATATGTGTTCTAGACCCCCTTTAATGGGAAACCATTTTGGGTTGACTTTGCCCATGGTTTTGGTGCCCATTGTTTTGTAATAGCACTTTGATGATGTATTATGTATAGATAGATATTTCATAGGTAATACATCATGATAAAAAAGATTTGAGAAGGAAGAATGTGTGTGAATTTTAATGCAAATTCAAGAGAGTTTGTTGAGCTTAGCTCCAAACAATATTTGTGCATTGTAATTGTGAAGATATATCTAAGAGTGATTATACTCTGGTGATTTGTAATAAAATATGAATAAGTGTTGCTTGGTGGATTAGCCCACATTGGGTGAACCACATTAAATATGGTCTTCTTATTATACATGTTTATTTTTATTCTTTATTTATCTCTAATCATATCAATTATTGTGATTCTATGAAATTATTCCACATCAATTTTTGTATTTATTCCTAACAACTGGTATTAGAGCTTTAGGTTATATTTGTTGAAGTGTTGAATCATAAGAAGGATTATTGGTTTAAGTGTGAGCTATGGTTGATTATCATAGATCAAAGGTTGAAAATTTAAATGAATATAACTTTGGTCTATGGAAGATGCAAATGGAGGATTACCTTTATCAAAAGGACCTCTATGCTCCACTAGGAGAAAAATTAAAGCAACTAGTGAGTATCATAGATGAGGCTTGGGAACTACTTGATAGGAAATGATTTGGGGCCATTATTTTATGCCTTGCAGCTTTGGTCACATTTAATATATCATAGGAAAAGACCATGGAAGGTCTCATGAATTCATTAAGGAAGTTATATGAAAAACCCTTTACTTCTAATAAAATATTTTTAATGAGAAAGTTATTTAATATGAAGATATTTAAAAATGGTTCAATTGTTGATCATTTGAATGAATTCACTACAGTTGTGAGTATGTTTAATTTTGTAAAAATTGATTTTTATGATGAAGTTAGGGACTTGTTTATTTTGTGTTCCTGACTAGAGAGTTAGAATAGCCTAGTAATGGTTGTGAGCAACTTGGTTTCTAATAATGCCAAGTTGAAGTTTAAGGATGTCATAGGAGTAATCCTTAGCAAGGAAATGTGATAGAAAATCTCTAGGGCTACTTCTACTTCAGGTGATACTTTAGTTGTGGAGAGTAGAGGGAGATAAAATTTTAGAGGAAAAGGAAAGTGTGGAAAGTCAAATGGTCCTAAAAGTTCAAAATCAAGGGCCAAGATGGTATGCTAGCACTATGGAAAGACTATGCATGCAAATAAAGATTATTGATCTCTTCAAAATAAGAATAAAAATCAAGAAGACACCAAGGAGGTGAATGTGGCAATAGGTAACATTTGTCAGGATGCATTAATTCTCTCTATTGACAATATTGATGAGTCTTGGGTTTTATATTCAAGGGCCTTTTTTCATGTTACATCATATAGGCATTATTTTATTGATTGTGTTCAAGGGGATTTTGGACATGTTTACTTTGGTGATGATGAGCCTTACATCATAGTAGGAAAGGAAAGTGTTCATATCAAGATGTAGAATGGGAACACTTGGCTACTAAAAGATGTTAGGCATGTGCCTAAGTTGAGATAGAATTTGGTTTCCATAGGATAGCTAGGCAGTGAAGGTTGTATGGTGACATTTATAGTAGAAGGGTGTTCTTTTGGTAGCAAGAGGTAAGAATTTTGGTACCCTGTATTTATCAAGTAGTGTTGATGATTGTAATTTAGTTACTATAGATGCAGATGCAACTTTGTGGCATAATAGGCTTGGTCACATGAGCCAAAAGGGTATAAAATTTTTGAAGGATCATTTGTCTAGATTAAAAGGATCTAATTTAGATTTATATGAAGACTGTGTGAATGAAAATTATAAAAGGGTAAATTTTCTCAAGGTTGGACCTATGAGGAAGGAGAATAAGTTGGAGCTAGTTCATTGAGATGTATGGGGGCCGGCTTAGGTATCTTCTATTGGTGGGTTATCTTATTATGTCACTTTCATTGATGATGCAACTAGGAAAGTTTGGGTGTATGGAATTAAGAGAAAATCTAATGTATTTGATATATTTTAAAGATGGAAATCCTTTGTTAAGAATGAAATAGGGTTCAAGTTAAAATGTCTTAGGTCAAATAATGGTGAGGAATATTGCAGCAATGCATTTTTTTATTACTATTCAAGGAATGGAATTTACATATAAGGGATGGTTCCAATAACTCCATAGTAGAATAGATTGTTATAAATTATGATAATGACTATAATTTAGCATGCTATAAGTATGAGGTTACATGCAGGACTACCTCTTTAGTTTTAGGTAGAAGTTGTAAACACAGTTATATATCTGATAAATTGATGTCCTTCATCTACTTTGGATAGAGGCATACTTGAGGAAGCTTGGTCTAGTAAGAAGGTTGATTATTCATTTCTTATAATATTTGGTTTTGAATCCTTCATTCATATTTATAAGGATAATATGACCAAGTTAGATGCTAAGTCTAAAAAATGCACCTTTATTGGTTATGGTGAGGATGACTTTGGTTTCTAGATTTGGAGTCTTAAGGACAAGAAAATATTTAGGTCTAGGGATCTTATCTTTAATGAAAAATTCATGTATAAACAATAGTTTTAGGATCAAAAAGAATATTTTAGAAAAGAGTACACAATACTAGAGGACATTGCAGATGATAAAGTGTCCAAACAACTAGTTCAAGCACCTACTCCGTAAGAACACCAAACTCTTATGGTGAGGTCTTATAGGGTAAGAAGGGAACCTAAATGTTTTTATGCATCTCTTAATTATTTATTACTCACTGGCAATAAAGAGCCATATGTCTTGGAAGAATCAATATAGGTAGATTTCAGGAAATGCGAGGAAGTTATGGATGAGGAGCATCAGTGTCTCATGGAAAATTAAACTTGGGATTTGGAAAACCCAGCTAAAGGTAAGAGAGTATTGTAGAATAAGTGGGTATAAGATTTAAAGAAGATGATGGAGGAAAGAAAAGGTACAAGTCATGGTTAGTGGTAAAGGGGTTTGCATAGAAGGGAATTGATTTCGATGATATTTTTTCCCTAGTGGTAAAGATGACTTTTATTAGGAATATTCTTAGGATAGTAGAAATGGAAGACTTGCACTTAGAGCAGCTAGATGTGAATACTATATTCCTTCATGGTGATTTTGAGGACTTTTATATGGAGTAGCTATATGGATATGAGGTCACAGGGAAGAAGAACATGGTGTGTAAATTGAAGAAGAGTTTGTATGGCCTAAAATAAGCTCCACAATAGTGGTACATAAAATTTGATAGTTTTATGATGGAGCAGGAATACTCCAGGTGTCATTCATACCATTGCATATATATCAATAAATTTGATTATGATTATTACATTATCCTTTGTTTGTATGTGGTTGACATGTTCATTGTAGGTAAGAACATGCAGGAAATAAAGGTACTCAAAGAATAGCTTAGTAATTCCTTTGCTATGAAGGATTTGGGAGCAACAAAACAAATATTTGGTATGAGAATAACTCGAGATAGCAAGGAACAAAATTTGAATTTATCCTAGGAAGAGTCCATCAAAAAGGTCTTGCAGAGGTTTAGTATGTAGGATGTTAAACTGGTTGGGACTCCTTTGGCAAGTCATTTCAAGTTATCAAAAGAGCAATGTCCCAAGACAAAGGAAGAGAGAATCTAGATGTCACATGTACCTTACTCATCATTTGTTGGTAGCTTGATGTATGCCATAGTGTGCACTAGAATAGATATTTCCCTTGTAGTGGGATCAGTAAGTAGGTACATGAGTGATCTAGGTAGAGAACAATAGAAGGCAATGAAGTGGATTCTTCGGTATTTAAGAATGACCATGGAGATAGTTTTAAGCTATGGTGGATTGGACACTACTTTACATGGTTATGTAGATTTAGACATGGATAGATATTTATATAATAGGATTATAACATGATATGTATTTATTGGAGGTGACACAGTAGTGAGCTAGATTTCACAGCTACAGAAGCTTATGGCTTTGTCAACCATAGAGGCTGAGTATGTTGTTGCCACAAAGGCAAGCAAATAAATGATTTGGTTAGAGAAATTTATTAAATATTTGGGACATAAGAATGAGGAATTGAAGCTATATATTGATAGTTAGAGTGTTATACATCTAGCAAAGAAATCCATTTTCCATTCTAGGATGAAGAATATATAGTTAAGGCACCATTTCATCAGGATGGCTTTGGAGGAAGAGAAGTTGAAGCTAGAAAAGATTCATACCAGTCACAATCATGTACAGATGATGACCAAGGTGGTCATAAGAGATAAACTAAAGCCATGTTCAGTTTCTATTGGCCTTCATATTTGATAGTGAAGGGTTGAGAATCCTACTCAGAGAAAATCAGTCTCCAAGTGGGAGATTGTTGTGTTTTGGAGCCTATTTCTAAATTACAATGTATTTTCAAATACTGTACATTTTAAATGTAATGTACACTCTATATGTATTATCATCAAGGTTTAGGGATGGTAGCCCCTAAAAAATGGGGTTTCACTGGTGGTATCCCCAAACAACAATTTTGGACCCCCTTTTGGGTTGACTTTGCCAATGGTTTTGATACCCATTATTTTGTAATACCACTTTGTTGATGTATTATGTATAGATATATATTTCATAGGTAATACATCATGAAAAAAAGGGTTTGAGAAGGAAGAATAGATTTTTTTAATTTAGGTGCAATAGCTCCAAACAATATTTGTGTATTGTAATTGTGAAGATAGATCTGAGAGTGATTGTACTCTAGTGATTTGTAATAAAATTTGAGCAAGTGTTTCTTGGTGGATGTAGCCCACATTGGGTGAACCACGTTAAATATATTATTATTATTTTGCATGTTTATTTATATTATTTATGCATCTCTAATCATATCTATTATTTCAATTCTATTAAATAATTCTGCATCAATTTTTGTATTTATTCCTAACAATCTGTAGTCCAAAAAATACTTCCTTCGTGCACCCTGCACACTTGGCCTAAAAAAAGGCATAATTTTTCCATTAAAATACATGGAAGGGAGAGGATGACACCTTTCAAGACCCTCCATGGACTTAGAAGCATCAGGCACACCTTAAAATCAGTCTACTTGAAGTTTTCCACCCTTCTCATCATCATGTCCACTATGCCAATTTTGACTGGTTGAGATGAAGTAGATAATTGAGGAAATTAAGATTTGTTTCAATGAATTAAATTGACATAAGGAGTTATCTTAAGTCTTAATATTTTCTCCCATGTGATTTTCATCTCTTGGAACCTCTTGGAACCTACACAACAAATAAAATAGTCAAGAAAACCTTATTTATACCATGTCCATATACATTTTGTATAGCTAATTTTGATGGTAGGGATCCTGACAAAGTCCCATTTAACATCAAATCATCATTCATTTCATTCTGGTCCATTTTTGTTCATTATCTCTCTCATTTCCTCAAAATGTTCTCTACAAGGGTTTAGAAAGGGTTTTGAACAATTTTTGTCCTTAAGGTGTGTTCATAAAGTTTTGACATTGAACTTGAAAAAATATCTCACTAAAGTGATTTTAAATGACCCTATTAACATCTCCAAATTCCTTGAGTCTCCATGCAAAGCACCAAGGGGGGTATGAGCATTTGAAGTTACCTATTTAAACTCGATTCTTCATTCCCACAAGCCTGAGTTTGTCCTTGAGTCAAAAATGGCTCTCCTAGTCTTTTCTCTTCAATGTGTTAGATTAAACACACCTATAATTACCTTATAAATGTTCTCCAATTAGTTTGAGTTATCATCTAAATCCATACATGAATTTGACCCCCCTTTTGGATTCTAGGCCTAGTCATGCTTAGTAGGCCTATTTACACCTTAAATCCCAACATGAGTTTTTGATGCTTCCTCTAAATACCAATAGCTAAAACACCTCTAATATACCCCCATAAATATTTCCAAATGATTTGGAATGCATATCTCATGCTATAAGTACTAATGACCCTCATTTGGATACTAGACCTAAACCATATCCAATAGGCCTACCTGCAACCTTTATGTTCTAGATCATCCTGCTAGTATTCCATGTCAACAAGGCTCTAGAGACCATCATGATCAAGATGAAATTGTTCTAGGTCCATTTACCATTTTAACTACCTATATACCTCTCATTGAATAATTTTCCATTCCATTGTCCTGAATTGCAAACTGTATTTCTATTTGGAAAGACCCCTGTAGGTGAAATTTGCTTGATTAGACTCTAATTTAAATGTATAAAGACCCTCCTTGACTATTTCCATGGTCATATATCATTTTATTTAACTCATTTATTGCATATTTGGGCTAGACTATCTCTTTGGATTTCAAACTTGTCCACTGCCTCTCTCTGCCATTACAGTTGGTTGTAGGTGTTCATATCCAAATGAGGGGCATTTAAAGGTGTTTCTTTGATCAAAACTCAACATACTAACTTATCCTTCCTACTTTCATGTTCATACCATGTTCTAGGTTACCATGCACCTAGGTTCATTAGAAGGGAATGCACCTTTCCAAATTTTCACCTTTTGGTTGGTTGTAGGCCAACTTTTAGGAGATAGAAACCTATAGGTGTTCATGAGAATAAAAAGAAAATATACATTATATTCCTTTGATACCTTAGATCATAAAATTCACTTTCAATATTTGGCATCACTCCATCATAGTTACCTAGTCCATTTTTTGTAACTTTTAGATGGAGAAGGTATTTTTTGGATCAAACCATGTAGATGTCATTCCATGGTTTTAGTGCATAAAAGCACACCTTTGGGCTTACCAAAAACTAACCTCCATTGATCATCTACCTCTCAAATTTTTCCAAATCCTTTTCCTTGCTAGAGGCTTCAAGATTAATTCACTAGGGGGATCAAAACTCAAAATAGCATTGTTATTAGACCTCTTCAAAAGAGCTAGGTGCTCTATTTTCTCAGTTTGGGGACAAAGGGTCTGTACATAGTCATTGTTATTTTGATCATGGTTCCCAACTTCCATTTTCCAATCCATCCTCTATATGAGTCTTCCATGATTATTCATAAATCTTGGGTCTTCAAAAGAGTTTCAACCTATCTAATATCCTCCACACAAGTACTTCTATATCTCTGTCAAGCCACCTATAGGTGGACTTTTACACACTCAGGCAATAAAGATGAGTATGGGTAGAAGATATGGTTTTTTGAGGTTTAAATGAGTTTTAAGCTTTTCCAAAGTTCCAAAAGACTTTAATCACTACCAAAACCCTGTTCAATTCAAAATATTCTCTTTAACATGCTTGGTGGATCACGAAGACACCTGGAGGTAGGTTGTCATGTACAGGCAGTAGGTTGAGTATGAACAATGTGTATGTTTTGACCTCATGGAAAACTTGAATTGTTTACCAATCCTTTAAATGGGTATTAATCATCATGAATATCTTGAAACTAGTTTTAAAAACCTATATTCAATGTGATATTCCCATTCTAAACACTTAAAGGTACACATTCTAATGATATACTATGTGAAAGTGTTTTATATGACTATTACAATCCCTTTTTACACTCCTTGTAAGGTATACCTTACTACCTCATGATTATAAAAGATATACCAAGCCTTGAAACCTTAATTACACCTCTGTAAACATGCCATATAGGTTCCATACATGTGACTGCAAGTGAAAGGTAGATAAAGAGTTGATTGTGTATCCAATTACACTACAACCTCAATGATGCTCATTATGAAGATTGAAACTTTGAAATCAATATATTATTCTAACACCCTTGGAGTGAGTAATACATGATGACAGATTAGATTAAATCCACTTCAAATAAAGAAGTTTTTTACAAATGGTGAAATTGGAGTGCAAGTCCATTATCAACACTTCCCTACAAAGTGAGTTGTTTGAGTTATAAAATTCTTTTTAAATGTGAAAAAAATCATGGATAAAATGATATAATGGATTCAACATCCTATAGAACCAATTTTGGTAATTGGATTATATGGAAATGACCAAAATAGATCAAAACCTGTAGGGTGCACAGATTAACAAGCAAAAAAACATAGTCAACTTCATGAGGATGGTTCATAAAGCACAGGACACCATTATTCAAAATATTTTTATGGAAAAAAATATCTGAGTTTAATTTCACCTCCCCAAGGCATTTGATCTGAAACCTCCCTGCTGGCCATACCAAGTAGAAATCTGAAGACTGGTTTTGTATGCCTATAAGGATAAAAAAGGAGCAAAACAATTTTGGGATAAAAATGGTTATTTTAGATCATTTAAAACATGGAAATAAGATTAAATAAGCTTAAGGGACATTATATAATCTTCGCCCATGTGTCACACTTCCCCATGGGTTGTACAAGTGCCAAACTCACCTTTTTTCCTAAGAAAATTGTTCTTTCTTCTGAAGCACCTGCCACTTTCAGTTACCAATAGTTGATTAAGACATGTTAGGACACATGTAATGTTACATAACCTTTTATAACCTTCACACTTCCAATTAATATGTATAACTTATTAAATGCCCCTTTTTTACCTCAAAATGACTCAAAATGACTAAAAGGACTAAAATGACTAAGGACCAAGGGTAGTATAACATTAAATGACATTAATTAACCTAAAAACCACCTTTTTAAATATGTATTAGACCCCTAAAATAGTTAAAATTCAAGTTTTTACCTATAGGGGTCCCAATTTGACCTACAGGGTCAAATTTGGTCAACATGCGTGTTAATAAAATGGAAAGCCTCTAACACTGAGATGGATTAAGAAGCATGGGTGCTTATCAAAAAATTTCTTCAAAAAAATAATGGTATGGAATTTGATGACATTTTTCTATGCTTTTGAAGGTTAACACCTTAAAAATAAGACAAAGAAAGGATTGGAATTCATTAAGTTTGGAATCCTACTATTCAAATTTGGATTGAAATATGGAACATTATAAATAATTGTAGATCTAAATATAGACTTAATAAAAACTAAAATACTTTTAGGTTTATTTGAAACTAAAATACTATGGGTATAATCAAAACTAAATTTACATGGGCTTGGTCAAAACTAAAATATGATTGGTGTTTTTAAACTATCTAAGTAGATGTGTGATTATGTGGAGATAAAGTTATTGTGTTAAGTATGTAGGTGTAGTCATATAAAACGTGTAAATTGGTAACTTGAGTGTGACATGTGACATCCATCCCATAGGTCCCTCTTGCTTGCTTTCATGACCCTTCTAGGCACCTTTTTGTTGATTCTCAATCATCTATAGGCTTTCGAGACCTCATTCCAACTTAGTCAAGACCCTTTTTCATGTTTATTCCATCCCCCTAGGTCCTATACCCTCCAGACAATAGCACCCAACTTGGACTATAGAATTGGACCCTAGGGTTTCCCCTTTTTAGTGCTCTTATCCAATCATATTTTGAGCCCAAATTACCATTTTTCTCTGATTCCTCTTCTTCATTGTGTCAACCTAGCACAATTGCATTTAACCATGACCAACAGATCCCTATAAAATCCCATTCAAAGTTTATTTAGAAGAGGTTAGAAAATATCACAAAGCAAACAAGAATACAACCAAGACTACTCAAGCATATTTACTTATTCTTTGCATACATCCATCCAATACTATTTTTAGTTTATTCAAATCCTTACAACAATCCCTAGTCATCTCAATCACACCCAGTTTAGCATTTTTCATCTTCATACACACTATTGCACAAAGCACATTAAGTGGGAGAACTACATATGGCATGATCCCTCTTTCGAGTATTGGTATGTAGGCATTGTGCCCATACAAGGGGTGTGAAAACACGTTCAATGAATCTTACGCACACTAATCCCCCTCTTTCTCAAATTTGGCCAAAGCACAATGGAGTCTAGGGTTTAAATACAAAATCATCTCTACAAGGATCTCTATAGACTTTCAATTTTCAAAACTTCATAAGCAGGGTCACACAGACCTGGAAAATAAAACCCAAAAAGCTCAAATCTTCAGGATAACAATGGTAGAGGTAGACTATATCATCAAACACCAAGGTGTCTTATTTTTAGTGCTTTTATCCTTTCATTTAATGAAGACCAAATCTTGATTTGTGATAGTGTCTCAGTCTTGCACAGTGAATTTTAGCCTCTATTTCAGTCATATCAATCAATTTCTAGCTATCTTGTTTTCTTACCCTTATTACTATTTTTAGAAAAGTTCAAATTATACAAATCAATAGCTTAATTATTGTATATTTATATACTAATTTTACTACTCAGACCCTTTAACTAAATTAGGAATAATACATAAATATTCCCAAAAAGGTTAAATCAATAGGCATAACTAAACTTGATAATAATTACTATAAGTATATCTTGCATAATTAATAAATTAAGTCATGATTTGGGATGGAAAATCAAAAATATTTTGGAGTCTCATTTGGGGATATCTGTATTTGGAATCAAATCCCCATTTGTAACACTCAAGATATCTAGGTAGTTTATTAATTATTATTTTATATGTTGCACCAATTTGACTAATACTAACTTTATATTCGATAGAATGGTGAAAATCAATATAGGGATGTCAGAAATAGGGAAAACAACTATGGGAATAGTATGGGAAAAGTTATTTCAAAGAATCAACAAAACCAAAATGCTAATAATGATGTTACAAACAATCAAGAATAAAGGGATGAACTCCCTCGTGATACTATAAAAGTATTTTAGGGTATCCTCATCTCATTGGATAACCTTACAACAATAATTATTGCACAAGAAGATTGTATGGCATAAAATTTTGGCTAAAATAGTGATCAAAATTTAAAAAATGAAAATAACCAACACGAGTAAGGTAACCTTAAAGGATATCAAAAAAGGAAAGATGTTATGTCTCCATTATTATGTGACCTAAAAAATTATCCAACACCTCATTTCTTTGATTAAGGTGTTGGTGATGTTGTAAAAGTATGGTTGGTTAAATTTTAGATATATCTCAGGTTGTATCATATGACCTATAATGAGAAGGTAAGGTTTGAAATATTCTAATTAGAATTTGAAGTAACCCTTTGGTGGGAAAACCTAAGAGATCTAAAGGGATGTATTGATGATACAAAAACATGGGAAGTATTCCAAATATAATTTAAGGACAAGTACATATTTATTTCCATACAAATAATAAAATGTTTGCTATTCATCTTCTCACACATGGATTCTTTTTTGTTGTTTTCTATGAGGTAAATTATATGATCCTATTCCATCATGCACCCTTCATGTTTGATCAATAGGTAAAGGTATCAAAGTTCAAACTATACCTAAGAGGTAACATCACACTTTATGTTAATTTTACCAATCCCCTTACCATGTTTCAAGTAGTGGAATTTACTTATCAAGAAGAATAAAAAGATAATGCTTGATTTAAGGCCAGGGAGGAGTTAATCTATTGAGGTAGACATCATAAGCATGCTTTAAATCCTAATATCTTTAAGAATATTTTAGAGACACATATGAAAATATTTAACAATCTTGGGAATAAATCCACTAAATTTAGGATATAAAAGGCTAGATATAACCCCAAAATTCTCAAAAAGATGTTGGATTTACCAATACCCTGCTACATGTGCCAATAACTGATATTTATCATTAAAATACATATTAAGTTCTAATAGAGTTGTATTGATGACAACTACTAGTTGAAGTGTTTAATAAAAAAGTATAAAATGGGGCAAATTTATACAACCCTAAACAACAAACTTGCAGGACAATAATTTGCCGTCGTGCAGATAAAAGATAATTTTCTAAACTAGTAAATGTCTCTTTTATTTAAGTCTAGTGTTACCCATAGTTTTATTTCCTTTGTCGTAGTAAAATATTTTTAGTGTAAAACTAAAATTTTGTCACATCCCATTGTGGCATCTCATAATTTGACATCTATTTGACTGTCAAAATGGATTTATCATTCAGAGGATAAAGTAGTGTAATCATTTATCTCTATGGAATAAGAATTAATAATATCAAAATAATTATCATCATTTATAACAATTCATAAAAATGGGTTAACCCTTAATTCTTAACTTGACATAACTAAATTTTGGTTTAAAACATGTATTGTTATGCTTGACTTGATCCTACGACTTAAAATCTTATCCTAGTGTCAAGGAGGAGTGGTTGAGTAATTAAAGACCTTGGATCTCATTTAAATATATTATGTTTGTATTGACTAACTTTACCATATAAATTGCTATGCAAATACATTGCCTTGAAGTGACCTTGCTTAGTTGTAACTTGCCAATACATATATGGCTTGACTTATATTCAAAATTAATAATAAAGGTTTAAATTGAGATATATAAATATTTCAAAGTGTTAGCATATGTCTTAAAAGGCACAAATTTTACAAATTGGTTATTTTTATCTAAAAACAAAGAGTAAATGTAACTTGACATTTATATTACAAATAAAACCAAAGCATATAATTTGATCCCTAACCATGGGTAGATTTAGAGTTTTTACTAAAACTCCATCATTTATGGTAGACAAAAAAGACAAATTTTGGGTTAGAGATTGATTTAAGATAATCTCATCATTCAAAATAATTATAGGAGAATTGTGGTCAATAAGGAATAGTATGGTGAGAAACTTACAAATTAATGTGAATCACATGGGTATGCTCCTAGTCGACTTACCAAAATTTCATTTAAAAAACTTTCTAGCAATGGCATTAATACTCCAACCCCCATCAATCCAAGTAATTAATTATGTAAGGTGATTAGGTTGTGTAGGGGTTCAATTATGTTACATATTGAGGGTTACACTAATAGAATGCCATAGATGGGCATTTAGTGATGAATGAAATAATAAATGAGGTAGGAATCTATTTTACTTGCATTTTTATTGTCAGAGGGTTTGATTATTATAGTTTTTTATAGTCTATAACAATCATTACTTGCATTTTGGAATGCCCTAGTTTTAATTTATATAAATGTATTTATGTATAAGTGATAGAAAAGAGAGTTATGGAAATTAGTGTAAGCATGGTGAGCTAGGGCATGTTTGGCTAAGCATAGAATAATAATGAGATGTCCACTATATTGAGTTTATTTTCCCTAAGCATGCCTTCCTTTCCATTTTTCTAGATCATGTATTAGTTTGGTTACTATTTTAATTTATTTATTTGAATCTTGTTTGTTGAAAGGAAATGGGATGAGTGTTTTTCACTGGATGATATCTATGTGATAAGTGGATATGTAGACATATGCCTATGTGAGAGCATAGGCCTAGATATGTATATGCACCTATGTGTGCTATATGGATTTTCATTGGACTTTGAATAGTTTATGCATGGATTTATAAATGGAAAATGGTTGTATGATATTGCCATGGAATGAATCTTTGTTTACTATTGTGTTTATCTCTTATTTATTATTTGTAAAAGTGATTTGTTAATTTCTAATATGTTCATTAAACTATCTAAAACATCATACGTATTTATTTCATCTCTAAACTCTATCTCAACTAGATTATATGAGAACTTTACAAAAGGATAAATCTTACTCTTGTATGATCTATTTTTGGTAGTGGAAAGGAATGGTTCACCTTGGTAGGGTGTGGAGCTAAAAGCTTCACCAAGGAGCATACAAAACAGGTTCGGGTCTACACAGACGCCAGCGTCGGTCAGGAGCGACCGACGTCGGTCAGTTGCAGTTACAGAGGTGCCGACGTCGGCAGTAGGGTCGGCCGGCGACAGTCACAGGCGAACAAGCAGGAACCGACGTCGGTTACCTGTGTGTCCAGAAAGCGATTTTCGAGGACAGAAGCAAGTGTTTGCATGATAAGTTTGAGTTGTGGACTCAAGCTTGCGTCTCTATTATTAGCATTACTATTTTTAGAGCCCTTGTTGAAGAGGCTTAACTGTTTGTTGTAAGAGCATGCTCAAGTTTCCTATTTCTATATGTAGGAAAGATCTTCTTAGCTTAGATGGTAGAATGTATCAGTAATAGTAGAACATTGTGAATGTTTGAAGGACAGTACTGAGTTGCATCAATCCAGGTTGTTGGATTTGATTGTACTTGAGAGAGAGCTCTTGAGGAATAGAGATCTAGTGAGAGATCTTGTGTGCATCTGAGAGAGGTGTGGAAGAACGAAGTTTCTTCAATTGTATTCCTATTGTAAAGAGTTTCAATACAAATTTTTAGGGTGTTTTCTTGTAGATCTTGTTCTGTGCTATTTATCATTTCAGTTACTTATCTATCTGATTTATTTTCGTGTTTATTGCTGTCACAATTGTAATCTATTGTTGGTTTGATCCCCCAACAAGTGGTATCAGAGCCTTGGTTACAGGTTCAAAGCTTGATATTTGGTATCAAAGCTCAGGTTCACTAACAGGTGGTTCAGATCTGTGTAGTGTGTTTTGATTACAGGTTGCTCACAGGGGTTTCTGCAGGGATTTCTGTTTGAGTGGGAGAAGCAATGGCAGAAGAAAGTAAGTTGAGAATGGAAAAGTTTAATGGCAAGAACTACCAACATTGGAGAATGCAGATAGAGGACTATCTGTATCAGAAGGATCTTTACTTACCGTTAAGTGGGATAGCAAAGAAGCCCAAGGACATGGAGGATGAAGAATGAGAAGTTCTTGACAGAAAGGCTCTGGGGTCTATAAGACTGAGTCTGGCCTCCACTGTGATATCTAATTTGTCACAGGCAAAAACTACGGTAGAGTTGATGACTACGTTAGCAAATATATATGAAAAACCCTCAGCTTCAAATAAGGTATATCTTATGAAGCAGTTATTTAATTTGCATATGAATGAAGGTGGATCTGTTTCTACTCATCTGAATGATTTCAATGGTATTGTAAATCAATTCAGCTCAGTAAATATAGTGTTTGATGATGAGATAAAAGCTCTTTTAATATTATGTTCTTTGTCTGAAAGCTGGCATGACTTAGTAATGGCAGTTTTTAATACTGCATCTGCATCAAATATTTTGAAAGTAGAGGATGTTGTTAGTGTTATCTTGAATGAGGAAATACGCAGGAAAAGCACAGAAGAGGCATCCGGGAATGCTTTAAGTTTTGAGAGCAGGGGAAGGCAAAAAGAGAAGAGCAAGAAAGGTAGAGCAAGATCCAAGTCTAAGGGGAAAGGCAGATCTAAATCCAGAAATGGCAGGAAGCCACAATGCTGGAATTGTGGAAAGATGGGGCACATAAGCAGAGATTGTTGGTCAAAGCCCAAGGAGGACAACCAGCACGAAGGAAAGGAAGAAGCCAAGATTGCAGGTATTGCACAAGATGCTTTAATTTTCTCTTTGCATAATAACATAGAATCTTGGGTATTAGATTCTGGTGCATCTTTCCATGCTACCCCTAACAGAGAATATTTCAGTGACTATATCCATGGAGATTTTGGAATAGTGTACTTAGGGGATGATGAGCCTTGTAAGATTACTGGCAAAGGTAAAGTGCAGCTGAAGATGCAGAATGGCAACACATGGGTGTTGAGAGATGTGATGCATGTTCCTAGTTTGAAGAGAAATTTGATTTCTGCAGGTAAGCTAGGTGATGAGGGTTGTACAGTAACTCTCACAGCAGATTCTTGGAAGGTGACCAAGGGTGCACTTGTTATGGCCAGAGGTAAGAGAGAAGATACTCTCTATTTGTGTAATTGTGTTATTAACAAATCTCCTTCAGTTTTATCTACTTCAGATGTGGATGCTAAATTGTGGCACTCAAGGCTTGGCCACATGAGTGAGAAGGGGATGTCAATTCTTAAGTCTAAAGGTATGCTTTCAGATTTGAAAAGTATGGATCTAGAATTTTGTGAGCATTGTGTATTTGAAAAATATAAAAGGGTTAGTTTTCTCAAGACTGGGTCTACTAAGAAAAGGCAGAAGTTGCAGCTTGTTCACACAGACGTGTGGGGACCGACTCAAGTAGCCTCTATTGGCGGATCACGGTACTATGTTACATTCATAGATGACGCCACAAGAAAGGTATAGATCTATTGTATTAAAAAGAAATTTGATGTTTTTGAGACTTTTAAGATTTGGAAAGCTATGGTTGAGAATGAAACAGGCAGAAGATTAAAGTGCTTGAGATCTGATAATGGCGGTGAGTTCTGCAGTCTTAAGTTTAACTGGTATTGTTACACTCATGGAATCCGAAGGCAAAGGATGGTTCCAAGGACACCTCAGCAGAATGGTATTGCTGAAAGGATGAATAGAACTATCATGGAGTGTGCAAGATGTATGAGATTGCATGCAGGGTTGCCCTTAGAGTTTTAGGCAGAAGCAGTTGACACCGCAGTGTACCTGATTAACAGAGGACCCTCTACAGCGCTGGATGGTGGAATTCTAGAAGAGGCATGGCCAGGTAAAAAGGTTGATCTCTCATATCTCAAAGTTTTTGGTTGTGAAGCCTTTGTGCACATAGATAAGGAAAATAGAAAGAAGCTTGATGCTAAGTCTATGAGGTGCACGTTTATTGGCTATGGCTCAGATGATTTTGGTTTCAAATTTTGGAATCTAGGAACTAACAAGGTAATCAGGAGTCGTGATGTTGTTTTCAATGAAAGAGTGATGTACAGTGATCAGATAAGGAAGCTGGATCAATCTGGGCAGAGCATTAGTGAATTGGATGAAGTTATGGTCCAAAATGAGCTCACGGGAAAAAGAAATAATCACTTGCAGGAAAACACAGAGACCGATGTCGGCAGGTTAGGAACCGGCGTCGGCAGTACAGAAACCGATGTCGGTCATACAGAGACCGACATCGGTAGACCAGGCACCGAGGTCGGTCAGGCAGAACCGACGTCGGCTAGTGACAGGTCTACAGGTGGCCGAGGTCGGTCACTGTCTAAAAATTTGGGTGGACAGATTGTTGAGAACGAGTCCAAGACACCCACCAGGAGGTCTGAAAGGGTAAGTAAGCCTCCAATTAGATATTCTCCTTCCTTATATTATTTATTGCTAACTAATGGTGGAGAACCAGAGAGTTTTGAAGAAGCATTACAGGTGGAGTCCAGGAGTAAGTGGGAGCGTGGCATGGTTGAGGAGATGGAGTCCTTAAGAGAGAACCAAACATGGGATTTGGTTGAATTGCCAGTCGGTAAGAGAACACTGAAGAACAGATGGACCTACAGGTTGAAGGAAGGTGAGGATGGACAGATGAGATATAAGGCCAGATTAGTGGTGAAAGGATTTGCACAAAAGCCAGGTATTGACTTTGGTGAGATTTTTTCTCCTGTTGTTAAGATGACTTCTATAAGGGTTGTATTGTCTTTGGTTGCTTTTGAGGATTTGCATCTTGAGCAGCTAGATGTTAAGACAGCGTTTCTTCATGGAGATTTGGATGAGGAAATATACATGGAACAGCCAGAAGGTTTTGAGGTCAAGGGTAAGGAGAAGTTTGTGTGCAGGTTGAAGAAAAGCTTGTATGGCCTCAAGCAAGCTCTTAGGCAATGGTACTTAAAATTTGACAGGTTTATGACTGAGCACGGCTACAGTAGGTTTCAATCAGACCATTGTGTGTATTTCAAGAGATTTGATAACGATAGATATATTATTCTATTGTTGTATGTAGATGACATGCTGGTTGCAGGGTCTCACATGCAGGATATCTCAGAGCTTAAGGTGAAGTTAGCTCAAACGTTTGCTATGAAGGATTTGGGAGCAGCTAAGAAAATCCTTGGCATGAGCATTAGGAGAGACAGGAAAAATCACAGGTTGATATTGTCTCAAGAAGATTATGTGAACAAGGTGTTGGAGAGGTTTAATATGCAGGATGCAAAACCGGTAAGTACACCTATGGCTGGACATTTTTAGTTGAGTAAAGAACAATGTCTTAATTCACATGAAGAGGTAGAGTACATGAGTAAGGTTCCATATTCTTCCGCAGTAGGGAGTTTGATGTATGCAATGGTGTGTACTAGACCTGATATTGCCCAAGCAATGGGAGTTGTAAGCAAGTATATGGCCAATCCAGGTAAGGAACATTGGAAGGCAGTTCAATGGATCCTTAGATATCTGAGAGGAACCAGCAGTAGGCACTTGTGCTATGGAGGTTCAGATAGTTCTCTACATGGTTATGTAGATTCAGATATGGTAGGTGATTTGGATGGCAGAAGGAGCATCACAGGTTATGTTTTTACTGTAGGTGGAACGGTGGTTAGTTGGATATCTAAGTTGCAGAAGGTTGTTGCCTTGTCAACTACAGAAGCAGAGTATATTGCAGCCACAGAAGCTAGCAAGGAGATGATATGGATGACACGGTTCATGGAAGAGCTTGGAAGGGAGCATGGGAGTTGTAGATTGTACAGTGATAGTCAGAGTGCAATCCATTTAGCTAAGAACTCAGCTTTTCACTCAAGAACCAAGCACATACAGCTAAGGTACCACTTCATACGGCAGGTATTGGAAGATGGTGAGTTGAAGCTGGAGAAGATCCATATAGACAAGAATCCTATTGATATGCTAACAAAGCTGGTTACTAAGGAGAAGTTGAATCTTCATTCAACTTCTATTGGTCTTCATGATTGAGTTGAAGATGGAGGAGCTAGAAGATGTTGTTGTACAGGTACTGGTGCAGCTGGTTTATCTCCAAGTGAGAGATTGTTAGGGTGTGGAGCTAAAAGCTTCACCAAGGAGCATACAAAATAGGTTCGGGTCTACACAGACGCCGGCGTTGGTCAGGAGCGACCGACATCGGTCAGTTGCAGTTACAGAGGTGCCGACGTCGACAGTAGGGTCGGCCGGTGACGGTCACAGGCGAACAGGCAGGAACCGACGTCGGTTACCTGTGTGTCTAGAAAGCAATTTCTGAGGACAGAAGCAAGTGTTTGCATGATAAGTTTGAGTTGTGGACTCAAGCTTGTGTCTCTATTATTAGCATTACTATTTTTAGAGCCCTTGTTGAAGAGGCTTAACTATTTGTTGTAAGAGCATGCTCAAGTTTCCTATTTCTATATGTAGGAAAGATCTTCTTAGCTTAGATGGTAGAATGTATCAGTAATAGTAGAACATTGTGAATGTTTGAAGGATAGTACTGAGTTGCATCAATCCAGGTTGTTGGATTTGATTGTACTTGAGAGAGAGCTCTTGAGGAATAGAGATCTAGTGAGAGATCTTGTGTGCATCTGAGAGAGGTGTGGAAGAACGAAGTTTCTTCAATTGTATTCCTATTGTAAAGAGTTTCAATACAAGTTTTCAGGGTGTTTTCTTGTATATCTTGTTCTGTGCTATTTATCATTTCAGTTACTTATCTATCTGATTTATTTCCACGTTTATTGTTGTCACAATTGTAATCTATTATTGGTTTGATCCCCCAACACACCTTATGTTTCATAACAAATGTTGATTTGAAGAATAACATATTTATAAAAGAATGTAAATTTTTTTATAGCTTTTAAAGCTCGTCATCTGAAGAGTTTTATCACTCATTTAGCCTTGATTTTTTCAAACATTATCTTGTTGAAGAAACATGTTCTTAAAAAATAAACTAAAAGGATTCATGTACTTAGAGTAACTTTATGTATCTAGTTTATTTCATATTGAAGTTAGTATTATTGATTTCTTGAACCCAAATTTTATCTAATATTATTACAGATTTTTTGTACATATGTAAAAAATATGAAGTAAACTTTTGTAATATTCTCACACAATAAAATGTAGAATGGAAATATGTATTTGAGTTATTCCTTACTCTTTTGTTTTGGTTTTATTGATGAAATGGGAGTTTAATTTAGTACTAGTAATGCAATTAACTTGTTGGGGATCAACCAACAATAGATTACACTTATGAAAGCAATAAACGCAGAATTATATCAGATAGATAAGTAACTAGAATTAGATAATAGCAAGAACAAGAGATACAAGAAACCACCCTGAAAACTTGTATTAAACTCTTTACAAAAGGAATACAATTGAAGAAACTTCTTTCTTCTACACCTCTCTCAGATGTATAGATCTCTCACTAGATCTCTATCCCTCAAGAGCTCTCTCTCTCAAGAACAATCAACTCCAACAACCCTGGATTGATTCAACTCTGTACTCTTCTTCAACATACCAACTCAATCAGCTAAGAAGATCTAATTCTACATATAGAATTAGGAGACTTGAGCATGCACTTATAACCAACAGTTAACCCTCTTGAACAAGGGCTCTAAAAATAATCTTACTAATAATAGAGACGCAAACTTAAGACTACAACTTAAACTCATCATGCAAACACTCGGTTCTGTCCTTGGAAATAGCATTCTAGACGCATAGGTAACCGACGCCAATTCTTGCCTGCTTGCCTGTGACCGACGTCGACCGATCCACTGCCGACATCGGCGTCTCTTCAACTACACCTAACTGACGTCGGTCGCTCCTGACCGATGCCAGTGACTGTGTAGACCTGAAACTATCAAATGTTCTCATATGTGAAGCTTTTAGGCTCCACACCTTAACAATCTCCCACTTGGAGATAAATAGCTACACCAGTACCTGTACAACAACATCTTCTAGCTCCACCATCTTCAACTCAATCATGAAGACCAACAGAAGTTGAATGAAGATTCAACTTCTCCTTTGTATTCGGCTTGGTTAACATATCAGTAGGATTCCTATCTGTATGGATCTTCTCTAGCTTCAACTCACCATCTTCCAATACCTGTCGTATGAAATGGTACCTTAGCTGTATGTGCTTTGTTCTTGAATGAAAGGCTAAATTCTTAGCCAAATGGATTGCACTCTAACTGTCACTATACAATCTGCAACTCTCATGCTCCCTACCAAGCTCATCCATGAATCGTGTCATCCATATCATCTCTTTGCTAGCCTCTGTGACTGCAATATACTCTGCTTCTATAGTTGACAAGGCAACAACCTTCTGCAACTTAGATATCTAGCTAACCGTCGTTCCACCTACAGTGAAAACATAACCTGTAGTGCTCCTCCTGCCATCCAAATCACCTGCCATATCTAAATCTACATAACCATGTAGAGAAGTATCTGAACCTCCATAGCACAAGTGCCTACTGCTGGTTCCTCTCAGATATCTAAGGATCCACTGAACTGCTTTCCAATGTTCCTTACCTGGATTGGCCATATACTTACTTACCACTCCCACTGCTTGGGCAATATCCAGTCTAGTACACACCATTGCATACATCAAACTCCCTACTGCGAAAGAATATGGAACTCTACTCATGTACTCTACCTCATCGTGTGAATTAGGACATTGTTCTTTACTCAACTTAAAATGTCCAGCCAAAGGTGTGCTTACCGGTTTAGCATCTTGCATATTGAACCGTTTCAACACCTTGTCCACATAATCTTCTTGAGACAATATCAACCTGTGATTTTTCCTGTCTCTCTTAATGCTCATGCCAAGGATTTTCTTTGCTGCTCCAAAATCCTTCATAGCAAATGTTTGAGCTAATTTCACCTTAAGCTCAGAGATGTCCTACATGTGTGATCCTGCAACCAGCATATCATCTACATACAAAAATAGAATAATATATCTACCATTATCCAATCTCTTAAAATACACACAATGGTCAAATTGACACCTACTGTAGCCATGCTCAGTCATAAACCTGTCAAATTTTAAATACCATTGCCTAGGAGCTTGTTTGAGGCCATACAAGCTTTTCTTCAATCTGCACACTAACTTCTCCTTACCCTTGACCTCAAATCCTTCTAGCTGTTCCATATAAATTTCTTCATCCAAATCTCCATGAAGAAACGATGTCTTAACATCTAGCTGCTCAAGATGCAAATCCTCAATAGCAACCAAACATAATACAATCCGTATAGAAGTCATTTTAACAATAGGAGAAAAAATCTCACCAAAATCAATACCTAGATTTTATGCAAATCCTTTTACTACCAATCTGGCCTTATATCTCATCTTTCCATTCTCACCTTCTTTCAACCTGTAGGTCCATCTGTTCTTCAGTGTCCTCTTACTAGCTGGCAACTCAACCAAATCCCATGTTTGGTTCTCTCTTAAGGACTCCATCTCCTCAACCATGCCACGCTCCCACTAACTCTTGGACTCCACCTGTATTGCTTCTTCAAAACTCTCTGGTTCTCCACCATCAGTTAGCAATAAATAAAATAATGAAGGAGAATATCTAATTGGAGGCTTACTCACCCTTTTTAACCTCCTGATGGGTGTCTGAGACTCGTTCACAAGACGTTGTTCACCCAAATTCTTTGATAGTGATCGACCTCGATCACTTCCAGGCCTGTTATTGGCCGATGTCGGTTCTTCCTGACCGACATCGGTGCCTGTCATGTCGACGTCGGTCTCTGTATGGCCGACGCCGGTCTCTGTCCTACCGATGCCAGTTCCTAACCTGCCGACGTCAGTCTCTGTGTTTTCCTGCAAGTGATTGTTTCTTTTTCCTGTGAGCTCATTTTGGACCATCACCTCGTCCAATTCACCATTGCTCTGCCCAGATTGATTCAGCTTCCTCAACTGATCACAATACATCACTTTTTCATTGAAAACAACATCACGGCTCCTAATTACCTTCTTAGTTTCTAGATTCCAAAGTCTAAAACCAAAATCATCTTAGCCATAGCCAATAAATGTGCACCTCATAGACTTAGCATCTAGCTTTTTTCTATTTTCTTTATCAGTGTGCACAAAGGCTTCACAACCAAAAACTTTGAGATATGAGAGATCTACCTTTTTACCTGTCCATGCCTCTTTTGGAATTCCACCATCTAGAGCTGTAGAGGGTCCTCTGTTAATCAGGTACACTGCAGTCTCAATAGCTTGTGCCCAAAACTGTAAGGGCAAACCAGCATGTAATCTCATACACCTTGCATGCTCCACTATTGTCCTGTTCATCCTTTCAGCAATCCCATTCTGCTGAGGTGTCCTTGGAACCATCCTTTGCCTGTGGATTCCATGCATATAACAATAATCTCTAAACTTATAACTGCAAAACTCACCGCCATTGTCAGATCTCAAGCACTTCAATCTTTTACCTGTTTCATTCTCAACCATAGCTTTCCAAAACTTAAAAGTCTCAAATACATTAGATTTTCTCCTAATACAATAGACCCATACCTTCCTTGTAGCATCATCTATGAACGAAACATAGTACTGTGATCCTCCAATGGAAGCAACCTAAGCCGGTCCCCACACGTCTGTGTGAACAAGCTGCAACTTATGCTTCTTCTTAGTAGACCCAGTCTTGAGAAAACTAACCCTTTTCTATTTTCCAAATACAAAATGCTCACAAAACTCTAGATCTATGCCTTTTAAATCTGAAAGCATACCTTTGGACTTAAGAATTGACATCCCCTTCTCACTCATGTGGCCAAGCCTTGAGTGCCACAATTTAGCATCCACATCTGAAGTAGATAATACAGAAGGAAAATTGTTAGTAACACAATTACACAAATAGAGAGTACCTACTCTCTTACCTCTGGCCATAACAAGTGCACCCTTGGTCACCTTCCAAGATTCTGCTGTGAGAGTTACTGTACAACCCTCATCCCCAAACTTTCCTACAGAAATCAAATTTCTCTTCAAGCTAGGAACATGCATCACATCTCTCAACACCCATGTGTTGCCATTCTGCATCTTCAGCTGCACTTTACCTTTGCCAATTATTTTACAAGGCTCATCATCCCTTAGATACACTATTCCAAAATCTCCATGGATATAGTCACTAAAATATTCCATATTAGGGGTAGCATGAAAAGATGCACCAGAATCTAATACCCAAGATTCTATATTATTATGCAAAGAGAATATTAAAGCATCTTATGCAATACCTGCAACCTTGGCTTCTTCCTTTCCTTCATGTTGATTGTCCTCCTTAGGCTTTGACCAGCAATCTCTGCTTATGTGCCCAATCTTTCCACAGTTCCAGCATTGTGGCTTCCTGCCATTTCTGGATTTGGATCTTCCTCTCACCTTAAACTTAGATCTTGATCTCCTTTTGCTCTTATCTTTTTGCCTTCCCTTGCTCTCAAAACTTAAAGTGTTCCCAGATGTCTCTTCTGTGCTTTTCTTGCGAATTTCCTCATTCAAGATAACACTAACAACATCCTCTACTTTCAAAATATTTGATGCAGATGCAGTATTACTAACTGCCATTACTAAGCCATGCCAGCTTTCAGGCAGAGAACATAATATTAAAAGAGCTTTTATTTCATCATCAAACACTATACTGATGGAACTTAATTGATTCACAATTCCATTGAAATCATTCAGATGAGTAGACACAGATCCACCTTCATTCATATGCAAATTAAATAATTGCTTCATAAGATATACCTTATTAGAAGCTAAGGGTTTTTCATACAAATTTGCTAGAGTAGTCATCAACTCTATCGTAGACTTTGCCTGTGATAAATTAGATATCACAGTGGATGCTAGACTCAGTCTTATAGACCCCAGAGCCTTTCTATCAAGAACTTCCCATTCTTCATCATCCATGTCTTTGGGCTTCTTTGCAACCCCACCTAATGGTAAGTAGAGATCTTTCTGATACAGATAATCCTCTATCTGCATTCTCCAATGTTGATAATTTTTGCCATTAAACTTCTCCATTCTCAGTTTACTTTCAACTGCCATTGCTTCTCCCACTCAAACAAAAATCCCTGTAGAAACCCCTGTGAGAACCTATAATCAATACACACTACACAGATCTGAACCACCTATTAGTGAACCTGAGCTCTGATACCACTTGTTGGGGATCAACCAACAATAGATTACACTTATGAAAGCAATAAACGTGGAATTATATCAGATAGATAAGTAACTAGAATCAGATAATAGCAAGAATAAGAGATACAAGAAACTACCCTGAAAACTTGTATTAAACTCTTTACAGAAGGAATATAATTGAAGAAACTTCTTTCTTCCACACCTCTCTCAGATGTATAGATCTCTCACTAGATCTCTATCCCTCAAGAGCTCTCTCTCTCAAGAACAATCAACTCCAACAACCCTGGATTGATTCAACTCTGTACTGTTCTTCAACATACCAACTCAATAAGCTAAGAAGATCTAATTCTACATATAGAATTAGGAGACTTGAGCATGCACTTACAACCAACAATTAACCCTCTTGAACAAGGGCTCTAAAAATAATCTTACTAATAATAGAGACGCGAACTTAAGACTACAACTTAAACTCATCATGCAAACACTCGGTTCTGTCCTCAGAAATAGCATTCTGGACGCACAGGTAACTGACGTCGATTCCTGCCTGCTTGCCTGTGACCGACGTCGGCCGATCCACTGTCGACGCCGGCGTCTCTTCAACTGCACCTAACCGACGTCGGTCTCTCCTGATCGATGTCGGTGACTGTGTAGACTCGAAACTGTCAAATGCGCTCATATGTGAAGCTTTTAGGCTCCACACCTTAACATAACTTTTATAAGGTGGGAACAATATAGAACCATATGTTGTTTGATTATAGGTTCATTAAACTTGATAATTTTCATTCTTTAGCTATAACATACATTGATATACAAATTTATAGTCTATAATGGAAAGAATCCTAAATTATAATAATTTCTAGAAGAAAGAGTGAAAGATATTTGGTAATTATACTTATCAAGCATGGTTGTATGAGATGTACCATTTATTAAATTATTATATTCATCCACTTTAATTATAAATGGTTAAAATTATGTGTGGCACAACACATGTACGGTTATGATATTTTGAATTTTGAATTTCTAGGAAATATTAATGAACTTATTTCAATAAAGTTCAGTGATAAGTATAAGTTGTTCAAGTTCAGAAAGGACTAATGAGATTTCATCTAATTCCTCTTTGTGCTATAACAAAATCTCATGACAATGAATAAGATATTTTTGGGCCTAATTTATCATCCACTAAGGCTTTTATTTTCTACTAAATAGTGTGGTATTCTTTAAATATTAAAGTGACATGACATGTTATGTTGAAAGTATAAGTATTGAATTCATTTGAAATCATAAACCTATAATTATTACATGCTAACTTGATTTATTGAGTTGTAAAAAACATGGATCTTTTTCTAGAAGAAGGAATAGCCCAAATCCTTGATTAACTAGAGTAAATCATATATATATATGCAATGTTGGAAATTACCTTTATATTTTCAATTTAATAAATATTTTCACGGTTGAAAATGACTTTAATATTGAAATTTATTGGATTTAGGCATGATTTTAATTTAGTCATGGGCATAAACATCTTGTATGGCTGGAAATGCTTGTTAACAAAATTTTATTAAAAATATTCATAGTTAGAAATTACTTTTGTATTTGATGTTTAGTGTATCTTACTTGATTGACTAAAAACTTTTGAGACTGAAACCATAAAGTTACTTAAGTTCTATGTTATGATTATAGTTTTTTATTTCCATGGTGTAGATTAATGTTGCCATGTTTTCTATCATGGATTTATTCGGGCAAAACTCCATGTGTCTACTTTAAATTGGGTATATATTATTATATTTCTTATATCGAGGTATGTTATCTTAGTGTTTTATTGATTACATGTTGCCTATGACGGGCATACTACTATTGTGTTTAGATTTGTAATACATTCCCATGATGGGCATCTTACCATTACCATGCTTACATTACTTATATATTATTCACTTGGGGCATATTTGTGCTTATATTAGATTATATTTTAGGCTTATGTGGGGCCAATTTATCTATGACATACAAGGTTTCATGATGGCATATTATTATGTTATAAATTAGTGCCTTTATTTCCTACTTTGTACATGATGAATGTAATTGTTTATTTTGAGAAATGTGCTTCATAGGTTCGCCCACATCTCAAACAAGGGACAAAGATTATCTATTCTTATTTCCACTCAAGGAGCTAGGACACATCCACACTATTTGTTTCTATGTGTTAAGACAAGGACATATTAATGTTTCAGATGTCCAAAACATATGATACTTGTTCCTAACATAAGATACTTCTAGATTTGGTAGAGGTTTTAAGACTTGGATTTTCAAAGGGAATTAGCACATGCTCCAAACGCACCAAGTGCATAATTTTTTATATTTTTTGTTTTTATATTTAACCAATCTTCATTAATAAATATTTATTCATGTATATATTTCTCTTGCAACTCATAGGAAACCTACTACATTAGGAATTAGTTTTTACATTAGTAATTACTTTTGGATATTTACCAAAAGGTAAATATTATATTGTGTGAGTTAGTTATTAAAATATATTATTTGGTTATTTGAATATATTGTAGTAACAATATATTCATATATAGTCAATTGATTATTAGACTAAGTTATTATAGGGATGTGAGAGATATATGGAGATATTATCTCCATAATTATAGGAAAGAGTTTTCCTATATATTTGTAATGTTCTGCATGAGTCCGATGTAGTGTGAATAATAGAATATGATAAATATATTACAGTGTGATTAAATATCATCTCTGTGTATTTTTTTAATTTAAGTCTCTATGTTCAACTCTATTACTTGACTATTATCCATGAGATAAATCTATTATAAAATCTCATACAATACCTAACAGTGGTATCAAAGCAGGTTGGTCATTAGATATAAGGGTCATTTACAAGTAAAAGAGTCATTTACAAGTAAAATAGTCATATGGAAAGTCTATGTGATTGACTATTATTCTAGACTTTATCATGTGAATGTAATTATATCATACTATGCATGTCGTATACCAATATTTTTTATGTGATTGAATGTTTAATGTCTCAATACCATGTATATGCTCATAACTAGTGGAAGTGCACAATCCTACAGTTAATCAAATATTAAGGTATTTAGTATTGCATTAAATCAATCTCAATTTTGGATCAACCTATGTTGATTCATGTTAGTAAAGTTACAAATTTATATATTATACCTGTTGTTTTGTGTATCGGATCTCAATAGAAATGTCAATCATAAATTATCTTGCAACTTGCACAATTTTGATCAGAGACATCATAATTGGAGTTCAATTATGTATTTATGAATGTATTCTCTTTGAAAATGGATTTCCTCATATTTTTAAGCTTGGCTTTCCTTAGATCACATTGTGGCATATTCATGCATTCGTAGTGAACACAGATCCTTCATCAGCATTCATCTCATTCTAAATCCATGACTATTTGTTTTAGCTACTTGGATCTTTTCCCACATCATTGCACATTTTTGTAAGGCAAGCTACCTCAGATGATTTTTAATTAGTTAGTAAGTGTTAGTGTAGGTTTTTATTTTTCCCTATTATTTAATTAGGGAATATTATATATTTGTGCATACATGGAGTTTTCCTACATTCGTGGGATAGGCTAGCTTAAGTGGAGATGTGTGTCATAGATGTGTCATAGGTGTCATAAGAATGTCATAAGTAACTCCTTTGACCGGCTATTCTGGGTATGGGAATTACTTCTCTATTCTTAGCACCTTGTCACCACCTTTCATGGAGGAGTTATAGTCTATTCTTGGGGTGCTTTGACCACCTTTTGTGGAGGAGTTACAGTTAATTCTTGAGGTGCTTTGACCACCATTTGTGGAGGAGTTACTTACGATCTCTCCTATATGTATTCTTCATTATGGCCATCTCGTGTTAATGGAATATTGGCTTTTTTCCAAATTGTCTATGCAATTGTCTCTTGTTTGATTTCATTTACTTTAGAATTTTGTGGTATTCACTTGCTTCATCCCATGCAACCATGACTTGTGCATCCTCATTATTCAGACCTTGGTGAATTCTCTGATATGGTATCAGACCAAGTTTGTAGCAGATGGGTCGGTTGATAAGTATAAGGCACGACTAGTCACCAAGGGTTTCTCATAGGTGGCATGCATTGACTACTCAGAGACCTTTTCACCTATTGCAAATATGACTTATATTTGACTCACCTTGGATATTGCCATAGCACATGGTTGGGATGTACACCAGATAGATGTGAAGAGTGTCTTTCTTCATGGAGACCTAGAGGAGGAGATCTACATGGAGCAACCGCCAGGGTTTGTTCAGGATTCTTCCTTAGTATGCAGACTTAGGAAATCTATCTATGGCCTCAAGTAGGCCCCTTGAGCTTGGTATGCCAAGATGGATTCCTTCCTTCTCACAGTGGGTTTCACTAGGTGCCATTCTGACCCCAATGTCTACTTCTTGCAGCAGGATGATTCACTCTTAATTTTGGTTCTATATGTTGATGACCTTTTAATCATCGAGATTTCTTCATCTGCTATTGTAGTGGTGAAGGCATCTCTCCAGGATAGATTTGACATGATATAATTGGGTTTGTTGCACTACTTCCTTGGCATCGACATCTCATAGTCAGATTCAGGGATTTCTCTTGCACAACCTAAGTATGCTCTTGATTTATTGTCTCAGTTTCACATGGCTGATTGCAAGCCATCTTCAACTCCCTTTCTATTAGGAGTCAAGCTTGAGGCTAACTATTCTTCACCATTAGTTGATGCCACTCAGTATCAACAACTTGTTGGTAGTCTCATCTACTTGAATCACACCAAGCCTAACATATCATATGCAGTGGGACTTGTCTCCAGATTTATGCAAGAACCTCATGAGCTGCATTGGAAAGTAGCTAAGAGGATCTTGCATTACATATAGGGTTCACATAGATATAGGATTCATTATAGATTTGGCATAGAGGTTGACTTGGTTGGATATACAGATTCATACTGGACTGGTGATTCACAAACTCGCAAGTCCACTTCTGGTTACAGTTTCTCTCTAGGTTATAGTCCTATCAGTTGTTCTAGCAAGAAGCAAAATGCTATTGCTATATCATCCATAGAGGCAGAGTACAGGGGAGCTATTAACGCAACTACTGAGGCTATTTGGCTTCAAGGGATACTTTTTGAGTTTGGCATTCCTATCAGGCAGCGCACCATCATTTACTGTGACAACCAGAGTACCATTTAGATTTGTAAGAATCCAGTTCAGCACCAATAGACCAAGCACATAGATATTCACATGCATTTCATTTGAGAGCTTATTCATAGTTAGGTCATTGACTTGATATTTTGCTACTCTTCAGAGCAGGTTACAGACATCTTCACCAAACCTTTCACCAAGAGAAAGTTCATTCATCTACGAGATCTTGTTTGGGTATGGTCCACATCTGTAGTAGCATCATCTTTGGGGGGGCCCACGAGCCTCTTCATTTCTTTTATGTCTCTCTTTTGGGGGGGAGTTTTTTCCTATGGGTTTTCTCCTTTTTCCTATGTTATGGGAGATTGCATTTGTACATGGGTACCTCATCAGGCCTTGTTGTCGGGACCCATTTTATATTTCCACACTGCCCACCTAAGTTGCGCTTATGAGGGGGTGTTAGTGTAGGTTTTTATTTTTCCCTATTATTTAATTAGGGACTATTATATATTTGTGCATACATGGAGTTTTCCTACATTCATGGGATAGGCTAGCTTATGTGGAGATGTGTGTCATAGATGTGTCATAGGTGTCATAAGAATGTCGTAACTCCTTTGACCAGCTATTCTAGGTATGGGAGTTACTTCTCTATTCTTAGCACCTTGTCACCACCTTTCATGGAGGAGTTACAGTCTATTCTTGGGGTGCTTTGAATAACTTTTGTGGAGGAGTTACAGTCTATTCTTGGGGTGCTTTGACCACCATTTGTGGAGTTACTTACGAGCTCTCCTATATGTATTCTTCATTATGGCCATCTCATGTTAATGGAATATTGGCTTTTCTCCAAATTGTCTATGCAATTGTCTCTTGTTTGATTTCATTTACTTTAGCATTTTTTGGTATTCACTTGCTTCGTCTCGTGCAACCATGACTCGTGCATCCTCGTTATTCGGATCTTGGTGAATCCTCTGATAGTAAGTTTAAATTTATTTATTTAAATTTGTGTGCCATTGTGAATTGGATAATTCTTATGTCATCCATTTGTATCGAATTAACATTCTCAATGTTATGAATTTCAAAGTGAGTAAGATGTAAGTTTGTCGTAGATACTTCCCACCATGTATGGTTCAAAATCTGATATCTCATACATTGGTCAACCTCTGTGCAAGCCATGTGTTAAACATACATGCATGCACATTAGAAAAAGTATTTAGTTATAATTATTCATCTTATTATTGAATCATCAGTATATGCAAAAGGTTTAGGTATAGTTTGGTTCATAATTATTTTTATTTAAAAATTAATTTTTATTATTAATATTTTAATATAGTTGTCATTAAATCCAAAAATTGAAAAACCAAAGTTATTTTAGTCGATAGTCCTATTTTTATAGTTTTTAGAAATAATCAAGTTGGATTATGTCTTTTATAATTTTATCAAAGTCCATAGGTTTAAAAATCAGTTTTACAAGTTTTAGGTCCATATACACATAAGTGTTTATGTTTAGATTCATTTCTCAAATTGTCAAAAATATGTTTATAAATATTTAAAAGTGAGTCAAAAATAAAAAGTCATTTGCCTGTCAATAAAGCATTTTGAGTCATATTGTCAAGAGTTCAAATTTTTAAGGATTTTTAGGTCATATAGTGTCATCATCAAATTTGTAAAAAAAAATTGCATCACAGATGCATTATCACTTGTACATGATGTCCAAACTATGGCAGGGGGGGATTTTTCTTTGACAAATTCATGAATCTAATATTTATCAACCTTTTTATTGAGTGAGCAGCTTCAACTACTAGAGGACAGAGGAAATGGAGGTTGGAGGTTTTAGAGCCTCTCATTAGTCACCAAAGGCAGGGCCCAAATGATTTGGTGAGATATTATGTGGTGTGTTTTTTATAGTTTTCATTATATGTTTGCAAATAAGAACATAACTACGTGATTTTTCAAGTAAAGTAATTAGTGATTAATTCCAAACATAATTCCCTAATGTAAAAAAATAATGAAAAGACAAAAAGTGCCAATGTAAGTCAGTTCATAGATCTTGAAAAGGTTTGTGGTATATCTAGAACCATCGGAGTAGACAGTTGATGAGGTTCATGTTCATATCAAGGTTTTTGATAAACCTATTTAAAACCATAGAATGACTGACCCTTTCTTTTTATCAAGGTCATGAGCCAAATAGTTGGGCATGCCACAAGGGTGAGCATACTGCAAGTGAGAGTGTGAATGTTTTTGCACCATGTAAAAACTAAGGGGGGGAATGTTAGAAATTAGTTTTTATATTAGTAATTACTTTTGGATATTTACTGAGAGGTAAATATTATTTTGTGTGAGTTAGTTATTAAAATATATTATTTAGTTATTTGAATATATTGTAGTAATAATATATTCACATATAGCTAGTTGGTTGTTAGACTGAGTGATTATAGGGATGTGAGAGATATATGGAGATATGGTCTCCATAATTATAGGAAAGAGTTTTCCTATATATTTATAATGTCCCATATGAGTTTGATGTAGCATGAATAATAGAACATGAGAAATATAGTATAGTGTGATTAAATATTATCTCTGTGTGTTTTTTAATATAGTCTCTATGTTCAACTCCATTATTTTGCTATTATCCATGAGATAAATCTGTGCTAAAATTTCATACAATACCTAACACCTACATAATATCTCAAGATGTTGAATACTCAAATTGGGATTGCTAATTCTCTTTTTATTGATTTCAGTATTTCATTAATTATTTAGGCACTTATCCACATGCACATATTTTTCACAAGTTACAGAGGCATATGTTTTTATTTCAGGATGTAGGAGCATGGATGTTTGCTCAAATATAATTATATCCCTCCATGGTGGCAACTAGGTGATCTCTCTTTCCTTTTTATTTTTAGTTCACCTTCATTCCTAAATTAACTTTGAGAACTCATGAATTTTGATGATTGAGGCATCTTCTACAAACTCTACAAGTAAGTTTGTTTATTTTATTTTGATATGCATGCATTCACATTGAAGTGGGGCATTATTTACATACCTAATTTTGCTTTTGGGGCTATTTTTAGTTGTCAAATTGTATGGTTATAATGTACTTGGTAATTGTTAATTATCACTTCATATTAGGCTCTTATTGTTATGATTTTCTTATGTTTTGGCCATGTTTAGTCTTATTTTTTATTGTTCTCATTTCTCTCTCCTCTTTTACTCTCCTTTGTACCCTTTTTGTGATATTATGAATTATTCCTTGAACCCTACATTATATGGTTTTTAGTCACTAGGATTGTATTGTATACAGTTCTGGTGTGGGATATTGTGACCATTTTTTGGGTCCTTTGTGCCTTATGCTCCTTGTTTGATGTATTTCCTCGTCCATTATGTGTTTTATTACATAATATTTGGTCCTAATTTAAATTTAATAATTATATAAATCCACATGTGCATTGGTATATATAGGGCATAATGGACAATGAAATGATAAGGAATTATTGAGCAAAGACAAAATTCTATGTTTTATAGATCTATCATGAAAGAGCTAAGAATATAATTCTAGAATTTATAGTAGATTTGAATCAAAATTTGAAGCATTTTATCTTTTTGTGCCACTTGTTCATGCTAGCACAAAACTTCATCTAGGATTAGGGCTTTGAACTAGGAATTGATTACTAAAATGTAATAAATGTTGTTTTCCAATTTTCCTCTAAACTAGGGACATAATAATAATGAATGGATAACACATGATCTTGATTGAATCCCCTAATCTATGATAAGTTTTTAGAGTTGAGAAAAAGCATATCAGTTTCCCAAAGATCTGTGCAAAATTCAAGAAAGTGAGCAATGTTTTTGAAGCCCAAAAGTATGTGAACAAGGTCATGAAATTAGATTTTATAAATTTTCACTTTTTTCAAAACCAATCTTTATGCTTATGGAAGTGTACAGTTATGCCAAAAATGTGCACTATGAAAAACTTTCTAAGATTGTAACAAATTTTCTATATTTTGTTCATCTTGTTGTATATGTATTTTTTTGAAAGTTGTCTCCAAATTCACAACAAAATATAATTTACCAAAAGTGTGCACTCCAAAAAATTATATATTCATCTTAAATTTGTGTGTTTTTTTCATCTTGCATTTTTGACATGTTTTATGTGACCTATTTCTATTAAATATCCCCATATTCATGACTAAATATATATTCTTTTAAAACCTTCTCTTTTCATTTATTGGATATTCTATGATATTATTTATTACAATTAGGTCTAATTTTAACTTAGTTGTATTTTTTGTTAAGTAAATGTATTACATTTTGATGTAAACCCACTTCTACCAAAAAACACAACCTTAATAAAATTATTATAGGGTATTCTTCCATTTTTTCAAATAATAAGTACCCAACTTTACATTTTAGAAATAACAAAATTACCCTCTACCCAAGGGTATAACTATGTTTATGCAAATATATGTAATATATAAACATGTACATATGTATGTATACCCTATATATGCATGCAATTGCAAAAAATGTGTACTAAAATACCTTATAAACCATATGTATATTGAATATGGCTTTGATTATTGTCTATAAAATGTCCCCATAATTATGAAAATGAAAGATTTTAACTATTTAAAAGTGGGGAAAATAAAACCCTAATCCTAAAATTGTAAAAAACTTGAATATACAACACAATGAACCACCATAACACAAAAAACAAGTGAAGAAAAAAATGGAGATTACCTCTTGCCAATAGTAGGAGAAAACCTCTTGCAAGTAGTTTATGAAAATTTACATAACTTATTAGAGCTCAAAATGAAAGGATAATATCTTATTTATAAATAGCATAGAGATTTAAGAAAAAATATGTCAAGCTTAATTCAAACTAATTTCCATATAAATCAATGATGAGGACAGTGAAACGTGTCTATGATTTCATAAACAAAGAGTTGTATGTGATTGAATGTGATAACAAAAAAATCAAACCTTCTATAATCATAATATAAATCACATTACTACACACCACCTTAGTACATGTGTGCTCCTAAGAAATAATGCCATCCATCACATTATGCATGAATACATGTATTTCATTCAATTACTCAATGTTTTATAATATTTAATTATTTTCCCTAATGAATAATGAAAACGAGCCCCACCATCGTACATGGTTGACAATGGGGTTTTTTGGTTGTCTTATAGCTTGCTTCTAGATTTTATATAGTGACTTGAGCTAATGATAAGGAAAATAATGTGCTCATATTTATTGTATCTACTCATGCAAAGTGATTTGTAGTTTTTTAAATAGAGTATGTAATAAAAGAAATTGATTGTTTATTTTGTTTTGTTTTTTAAAACAAATATGCATGATAAAAAGGGTACCTTTTTTATATGAGGATTGGTAGAGAACTCACTATTACATTAAATAGTAATATTAAACGAATACAAGTTCTCGTTATCAATACTTTGTATGATTTTAAAATAGTTAGAATGTTTTTATGTGGGGCAATTTATTTAACTAATTGAACTCCAATCGCATGACACAACAAATAAATTTTAAAAAAGTTATTTCCATAACATCTTCCATAATCCTTGACTATTTGTGGAAATGATATCGTGATAATTGAGGGATAAAATGTGTAGGGGTTGAAGCCCCTCTCTCTTAAGCATATTTTCCATTTTTCTTTTTTGGACTTTTAAACTATTTGATGTCATGTATGTCTAACCTAGTCTTTAGTCTTTGTAAGAATAGAACCTATATCCCTTAGCCCTCTTTTTTAATATTTTTGTAGGTATATTTTTTACCATATTACTTGAACTTTATTGCAATTTACTTATTTTATTGAGATGGTAATACCCTTTTAATTCCACAATTTCAATGTTTATGTCCAAATTCTTTCTAACCTCCATTACCTATAAAGAAGAATCATGGTTATAAGAAATAACTTTTAATTGAGAGGTCTTATGTAAAACAATCAAGGATGTAGGAAACAACTTCTAATTGAAAGGTATTTTGTATAAAAACATCCTTCCTTGAGGAGGTATGACTAGTCATAATCTCACTATAAATTGTTTAAAATTCTTATATAGCCTCTTCTTGACCTGATTTCTCATAAGTTTCAACACTTGTATTCCATAACTTCCACATTTGTGATAGGGATATCATCAATGAAAATAGCAAAGGAAATTTCAAAAGGAACAACAATTTTTTTTTTTTTGGTACCTATAAGATGACATTTTGGACTCTACAAGTCTCAAAATCACCATTTCCTTTATCCCTAAAATTTAAAGATTGCTAAGTATTACTTGCATTGGCCTTATAAATCACAACATAATCAAAAGGGCAAACACAAAATAAATGATTGTGTTGATGGCACAAGTGGTATTAAATTATATTTCTTTGTAGTTTAAGGATTGTTCTATTTATAATCATCTTTTTGAATAACTAAGTTTTTAAGGAGAGGTTTGCTTATATCTATTTTAACGTACACTCGAAAAAGGTAAGCATAATCTTTGTCAAATATTTTCTGAGATTTTCACAACTCTCTTAATGTGTTAGTTGTCCGTTTTAAAATATACATTTGAATTCAAACTGGAATACAAGTGACATTTACATATTCTAAGTCAAATACAACAATCTATCCAATAGAAATATAAGCCATTCTCAAATGTTAAGTGAATAGTTGTTTATTTTAAGATGAAATATTTAATTAATCATAGATTTTTTTATTGTATATTAATTATTTTTATATTAGTTTAAGAATAGTATTTTATTTTAATTCTAATAATTTTGTCTTAATTAAAATTTATCTTAAATAATAAAAATTGCAATTATAAATTAGGAATGTTGTATTATATTTATTTTAAGGATGGGACTTATACTCAACTTAGTCAAGAAGCTTTATAATATTTTAGTATGGAAAAAAAAAGGGTCATAACTAAGAGTTATATTCTCAACAACCTCAAACCTAGTCATATATATGGTATCCAACCTAGTTGGTTTTGAATTCAACAAAAAAGAGTTGTTTAGTCTTGAGCCTAGTCGAGATTGTTTGTTTGTAATTAAGCCTAGCTACTCTCAAACTTAGTTGGTCTCAAGTAGAGTTAATCCTTAACTTAATCGAGACTAGTTGTATGGATCTGAATCTAGTTGGTCCAAGTATATATGGCCCTTAGTTGATCTTAAACTTGTACGTTTTTAACCTCAACATTAATGGAGCAACAAAGATTGGTTAGTTTTGCATTAATCTCTCGATAGGTTAGACCCCGGTTGACCCTTAGATGAGGTAGGTTTGTGCCAAGTTAACTAGACTATAGTTAGGGAGTGTCCAATCTCAATTCTTATATAAGATAAGAGATAGGTTCATTACTAGAATTGTAAGTTAATTTTTTTAAATACAATGTTCACAACTATTTTAAACAAATATATAAAAAAATATTAAATCATTATCAATCATAAGTTGAATATTTTATTCATATTGTAGAAATGAAATAAATTGTCTTATACATATGAATTTAAAATGGAGGTTTCCATAATATATAATATAATTGATACATGTATTCTAGGAAAACCTTTGTACCAATATTAAGGTTTGTATAATCCATAATATAGTTGAAAAATATATTTTGAATATAATATTAGCTTGATATTTTGGGTCACATCAATCGAGCAATCATCATGAGAGTTATAATATTTTATATCTAGGTTCTTCATAAAAATAATTGTTATATAATATTCAAAAATGTAATCTTAAGTTTTGAATATCAATAAATTATCTCTATAAAATTTCTATATCTAAAATTTGTACGATAAAACTTTCTCACTTGATGATAAATCAATATATACAATACAAAACATTAACAATTAAATTTTGAAACAAATTTTATTTAAAATATATTTTTAAAATAAATAAACTTACTATTTAAAATAAAGTTAAATGAAATTCATTTGTAAATATATACATTTAATATAAACAAACTAGAAGATAAATGAAAAAAAAATAACCGTCCTTTACCCAACATAGAAAAATATATATTAGATAAGAGCGAGTGGACCTATATGAATGGAAATATATTTGATAGATATAATTGGACATACGTAAGCCATGACCTCATAAGACTAAAGTGAGGCCGCCACATTGTGGGTATTGATTTTTTGTTTCCCCCAAAACATTTATATTTATTTAAAGTGCACATTCTCCTTAAAAAGAAATTCTTTATATATTTATATTTATATAAATATAAATATAATAGGGATATGAAGTTGTGCATGGTGGAGTACTCGAATGTTTTTCCATGTTAATAATTAATAGTTGATCTTAAGAGTAGTAAGAGTAATTGTAATGTTAATAAGTGTTTTATAATAATAATGGAAGATGGTGGTGGATTTTGTTTATGAGTTAATAATTAATATCATAATTTTAAATTTGATATTTATTTGATTGTTATATGGAAGTTTGTTTTTTTTTTTTTGAAAAGTCGATTGAAAAAAGTGTAATATCTTGGGCATCTAATAGAGTTTAGAGCTCATTTCCTTTACTCGAAAGAGTTCTTTGACCCTAACACAACAATAACTCTAGATTGAGGCCATCTATCTCCAATCAATAGGAAATTTTTTAAGAAGGTAATAGAGTCATTAATTAATATGGTATGTGATAAATCTAAGATAGGCACTTCGAGATTGATACTATCGTAGTTTAAAACAATCATCTCTAAGATCTCATCTCCAGTTCATTGCCATAGTGAAGAGAAGCAAAGCCATAGAAAACTCAGCGATACAAAATGAAGATTATGCACAAATGAATATTATGACAAAAGCCATAATGTACTGAATTTTGAGTTTAATGTCTGTGTATTATTTCTCTCATCTCGATCGTGTACAATCTGTATAATTATCTTCGACTAATCAAAATGCAATAGGATTGTCTGGGTTAAATAGCCTAGAAAGGTTATTTCACTCCAACCACTTGGTGGTTGTGAAGAATTGAGAAAATAAAAGAATCCACTAAATTAGTGCACTCAATAATTTGTACGTACATAATTAGTTTCATCCCCAATAATATTTAACAACTCTCTTGTTTAAGCTTAACTTTAATTATAGTGTGAACTAGGCTAGATAGATGATAACTAGTTTATATGAGCCTAGTGTGAACACACAACTCCAACACCCTCCCTTAAGCGCAAAATTTGGGAGTGAGAAAAGAGAAAAGCAAAGAAACAAGTCCTTAGATATGAGTCCTAGCAACTAGACCTGATCAAGTACCCATTTACGAAAGACTAGGAAAAAATTACCATGGGTAAAATGTGTCACCACAAGGTACCAAAAAAACCAGTAACAATAGTGAAAGTGAAGAAAGTAAACATATGTTGCAAGGCATCCCAAGAAGCAAAAGACTCAATACTCAAACACAATGATGAAGAAAGTGCATTGGATGGAACTAAGGCCATCAAACACAAATGCACTAGGTGGACTCAAAAGTCACAAAGGAACTCAATCCTACAAGAGTGGTATGGATCCACTACTCGAGCACTAAAAAATAACAACTAACATTGTAGATAAAAGACTTACGAAAAGGATATTGTCACTAGTGTCAAAAGTGTAAAAGAGTTGACCAAATTGAATATGATCCATTGCTTAAAATAAAAGATGTGATGTGTCAAGGTTTAGCAAGGGATATGACACACAAAGAGGTAGGGTCTACACCATACGCCCTCCCCCACCCACCTCCCAAATATTGTTGATTAGGTGGAGTGATGCAAAAAATATGTATAAGTGGTACAAAGCCAACTACTTGAACACAAAAATGTTGATAGTGTTTGAGATAAAGCTAGACTTATCTCGCAAAATGAAGACAACCATGTTGTCAATGGAGATGTTGAAGATACACAAAAAATATCTCTCAAAAAGATGGCCTTGATGGTAATGGGAGAGTTAAGCAACTGAAGTAGAGAAAAAGGTGCTCAAAATAGAGCACAAATGTATCAAGGTAGACTAGGATAAAACAATAAACCCTCTAGGGCTCTATAAACTCAGTGTGACTACAAAATGATCTCATAAAATAACAAACCCATCAAATGATGCAAGGAACTTTGAAATGCTATCAATTTGTAGAAGTCACCATCAAGAACAAGAGAGTTACTTTTAAAACAAGGGAGTAAAGTGCAGATGAAGAAGCTGAATAGTGGAGGAACCACAATGGTAAAATAATTGCAAAGATCACTCACGACAATGCCACAAGTGATTTGAAACCCATCCCAGATGAATATGAATGGTGGATGATGATGTATGCATGTGAATGGGCACAAAATACACAAAATGTATATGTGAGGAAACATACAAAGGTGTGTCATATTGATCATGCATGATTGAAACAATATTAGGACTCTCATGCCTAAGTGAAGGTGCAATAAAACTCATGTGTTACTCAAAATCCTCACGAAGAGTAGGGAGAACAAAAATTGGAGCTTTGTCATCAAATGACCCCAATCAATATGAAATTCCTTTGTCAAAATCAATGTTGTGGCAATATATTCAATGAATAGGTTGGATAGGAGAAATGATGCCTTGTGAATGTTTTTTAATACCTCCACCAAGATGACCCATGGAATGGAGTATGTGGGAACCAAAGGCAATAGTATGCTCTTCAAAATAACCAAGCACATATGCAAGTGAATATGAAGTGGAGTGTGTAGGAGGTGCAATAAGAGGAGCACTAGATATATTATATGACTCATAATCTATTAGGCCATAGTCTAAAAATGCATTAAGTGGATGTGTGCCAGATTTAGGAACATGCAGTGAATCACATGATGGACTGAGCATAAAGGAATGTAAGACCAGTATATCAATCTGATGTTGCAGACTATAAATAGTGTTCTAAAATGTGTATATGAGGGATACCAAAAATGAGGAATAGGATAATGGAATTGAGCTTCTTTAGTTTCCTATTCTCTTTTATGTACTTAATCATATCTACCTAAAGTGAACAGATTTCAGAGAAGAGCATATCATTTTTTACTGCAATTTAGTATTGGCATGTGTGATAGTGTGGAGGTTGTGGCATGAAACCATTACAATAAGGCAAAACAAGGCTTTGAAATGAACCTTAACAAAAAACACACTTACCAAGTTGTAAAATAACCACCCAAACTACTTATAATGACATAATTTTATACAATGTGTTGGCATAATTGAGTGATTGACATAAAAATCAATATGAATAGGCCCTCTCATAATCAATAATATGCACCAAAAGATGCAAAAAATGATTTCCTAACAAAAACAAGGTGGTAATTTATACAAAGTGCATTTACAACAAATTTTTCAGTTACAAATGAGAAAAAACTCAAAAATTATAGATCGTATGTAGCATGAAGTTGATCTGAATGTACTATTACAAAGTACATTAAAAACATGCACTTTCAAAAAAATAGCACTTAAATATGAGACCTTTGTCAAAAGATATTACATACTTAATATTCACAAATCTATGACAGTGGAGTGAAATCTTGGAGAAACTAGAATCCTTAGGGATTTGGTTGCTCAAATAGAAAAAAATAATGCTATTGCGTAGAGCTCAAAAAAATAATTAGTAAAAGAATTGACTTCTCTTACCTTTTAGATGAATGAAAACAGACCTATCAAAGTTCATCATCAAAAACCACACTCAACATGATGTTATCTTAAAAAAACATTTTAGAAAAAAACCCTCAAGGGGATTCGAGCATGAGACCTCTCAGGTTGGTAGGTTTTAGCAATATGAGCTTTGCCATTGCTCCCTGGTATAAAATAAATATTTAGTTTCAAATATATATATATGAATTTTCAAAGTCAATTTAAAAATAAAAATAAAAATAAATGCACATAGTCAATGCCACGTTGAGAATGTCGATAGCAAAGTAAGCGTAGGTGGTGGATTCAACGTCAGTCCCCGTATGGGGGTTTCAACAACTAGAATGACCGAGGGTTCCATGTGGCGGATAAAGAGTTTGTAGAGGGTGGCCAACGACACCTAGGAAGTGGTCTTTTGGAAAGGGGGTCCTAAATTTTAGGAGCATGTGTAGTAAACATGGTATGTTGTCATTTTTAGGAGATAATTGTTGATATTTTTTTAAAATATTTACAATAAAATTTTAAATATAAAATTTGTTTATTCATAAATTTATATCTGGTAAAATATCTTATTACAAAATAGTATGGATATGAAAAACTTTTAGTCCCTCATTTTTTCACCTGTTTAAATTTTCCCCTTAAAAATTTGTTGCTCTTTGATTTTAAGAAAACATTTCAAAATTACATGTTCATATATATTTCACTTTTTATGGGTCCATCGGCTCATTAAAAATGGAAGCATCAAAGCCTTTCATGGGACCCTTACCTTAGTGAGCACTGCAAAGTAATTTTAGGAGCATATGTAGCAAATATGGTCTCATGGTGTTAAAAAAATTGAGTGTACATTATAATGTGGCCTATGGTTGGCATACTGCTATTGTGCTTAGATTCCTAATACATTCCCATGATGGGCATCTTACAATTACAATGCTTACATTGCTTACGTCTTGCTCACTTGGGGCATATTTGTGCTTATATTAGATTATACTTTAGGCCCTTGTGGGGCCAATTTATCTATGGCATATAGGGTTTCATGATGGCATCTTATTATGTTAGACATCAATGCCTTTATTTCCTATTTTTTACATGATGTGCGTAATTAATTCTTATTTCCACTCAAGGAGCCAGGGAACCTCCACACTATTTGTTCGATGTGTGAGGACAAGGATAGATTGATGTTTGAGATGTATAAAACATGCGATACTTGTTCCCACCACAGGATACCTCTAGATTTGGTAGAGCTTCCAAAACTAGGATTTATACAAGGGAATTCACACATGCTCCAACCACACCAAGTGCATAATTTTCAATATTTTTTATTTTTAGATTTCACCAAGCTTTATTCATAAATATTTATTCATGCATATATTTCTCTCTTACAACTCATAAGACGCCTACATCATATCTCAATATGTTTAATACTCACATTGGGATTACTATTAAAATCAGGTGTATTAGTTTTAATTCCCCTTTTATTGATTTCAGTAGTTCATTGATTAATTAAGCACTTATCCACACACACATGTTTTTCACATGTTATAGAGGCACTTATTTTTATTTTAGAATGTAGGAACATGGATGTTTGCTCCAAGATCTTTATATCCCTCCATGGTGGCAATCAAGTGATCTCTATTTCATTTTGACTTTTAGTTCACTTTCATTCCTAAATTAACTTCGCAAACTCATGAATTTTGATGATCGAGGCATCTTCTACAAACCCTACATGTAGGCTTGTTTATTTTATTTTGATATACATGTATGCACACACATAAAAGTGGGGCATTATTTAGATACCTCATTTTAGTTTGGGGCTATTTTTAGCTATCAAATTGTATGGTTCTAGTGTACTTGTGTAATTGTCAATTATTAGTTCATATTAGGATCTTATTGTTATGTTTTTCCTATGTTTTGGCCATGTTTAGCCTTGTTTTTTATTGTTTATGTTTCTCTCTCCTCTTTATCTCTCCTCCCTACCCCTTTTTCTGATATTAGGAATTATTCCTTGAACCATACAATGTATGATTCTTAGTCAATAGAATTGTATTATATACAGTTCTAGTGTGGGCCATTGTGACTATTATTTTGGGTCCTTTATGCCTTTTGCTCCCTGTTTGATGTATTTCCTCATCCATTATGTGTTTGATTGCACACCATTTGGTCCTAATTTGAATTTGATAATTCTATAAATACACATGTGCTTTGGTGCATATAAGGCATGATGGACAATGAAATGAGAAGGAATGATTGAACAAAGACAAAATTTGATGTTCTATAGATCTATTGTGAAAATGCTAAGATTAGAATTCTAGCATTTATAGTAGATTTGAATCAAAATTTTAAGCATTTTATCTTTTTGCCCCACTTGTTCATGCTAGCATAAAAAATCATCTAGGATTAGGGCTTGGAACCAGGAATTGCTTGCTAAAACGTAATAAGTGTTATTTTCTAATTTTCCTCCAAACTAGGGGCATTACAATGATGGATGGATAATATATGCTCCTAATTAATTCCCCTAATTTTTTATGAGTTTTTAGGGTTACAAAAAGGTATATTAGTTTTCCAAATATCTGTGAAGTATTCAAGAAAAGTGAGCAAGGTTTTTAAAGCCCTAAAGTATGTGAACAAGGTCATGAAATTAGATTTCATAAATTCACACTTTTCCAAAACTAGTCTTTACGCTTTTGTAATGCACAGTTATTTCAAAATGTAATAAGTGTTATTTTCCATTTTTTCTCTAAACTAGGGCATTATAATAATGAAGGGATAACACATGCTCCTAATTGATTCCTCTAATTTTTGATGAGTTTTTAGGGTTGAAAAAAATATATTAACTTCCCAAAGATTTGTGTAAAATTCAAGAAAAGTGAGAAAGGTTTTTGAAGCCCCAAAGTATGTGAACAAGGTCATGAAATTAGATTTCATAAATTCACAATTTTTCAAAACTAGTCTTTATGCTTTTGTAAGTGTATAGTTATGCCAAAAGTGTGCACTATGAAAAAAATCCTATGATTGCCTTGAATTTTCTATATTTTTTTATCTTATTGTATACATATTTCTCAATGTGTTTTTTTGAATGTTGTCTCCAAATTCACAACAAATTATAATTTATCAAAAATGTGTACTCCAAAAAATTATATATTCATCTTAGGTTTGTGGGGTTTTTTTCATTTTGCATTTTTGACATGTTTTCTACGACCTATTTATATTAAATATCCCCAAATTCATGACTAATCAAATATTCTCTTAAAACCCTCTCTTTTCATTTATTGCTTATTCTATAATTAAATTTGATTTTGATTTTTTTTTTTAATGGGTAGATATATTGCATTTTGATGTAAACTTACTTTTTCCATAAAACATAACCCTAAAAACATAATATTAATATAAAGTATTCTCTCATTCCTTCAAATAACAAATACCTAACTTTGCATTCTATAAACAACAAAATTACCCTGTACCTAATACGTATAAATATGTTTATGCAAATAGATGTAATGTATAAGAATGTATATATGTATGCAAACCTTATATATAAATGTAATTGCAAAAAAGACATACTAAAATATCTTATAAACCTTATATGTAGTGAATATGGATTTAATTATTATCTATGAAATGTCCCAATAATTATAAAAATGGAAGATTTTAACTACTTAAAAGTGGGGAAAATAAAACCCTAATCCCCCAAATTGTAAAAATCTTGAATACACAACACAATGAACAACCATAACACAAAAACAAGTGAAAAAAAATAGAGATTACCTCTTGCAAATGGTAGAAGAAAATCTCTTGCAAGTAGTTTATGAAAATTTAGAAAACTTATTGGAGTTTAAAATGAAATGAAAATATCTTATATATAAATAGCATAGAGAATTACGCAAGAATATGTCAAGCTTACTCTAAACTAATTTCCATATAGATTAATGATGAGGAAAATGAAACGTGTCAATGATTTCATAAACAAAAAGTTGTATGTGATTGAATGTGAAAACAAAAAAATCAAACGCTCTATAATCATAAGAGAAATCACATTATTACACGCTGCATTAATGTATATGTATTCCCAAGAAATAATTTCATCCATCACATTATGCATGAACACATGTATTTCATTCAATTACTCAACATTTTATAATATTTAATTATTTTCCTCAATAAATTATAAAAATGAGCCCCAACATGGTACATAGTTGACTATGGGATTTTTTGGTTGCCGTGTAGCTTGCTCCTATATTTTATATAATGACTTTAGCTAATGGTAAGGAAAATAATGTGTTTATCTTCATTGTATCTACTCATGTAAAGTGAATTGTAGTTTTTTAAATAGAATATGTAATAAAAGAAATTAATGATCGTTTATTTTGTTTTGTTTTATTATATAAACATTTATGGTGAGAAGGGTGTCTTTTTATATGAGAATTGGTAAAGAACTCATTATTACATTAAATAGTAATATTAAATGAATACAAACTTTTTTTATCAATATTTTGTATGATCTTAAAATATTTAGAATATTGGTGTATGGGACAATTTATTTAACTAATTGAACTCCAATCGCATAACATAATAAATTAATTTTAAAAAAGCTATTTTCATAATTCAAAAAAATGCTATCAATCATAATTGAGGGGCTAAATGTGTAGGGGTTCAAGCCCCTCTCTCCAAAGCAGTGTTTCCCTTTTCCTTTTTTTAACTCTTGACCTATTTGATGTCATGTTTCTCTAACCTAGTCTTAATGAGAATAAAGCCTATGTTCCTTAGCCTTCTTTTTTAATCCTTTTATAGGTGTGTTTGTTACCATGCTACTTGAACTTTTTTACAATTCCCTTCTTTTATTGAGATGGTAATACCTTTTTAATTCCATGATTTCAATGTTTATGTCCAAATTATTTCTAAACTCTACTACTTATAAAGAAGACTCATGGTTGTAAGAAATAACTCCCAATTTAAAGGTCTTATATAAAACAATCAAGGGTGTAGGAAACAACTTTCAATTGAGGGGTATTTTTGTAAAAAATCATTTTTTTTTTTAGAGATATGACATGGGTATGACTAGTCATAATCTCGTTATGAATTGTTTAAAATTATTATATAACCTCTTCTTAATATGATTTCTTGTAAGTTTCATCACTTATATTCCATAGCTTCTATATTTGTGTTAGGGATATCATCAATAAAAATATTAAAGGAATTTTCAAAAAGAACGGCATATTTTTAGTGGGTTATAAGATAACTTTTTGGACTCCACAAATTTCAAAATCACCATATCTTTTATCCTTAAAATTTAAAGATTGTTACGTATTGTTTGTATTGGCCTTACAAATCACAACATAATCACAAGGGCAATCACAAAATAAATGATTATGTTGATGCCACAAGTGGTATTGAAAATATAATTGTTCATAGTTTAAAGATTGTTTTATTTATAATCATCTTTTTGAATAGCTAGGATTTTAAGGAGAGATTTGCTTATATCCATTTTGACATACACTTAAGAAAAGTAAACATAATTTTTATCAAATATTTTATGAGATTACCATAAATTCTGTTATTGTATTTGTTGTCCGTTTTGAATAATCTTTATACTAAATTTTTCAAAAGAGAGCATACATTTAAATTGGAATTGGAATAAAGTGATATTTATATATTCTAAATTAAATACAAAAATCTATCCAATAGAAATATAAGTCATTCTCAAATATTAAGTGAATAATTATTTATTTTAAAATGAAATATTTAGTAATTATAATTTTTAAATTATATATTACTTATTTTTATATTAATTTAAAAATAATATTTTATTTTATTTTTAATAATTTAATTTCAATTCAAGTATTTTAAGAAAAAAATTTACAATTATAAATTAGGCATATTATTATATTTATTTTAAGGATGGGACTTCTATTCAACTTAGTCAAGAAGTTTTATAATATTTTAGTGTGAAAAAAAAAGAGGATCATAACTAAGAGTTGTTTTCTCAATGGTCTCCAACTTAGTTATATATAAGATATTTAACTTGGTTAGTTTTGAATTTGACGAAGACGAGTTGTTTGGCCTTGAGCGTAGTCGAGATTATTTCTTTGTTCTTAAGCTTAGCTACTCTCAAACTTAGTTGGTCTCAAATAAAGCTAGTCCTTAACTTAATTGAGACTAATTGTCTGGCCCTGAACCTAAGTGGTCCAAGTATATTTAGCACTTAGTTGATCTTAAACTTTTATGTTTCTAACCCCAACATCGATGGAACAACAAGGAATGGTTAGTTTTGGGTTAATCCCTCAACACGTTAAACCTTAGTTGACCTTTAAACCAGATAAGTTTGTGCCAAATTAACTAAACTATAGTTAGAGAATGTGTGGTCTTGAATCTTATATAAGATAAAAGATAATTTAATTTCCAAAATTATAAGTTAAATATTTTAAATATATTATGCACCACCATTTTAAACAAATATATAACAAAATATTAAATCAATGTTAATCATAAGTTTAATATTTTATTTATATTATACAAATGAAATCAATTACCTTATAAATAATATGAATTTAAAATGAAGGTTTTTATAGTCTAGAATATAATTGATAAATGTATTCTTAAAAAAAACTTTTGTACCAATATTAAAATTTATATAGTTTATAATATAATTGATAAATATATTTTGATTATAAATTTTGTATTAAAATTTATTAATTTGATATTTTAGGTCACATCAATCAAACCATTATTATTAAAGTTGTAATATTTTATATTTAAATTCTTTATAAAAATAATTATTAATAAAATATTCAAAAATATAACCTTATATTTTAAAAATCAATGAGTTATCTCTATAAAAATTCCAGATCAAAAATCTTTATAATAAAACTTTCTCACTTGATGATAAATCAATTGGTACAGTATAAAATATTCACGATTAAATTTTTATACCAATTTTATTTAAAATACATTTTTCAAATATAAATTTAAATAAATAAAATAATAAACAATTTAACAAAATAAAGTTAAATGAAATTTATTTATAAATCTTTACATTTAATATAAAGAAACTAGAAGATAAATGAAAAAACAAAAACCGTCCTTTTCCTCCAACAAAAAAATTTAAAAAAAAAAAAAAAATATATATATATATATATATATATATATATATATATATATTTAATAACGTTGACCGTCAAATTTAAGAACGAGTAGACTTATATGAATAGAAATATATTTGATAGATATAATTGGGTACACGTAAGCCATGACCTATATGAGTAGACTAAAGTGCTCTCATTGGGTATTGATATTTTATTTTCCCCAAAACTATAATTTATATTTATTTAAAAGTGCACATTCTCCTAAGGGAAATTTTTTTTATATTTTTTACTATTTTAATGGGGATATAGAGTTGTGGGTAGTGGGGGAGTGTAATGTTTTTGCATTTTAAAAATTAATAGTTGATCTTAAGAGGGTAGTTTTAATGTTAATATGTGTTTTACAATAATAGTGTGAAAGGTGGTGATGGATTTTATGTTCGTGAGTAGTTAATAATTAATATTACAATTTTAAATTTGATATTTATTTGATTGTTATATGGAAGTTTTTTTTGAAAAAGTTTAATATAAATAGAATTTAGAGTTTGGTTTATTTCCTAGAAAGAGTTTTTTGATCTTGATACAACGATGACTCTAGATTGAGGCTATCTATCTCGAATCAATGGAAAATTTTTGAAGAAGATAATAAAGTCATTAATTAATATGATATATGATAAATCTAAGATAGGTACTTCGAGATTGATATTATCATAGTTTAAAACATTCATTTCTAGGATCTCATCTACAGTTCAGTGCCATAGTGAAGAGAAGCAAAGCCATAGAAACCTCAACAAATGAAGATTATGCACACATGAATATTATAACAAAAGTCATAATGCACTGAATTTTGAGTTCAATGTATGTGGATTATTTCTCTCATCTCGATCATATACAATCCACATACTTATCTTCGACTAATCAAAATAGAATAAGAGTGTCCAGGTTAAATAGTCTAGAAAGGTTGTTTCACTCCAACCACTTATTAGTTATGAAGAACTGACAAAATAAGGGTATCCACTAAATTAATGCGCTCATAATTTGTAAGGGAACAATTAGTTTCATCCCAACAATATTTAACAACTCTCTTATTTAAGCTTAACTCTAGTTGTAGTGTGAACTAGGATAGGTAAATAATAGCTAGTTTATATGAGCCTAGTGTGAGCATACAACTCCAACACCCTCGCTTAAGTGCATAATTTATGAGTGAGAAAAGAGAAAAGCAAAGAGATTTAAAAAATTGTATGAGTGGTACAAAGCCAACTACTTGAACACAAAAATGTTGATATTGTTTGCAATAAAGCTAGATGTCTCTCGCAAAATGAAGACAACCATTTTGTCAATGGAGATGTTGAAGATACAAACAAATTATTTCTGAAGTAGATGGCCTTGGTGGTAATGGGAGAGTTAAGCAACTGAAGTAGAGAAAAAGGTGCTTAAAAGAGAGCACAAATGTATGAAGGTAGACTAGGCTAAAACAACAAACCCTCCATAGCTATGTAGACTCAATGTGACTACAAAATGATCCCATAAAATAACAAACCCACCAAATGATGCAAGAAACTTTTAAATGCTATCAATTTGTAGAAAATGCCATCAAGAACTAGAGAGTTACTCCTAAAACAAGGAAGCAATGTGCAAATGAAGACGTTGAATAGTGGGGGAACCACATTGGTAAAATACTTGCACATAACATTGATGAGATCACCACAAGAGATTTGAAACCCATCCCAGATGAATATGAATAGTGGATGATGATGTTTGCATGTGAATGGGTGCAAAAGATAAAAAATGTAGATATGAAGAAACATACAAAAGTGTGTCATATTGACAATGCATGACTGAAGCAATCTCAGGACTCTCATACTTGAGTGAAGGTGTAACAAAACTCATGTGTTACTCAAAATCCTCATGAAGAGTAGAGCAAACAAAAATTGGAGCTCTGTCATCAAATGGCCCTAATCAATATGAAATTCCTTCATCAAAACTAATGTTGTGGCAAGCAATTCAACGAATAGGTTGGATAGAAGAAATGATGCCTTGTGAATGTTTGTTAATACCTACACTAAGATGACCCATGAAATGGAGTATGTAGGAACCAAAGGTAATAATATGCTTTTCAAAAGAACCAAGTATGTATGCAAGTGAATGTGAAGTCGAGTGTGTAGGAGGTGTAATAATAAGAGCACTAGATATATTAGGTGACTCATGATCTAGTAGGCCGCAGTTTAAAAGAGCATTAAGTGGATGTGTGCTAGATTTAGAAACATGTAATGAATCACATGATGGATTGGGCATAAAAGAATGTAAGTCCATTGTAGCAATCTGATGTTGCAGACTAGAAATAGTACTCTACAATGTGTGTATGAGAGATACCAAAAATGAGGAAGAGGATAATGTGTTGGATATTTGTCAATGATGTCATGGAGGTGTCCAAGTGAGTGGATGAAATGTCTTGATGGTCTAAATATCAATGACAAAGTGTGTAGTGTGCTTGTTCTAGTATGTTTGAAGTCAGCTTGGTTGATCTTCAGTTTTGGCATGGTTAGGGATGTTTAGGGATGAGTATGGTGATTTGAGGTTATGCAAGAGGTTCCATACAAGATCTTCTATGCTTTGAATGCTTGTGTGAATGAGTGGATTTTATCTCGTAGTTCATAGTTTTCATCTAGACATTTTGGGTCTAGTGGCAAAAAAATCTAAGTAGGTAGTTTGATGACATCACCATTACCACAAATGGATGAGTCAAGGGGATTTGGTCATATGAGTGTGATCACATTAGTCACAAGTTTCTATGGTCCAAGTTTCAGGTCATGCCATTGAGCAGATCAAAAGATATAACTATGCAAAGTTGGCTTCCCAGGTTGTTTGCAAATGTTTTCCTATACTTAGCCAAGTAAAGTCGAGTAAGCAGTTTGATGAAATTATATTTCACACATGTGAAGGTTTCAGGAGTAGATTTATATATGTATGGATTCCTCTATGAAATTTGATTATGTGGTTCAAATTTCAGGTCATGAGGTTGAGCAGAGCAAAAGTTATTAAGGTGCAAAGTTGGCTTCTCAAATAAAAGTTCTCTAAGTTCCCATACTTAGCCAATTTTGCAAAGAGAGATATAATGGTGCGCTTTTAATCTCATCACATATCTATGGCACAAAATTAATCTGACCAGATAGGGATCTAACAGTGAGCATCATTCTCTCTAAGATCTAACGGCAAGCGTGAAACCTATCAAATAAAGATCAATGGTGAGCAGGTGTTCGTACATGCAAATCAATTATGTGTATTAAGTCAATGATTCAAATGTGCAGAAGGAATACAAGGATGCCAAGTGGCACAATCATGGGAGCTCAAATATTATATAAATGGTGAGCATTGCAAGATAAAGACCTGGTTAATCTGTAGAGATCAACGGTGCGTATTTGGTTAATATTACAAGGGTGCATGAGATGAGGTCAAAGTGTTAGAGGTTTAATGTTTGGACAATGTAGCACATGAGTTAAAGTTTGAGCTAATTCCAAATAATATCTATGGTTTGAGTTGAGCGAGTTGAGCGAAGAACATGATATGTGTTCTAAGTGACTGAGGTTTAACGGTGATCATTTGAATTCAAATATTTGAATTTAACAAAGGAAATACCAGTGTTCGATTTTTTAGCCATAAGTTTTGATCTATGTAGAATTTGATGTTACAATAAGAATCAAAGTTATAGAGGACTTCAAGGTGCATCTGTAAATATTCATTTGAAGGTATAAATGTTTGTACAGTCAAAGTTATTGAGTTCCAAAGTTAACTGTATGTTCGTTCATGCTCTGCAAGTAACTCGAGAAGGGTAATCAAGTTGTTCTTGATGGTATTTCAATGTTTTGAGATGAGATAATTGTTGAATATTATGTTATACTCCATGAGGATCATTTGTATGTATTTTTTAGTCTTGACTAATCCATTTTTAGTATGAACAAAGGCTTACAAGGTGACTATGTGTTTGTTCATGGTGGTCGTGTGCATAAATTGTTGTTTGAGTGAAATGAGCTTTAGCAGAAGGGTGTTGTGACAGTTGTTATCACTTAAAGAGGACCTATAATCATGTGACATGGGTCTATGTATTGTTAAAAAAAAATTGTGTTTTAGGTTTGCTTGGATAAGTGTCAAAGAGATGAATGGATCTCCATAGGACCTAAAAGGACACTTATGCCTATTTGAAAGAGGGTATTGCTTAAAGGTGATCCATGTAGAAGCCTTAAGAGTGAAGGCATGTGTTGTGGCTGACAAAGAAAGTTGTGAACATGATAATAATCATGATGGCTCTATAAAAGGTGAAATCAAAGGTGGTGATTTCTAGATTTGGGTGTAGTGGTGTATGTGAGAATTTTGGAGTGAAGGAAAGGGTGTGTGCCTAGTGGATGGGTTGTAGAGCAGAGCAGGGTGATGAATGTGTGTATGATCTGTAGGTCATATTTCTGATGTCAAGGATAGTTTTCTTTCAGGTTTGAATATTAAGGATGAGCAAATAGGTCTAGAGTGATCCAAAAGGATGTTTTGGATGCCTTAAGTGTGACCAAAGGATAGATGGTGTATGTGTAAGCTTAGTGGTTGATTTGAGAGGCAGGTCAAAGTGTGTAGTGTGAAAAATTGAAGAGAGTTGATATACATTATATTTCCATCAAATTGGCCAGCAATTAGTGATCAGGAGATGTTCATTGCATAGGTGTTGGGAGAGTGCTCAACATATAGGTCAGAAGGACTTGATCATCTTAAGGGCAGATGCTCCTTATGAAGCAGGTGTTTCACTAAATCCAGTTAGAAGGACTTAACCATTAGGTGATCAGAAGGACATGATCATCTTAGGGGTAGGTGCTCCTTGTGAAACATGTGTTTCACTAAATTTTGGTCAGAAGAACTTGACCAATCTCATGTTTGTAATCATCTTATAGGACAAGTAGTCCATATGTTTGCATGCTTGAGAGTGAGTTTTATTTTGTAAGAGGGTTTCCCACATAGATCTTGTGTTGTGTGTATGATCTTGCATTATCTTCATTGTTCATTGTTATAAACATTTTGTATGCTTCATGAATGGTTGTATTAAATGCTTAAGTGTTTGAAGGGTTTGGAAATTGAATTGGATTGTTTGTCACCATTGATTCACCCCCCCTCTCAGTGATTGTACCTCTAACAATTGGTATTAGAGCAGGTCCTTTGGTAAAGGCTTGACAGCTTAAAGAAAATCCAAGGTACAATATGGGTAGCCATCAAATGCAAGGAGGTTTTTCCACTAAGCACCAATGTTCAAGAGATCTAATTATGCTTTTTGGAGTGTGAGGATGAGGACCTACATCATGTCTCTAGGGTTTGACACTTAGAAATCTATTGTGGATGGTTATTTTGCACCTACTATTCCTCCATCCAATGTTGTAGATAAGAAGTTATTTGAGAACAATTCTAAGGCAATGAATGCTATCAATTGTGGTCTTTTAGAGACTAAATACACCAAGGTAATCCATTACATATCTTCCAAGGAAATGTGGGATAAATTAAAGACTATTTATGAATGATATTCAAAAGTTAATTTGGCAAAGTTGTAGACTCATCGAAGATAATTTGAGAGTTTTCAGATGAAGGAAGAAGATTATGCAGCATCCTTTCTACAAAGAGTTGATGAGATTGTGAACATCATTAGAGGTCTTGGAGAGAAGATTGAAGAAGCTAATGTAGTTCAAAAGGTATTAAGGTCTCTCTCTCTCTCTCAAGTTTGATTCTAAATTATTTGTTGTATAATAAATTCATGATCTTACTCAATTGAAGATGGATGATTTGCATGGCATTCTTACTGCCTATGAGATGAGAGTTAATGATGATAAACTACCAAAGAAGGAAGCAACATTTAAGATAGAAATAAAGCCAAAAAATAAGTTCCATGGTAATAAACTCAATGAGGATGACACATCTGATATTGATGAAGATGAACTAATTGTTTTGTTTACAAGGTAATTGAAAACAGGGTCAGGCAAGTATAAGGGTAAACTACCTTTCAAATGCTTCAATTATGGAGAGGTAGGACATTTTTCTAACAAATGCCCTCATAAACATAAGAAGAATGATGATAAAGAATATAGTGAAGGCTAAGATGAAGATAAGAATAAATACAAGTATGATAAGAGGAAGAAGGGATTCAGAAGGTTTGACAACAAGTACTTCAAGGACAAGAAGAGTCTCTATACCAAAGAAGATTGCAGCTCATCAGATGAGAGTGAAGACGGTGACTCAGAGTATGATCATGAAGATGATGGTCTTGTTGAAGATAGATCCCTCTTCATGGTTGAGGAAGGAAGTTTCATATATCAAAAGGAGTCTACTTGAAGTGATTCAGATGATGATAAAGATAAGGTGGATTGTGAGACTAAATTGATGAATGCTCTTGAAGAACTAAAGATTGGGAAGAAGATTAATAAGAATATGAAGTCTCAAATCAAGGACTATGAGGAGAAAGTCAGTGTGTATGAAGCAAGGATGAATGAAGACATCAAGGATCATGAAGATATAGTCAAGCATCTCAGTTGTCAATTGAAAATCTTGTCTACAAGCCTGACAGCTAAAGAAGATGAATGTTCAAGGTATGTAATTGAAAATGAGTTATTTAAAGTTGAGTTAGAGAAGACATATATTAAGATGTGGTCATTTATGAGATTTTAAAGGAGCTCAAGTGATATAGACAATATTTTGAGTGGTTAAAAGCATGCAAGTGATAGAACTGGTCTCAGATACAAAGAAGAACCAGAAAATGCAACTCAAGACCAAATAAAGACTAATATAAATCAGACTTTGAAGGTCAATAATCACATAAAAAATGAAAATTTTGGTATAATAAAGACAAATTAGATCAGACAACCAAATGTTATGAGGTATGCAAGTTTCAATAGTTATTGTTTCACGTGTAATCAGTTTGGACATAGAGCTAGAGAATGTAAGAGACTTTTTAGAAATGAGTTTGCATGGAACTATGATGGGGGTCATCAGTCAAAAGGTATGAACAAATTTAAGTGCCTCAACTGTCTTGATAAGGGATATTTTCCTAAGTATTGTCTAAATAAGGTAAGGCAAGGTGAGTCTTCCTCAAAAGGAGTAGTTTGTTTCAATTATCAAAAGAATGGACATATAGCAAGATTTTGTTCTAATCAGGAAAGGCAAGATAAGCTTCTTGTAAGAGGTTTAGTGTGCTTCAACTGTCAACAGGGAGGTCACATTGCTAGATTCTACAAGCAAAAGCCTACAAGACATAATAAGTTTAATCAGGCTCTTAAAGGACAAGAAAGAAGGCAACTTAACTCATAGAAACCAAAGGTGGTTAAGTGTGAGTCATGATGAGTCTGTAGGTCCAAGTAATTTGTTTTCTATGGTGGAGAATACTATAGAAGTTGAAGAGTTCCAAGAGCTCTCATTATCTACTCATGTTGTGAATGAAGAGACCAAACTCAAGGAGGAGACCGAAGTTTTGGTTGAGGCTATTTTTGAGATGTGTTTGGATGCTAATGATCAACCTTTTGTGTGTGAGCGAGTTTCAAGCTTGGTTCTTATGTTGTCAAGGTCTAAAGGTGATGTTCTGCAATGCAAAGAAGCTACTTCAGTGTTCAAGGTATGTCAAGATTCCATAGTTGCTCCAAATGTTGTATATCTTATCATAGAAGAGAAATTGAGTGATGTAGAAAAGGAACAAGTTGTCAAAGTTCGAACTAAGGAGAACAAGAGCAAGAAGTCTTATAGATATAAAAGGATTCTAGTGGTTACTGAGATGTGGACCACTCCTGGCTTCACTTTGTTTTAGAGCTTTGTGGTGTAGAGGAGGTCTTTATCTATGCTTCTTAAGAGACTCTTTTCAGTGGAGAAGAAAATGTTGTTGTATTCTTAAGAAGGTCCTAGAAGGTAAGAGATGAGTGTTTTCAATTGGAGTTGTTGTGTCAAGATGGGAGAAGTGACTTAATGAGGTCAGAATGATGCCATAAGGTGTTTTTGTTGTTTATGCAGTGTTTGCAGGATCAGAATGGGTGTTTTTAGGTGTCATAATGAGATTGATGGAATGTCAAGAAGAGTTTGGTGCTTAGAAAGATCTATGCACTTTTTTGTGATGTGTTCCAGGTGGTTTTGTGTCTTGATGATCATATTTGTGCCTTTTGGAGGTTTTTGTGTACTCTCAGGTTTATCTTTCTTATTGTAGATCAAAGCCATGGTATAGGAAGACAAGGTTCCCAAAGGTGTGAAGGCTCAAATCTTGGTCCAGAAGTGTGTGATGGTTGTCTCCAGATGTGCAAGAAATTTCAGAGGTGAGCATTGACCAAAAGGAGGTTTGTTGATGTTGTTTGATTTGAGATTCTAAAGTTTTAGGCTATGATAGAAAAGTGGTTTGCCTTATGATTTGAGGTCTAAGGCTTCTTAATAAGTTGAATGGGCCAAATGAGTTGTCAAATCGAGCTTCACAGAGATTTAAACGTTTGTTTTTTTCAAATTATTCAAATTTTTGTCAAAATGGAGGCCTAATTGACTAGTAGGTTTTTGAAGGAAGTATGTTTTAGAGGATGAGATAGGTAATGAAAATTGGTGTACTTAAAGGGTCATATGAGAGTGCTTCAGATATATAGTTTTAGGTCTTGAAAGTATGTCTACGAAAATTGTGGGCTCTGCAAGTTCCAAGTACGACTACAAGGAGTCTAGACAGGGTTAGTGTGAAGATTTGATGTTTTTTATCAATTTATCCAAAAGAGAAAGGCATGAGTGTTTTAAGGTGAGTTCTTAGGTTGGTTTAGAGTATGTTTCCTTTTTTATGAATGGCATGAAGTTCTGTTGGTGGTCCTTGAGGTGGCTTGAGAGAGAAGGCTAGTAAGCTTGTGTGGTGGTTCTTCATGGTGTGTAAAGATATGGAGATGCTCAAGAGGAGAAATGGCTTAGAGATCTTAGGGGGAGTCCCTCTTAGATGCTTTTTGGTGAGTTTCATCAATTTTTCAGTTCTTTTGTGTGTTCTTTCTTCATTGGTTGTAGTGCTTGGTTGAAGAGAGTGTTGGCATGTAGCAAGAGGAAGTTATCAAGGCAAAGAAGAGGTAGGCTCAAGGTAAGGGGGAGTTTGTATCATCTTAATAAGGTGGTCCTCTCCTGTTGGTAGTATTTTCAGGTCCTTAGGATTAGTTTGTGCCCACTTTGTCATTGTCTCAAAGGGGGAGAAGGTTCCTATGGTGAGAGTGCTTGAAGAGAGAGAAGGAAGGCGAGTTTTATGATGGGTGTTGACATAAATGACAAAAAAGGAGATTATTAGAGAGTTTTTAGTGATGTCATGGAAGTGTTCAGGTGAGTGGATGAAATGTCAATGAGAAAGTGTGCAGTGCGTTTGTTCTAATATGCTTGAAGTAGGCTTGGTTGATCTTTAATTTTGGCATGGTTAGGGATGTTTAGGGATGAGTATGGTGATTTAAGGTTGTGAAATAGATTCTATAATATATTTTATATGCTTTGAATATTTGTGTGCATGAGTGGATTTCATCTAGTAGTTCATAGTTTTCATCTAGACATTTTGGGTCTAGTGGCAAAAAAATTTGAGTAGATAGTTTGATGACATCGTCATTATCACGTATAGATGAGTCATGGGGAATTGGTCATATGGGTGTGATCACATTAGTCCCAAGTTTCTATGGTCCAAGTTTTAGGTCACGCAGTTGAGCGGAGCAAAAGATATAACTATGCAAAGTTGGTTTTCCAGGAAATTTTTAAATGTTTCCCCATACTTAGCCAAGTAAAGCCAAGTAAGTAGTTTGATGACTTTATATTTCATAAGTGCAAAGGTTCCATGAGAAACTTGATATATGGATGGATTCCTCTACGAAAGGTGATCATGTCGTTCAAGTTTGAAGTCATGATATTGAGCAGAGCAAAATTTATTAAGGCGCAAAGTTGGCTTCTCAGACAGAAGTTCTCTAAGTTCCCATAGCCAATTTTGCAAAGAGAGATGTAACGGTGCACGTTTAATCACATCACAGATCTATGACACAAATTAATCTGACTAGATGAGGATCTAATGGTAGCATCATTATTGTTAGAGATCTAACAATGAGCATGAAACTTGTTAGATAAAGATCGACGATAAGCGGGTGTTTGTAGATGCAAATCAACGATGTGTATGAAGTCAATGAGTCAAATGTGCAAAAGGCATGCGGGGTTACCAAGTGGCACAACCGTGGGAGCTCGAATCTTAGATCAATGGTGAATTTTTCAAGATAAATACCTAGTTAATCTACAAAAATTGACAGTGCATATTTGGTCAATATTACAAGGGTGTACGAGATGAGGTCAAACTGTCAGAGGTTTAATGTTTAGACAGTGGAGCCCATGAGTTAAAGTTTGAGTTACTTCCAAAGAAGATCGACTGTGCAAGTTGAGAGAGCTGAGTGAAGAACATGAGATGTTTTCTAAGTGACCGAGGTTTAACTGTGATCATTTGAATTCAAATATTTGAATTTAACAAAGGAAATACCAGTGTTGAGTTTTTGAGCCATAACTTTTTATTTATGTAGAGTTTGATATTGTAGTAAAAAGAAAAGTTGTAGAGGACTTCAAGGTGCATATGGAAATATTCATTTGAAGGTCTAAATATTTGTATAGTCAAATTTATTGAGTTCCAAAGTTGACTGTGTGTTCGTTCATGCTCTGCAAGTAACTTGAGAAGGGTAATCGAGTTGTTCTTGATGGTATTTTGATGTTTTGAGATGAGCTAACTATCAGAGAGTGTTGTAGACTCCATCAAGATCATCTATATGGATTTTAGAGTTTTGATAAATCCATATTTAGTATAAACAAAGGCTTAGAAAGTGACTATGTGTTCATTCATGGTGGTTGTGTGCACAAAATGTTGTTTGAGTGAAATGAGCTTTAGCAAAAGGGTGTTGTGATGGTTGTTATCACTTAAGGGGGACCTATAGATCATGTGGCGTGGGTATATGTATTGTTAAAGTGTTCTTGTGTTCTAAGTTTGCTCGAAGAAGTGTCAAAGAGGTGAATGGGTCTCCATAGGACCTAAAAGAACACTTAGGCCTATTTGAAAGAGGGTACTACTGAAAAGTGATCCATGTAGATGCATTAAGATTGAAAGCATGTGTTATGGCGGATAAGGAAAGTTTTGAACATGATAATAATTATGATGGCTTTATAAAAAGTGAAATCAAAGGTGGTGATTTCTAGATTTGGGTGTAGAGGTGTATGTGAGAATTGTGGAGCGAAGGAAAGGGTGTGTGCTCAGTGGATGGGTTGTAGAGCAGAGCAGGGTGATGACTATGTGTATGATCTATAGGTCATATTTCTGATGTCAAGGATAGTGTTCTTTCAGGGGTTGAATATTGAGGATGAGTGAAGAGGTCTAGAGTGATCCAAAAGGATGTTTTGGATGCCTTGAGTTTGAGCGAAGGATAGATGATGTTTGTGTAAGCTTGGTGGTTGATTTGAGAGGCAAGTCAGAGTGTGTAGTGTGCAAAGTTGAAGAGAGTTGATATACATTATATCTCCATCAGATTGGTAGGCAATCAGTGATTAGGAGATGTTCATTTCATAGGTGTTGGGAGGGTGCTCAACATCTAGGTCAGAAGGATTTGATCATCTTAGGGGCAAGGGCTCCTTGTGAAACAGGGGTTTCACTAAAATCGGTCCAAAGGACTTGACCATCAGGGGATCAGGGCTTGATTATCTTAGGGGCAGGGGCTCCTTGTGAAACAATTGTTTCACTAAATTCTGGGCATAAGAACTTGACCAGTCTCATGTTTATGATCATCTTATAGGATAAGTAATCCATATGTTTTCAGACTTGAGAGTGGATTTTATTCCCCAAGAGGGTTTCCCACATAGATCTTGTGTTGTGTATGATCTTGCATTATCTTCATTGTTCATTGCTATAAACATCTTGTATGCTTCATGAACGGTTGTATTGAATGCTTAAGTGTTTGAAGGATTTGGAAATTGAATTGGATTGTTTGTCACCACGGATTCACCCTTTCCCCTTCCCCCGCCCCCTCTTAGTGATTGTACCTCTAACATACTGGAATTGATCTTCTTGAGTTTCTTATTCTTTTCTAAGATTTTAATCGTATCTCCCTGAAGTGAATAGACTTTAGAGAAGAACATATCATTTTCTGACTGCTAGCATTGGCATGTGTGATAGTGTGGAGATTGTGGCAAGAAGCCACTACAATAAGGATAAACAAGGCTTTGGAATGAACCTTAGCAAAAACACACTTACCAAGTTGTAAAACAACCACCCAAACTACTTATAATGATATAATTTTCTAAAATGTGTTGGCACAATGCATTGATTGACACAAAAATCAATATGAACAGACCCTCTCATAATCAATAATATGCACTAAAAGATGCAAAAAATGATCTCTTAGCAAAAATAAGGCGGCACTTTATACAAAGTACATTTATAACAATTTTTTCAGTTACAAATGAGGAAAAAACTAAAAAAATTACAAATCTTATGTTACATGACGTTGATTTGAATGTATCGTTACAAAGTACATTAAAAAATATGCACTTTCAAACAAACAACACTGAAATTTGAGACCTCTGTTAAAGGATATCACATATTAAATATTCACAAATCTACGACAGTGGAATAAAATCTTGGAGAAGTCGAAATCCCTAGGACTCTGATTGCTCAAATAGAAAAAAATTGTGCAATTACATAAAGCTCAAAAAATAGTTAGTAAAAAAATTGACTCCTCTAACCTTTCAGATGAGTGAAAATAGACATATCAAACTTCATCGTCAAAAACCACACTAAAAATAGTGTTGGCTTTGAAAAAAATCATTTTGGAAAAAACGCCTCAAAGAGATTCGAACATGAGACCTCTCACGTTGATAGATTTTAGCAAAATGAGCTTTGCCATTGCTCATGGCATAAAATAACAACTCAACTGCAAAAATATATATATATATATATATATATATATATATATATATATATGAAATTTCGAAGTCAATTTAAAAAATAAAATGAAAAAAAAAATGCAAATAGTCAATGTCACATTGAGAATGCCGATAGCACAGTAAGCGTAGGTTTTGGGTTCAAGGCCGGTGCCCGCCTTGGGATTCCACGTGGTGGTTAAATTGTTGGTAGAGGGTGGCCAACGGAAAAGGGGGTCCTAGATTTTAAGAGCATATGTAGTAAACGGGGTATGTTGTCATTTTGAGGAAATAATTGTTGAATTTTAAAATAAATAAAAATTTATAATAAAAAATTAAATATAAAATTTGTTTATTTATAAATGTATATACGATAAAATATCTTTTTACAAAGTAATACGGATATGAAAAAAAATTAGTTTGTTATTTTTCAAGATTAATTTAAATTTTGTTTCTAGATATTTGTTGCTTTTTAATTTCAAGAAAATATTTTAAAATTATATGTTTCTATCTCTTTCATTTTTTATGGGGTCATCTCTCATTAAAAATAGGAGCATCAAAATCTTTTAGAGGAATCTTATATGAATGGATACTACAAATAATTTTAAGAATATATGTAACAAATGTGGTCCCATGACATTAAAAAAATTGAGGGTATCTTATAATTTTTTAAGAGATAATAGTTGAAATTTTTTAATTTTTCTTATACAAAAAATTTAAATGAAATTTGTCTATTTGATAAATCCCCTTGTTACAAAATAGTTTTAGAAATGGAAAACTTCCAATGCCTCATTTTGTTCACCCGCTTAAACTTTTCCCTTAAAAACTTGTTGCTCCAAAATTTAGAGGAAAATATTCCAAAATTCCTTGTTTCCATGTCTTGTATTTTTTATGGAGCCCCCGATCATTAAAAATAGGAGCAACGACCCCTTCCATGGAACGCCTATCTTAAGCCAATGCCAAAGTACAAAATTCAAACACCAAATACAAATCAATGTCAATGCCAATTTGGCAAATGTCATGATGAAAAAGGATCACAATACGAATGTTCATGGTGCAATAATTTACATGCCAATGTTTAAACCAAAACCAATTCAAATGCTATGTTACCATATCATAGTTTAGAACACTCATCTTTTCTCGACATTTTTCAAATAAATTTATTTAAAATATTTTTACTAGTTAAAAAATAGATGCATACAAGAGTGGTGGTAAACTATAATGATTTGTCTAACAATTAATAGTCAATTTTAAATTTGATAACCATTTGATAGTTATATGAAAATTTCAATTTTCAATTTGACATCTAATTGAATCGAAAAATCATAATATCTTAGATATATGATAAAATTTGAAACTCTTAATATATATATTTAAAATTCTATGATTTTCAGAACATAATTGTGTAATGAGTCAAAGTCCACTATGCAAGGAAATCTATAAATTGATTAGAGTTATAAAGAATATATAAAGGTACATAATATTAAAAAATTAATGAGGGCCAAGGATTATTAAAACATTTCCGCACTCATACCAATGGGATAGAATTTAAGAGTAGTGCTTTTAATGTTTTGTATGCTCTATTTTCTTTTTGGTTTATTTTATTATCCTGTTGAAAACAAGTATTATGCTCCCAAGAAACACGCATTTATCAACGCCCTTTGACTTCCAATTACACACTACTTTTTTTCAGGAATGCCTACACAAGTTTTTACACATTTAATGTCCTTAGTTATTTATACTTATTGTAGAGCTTCGGGTTCCATGATAAACTGACATAAAATGTAAGGTATTTGTATGTTTTATGATGATTTTTTTAATTAGACTTTGATATATCAATATAAATAATAGTCTAATCGTGCCATTTATTTTACTCTTCTTAACATTTTTTTTTGTTCCATATTACACCAACATAATTTTGATATTATATATTTAATAAAGTTTTAAAATGGAGTTACTGAGCATTATTTTTGGTAAGTAAATTCATTGTTTGTTCGAAAATTATGTAAAATATGTATATATACTTTTTTTTTTAATGGCTTCCTTTTAGAATGCTTACAAAAATTTGGACAGAGTTTTTCGTACCTTCTTTTAAGGTAATAATTATAATCAAAAATATTTTGCTACAATTTTTTAGGGAAACATGGGGTCTTGGTTTTCCTAAAGGGAGATGAGGCTTGGAAGATTATTATGCACTATAGACTTTCCACAGCGTTCTTTGGGAGTAATAAAATATGGGGTCACACATATTAGTTGAATTGGTTAGTTACTCTTGCATCAATCCAAATTCAAGGTTCTATAATGTTACAACAAATATGAAAAGGTTGCAGAAGCCACATGGAGCAAATGCTTCCAACATCTTTGCTTGGTCACTCGTGCATCAAGAATTGTGTATTGGTCAAAGATTGCAATATTTGCGAATGGAAGATCTCAAATGTCTAATATGTAGAGAACTGAATTCCTTTCTACATATTTTTTTGTCTTGCTCTATTGCTACCTAGATGTGGTATTAGGTGATTTCGGTTCCAGCGTTCGCTTTTTCTATGCATCACATTTTTCTGGGAGATAATATTGCTAATGTAAAGTTAAATGTATTTTGGCATGTTTTTGGATTGCAAAATTTATTTAAAATTTAGCAAATCAAATTGCATTTCCATTTTCAAACTAGTATATAAAACTTCTGTTAATCGTTAATTGCAATTAAGAATCTTTGTCTCAATCACCTTGCAACTACACATCCAAATAATATTTATTTCAAAAAAAATTGAATTCATTATAGCTCTTTCAAACTTGTAATTTCTTTATTTTTTTTGTTATTCCCTTGGAGGAGGTTCTATATTTTGTGAGCTTTGTAATTCATTTTATTTTAATAAAAAGTTCAGGGGCTTCCATTCGCCTGTACCCCTTCAGCAGTTTGCAGAACCCCAAACGTTAAAACTCGAAGAAATTTGACTGCAATTCTATGTTATAGCCAAACAAGACTGCATACCCTTCATCCATATGTTCCTTTCACTCCCACAACCTCCCCAAAAAAAAAAGTGCGACTACATTTAAATGATACGTTAAATTTTCAGTAATAAAAAATTTGGGCGGCGAGTCGGGTCAACTGTGATGTATTTACGACTGCTGGCGACCATATAATGTGCTTTAAAAACTCCACAAAAGGGTTCTTGAAGTTGACGAAACGGGAGGGAAGGTATCGCATAAATGTGGAGATAGAGATGGATTTTTTAATGCTGGGATAAAGCAATTGCCTCTGAATACAGACCTCCATTGGTGAAAACTGGGCAGGGTGTCTCAGTCCAAATCCACCGAGTATATAGCCTTATCCGCAGCTTTTTCATGTTCAAATCTAGATTGGCGCTGCCTTCTGAAGGCATATGGGTTCCCGAGGAGACATCACATAACCCACCACCTGACCCTCACAAACCAGAATTTGGAGGTAGGTTTGCACATTTTTTTGCACAGTTGGTAGGATAGTTTTTCTACATGTATTCATATCATTGTACATGCACATTAAAGAAGTTACATTTTTGTGTAAGATAAGGATTTGACTGTAGTGATGATTACAAAAATAAGGATTTGACTGTAGTGATGATTAAAGTATCTTATGTATGTATGTTGTGTGTCTCATTATCTGTTGTGTTTGTAGAGAACCAATTTTTTTTTATTGGGGAAGGATGACAATCCATAGAACAGGGGTTTCCTGATGCATACCAGATGCAATTTGCTTCTTCGGCCAAGTTTTATTGTTTTTTACTCTTGTATCATTAGAGTTGAGGATATTACTTTTTTTTATGAGAGTATTTCACTCTAAAGCCACTTAAATTCACATGTATGTATCTTCTCAACTTTTTGTTTTTAATTGAAGGATATATCTCTTGTGTTTATGAAAATACTTGCTTGACTTAGTGTCAAGGATTGAGGGGTATTGATTCTAACTTTTTTCACCCGGAATTCTAAACCAACTTCGCCCCTTTTTGATATCCCCTGAGCTTTTTACCTTGGAGGATAGTGTGACAATGCACTTTACCATGATCAGCATCGATTGAACTACAACCCTTTCCATCATCTTCCTAACTAAACTGTTGTTATATCAGTAGAGGATCAATTTTCTGTCTTCTGAAGGTTCACAATCTACAGAACAATGGTTCCATGTTTGTCTACAAGACGATTGTTTCTCCTCTAATGCCTCTTATCCTCCTTGAGATAGGGTATCCATATCACATTTTGTTTCGTCCTTAAAATGATTTATTTACCTGCCCTGAGATGGACTGATGCTTGCTTGGATCTCTGTCCTGACAAGGTTACGTCGGACTTCCTGATGCTCACTTTCTGTCGAGTATAGAATGTTCCACCTTCACTCTATGGTTTACATGACAAGGCTGGTTGCAACTTCTCAGATGGGGATCTGATTTTGTGCAAAGCAGATAGGTGCTCTTAACTAACTTATAGTCACAGAGCTTAAATTTTATTAATTCCCGAATTGTAAGTAAGGATTGCAGGAGTCCAGTTGTAGCCTCAGTTCTCCTAAAGAATAAATACTAAGTTATTGCCAACCTTCAGCAGCTGGTGAGGATAGGTGCCCCACGAAGGAGAACCTGCTTCTTCCTCAGGTTAATTTTCTTTTGCTCCTACTGTTTCCATAGTGTACCTCCACGAGACAACATATGTCTGAAAATGTGTCTTTAGAAACCCTACTGTAGGATCTTACACTTCTACCCAATAAACAGGTTTGATCCTGTGGTTCTTTAGCTTTATACAGTTCAAAAGCAATCCCAATTGGAGTTTGGTCTTCTAAAAGGGTGCCCCTCTTTTGAAAGCTCGTTGAGTCAAATTAAGAGCTCTAATTTTTTCGACACATATTTTGAGTTTATATTTAACCTAAAATAATAAATTCAAACCTTTCACCAGGGAAGACTCTTCACAAGAACTATGTCAGAGTAAAGCAATGCTCTGTATCAATACCAATCGACTTCAGTAACTTTCGTTCATTTAAATGATTCCAGCTTCAATCTATTACTTAACTACCCAAGAAATTACTATTTGTATTAACTGATACACCATAGTTTGTATAAAGTTTAAGAGGCAAGTTCCTGAATCCACCTCCAAACCTATAGTTTATGGTTCCATATATCCTTCTCAGTCAAATCTTTTATGGTTTTGGAAGGAGTTTACAAAATATATTTTGTTAACGAGTTTTATTGGTAAATTGTGAAGGCATACAGTCCATTTGGATTTCTTTCTTCTTCAATACCCTTACATAGCTTGAATAACCCGTTGCAGACACTATGGCTTATTCTGTAGCAGCTGTTGGACTAGCGGCACTAGGAATTCTGAATGCTCTTCATAAATATCAAAATTATAAGAAGTCTAGGCAAAATGAGAAGTTGATGCCATGGATAGAACTCACCGAAGGTGCCCGTGTCAAGAAGCTTGAGCGGTTTGGTGAATATGTAGGTAAGTTCACGCATCTTTAGCTTTTTGAGTTTGTAACCTACGTTCTTCTTTCGGTGAAGTAGTTTTATTTTTGTCTAATGTCTTATCCAAAAGTTTATATGCTAAAACATGTTAGTTTAGAATATTGACATGTATATACTAGTTTCTTGACGGCTGATATCTTTAGGGTGTGATTACTTATCAAGATAAGTGTTTCAGAATGCTTGCTTGTAGTCTGACTTCTGGGCCATTGGCCTGGCATTGGGCACATATCAGCATAGAAAGTAATAATCTTTGCTTTCACATCAAGATATATTAACGAGTTTATGTGCTTGGCTGAAAATTTGTAGTGTTAACCGAAAATTGATTTAAGAAACTCTTTGTTGGACTTACTGACATTGTATAGGTTCCATTACAATTTGAGAGCGACATTTGGATGACGGAATAGCTTAGGAGATTGTAAACGCTTACTTGCATTTGTGTACTTATTACAGTTCGGCAGCTTGGTCTTTCTAGACCTGAAGATGATTCTCGCCTCTCCAAACTTGCTGAAAAGTACTTGAGAGGAGATAAGAGCAGTTCTGATCGGAGTCAAGAAAGCATCTACTCGTATCTTTCCATTATGTACCCTGAAGAAGAGATTGATTCTCTCTACACTCAGATGATACATGAACTAGATAGCTGCATACTAAGTTACTTTTCATTTCATTGGGATCATTCTACATTTATGATTAATCAGGTAAGAACTTGCAACAAGCAAGAACAATCTGTTTTATTTGAGTTAAAGGTACATTTAGCCCTACCAAGTTGAACCAACCATGAGATTATTGCAATTATGTTTTTCCAGATAGGTTTGTGTATGCTTTTCTCATATATGTAGAAAATTGTTTTGTCAAATTTCTAGGTTCTACGTATTAATTCTCCAAGGAATAAGCTTCAGGCTGCCGTGCATCTTGCTACCAGGTGAATTGTATACTAAAACTTGTATACTTGATTGACATTTTGCACCTGACGAAACTTCCTAGTTTTCATTATGTGCTATAATTTTTCAGGAATCAGCTGCATGTTAAAATCAAGCCACTGTTTGTGATCAAATATTTCACGAGTAATGATTCAAAAGAACCCATCTCCCATGTCCTTAAATGGCCCACCTGGTACTCATCGCATCTAGTTACTCACAGGTGTGGAGCATTGCGACTTCCTAGTAGGTCACCCACTCCAGTACTTCCTCAGCTCAAGTGTGAAGTTTCACCCACAATTAGGCCCACTTGGTCTTATGTACCATTCATTATGGAGCTCCCTAGGTCTTTGATATTATGCATCTGATGTTTTCTGCAGTGCATCAGTATGTAAAATCATTTTGCATTTTTCAAGCTTTTCACAAGGCTGTTAGCTATTTGCCTGAACTAATGTATATTAAACATATTGCAGGAAACAACGTTTTGATCGGATTACAAAGAATCTCAAGGCCAAAAATGTATTTTCTACTCTACTGCAGCAGTTCAAAGCTATCGGTCACTATCCCAATGTTCCTAGTGAGACGAATGTCGTTGTGCCAGTGGATATCAATGATAGAAGCCCTGTGCTGCTTCTCATTGGGGGTGGGATGGGGGTTGGAAAGAGTACGGTGGTCAAAGATATACTCAAAACGTATTACTTCATTTTTGATCTCTTCTTTTGTAATCTTAGTTCATGGGAATACTGAGTATGATTATTCTGGTTACTAGTATATCACTCGATACAAGTCTCGACTTAAGTAAGCTCCATGATTTATGGTTCCAGTTAAATTCTGCAACATACCTGCCACTTTTAAATAGTTATTTGTCTCTGCAATTCAGAGTTTCGTGCTTTATTTTATAAATTTTTGTTTTGACAGCTGTTTCTGGTCAAGTGCGGCAAAAAATGCAGTGGTAGTAGAGGCAGATGCTTTCAAGGAAACAGATGTTGTATATCAAGCCTTGAATTCAAGTGGGCATGATGATTTGTTGGAAACCTCGGAACTGGTAAGCATTCACTCTGCTTCTGCAGAACATAAAATTTCAAGTTATTGATGGAGCAAAACTAGTAAACAAGTTAGGCCAGATCAGAACCTAACCACTTTTTTGTCCTAGGTGCATCAAACATCAACTGATGCAGCAGAGTCTCTCCTTGTCACTGCCTTGAATAAGGGTCGTGATGTAATATTTGATGGTACAATGTCCTGGGAACCATTTGTGCTACAGACAATTGCAATGGCTCGCGATATCCATCGTAGGCAATATCGGAGGGGCCCAGGGTATCAAAGAGGGGATGATGGTTCTGTACAAGAAAAATACTGGGAACCAGTTAAGGATTTTGATCCTCAAGAGGGGCCAGAAATGATACAGAAAGTTGGGGAAAACCATGAAGGAATTAGGAAGTCACTTGCAAATGCAAGGAAACCATACAGAATAGAGCTTGTCGGAGTCATCTGTGATGCACATCTGGCAGTAGTTCGGGGAGTGAGGTAGATATTCGACTATTATTTATCTTAGCTGAATATGTTTTGATACATGTCTGGATGATGCTTTATTGTTCGATGTCTCAAATTAATCTATATTGTGCTCCCAGGAGAGCCATAATGACAAAACGAGCTGTAAGGGTTAAAGAGCAATTGAAATCCATCAAGAGATTTGCTACTGCTCTTCCTCAGTATTGTGAAGCAGTTGATCAAGTCAAACTATACAGTACAAACGATATTGGAGGCCCAGCAGAAGTAAACGAAGAGCATTATTTTTATCATCCATATCAATTTGGTTTTGTTGTTCTTCTTAGGCATTTGAATCCATACAAGATTGTATTGTTGCTGAATTATAAAAGCTTCATGGTGAAATTATTGAATATTTAAATGGGAAGTTGCCATCAAGTGGTAAACAATTTTAGGTTCTCATTTTATGTTTCTAACACTTTGTACTTGTTCAGATGATAGGATGGAAGGAGGGGAGCAGTAAATTGCTTGTAGATCCTGAGGCTATCAAAGCTGTGACTAAGTTGGCCTCTTTGAATGAAGATGCAAGATCCGTGTATGAATTGTACAGTTCACTGAATGACAGAAACGAGCTAGACAATGTCTTGAAAGGTAACATATTATCTCCTGAAAGAGACTTGTGTCAGAAGCAGTTGCGGATTAAACTTCAATCTGTTGAACTTGAAACTTGTTTGCTAGAAAGAAATGCAAGCAGCCTCACCTCCTCCAGCGACTCTGCATCTTCTTTCTCATTCTCTGACTACAGCCGACAGTCTTCATTTGATCCTTCAGATTTTAGTTGCAATGTATCAGGATAAAGTCCAGAGAATGGTACAGAGGTCGTGGAGCCAGATTCTTATTCTAACCCAAATTATCCCAAAGCAGAAGATCCTGCTTTCCATTTGAACATTGTAGATCCTGTTTCTTTCACGAACAATTCTATGTCAAGTGAATAATCATGAAGATATAGATTTTGCCCCAATTTCTTAGAGAAAGAATGGAACGGTCAAGATGTGAGTTAGGACCAAAAAGTAAAATGTTTACATTAAGGAATCCGCTCATGATTGTGTTTATCAGTTTAAGTGAAGAGTTTGCTTCCTAAATGAAAGGGGTATATCGTCACAAAAGTCCGCTCATGATTGTGTACAAACACATGATGCAAATTTGTAATTTTCATAATTGAAATGTGAACGTGCAAAACAGATCTGCAGATTTACTAAGGTGTTTTCCTGCACCTTATCATAGGAAATCTCGCATCAAATCATTAAATTGTGAATACAAGAATTTGCGACAACCACATGCAGATCTACATATTGTTATCTTTAGCAGATTCGGCCTATCCTATTTATCCCTTAAAATATAGCAATTACAAAAACTGCCTAATTTGATGGACCTTGCAACATGGTTCAAGTTAAACTGTTGTATTATATCAATATTTACAATAGCAAGATACACAAAATATCTTAGTCATCGGGTTATAGCCAGTCTATTCAACAAATTCTCAACATGCTGTCTAAAAATAACAACTGGGCAACTTAGTTGAGGCATTCTACCGTACCTTGATGTGAAAAGTCAGTAGCATAATCTACTAAGGATCAAATCTTTACCACATTAGGAATTCAGTGCTTAAAATTTTGAATAATAATTCAAAAATGCCCTAGAGAATAACTGTCAACTACTTGAGGTAGTTGTGAGATCGCAGGCAGTGAAAACCTTGCTGATAGACCACATCCATATGATACAAATATGACAATAGACAGCCATAATGGAAAACCTTGTGATAGCTACAAACGTTTCGAGAAGAATACATGAGCCGTACAGAACATGTGGAAAACATATCAATGCTGCCTAGAGCCTAAGTCATTGTCCAAATAAATGATTTGGCTGTAGAAACTATAGTTACATGAATTTTTCTTCTTCTAATGCCATTTACGATGCACAAAATCTATTCAATGTAATCAAAAAAATTATTCAATGTAATCTGTGCATATAAGGTAAGCTACGGCAGGTATAATCTTTCAAATCCATTTCCCATTCATCCGTTACATTCACCCCCACAAACACACATGGTCGAGCTCTCTCCCAGTACCGATAATTATCCCAATGGTGATTGACTTAAAAGCAAGCATCAGATACATCGATAAAAAAAAGTTGCTTTTGGCGACACAAGCATTACTTGGAAAATACCATGATAACTAAGAGGCAAAGAATATAAATTCAGAATTTTAATATACATAGCCAGAACCCACTTATAAGTAATTCAACTCCTCCAAGTAAAGAGAAGAATTGTCTGTTAATTTCTATAACCCAGCAACAGATTAATTCCACAATAAATTCACAGATATAAATCTGATTTATAACGATTAATACAACTGGGTTAATTAACAAATAAGAACAGCGGAAGCAAAAATAACAATAAGCCAATACAAAAAGACAATAACACAAATATACCCAGGAAACCCCAATGCGGAGAAAAACCCTGCAAATGTTGGATCTTCTATTCAGCCTAACAGCGAACTTCTCTTTCGAAAAAATACAATGTCCAAGTTTGCTACAACAATCTTACTTTTATATAGATCCTAGCCGCTTTACTTAGCATGCAAAAAAAAAGAAGCTTTTTTTGCTTTCTTTGGCTTTTCTATTTTTACACATAAAATCACACTAAGATTTATCTCATCCTTACAAACTCAGAAACATTCTAGAAACTACTATTGCTGAAAATCCAACTCGAATTGTTTTAAAGCATATCTAATCTTGAGTTGCTTTAAAACAATTCCACAATCCACCTTTCGAGCTACAAAAATCAACACTCCCTCTTAGCGAGGAAGGTGTTCTGCACCACACCCAACTTGTCCCTAAAAAATTCAAACTTGCTCTTCATCAAAGCCTTCGTCAGTATATCTGCAATTTGTTCGTCCGTAGGAATGTAATTGATCTTCACTATCCCCTTCTCCACACAATCTCTGATGAAGTGATACTTGATCTCAATGTGCTTTGACTTGTCATGAAACACTGGATTCTCAGAGTTTGATACAACTCTGATTATCACAATAAATGACTGTAAGATCCAGCTCCTGATTAAAAAGCCCAACTAGAAGTTTCCGAAGCCAGATAGCCTCACATGTAGCCATACTCGCTGCCATATACTCAGCGTCTGCAGAACTCAGTGCAATTGACTTCTGTTTTCTGTTGTACCAAGAGACTGCTCCTAATCCCGAACTGAAACTACACCCTGAAGTGCTCTTTCGATCAGTTGTACTGCTTGCCCAATCTGCATCAGTCTTGATGAAGCCCACACTCTGCAAGTAACTATCAATACGTGAATACCACGCCCTAGGAGCCTGCTTGAGTCCATACATTGCTCTTTTCAACCTGCATACATGAGAATCCCTCTCATGTGCTTCAAACCCTTCTGGTTGCTCTAGGTAAATCTCTTTCTCAATCACCCCGTTGAGGAAGGTCGTCTTTACATCCATCTAATGAATCCTCCAACCCATCTGTGATGTTATAAAAATGATAGCTCTTATGGATGAGTACCTGACTATTGGAGCGAAAGTCTCATCATAGTCGACTCCTTTCTTCTGTGAAAACCTCTTAGCCACAAACCGAGCTTTGAACTTTTCCACACTACCATCTGCAGCATGCTTAATCTTATACAGCCATCTCGAGCCCACCACAGACTTATCTTCTGGTCTTGGTACTACCTCCCACACACTGTTCTTCATGATGGAAGAATACTCTTCCACCATGGCATCTCTCCATACTTGGTGCTTGGATGCCTCCTGAAAGCTGGAAGGCTCTACTTCAATTAATTCACTCATAAGTGCCACATAATCTGAATAACGTCTGGGAGCCCTTCTTTGTCTGACTGAATCTTAAAGATCACCTACATATTTTTTAGCCTCTCTTATTGTTTGCTCAGCTGCCCTGTTTCTCCTCTTCTCACTAATAGGAATCTGAGGCTGAGGAATTATTTGTTACTCCATCTGATAACCCTGCTTGTTCTGCTCTCCAACTTGCGTGACTGAAGTTTGAGTAATTTGAGCTACCTCAACTGTGGATGTATGTTCCTCATTCATCAAGTTACTTGACTTCTGAAGAGCCCTCTCTTCCTCAAACTTCACATCTCTGCGAACCATTGTTTTCCTAAGAGCAAGAATATAAACCCAATAAGCCTTAGAAGTTTCACCGTACCCAACAAGGATACCCTTCTCTGCAGTAGGTTCCAACTTGGTTCTCTTCTCATCAGGTATGTGACAATACACAAGACATCCAAAGATGCGAATGTGCCCCAAATCTGGTTTTTTACCAGTGAACGCCTCTTCTATAGTCAATTTGCCCAACATTTTGTGCGGGCTCCTATTCTGCAAATACACAGCTGTGTTGCAAGCTTCTGCCCATAAGAACCAAGGCAGATCCTGATCATGAAGCATGGCCTTGGCTGCTCCAATGATAGCTCTATTCTTTCATTCAGCAACCCCATTCTGTTGAGGGTTGTACGGAACTATCAACTCTTTCTTGATACCTCCCTAAGCACTAAAATCTTTGAAGGCATTCGAGGTATACTCGCCTCCATTATCAGACCTTAGTATCTTGATCTTCTTCTCAGTTTGGTTCTCCACGAGAGCCTTAAACTCTTTGAACCTACTGAAGACCTCATCTTTATTCTTCATGAAATATATCCACGTCTTCCTGGAGAAATCATCAATGAAAGTAACATAATACTCATATCTATTCAAGGATGTTGTTGACATAAGTCCACACAAATCTGAGTGTACGAGATCCAAAATCCCTTCGGATCTAGTGTCGCTGCTTGGAAAATTGGTTTTAGCATATTTCCCAAGAGCACAACCCTTGCATACCTCATGCTGTTTTGTCTTTATCTCAGGCAGCCCCATCATTATTTTCTTAAGAATATTAAGTGCTCCATGGTGAAGGTGAGCCATCCTCCTGTGCCACAATTCTCCTATCCCTTTACAGCTACTAACCAATGCATGTGCTAGCTCAAACTATAACCAAAACAGGCTGCCATACCTGACACCAATCACTTTTGCAATCTTGGAATCTTTGGGACGAATATAGACTTTTCCCCTCTCAAAGGTCACAATGTAACCCTTGTCTTCCAAGGCAGAAACTGAGATTAAATTCTTTGTCATCACAGAGACATACAACACATCCTCCACCAGCAAAGGTTTGTCAAACTCCCTCTGAAACTTGACGGTGCCAATACCAGTTGCATGGTACTTGGCATTATCTCTGAGCTCAGTATAGAAACCCAGTTTCTTTTCCTCCAACTTGGTGAAACATTCTTTGACTCCCGTCATGTGGCGAGAAGCCCCATTGTCAATATACCATACTCTATTGGCACTTGAACTTGAGAGACAGGCAATGAGTGAAAACTCATTCTCAAATTTTGAAGCAAACTCGTCCACCTCTGTTGTAGCATAAATGCTTCTTTTGCTTGTCTTTATTTTTCTTATTCGGACATTGACTGGCATAGTGACCCATCTGATGGCAGCAAAAACATTTAATCTTGCTAAAATATTTCTTCTTCCCACTCTTGGAAGAAGAACCTTCCGATTGCTCTTTATTGGACTTCTTACCCTTGCTTGCAAGAGCAAGATTTTCTTCATCTTGACCCTTCTTTGTCTGATCTCCCCAATGAGCACCTTCACGGATCTCCCCGTGAACAAAATCATCCCAAAGTCTTGCCCAATCAGGGAGCCGATCTCTGCCAACAACACACTTGACAAACACTTCCCAGTGTTTTGAAAAGCCATTCAAGGCTATACGCACCAACTCATCTTCTGTAATCGTCTCTCCAACAGCAGCAAGCTCATCCCTGACCTGTGTCAGCTTGGACAAGAGGTCACACTCTCACCTTTGGACATCTTGGGATTATACAATTTGTCCTTGAGCATCATCTTACGACTCTAATAGTCGCTCTGATAAAGTTTTGTGAGCGAATCCCACATCTCCTTGGTGGTGTCTTTCCTCGATAAATGAGGAATTAAATGATCTCTTACTCCATCCAGAATAATCCTCTGAGCCTTGGCCTCTTTAACTTCATGTGAATCTAAGGCAACAAAATAATTTGTTTGAGTCACTTATGTGCTAGCATAGATCCACAGATGTAATCCGAACCTTCCACTGCAAGAAGTTAGACACAACCTCGACCATGTCCTCGTATCGAACGTTGGTTGCCATAGCCACAAAAAAAACTGAGGATGAAAGAGCTGATTTTTTTTTTTGAAATCTGCGTTACAAATCTTGGCTTCGTATTCAGAGTTTAGAGCTCTGATACCATGTTAATTTCTATAACCCAGCAACAGATTAATTTCACAATAAATTCACAGACATAAATCTGATTTATAACAATTAATACAACTGAGTTAATTAACAACTAATAATAGCGAAAGCAAAAATAACAATAAGCCAATACAAAAAGACAATAACACAGATATACCCAGGAAACCCCAATGCGAAAAAAAAACCTACAAATGTTGGATCTTCTATTCAGCCTAACAGCAAACTTCTCTTTCGAAAAAATACAATGTCTAAGTTTGCTACAACAATCTTACTTTTATAGAGAGCCTAGTTGTTTTACTTAGCATGCAAGAAAAAGAAGCTTTCCTTAGCATGCAAGAAAAAAAAGCTTTCCTTAGCATGCAAGAAAAAAAAACTTTCCTTGTTTTCTTTGGCTTTTCTATTTTTATGCATAAAATCACACTAGGATTTATCTCATCCTTACAAACTCAGAAACATTCTAGAAACTACTGTTGCTGAAAATCCAACTCGAATTGTTTTAAAGCATATCTAATCTTGGGTTGCTTTAAAACAATTCCACAATCCACCTTTCGAGCTACAAAAATCAACACTGTCCTCGTGATAGGTATCATCTTGTATTGTACGTCACATCTCTTGGTAACTCTCTGAATAAGATGTCCCTAAAAGAAGCCTTGCCGGGAAAAGGGGTGATAAGTAATTGAATGCTGCATGCAACAATGTCCAAATATCATTTCCAGAAAACATGTCCAACTAATGCTCATATCCTACAAATTTCATTGACAAACCTTGGTAGAACAATAAGCACCCCAAAACTGTTTTTGAAAGAAGTCTTTGATTTCAAAAGGTCTGACAACTCTGTTTTGCATCTGTTTTCAAGGTCCATTGTTGATCGCATAGATACCAAATCTGGCCGGATCCCAATTTTTTGGTCGGCTTGGATAAGTTCATGGCCCTGTTTTTTTGAAAAATTTAATTTTTTTTTATATCTATTTTTTAGGTTTTCTGCACAAAAAAAAAACCCCCCAAAAACCATAAATATTAGATAATATTAAGTTATTTTATTAATGTTTTTTTTTAAATTTATTAGTTTTGCACACTTATAAAACTATGCTCACATATAAATATGTATATGTTTCAAAATTTATTTTTCTGAATTTCAAGAATTCCAGAATTCATATTGTTTTGCCCTCCCAAACAGATCCAAATTTCCAAACTTGGTAACTATGGTAGATAGGTATTTCACTTTGTTGCATAGATCTTATTTGATCGAAAAGCTTAATGGCTTCTATGTAGCTCATCTAGAATGCTTCATCATACAATTCTCCTAATAGTTACAAAACACGTCTGATGACTCCACTTCCCATTTCTGTAGCAAGGGACCCGGCTATACATTAAAGCTTGAAAAGGAAGATTTCAGAAATCGGTTTACAAATCCCCAAGAGAATTAGTTTGTCTGCACTACTCTATTTGGTAGTATGGTTTTAATCATCTCCATTGCAGCTCCTGATTCTACAGAGCTCCACAACCAAAAAAGCCGTTGTCAATCTTTTCTGAGCATAACATGGTAAAAGGCCATGTTGTCCTTGCGGGAGGTGGTCAAAAGGGGCCTCCGTGCTAAGTTCCAAACATCTGGTGGCCCTACATAATGATCTGTTACCAATTTAGTTGGTCAAAATTCTCGTTAGCAGTGATGACGGTTAAAACGAGAAGCCCTTGAGTTTCATATTGTAAAACATATTTTGAAAAGACCTCTAATTTAGTAATATGTCACACGGCTATCATTGGGTGTCCATTGCATCTCCAATCACTCCCTTTACAATCCATTACCTCACAAAAACTGCACCTTTTGTTCTAACACCAGTGATCACTAGATCTCATTTTTCCCTAGAGAGATTACACATTTACGAGCCACCGATGACTAGACCTCCTTTTTCCAAAGAGAGATTACTAATTTACAAGCCACTGATGTGTAAAGTGGAAATAGAGATCATGCCAGTGCCTATGGCTGAATGTTGAAATTGTCTTTGGTAAAAGCATTAACTTGAACTCCTTGTTTTGCTTTCCTTTTAATTTATATGACCATGAACAGTGTAACTGCATCTAAATTGGGAAGTTGGAGGAAGCTATAGATCTTGAAAGTAAGAAAATTGCAAAGATCCCTCCAGCTTTTAAGCTTTGAGACAAGAATTTAATTCTGGAAAACGTAAATAGAAGAAATGAAAAAGCCAGTCTGTTAAAGGCAGAAAATTGCAAAGATCCCTCCAGCTTTTAAGCTTTGAGAAAAGAATTTAATTCTGGAAAACATAAATAGAAGAAACAAAAAAGCCAATCTGTTAAAGGCAGGCAAGGAAAATCCATTGTGTGGTTATCTACGGGACAGACAAGACAAACAATCCATTGGCTGTGGTTTTCCTTGTGACGAACAGAACAATCCATTAGCCATGGTATTTGTTTATCTACAATGAGCAAAAATCATTTACCCTTTTATATTAGTAAAACTATAACCATTCAGTTTTATTTATCCGTACAGCTTAAGATATCGTACAATTTCATGCTATGCTTGCCATAAGATACAATTCTTAATTGGTTATGAAAATACTGTACAACTTCATAAATTGATAAAAAAGGAATCCAAGGATCCAGTGCATGTAAAATTGGTTATACGTGATTTATAGAAATGATGGTTATATTTGATTTATTGAAATAATGCATTCCTCTGAAATAAATCAATAATTTCATGGACTTTTTTACAACTCAGTATAATAGGTTATATTTAACTGATAACAGTAATAGATTTATACCATTTTCCCATGTGATGATTATTTTATACAGTTCTCCCATCCTTAATTAAAAAATGGTGAACTTTCTCTCTCATGCAAAGAGTAGCTTGGGTTTTCGAAGTTATAATCACAGGGGCCAGCCTCTTCTATTAAAATCAAGATCAAGCACATTCAATCAGCAACATCAATTTTAGTGAAAGCCATAAATGCAAGAATCCAAGTAAAAATCATTGACATACAAGATTAAAATGCATGCACTCTTAATTGGTTATTAAGATAAATTAAAATTAAATTAATAATATTTACAAACCAAATGTTAATCTACGGTATCAATGGGAATCATGTAACAATGTTTAAATGTAATTTTAATATTTGTCTATAGCCAGCGTCCCCTTTCTCAAACAAAACAAGGCATAGTAAAAGAAGTCATTAGATTAAGTGCCACTCTCAAAACTCGAAAATAAATGCTACGGTACTAAAGCATAAAGAAGTTAAACAAAAACTGAACTCCGCCATGTCATAAACCGGACAAGAATGATTCAAGGTTACTTACTTGTCCACCCTTCTAACACGTTTGTTACCATAAATAAGTAATAATTTTAAGTCTAATTAGAAAATATGCCCAAAAACATGCAGTGGGCATACAAACAGATTTTAAATCCCACGGGAAAAAAACACTAAAAAATAGGTGTAATCATAGTTACAAAATCCGCCTAGATCCCCCTTTTTAGGCCAGCCTGTCGGACCTGATTTTTTTTAAAAATTTAAATTTTTATTTTATTTATTTATTTACATTTTCTGTGCAAAAAAAAACCCAGAAACCATATAGATATCATAAAACAGTTAACATTTTATGTTCCTTTATTATTGCTTTTTGCTATATTTATCAATTCTAGATATCTATATAAATATTCCAGATGGGATTTTTTATTTTTTTGTCCTCTGGTAGGCTATGGGTGTGTTCATTTCCGGCTTAAAAAACTTAACAAGCTTAATCCCAGAAATAAGTAATAATCTAAAGCTTACTGAGAAAAAATGCCCGACACAATTAAGACTTCAGAACCCACAGGGTAAACTCAAAAACTAAAAATATTAGTGCAATACCTTGAACTTCATTAGTGCAAAACCAGGGGTGATATGTTTAGTTTTGTTGAGAACAATAACATGTTTAGTATTAATGTTAACATATTACCCCTGGATGCATATTTTCATGAAGAACAAGGCATAAAAAAATTTAAAACAATTTCCATTTCCATTGCCGTTATATAGTTTTTCAGCATAAATGATAGCTTTATGCTATCATTTAATATTAAACAGAATTGAAAAAACAAGTTCCAAAAATGCCATCTGGCAATCAATATTTAAGATTTTCCCACTGCATAAAAAATGTTTTGCCTAGCAACAAGACCGGCATCATTTGGGTGAAACATACCTCTACATAAAACAACATTTCAATTTTCCCAAATATAGTGTACTTATCTGAGAAGTAACAAATGATAAAAACAAACCCTTAACAATATAATAGATCTCATTTAAAAATGTACTAAGCAAGCCTTGATAACAGCTAAGATACAGAAACAGCTAAAACAAAAACAACTAAAAATGTCTCTGAGCTCTAACTTGGAGCCATATAAGTAGGCAGAGCAGACATGCTTATTTCAAAGGAATAAACCTTGACGAGTGAGTGGCACCAATACCAGGCCTTCCATGCTTCACAGGCTTATATGAAATAGAAAACTCTGCCAGATAATGTCCAATCATCTCAGGCTGAAAGAGCATCACAAAGATCAGTATTTACTTTCATTGTGTGAGGAAGAGATGTTATCTTACTAGCCAGAAATGTACCCATATTAATGGCACTCAAGTAGAAACAGAATAAAATATTACCTTGATTTCAACCTGGTTAAAGGTCTTTCCATTGTAAACACCAATGATGCTTCCGATCATTTCAGGAACAATAATCATGTTTCGAAGGTGGGTTTTAACTGGTTCTGGCTTCTCACCTTGTGGAGCTTCCCGCTTCTGCAGGTAAAGAAATGTTACACTATATACAGCTTAGGATGTAACTACCACATTTTTAAACTTAAGAACCATTAAGCACTTTTGGGTTAATTGAATTCATTCTGCTAATTCTATTTGCTCTAGCTTTGGCTACTATATTCAGCTTTTAACAAAAATAGCATTGACCAACATTTTTGTTTGTAGAATCCTTATATCTGGTCATGCATTTCATGACAGGACTCTCAATTTGATTGGAAGGCAAACTCCAATCAAAAACAACTGGCATTTAAGGTCATGAGTTTGATTTGAACATACATAAAACAAGTACAGCACGAAATTTACTCCTGATTGCTTTCATTTAAATTACACTGGTAAAACTTATCTTCACAGTGGAAATGTTAGCTTTCCATCTTGGACTAGAAAATTTTCAGTGACGATTTCCAGCATCTCTTTTGATTTAAAAATAAAACTTTCCAAGGATAATTAAGTTTATTACAATCAGCTTAAAAGCAAAACTACTTAATCAAGCAAACAACACAAGGTTCTCAAAATACACCTTTTATTTATCTTATCTATCAATATTAAAATCTAATGGAGGGAAAAAATTTAAAACAAAAAAGAATGTTTGGAACAAATCTTTAGTCTTATATAAAAAAATTAATTATGGCAATAGGCATTATATAAGTGGGACAAGCCTAGCTGCCAGTTTGCTACAGGTCAACATTAATGACTAAGACTTCTTTATTTGTTTTTGTTTTCTTTTTTTTTATTCCTTCGATTTTCCATTCAGCAGGGGTTGACACATGTGATTACTGTTGCTGGGATATTAGTGAGTTGAAATGAGTGAAACCCTAATGGCATGTTCAAGACTGAGGCTTTCCATGCCACCTTTGCAACATCAGTCAGAGGACGCACTATGTCCATGTCGCCTTTGCAATGTCAGTCAGTCGGACACATTATGTCCATGCCACCTTTGCAACATCAGCCTGCAGACAAATAATAAAGCTGATTGCAACCTGGATCCATCCCAATTCCCACCTGCAATCATTCATGTCTTTTGTACCTACGAGAAAGCAGTAGTAGCAGTGTGAACAACGGCTTGGCTAGCTTGTTAGAGGTGGGTGGTTCGAGTGTGAGTCAGTTTGACAGCAACTTGGGCTTTCTGGGAAGTCTTCCAAATCTTGATTCAATTAAGAGCTTTGGCGGAGCAATTGGACTGGAATCAGCACTTACAGTGAATGCAAATACCGTTACAATGTCATTGTTTTTCAACCAGGGTCATAGTAGCCCTTAGCTCCATGCTGCAGTTGCCACTGCCAACAGGTCTAATGATCTGACAGGACCTCCATCAATGTTGTTTCAAAAAACAAGCAACGACGAGGAACTTGTCTTCTTCTACGGCATGGCTCTTGCCCTTGCCCTTGCCCAAGTCATGTTGTTTCAGAATTTAGATCGGATAAAAAGCCCTGACAATCATAGTTTATTTCAACTCGGATGAAAATAGTTTGACTGTTATTTGCTTCCATCTGTCTGCTGGCTTGTTTTGGTAGTTTGTTATTGTAGAATAATTGGGAATTACAATATCTGATTTAGAAAAAGTATATGTCCTATGTTTTTATGGATTGTAAGTATATGAAAGTTGTGCGTGGATTAAAACATCAATTAAGAAATGGAGATATAAATATAAATGTACAAAGGTGTTTCACCATACATATAAATGTAAAAAATAAGGCATAACATACTTACAAATTTTTTCTGTTGTGATTATTTTTCAATATTCTCCATGGGTCTCTTGCATATCCATCTAGCAACAAAGGTGCATGCAAAGTTGACCTGCTCACATTGTTTATTTTTTACAGACTAGTCCTTAGCATCCATTTTAATTCAGTATTTGCAAGTCTTTTCTTTATATACCATACATTAAAAATGCATGCTTTTATACAATTTAACATACACATGCAGTTTACCCTTTTCACTGTAATAGTACTTTGGTTATGATATAGCCCATTTCTTTTGCATGTGCCTGTGAAGAAGAAACTCTTACATTTGCCCTTACGGCTTCGTTGGAAGTACTTAGGTGTATGGGTGATCTAATAGTTTTCTTGTAAAGTCTACATCCAGCCAAGTTCCTTTATTTTAAATCATTGTGAATACCACCACACTGAATAGCACTCTATCGTCTATATAAAAGACATTGACGAATGGCAATGTGAAAACGGCTTATAATATAACATGGGATCTTTGGGGTCTTCCATTCTATTGTAGAGATTGGTCTTGGGGAAAATAATGATACAAATTATATTATTTTGATCCAAGGACTAATGAGATGTGTTAAGGCAAAAATGTCAAAATTAAACCAGAATGTGCATCAAAGCCTTCTAGTTTGAATTGAGAAATTTCTTCCATCAGTTTGTATTGTGTGCTCAAAAGTTTGACTTGCTTCTTGCAGGAAAGTTTCAAACAGATGTTGGCAAAGCATGAGCCACTACAATAGTTTCTAGGAGAAACAGAAATGGGAGCCATTATCTGAGTTAAAAAAATGCAAGGCCATCATTAGGTTGAGTTGTATTGGAGGAAATTATGTTTGTCTAGAACACACTGTAAGAGAATTGTGCTTTTATTGCTTGCAATAATTTCCAAAATGTTGTTGGCAGCATCACCACTTATATTTACAAATAATAAATTAAATGAAAAACTTTTAGGTGTTGCCATGAACCTACTTGGTACTTTATATGAAAACTTAAAATCAGTTACTTTTCTGAATTAGAAAGATTATGATGTGAAGCAGTAAATTCACCACAGTTGGCAGGAAAAAAATTGAATTCACAGCTTTGTGAAGTGCTTATCGTGGGTAATAAAATACTATCTTTTTGCCCTTAGGTTCCATGGTCATGCCGATGGGGATTCAAAGAATATTTCATTTAAGCTACTTTACAAAAGTTACGCCTTTTTTAAGAATGATGCAGGGAAACTCGTTTTATATGAAACTAAAATATAATTATTATCAAGATATGCATTAATAAAAAACATTTAGCAATAAAATCCTTGCTTATCTGACAAAAGTTACACGTTTTTAAGAATGGTGCAGGGAACCTCGTTTTATATGAAGCTAAAAGATGATTATTATCAAAATATGCATTAATAAAATTTATTATTTGGTTTTAAAATCCTTGCTTACCACTGTAAAAACTGGTCATACTGCAGGCGTACAAAAGGTCTTATATGGCTTCCAAAACGTCAAATACTACTGTCAAAATTAGCCTTATCTTGGCTTTGGCACATTATTTTTTCACACCTTCCAATTCCATATAATGGGAGTTTCAGGTTTGCCCAAAAGCATTCACATAACATATAAAAATCACCAAGCCTCTTAAAAACTGTAAGAGGACTCAACAGCCTGTTCAAAGAGACTAATCAATATCAAGTGATCAAGGTCACAAGAGAAAGGCATGCAGAATGGCATTGTTAGTCACAGGCAAGAATGGCATTGTTAGTCCTATATTCTCTCTGTAGTCGACCCAAACTCGACAGCCACTTTTTCCTCGCTGAAATTCCTATTCTGTCCTCCACGAGTGGCATAAGGATATAAGTATAATGATGAACAAATAGTGGCTGATTATGCAAAGGTAAAATGCCAACAAGCATGAGAAACAAAGAACAGTGTCAAGAGCGTACAACAACTAAAAAATAAGCTAGGCAGTAGATTAAGGAGATTTCGTATAGTTCTGTCGGAGCAAAGATTGTCGATCTCTGTGAGTATGATGCCACTGATATTGTTCATTTCTAAGTTAAGGAAAATTAGAGTATACAAACAGACTACCTGTGAGATGGCTTATGGAAAGATGATTTTTTTGTAATTTTAGACAACTGGAAAAAGCTAGATGTCATTCTCCTCTAACAGATGCAGAAAAGTTTGAATATCAAGAACCAAAAGGGTGGTCTGCTATTTTTAATATTGCTTTGCAGCCATAAGTTGGTTATATTTATGGAAAATGACTACAGGCGAAAAAATCAAATTTATATCGTTCGTTCGTACTTACGGCTTTACGGAGCTTCTTAATCAGTGCCATCGGCTGTCTCTTCAATCCTCGCTGGAACCTTTCAAAAAATATTAAAAAAATCAATGTTAGTACCAAACCCTAAAATTAACCAAAAAATTTGAAACCCTGATCGTAGGGTTTCATTTAAACCCTGGACCTGGGGATTCATGGAAACCCGAATCCTATGTTTCATTAACTTGATCGATACCTTCTTCTCGCGCGGGCATGGAAGAGCTTGACGAGATCATCAGAGGACATATCGAGAAGTGCATCGAGATCAACACCTCTGAAGGTGAACTTCTTGAATGTTCTCTTCTTCGGTGCTGCCGCGCTCACATCCACTTCTGCATCCGCCTACAAATAAAAATGTAGATAACAGTAATTTCAGGCATCAGATTCAATGTATTTTGCACAAAACCGTCTGACTGCAGCGCCAAAATAAAGACAAGCATTTTTTCTTTGGAGGAAAAAAAAATAACAAGTAGGCACATTCAAACAGATGGGTATACTTACCATGGCTGTAGATGAATCAAATTAACAACTACAAAACAGGAAATGTCGCAACACGCAGAACTACGAGCGCCGTCAATTTCTAAACAGTGCCGATTGATGGGAGAACCTCTGCAGGCGCTAGGGTTTTGTTTATATCCCTAAGTTTAGGGTTTCGGTACAAAACCCTAATTTTTTTCCTTACCCTTGAAATGTAATATGAAGTTTGAAATGTTGAATTTAATGTATTTGCAAATCTACCATTTATTTCCAAGGTTATGAGTTTAAACACACTCGTTTAATATGGAGCGCTACTAGCAAAGTATGTTCAAAGGTGTAAAGTATGTTCGAAAGGATAGATAGATTCATAGAAATTTTAATAAAACTCACGAGATAAATAATATTTGATGGGACTCCCAACTAAAAAGTATAATCAAAGGAGTGAAGACACTGATTTGAATTGTCAGATCGTAGTTCACAAGTATATCGTTGTTCTACTTTTGAAGGTTCACTCTCTTATTGTAAATCATGATCATAATTCCCCATTTCTATTATTGTTCTCAACTTCAAAATAATGAACATAAATACTCCTTGTACTCTGTTCAAGTATTTAGCTCAAAAATCGTCGTATGCAGAGCACTCCATGAGATAATATCATTTCGTCTCAACCATACTTGATGTTCACATAGGACATATTCTCTCTTCCTATTTTACTTTTGGGATCTTCCACGTACCTATCTCAAAATAGAGTTGATGTGACCTAGTTCTCAATTGGGCTATGAACATCTTCAAATTCCACTTAATTTTTGCCTCTAAGTAAAGCTTTTTGGTCATGCTCATAAGCAGGGTGAACTTGGTCATGTAGTGTTATTTTTTTTCTTCCCTATTTGCTTTGTTTGCATGCTTATTTTAAATTGTCCCCTCACATAGCTCTTTATCTCTTATTTTAATAACTTATTTAATATTAAAATTTCATTATTCGATAAATCTAAAGCATAAATCATATTTGAATGTGAGCTTTGTGATGACAACGCTAATTAAATCCATTCCTGTTCTAATGATTAGAGTTGGGCTTTTTGCTTCAATTTTCTTCTTTTAATCCCTTTAATGCCAACAAAAGTCCACTAAACAATCAAGGGTCCACATCCACAAATACTTCTTTATCTAATTCCTCTCCATTGTATCTTTTGGGGGATCACTTGACGCCCTATATGCAATAATAGCAGGAGGACAACCATAATGAAGGGGATGTTGGGGAGTGACAACAATGTTAAAACATTAAGTATGGCCAAACTAGCAAGTTGGCATTGATGAAGATTTCAAAGCGTTTGAAGTTAATATGTCCAATAGTTATATGAAGTTTTATAAAACTGCACCTAAAATTTTATTGAGACTATATCGTGTTGAGATCTATTTCCTATATTGATTTATAAACTCTCATTTTCTCACTTTTTTAAACTAAAAAAAATTAAATATTCATAGAATGATAGACATACAAAAATGTTTGCACTTATAAAGTAGCAATATCATCAAAGAGATCACATTCGATTAGATTGAGGTTGAAAACACAGTAGAAACAAGGGTCTGTGTAGTAGCTAGTTCCCACCTTTGTATTAAAAATTGTTCATGGTTGAGTATTTATCCATAAATATGAGGATTGCAATGTGGCTAGTCTTGTCAATAAATGTTTTATATTGAATTACATATAATTGAGTTAATTAAATATATTTTATAGACATATACGTAATAGAAGGTTGCTCTCTTAACTAGATCATGTGATTAAATTGCTCAACATTAATAATATTCATTTCTAGCCAATAAATGAACCCTAGTAGTTGCCTTAGCTAGATCGTGTGATTAAGTTGCCTAGCATTAGTAATATTTATCCATATTCATTTAAAATTTTACTACCTTACATAAAGTTAATGATTCATGTGTCTATAATCATATTTTCAATGCAAAACTACTTCATTGAATAGGGAATTTAATTACTTTGTAATGTAACACTCCACTTAATACAAATGAAACCAACCACTCAGTGACACTTGTTATACTATACTCGTTCATGTGGTATGAAATAAATACAGTATCGGTGGTGTTTTTGTGGGTACTTTATTACTCCATACAAATTTACCTTAAAAGCTTTGGCATTTTCAATGAGAGGCCCTCGACTTAGATTTGTCTTGGTATCTTTTAGATACCTTTTTGTTGTATCTTATTTGTTTTTTTGTTATGATTGACAACACCATAAAATTTACATGTGGCAAAGGCAAATTATTAGACAATTGATAGACACTATAGCTATGACATGAAGCTCAAATCAAGTACATATTTCATTTTACTTATAAAAGAGCTTAGTTTTTGTAATTGATAATGGATCCATTGACTTTATGGTGTCATTGGAGATGAGTTTGTTGATGTTGGTGACGTGTGTTTTGTGTTGCTGTCCCAACTAAAAGCCATATGAACAAACCAATATTACCACTAGGTGTTCCAACTTCAACTATGGATGCACAAAATTTAAACTTATGTTTATAGGTGTTGAGGTCAAAATTCTAACCTTCAAGAGAGGAAGGTAAATGAAATGGTTGAAGCCAAACTCAACCATGTTGAGGCCATCATGACTATGAAAGAGGAACTATGTCCAAAGTTGTGGAGGGTTTTGTCCATTGTGTGATTGAGAAGCAGTTTGGAATGCCCTGAGGTTTAGAAAAAATTATTTACATTGAAATAGTGTTTCCCTCTAAAAAATTTTGGTTGTTGTAGTGGATGGCTACCTTACCATTGGAAAGGAATATGACAAGACAAAAAGGAGATTAGTTGAGATCTTGACCCATAAATCCTGCCATTTTTATTTTCAACTTTTTGTCTGACTAAAGGAAAAAAGGGCAAAAGATTAACGTTTCCATTCACATTCGAGGGAAAAGTTTGGGCATCCCACTTCCCTTCATTGTTGTGTATCATTCATCATGACCCTGTTATGTTGATTGTTATTTTTCTTAAGGTTGTGATACACAAATATTTATATTTTGATGTTTGTGGGGCATTTATAATAAATAAAAATATACATTGCTCTACGCTATTTTTCAATGAATCTGGGCCTATGTTGCATACCCATGTATGCATGTGACTGAAATCTAATTTGGGTTGTGACCTGCATAGTATATTTGATGTTTATGGGTTTTTGTGATATAGATATTAAAATCGCACTATTTTTTTCGACTATGGGCCTATGTGGTATAATTGTGTTTGCATATGACTGAAATTTAAATTGGCTTATGACTTGAATGGTAAACATGTACATATGGAAAAAAATATGCAAGAGTTGATGTTTTAGGTGCATGATATGTGTACATGTGGATCTATGGGATTACAAGAGTATACCATATCCTTAAATTTAGTCTTGTGGGTTGTGACTATCAGTGTATGGAATTGTTAGTATTGGAGTGATGTCCATGGAGTTGTGGTGTGTACATATGTTTTTGGTACAATTAGAGATGTTGTACTTATGTTTGTATTGCAAAGAGTAGTAATGGGGATGGTCAGAATGTATTTGATTTCCTCACATAGATCTACACAGGGAAGATTGGTGTTTTTGTATGCATGTGGTGTATCACCTCCTCCTACAACTGAGCTTGTTTCATATCCAACAAATTCAATGCCACCTACAAGGAAAAAATTGAAGGCAATGTCAATCAGATAAATCCAAGCATTATGGTAATAGTAATAATATTCATTGTTATATTTATCATATTAGGATTTTTACATCTGTTGATCAAATTTCTTGTGAGGACACCTAGGAGAGGAGACCCAGGTTACATTCCAAACAATGTGATAACCCTACAAGGTCAATTACAACAGTTTTTTCATTTTCAAGATTATGGTGTTGAGCAGGCCTTCATTGATACACTGCCTCTTTTCCTATACAAGTCAATGACAGGAGTAAACACTACTAGGGGGATGTTTTAAGATAAATGTTAGAGATGAAGTTATAATTTCAACTCTAATTTCCCTTCATTTTTTTTTTAATTTTAATTTCAATGTGCCCTTTTATTGATGCCTTGTACAGACATTCAGGGTTGAAGTGGAGGAGAAAATTAAGGTGTTAGATCTGGTGGTGGTCAGGGTGTACGAAGGCATAAGTAAGAAGGGAAACGTAGACATCTTCATTCTCCACTTAATTTTTGCCCCTAAGTAAGCTTTTTGGTCATGCTCATAAGCAGGTTGAACTTGGTCATGTAGTGTTATTATTTTTTCTTCCCCATTTTCTTTGTCCACATGTTTATTTTAAACTTTCCCCTCACATAGCTCTTTATCTTTTGTTTTAATAGCTTATTTAATAGTAAATTTTCATTATTCAATAAATATAAAACATAGATCATATTTGAATGTGAGCTTTGTGATGACAATGCTAATTAAATCCATGCCCGTTCTAATGATTAGAGTTGGGTTTTTTGCTTCAATTTTCTTCTTTTAATCCCTCTAATGCCCACAAAAGATCACTAAATAATCAAGGGTCCACATCCACAAATACTTCTTCATTTGATTCCTCTTCATTGTATCTTTTGGGGGATCACTTGACGCCCTATATGCAATAATAGTAGGAGGACAACCATAATGAAGGGGATGTTGGGGAGTGACAACAATGTTAAAGGATTAAGTAAGTATGGCCAAACTAGCAAGTTGGCATTGATGAAGATTTCAAAGCATTTGAAGTTAATATGTCCAATAGTTATATGAAGTTTTATAAAACTGCACCTAAAATTTTATTGAGACTATATCGTGTTGAGATCTATTTCCTATATTGATTTATAAACTCTCATTTTCTCACCTTTTTAAACTAAAAAAAATAAAAATTCATAGAATGATAGACATGCAAAAATGTTTGCACTTATAAAGCAGTAATTCATCAAAGATATCACATTCGATTAGATTGAGGTTGAAAACATAGTAGAAATAAGGGTCGTGTTGCAGCTAGTTCCTGTCTTTGTATTAAAAATTGTTTATGGTTGATTATTTATCCATAAACACGAGGATTGCAACATGGTTAGTCTTGTCAGTAAATGTTTTATATTGAATTATGTATAATTGAATTAATTAAATCTATTTTCTAAACATATACTTAACAGAAGGTCGCTCTCTTAACTAGATCGTTTGATTATTTGTAACCAATAAATGAACCATAGTAGTTGCCTTAGCCAAATCATGTGATTAAGTTGCCTAGCACTGGAAATATTTATCTGTATTCATTTGAAAATTTTACTACCTTACATAATGCTAATGGTTTATGTGTCTATAATCGTATTTTCAATGCAAAACTACTTCATTGAATAGGGAATTTAATTACTTTGTAATGTAACACTCCACTTAATACAAATGAAACCAACCACTTGGTGACACTTTTTATACTATACTCATTCACGTGGTATGAAATAAATATAGTATCAGTGGTGTCTTTATGGGTACTTTATTACTCCATACAAATTTACTTTAAAAGCTTTGACATTTTCAATGGGAGGCCCTCGACTTAGATTTGTCTTGGTATCTTTTAGATGCCTTTTTGTTGTATCTTATTCATTTTTTTGTTATGATTGACAACACCATAAAATTTACATGTGGCAAACGGGTTTATTAGACAATTAGTAGACACTATAACTATGACATGAAGCTCAAATCGAGTACATATTTCATTTTACTTAGAGAATAACTTAGTTTTCATAATTGATAATGGATCCATTAACATTATGGTGTCATTGGAAATGAGTTTGTTGATGTTGGTGATGTGTGTTTTGTGTTGCTATCCCAACTAAAATCCATTTGAAGAAACCAATATTACCACTAGGTGTTCCAACTTCAACTATGGATGCACGAAACCTAAACTTATGTTTACAAGGGTTGAAGTCAAAATTTTGACCTTCAAGAGAGGAAGGTAAATGAAATGGTTGAAGCCAAACTCAACCATGTCGAGGCCATCATGACCATAAAATAGGAACTGTATCCGAAGTTGTGGAGGATTTTGTCCACTGTGTCATTGAGAAGCAGTTTGGAATGACCCAAGGTTTAGAAAAAATTATTTTTATTGGAATAGTGTTTCCCTCTAAAAAAAATTTGTTTATTGTAGTGGATGACTACCTTAGCGTTGGAAAGGAATCTGATAAGACAAAAAAGAGATTAGTTTAGATCTTGACCCGTAAATCCTGCCATTTTTATTTTCAACTTTTGGTCTAACTAAAGGAAAAAAGGGCAAAAGATTGATGTTTTCATTCACATTCGAGGGAAAAGTTTGAGCATCCCTCTTCCCTTCATTGTTGCGTACTATTCACCATGACACTGCTATGTTGATAATTATTTTTCTTGAGGTTGTGATACACACATATTTATATTTTGATGTTTGTGGGGCATTTATGATAAAGAAAAATATACATTGCTTTGCACTATTTTTCAATGAATCTGGGCCTATGTTGTACACCCATGTATGCATGTGACTAAAATCTAATTTGGATTGTAACTTGCATAGTATATTTGATGTTTGTGGGGTTTTATAATATAGATATTCAAATTGCACAACTTTTATTTAACTATGGGCCTATGTGGTATAATTGTGTTTGCATATGACTAAAATTTAAATTGTGACTTGAATGGTAAACATGTACATATGGAAAAAAAATCTGCAAGAGTTGATGTTGTAGGTGCATGATATGTGTACATGTGGATCTATGGGATTATGAGAGTATACCATATCCTTAAATTTAGTCTTGTGGGTTATGACTATCAGTGTATGGAATTGTTAGTATTGGAGTGATGTCTATGGAGCTATGGTATGCACATATGTTTTTTATACAATTAGAGATGTTGTACCTATGTTTGTATTGTAGATAATAGTAGTGGGAATGGTCAGAATGTATTTGATTTCCTCACATAGATCTACATAGGGAAGATTGGTATTTTTGTATGTATGTGGTGTATCACCTCCTCCTATAACTGAGCTTGTTTCATATCCAACAAATTCAACACCGCCTATAAGGAAAAAAATTGAAGGTAGTATCAATCAGATAAATCCAAGCATTATGGTGATAGTAATAATATTCATTGTTATATTTATCATATTAGGATTTTTACATCTGTTGATCAAATTTCTTGTGAGGACACCTGGGAGAGGAGACCCAGGTTATAGTCCAGACAATGTGACAACCCTACAAGGTCAATTACAATAGTTGTTTCATTTTCAAGATTGTGGTATTGAGTAGGCTTTCATTGATACATTGCCTCTTTTCCTATATAAGTCAGTGAAGGGAGTAAACACTCTTAGGGGGATGTTTTGAGATAAATGTTAGAGACAAAGTTATAATTTCAACTCTAATTTCCCTTCATTTTTTCACATTATTTTAATTTCAATGTGCCCTTTTATTGATGCCTTGCATAGACATTGAGGGTTGAAGTGGAGGAGAAAATTAAGGTGTTGGATCTAGTGGTGGTCAGGTTGTACGAAGGCATGAGTAATAAGGGAAATGTAGTTAGTCCTTCTAGGTTGTGCTATGCCATGGGAACCCTCAAATGCATATTTTAAAATTCTTGTTATGGTGGGTTCACCATACCTTAATATTATTTATTGTATTTGACTAACATGACTAGTGGATAGGTTGCAAAGTCTGCCATAGAAGAGGAATAGAGCAAGCAATGCTCATGGGAGTTTTTTACAAGGCTTCGTAATGTTTGTTATAGTTAACAGTAGTGGAGAGTGGGCTATATGCAAGGGACATTGAATCCCCCTTTTTTGGTTATTCTTTAATGGATTTCCATACCCTTATCTAAACCCTGATACATTTGTATAAAACATAAATGAATTGAGTTTATAGATATTGTAAAAACATATCAAGCCGAGTGTATGCATGGTTAAGGGTAGAGAATAAATGGTGTGAAGATTAATGTGGCATGGTGTGTAGATGGAATTTGATCCCTGTAGTTTATAATTTTTAAATTAATGATTTTTTATGACTGTGATAGGGTTTGAATAATGGTTTAACTTGAAATATCCTTGTTTACAAGATACTGCATCTTGGAGACCCAAATTAAATGTGATACAACCCATGTGAATCCTTTATTTTACATTAGCACTATTTTTAATGATTGAATTAGGGTTTGAATAATTGGTTTGCATTAAATCTATGTGTTTAAGTGACACAATCTATTTTATCAACACATCTCAAACACCCAAATTAAATAGGATTTGACCCATGTGGTCTTTTGTAGAAATTATTGTTGTCTTTGGGCAAATCTCGATATGAAGCTCTCTAACATATATTTAAATGGCTCAATATTGAATAGATAATATTATCAAATTTGTTGTAGGCCTAACCATGTGGTGGTTTTTTATCTGTTGTCATTTTTGCAAGATGGGTCTTACATTGATGAAACATTTTCAACGATTATTTTCCAAGGAAGAGATGTGCATTCTAATGGTGGGTCTTGATGCCACTGGTAAGATCCACTCCACCTATTGACATCTATTTTATTTTGTTTAACCATTACATAAATGATCCCCATGTCCTAATTTATTGTATTATGTCTACTTTATAGTTTGGTGGAAACTAAAAAATTGTTTGGTAACACCATATCTATACGTGGAGAGACATCGAAGAACAATTATCTGTAACTTGTTTGATTACAAAAACTCTTATAAAATTAATTATTTCACCTAGGCTTGAAAGTAATTTCAAAATCATATCTAATGCCTGCTATTTTTTATTTGAGTTATGTCTGACAATGTGTTCCAATAAATGTTGTTGGATATGTTCATTCAGACCTACTTTGTTTTTTGACTATTTGATTAATTATAGTGGGTAAAATTGACATTGTAATTACCTGAGGTTGATTTATTTGGCTCAAATAATACAAATAATGAATAGTATTTGTCACACTAATTGTATTAGAAGTAATTGAGTAAGTCAACAAATAATAAGGAATTATTGTACTTACACCCTAAGAGGAGATAGCTGGGGAAATAGTTGTAATTGTCACCATTAGAGCCTAAAATGGAGAGCATGGGGTGTAGTTGATGATGGAATTTGTTTTGGGTTTGTAGTTTTGACTTTGTATCCCCTCCCACATCTCCTTCTTTATCTGATAAAAATTTGGTGGCAACTAAGCTAACATCTCCTTGCTCAACCTCTTCAGATTTACCAAATATCCCAGTTCATCTGGACTTAGTACTTTCTTCAATCATCCATTCATATTCTTCATTTGATTTAGTTGTCTCACTAAATGAATATGTTTCCTCAGTTTCTATCTTGGACACCCATTCTTCCTTAGTTCTCCATCTTATGTCTTCTTCTTCATTATCATATATTTGAATAGGGTCTGATCTTTGTTTACCCTTTCTTTTATCCTCCCTTTCCTTGGGGACCTCTGTATGTTTCTCTTCTACCTCCACCTTTTGGGATGAAATAAGGGGAGTCTTGGGTTTCCTTTTGTAGGTAATTGGTGGTTTAGAAATAATAGGGACTGAACCTATAGAAGGTGGAGTGGGAGATGAAGGGATTCTAGTGGTAGTAGACGGTAATGAAATGGGGTGAATGGTGACCACTGGAGGAATTATAGGTGGTGAAGATGGTTCAATAGGAGATTGGGGAACTATTATTGATGGTGTTACTCTCACAATAGGTGGTTACCTAGGAGGAGAAACAATAAAAACATGAGACAATAAATTAGGAAGACTTACTTGTTGAGCTATAGTCAATGGAGGTAGTGGTAACATAGAAAATATCCCAGTTGTTATAGTAGAAATTGTAAGTCTTTCCTCACTAACTATGTATTGAGGAGAATAAAAAAAAAAATTGTATATATAGGGGATATTAGAGTAGTCTCAACTCTTTCTTCAATACCTACTTCCATAGATGGGCCAACTTGATCTTGTATGTTTGCTTCCATGTGAATAAGAGGTTCATGAACATGATTAAATATCTATTGTTCCTTTTCAATCCATTTAGAATCATCCTTAGTAATTATGGGATCATATTGGATCCTATATCCCACAATAATTAACATGTTTACCCTTCTCATCTTGATAGCAACATTTGTGTCATCCTTTACATTATTGAACACAAGGTCATGACTGTAAGATTGGTAACCATAGTTGATTCTCAATTTCCTTTTATATCTCTTGATATTCTCTTTGAAATTTTTCCTAAGGTCCCAATGCCTAAATGGTGCCCTTTTTAATCCACAATGCACCCTTATTTCTTCTAAATACTAGAAATGCTTCCACTTTGCATATTGCATTTGATCAATGATGAGAGGGGTTAGGTGGATGGATGTTTGTTTAGATCATTGTAGTTCCACATCAACACTGTTAGGTAATTGAGTGGTAATTTCCTTCTTAAAAAATTTGTCAAGCACAATTTGGGGTAAGCACAAGGGGTGTACCTCAGTACCTTATATCCTAATTATAGTGTGCTCAATATAAAACTAGTGGTCACCCATTTTTTGAATAGTCTTCTTTATAGGGTATAATAATTTGGGCATTATTGATGCAAGTTTTATGCACACCACAGTTGAATGAGGTAACCTCTAACATTTTAGGATCTCAATGGAGCTAAACTCCACTCTAGGTCATGAGTTGCAGGTATGTGGTTTATTTCAACCTATTGATGGAATAGGGGCAGGGCATGCAGGTTGTTGACAAGGTTTTTTGATGGAGGTGTGGCCTTATAACAGAGTGAATTTATACATGAATTGGATGTGTTGTGGGCTTATAATCTATAGTGGGTAAGTCTTAATAACAAACTCAAAAAAGGAGGGTAAGGTAGGGCAGAAAAGAAGGCTTTGTGGTTCTTGGGAATCACTTCCCTGGTTGGTTTCTGAACAAACCTATGCTTTTTAAAACCTATGCCTATTGTTAGCAGTAAGAGCACACATACAATCATACATGGCTAGGAAGTCTAAGGAAATAAATATGTAAGGAATTCACATGCCTCAGACAAAGTTTTATCTTTTTAGGTCAGTTGTTGCACACCCTTAATCAAGAGATTATAACTTGGAAGAATGAATTATCTAAGGTAGTTATTGCACACATACATAACACTACACCAAAGAAAGCACTAGTACACATTCAGAAATATGATTCAATCAACTTGACTAACTTAATAAATATATTCACTAATATTTTAATAGCTATTATTGTATACACCTAAAATTGCTCGCTCTATTACAGTTGACTAATATTCCTATTAGTTGACACTAATTTTGCTCATCTAATTTTATTCCACTAACTAATTCCCCTTCCTAGCCATAAATCTAATATCCCCTTCTATTAGTCTACATTTCACTAACCTTAGCCCATCCTATTACTCCATTAATTCCCTCTAATCTACCATTATCCTAATCCAATTCCAATTATCTATTATATGGGAATTTTTAATTTCCATAACCCCACCTAACCACCTACTAGCCTATCCCCTAGGTATTCCTACATCCCTAGGAATCCTAATCCTATTATTTAAATCCCTAAACAAAACCTATTATCTACTCAACCTACCCCTAATCCCACTTGCTAATTAAAAATTCCAAAATAATCTACCTACCCACCCACCACCCTATACTAGCCTTTCCTAAACCCCTAAATCCCTATGAAGAGATCTCTATAATTAGAGAGTTCTAGAAATCTCTCCATTCTAGCCCTCTTCCTCTAGAATTCTCTATTCTATAGGATTCCATGGAATTAAAAATTTCTATGGAAAATCCTCCACCCTAGACCTTGATCTTCCCTCCATGAATCTATAAAACCAACACACCCTCACTTTCTCAAGCTAATGAATGAATGAAAGAATGAATGAATTAGAAAATAGAGGAATGAAGAAGTGAAATCATAGCACAATAAAGTCATATATCAAGCCTATCCAAACCATTTTCAAGCATCTCCATGCAATCCAACAATCATATTCAAGTATACAAATCTTAGATCACAGCTATGAGAAGGTAAAAATGATGGTAAGCATGCACAATACATTCTGATTTACCTTTTATATCCCTTCTTATTGGTGTCATTATCTCTAGGTTTCCATTATCTCTTTGACAATATTTTGTTTGAATCCCAAATTTAGTGCACATTTTGGCGACCAGGTGGGACCAACCTCCCTTATTTAGGCTAGCACTCTTTCTAGAAGAATTTTAGATGTTTACAGGGCCAACTAGAAAAGAAATCAATCATGGATTTTGAAGTTTTCATTTGTTTCTAGGAATAGTAGTATTGCTCTGTAAGTCATGATATTACAGTAGCAGTATCATTAACAATAATCATGGTATTGCAAGTTAAACTGTTAACTGTCAGGGTTTTAGTAGGGTGTTACATTTGAACAATACTGCTACTTTGTAAGTCACGATATTTCTATGCTATTAGTGATATTGTTATTCCTCGTAGTGGTATTGCAACCCAAAGTTTTTCACATATAGACAACTAGCAAATTAACCCTATATTTTCATCAGGGGTGTTATTTGTGGTGTGTAGGAAAGACATTATTCCCTGAAGAACTACCAAAGGGTCATCAATGTCTGTTTTGACAATCTTGCTACTTTTGTAGTCGTGGTATTGTCTTAAAAATAGTGGTATTGTTGATCTTAGTCATGGTATTGTACACCCTGGTCCTACCTCCTATATAATGTGTTACTATGATCTACTTGTTGCTTATGTAGATTCTCTATGTTTTGTTATCTAACCTCTCTATAGGATAGAAGCAACTAAGGAACATTATCAGAAGGGCAAGAAATTTAGTCTAGTTTGAATAATCCAGCCACTTGAGACTAGTGGTATTTCACTGTAAGTAGTGGTATTATAATTTATAGTAGTGGTATTATGTTTTTTGTATACCCAAGTCAAAACCCTTCCCTGTTGGTCTTTTGTTAATATGGCATTCTATTCAAGTTCTATTTCTGTAGATGAAAGATAACATCCAAACTGATTGAGGGTGATTTGGTCTTACATGGTCTATAACATCTAAGGGAAGATTATTGGAGTCTACCCAAATTCAACAATACCACTACTTTCACAGTTGTGAGATTGCCCTGCAAGTAATGGGATTGTTATCTAGAGTAGTGATATTGAAAATCTTTATTTTAGCAATTAATTTTGGATTTTAGATAATTTTGATATCAATAATTTTATTAAAAATGAAGCCCTATAATCATTTTCAGTCTATGAAAGTATGATCTAGTACTTTTTAGCTTGATTTGGGCTCATAAATTAAGCTGTGCAATATTGTGACTTTCCTAGTAATGGTATTGTCCTACTAATAGTGGTATTGCTCTATGTAGTAGCGGTATTATAGTTTCAAGTTTTTAAACCATTTTTCAGGTCTTGTTGGACTCTTAAGGCACCCTTAGTGGATTTATAACCTTTGTGTGTTAGAAAAAGGGGGTGCCCATTTTGATCATTGTTGATTAAGTATTTTTCATAATTATTACATTATCATTAGTAGTTAATCATTAGTTTTGCTTGATCCTTATGTGTGTATGTGCATATACTTTCTTTGTTTGTATGTGTACATAATTTGTTATATCATGTGAAGCTCGCATAGGTAATTATAATGGTTAATTAATTATATCATGAGTTTTCTTATTTGTATAAACCTTCCCTAGGATAGCACGTGACATGGATTTCATCACCATGCACATAGTTTAGTCTTTAGGGGTTAATATCATGGATTTCACCACCATGTGCTAACCACACTCCATATTCTAGTAGAGTATAAATATTAGGAGAGCATTGTCATTACGACCGAAGCAAAATTCTCCATAAAGGGTTCCATGGATTGAGGGATGATTAAGTCCATATACCCAAGGCAATCAGGCAGCATCCTATATGGACTTGGGCCCCATCATACCTTTACATATATATGGGACTCCCTTAGATCCTTATTTAAACATTAGAATATGAGAATATGACCATAATAGGTGTTCCACTACTGGCGTTAGTATCAATGCCCAAGTGACCATTAGGAGTAAGCAAGGTTGAGAGGGTTTGATCAATTGTGTAATGGGTCACCGACCTACAGCCTCACTTGTGTAGCTATTAGATGGTGTGGACATTGAGTTACACTCCCATATGGTTTACTAATTAGGGTTGTATATGTGCATGAGTTGTATGTGTGTTGTGATAAAGCCTATTTTGTTTTTTATCCGAGTCAGCCATACCCATATCTTTTGTGTGCATACCTTAGACAACTTATAGGATCACTTCCATTATCCCATCATTCATTCCATCATCATCTCATCTTGACTATCCATATCACATCATCTTTCTTCTTCCATCCATAACATTTTTACCTTAATCCACCCTCTTTTCATTCCATATCACTTTCCACACTCATCCTAATAGCATCCCTTCTCCTTGGTCATGTATATATTTTAACCAATATTTGACCATCACATACCCTATCTTCTACATAGTCACACTATACTATCCCATCATTCTACATCTAATTAGTAGCACCACCCATCCCATAACACTTAGTATCCACTATCATATTTGTCATATCCCTTTGGACCATCCCACATCCCCATATCCTTTTATCCATATCATTTTCACTTTCTTATCTCACCCCCACCACATAGGATTCATCTCACTTAGCACCACCATCTCTCCACATCTTTCTTTGTAAACATTATCATATTTTCATCCATCCCACAAGAATTCTCTTATTTATATCCATTCCATAACATCTAGTCCCATTTCATATCTTTGACCACATCTTATTCACTTCATATCACATTAATTCCCCATAATCCTAGTGTCATCCCACATATAGTGATTATCCCCTTTCCACCCACTCTCCCCATCATCTATTTTCCTTCACATTCTCATCTCATACCTATATCCACCTAGTATTGGACATATCCATAACCACATATAATTTTCATTTTCCCTATTTTAGAACATCCCCATTTATGTCACATCTTATTACCCATAACCCATCCTCCATTTATCCACCCATATTCTACTTATATTGTCTCATCCCCTCACTTTTTTTATTATCCATATAGTCCATTTCTCACATCTATATCCATTAATTTACCCATCGTATCCTTAAGTCATCATATTTCATTCCATATATAGTCCATTTCTCACATCTATATCCATTAATTTACCCATCGTATCCTTAAGTCATCATATTTTATTCCATATATAGTCCATTCCCCACATCTATTATTCATCCCTCCATCCATAATATTCTATCTACATTTAGTCCACCCTTCACGTCTATCATCCATTTATCTTATTATTATTTTATCCACATAATCCATATTTTCTTAACCATCATCCACTTATATTATCCTTATATTGACTCATCCCCTTGTATATATATATCGTCATCTTTTTGTACATCCTTTTAAATATCCTATACTATCTTGTCTTCATCCCATCCTAGTCATACCCCATCATCTCATACATCCTCACCTAATCATCATCTCATATATCTTTGTCACCCTTTCCTTATATACCATTTTCATTATCCCCTCTCCTATCTTAAATTAGTCACACCTTATCATAAGACCACCTCATCCACAATCAATCACACCTCACTTTAACCTTGCCTTATCCACTAATCACACCATAGTCTTTACCATTCCCATGTCATTTTTATTGACATCACCCCTTGTACTTAGACATCCACATCTCCCATATAATCATCATCAACATCTTGACCCATTCTATATCCTAGTACCACTTGGTTATCACTCACAAAGTTTTGTTCCCCTCCTTGTGATCCAATAAAGTGTCCTTCATTACCCATCATTAACACCTAGTCCCTAGTCCATATCCCCCATATTACCCTCCACTTCCATCACCCTCATCTTGGATCCACATATTACTCTTCCAATTCCCTAATCACATCTGCATCATCCCTATCCAACCATCTTGAATAGTGGTCCTTGTCCATACACCTTCTTAATCACATCCCATCCTCATTCCTCCCTTGACTATTTGGTTGAAGATAAAATAATTAAACTATTGGTGGTCATTCTCCTTTCTACACGTCATCATCCCAACTTGAAATTATTATTGAACATAGCCTTATAAGACATCAAGATAGCACCCATCATTATCTTTTATCCTTATCAAGTGTCTTTTGTCTCTAGCACCCATCAACTTGTCCACTTGCTAGTTGACAAAGATATTTAATCCAATCATCATCCTTGCTATTTTGACCTCTTAAAAGAACTATTGTTCTCTTGATAATTTCTAGTTATCCTATCCATCAAACTTTTCTCTTGACCACTAGTAGTCTCATCTATCCAAATTACAATTTAATAGTCAAATAACCTTCAATATCACCATATCCTCACCTCATCTTCTTTCATCATGGTTATCCAAACCTAAGCCTAATTCCACCAAGGACAAGGTTCCAATTAAGAAGACCATACTAGGGGGCAACTCATGGACCCAAATTAGGAATATGAGGACTTCCATAGTGACATCCCTACGTCATTGGAGGAAAATGACAACACCAACCCTCTTCATAACCTCCTTAATAATGAAGGTGTATGTCAGCTCTTGGAACAATATTTACAACAAAATCAAAATATGGAAATTGGGGGCACCTGCCTAAATAATGTAGACCATCCATTAACACCATGACACAATGACCACCAAGAATTGGACCATGGATTCTTAGATGAAGGTGACCCATAACCACCCCTTATTAATCGACATGCTGAGGCTAACAGGAGACAAGCTTCCATTGAGGATCATTTATACCAACTCACATAATAAATTAACCTCCTCCAATCTCAACACGATAATAAAAATAATGTCCACAATAATAGTCATACCAATCATACCACTCATAACAACCATCATACCCATATCCTGTAAGGAAATCAAAACTAAACGGTCAATCCTCTTAGGGATCTTGCCTTTGCCTGAGAAAGGAAGATGATGAAAGAGACCCTCCAACAAGTGGACCCTAGATCATAGGCCCTCAAATACAAATATGAGGATTTTTATTCATCACCTTTGGACCACAGTATACTACAGGTTCCATTCCCTCCACACTTTGAGATTCCAAAATTTGAGAAATATAGGGGAAAGGGAGACCTGATGGATCACATGCAAGAATTATTCATTTCTTGCCATGAAGTATCACAAGAAGACACCCACCTATTAAGGCTTTTTCTTAAAAGTCTAACAGGAGCAGCATTAGAGTGGTTCATGCATCTTCCTAAAGGGTCAATCTCAATATTTGGGGAATTGATATAATAAATTGTCAAACATTTCTCCTTCAACATAGAACATGATGTGTCTATTATTGACCTCTATAACACAAAACAAAGAGATAGTGAACATATGGTTTATTTCTTACAATGGCGGCACAGATTGGTAAGTGTTAGGTTGTGGAGCTAAAAGCTTCACTGATGCAAACAGAAGAGGAGGTTGCAGAAGGGTTGCAGAGTGTCACAAACACCGGTGTCGGTCAGGCCAACTAATGTTGGTAGAATAAGGTAGGAGAGCAACCGACGTCGGTCAGATATCGGCCGGCGTCGGCACCCCCAGGCAGGTAGGGACCGACATCGATCACCTGTGCGGTTCAGACTGCAAGTTTTACGGGCAGTTAGTTAATGAACCAAGTGTTTGCATGTCAAGAGCCAAATTTAGGTGTCTAATTATTGTTTGCATGAGATCTATTTAAGAGACTCATGGGCTGTATTGTAAAGTGTGCTAGTTTGAGTTGAGCAAAGTTAGCTCCTTCTGTGTGTGAGGTGAGCAAGGGTGTTCCTCCTAGTTCCTCAGTAGTACTTAGGTGGGTGCTGGTTTTATCGGCCGGCGTCGGCACCCCTAGGCAGGTAGGGACCGACATCGGTCACCTGTGCGGTTCAGACTGCAAGTTTTACGGGCAGTTAGTTAATGAACCAAGTGTTTGCATGTCAAGAGCCAAATTTAGGTGTCTAATTATTGTTTGCATGAGATCTATTTAAGAGACTCATGGGCTGTATTGTAAAGTGTGCTAGTTTGAGTTGAGCAAAGTTAGCTCCTTCTGTGTGTGAGGTGAGCAAGGGTGTTCCTCCTAGTTCCTCAGTAGTACTTAGGTGGGTGCTGGTTTTGGAGAGTCAGCAGGATTCTTCAGGGTGTATGATCTTAGTCAACAGGTGTGCATGGCTTCTATAGGAGATCTACATGGTAAGTAAGATCATTGATCTGTAGGTGTATGTGTGTGCATGATCCAGGTTTGCAGGTGTGTAGAACCAGATTGATTTGCAGGTGTGCAAGATCAGGGAGGATAGCAACACAACAGGGAGTAGGATCAGGTGGGATCTACTTAGAGTACAGGTGTGTACTCAGAGCAAAGAGGAAGGCAAGGCAGTTCCTTCCATAAGTAAGATCATATTGGGTTGCATGTTATTGCAATTCAGGGGAGATATAATTGAAGTACATTTGTGTACTTGGAGTGTGTGGAGCACTTGTGGTGTGCGTGGAGCACTGGTGTATTGGCAGTAGTGGATACTGACTGGTTGGAGGTGAACACCAACTCTGTGTTTGAGTTGTGTGTTGTGATCGTAAGAGAGAGAGAGCTTTGAGGGAAGATTTATTGTTTATGCCCTAGAGGTGTGGGAGACCTAGAGGTGTGTAAGGAAGAAGAACTGTGGCAATCTTCTTTGTTGTATTTCCTTCTGAAAGAGTTTTAATACAAGTTGTGTATTGTCTCTCATATTCTGTGTTATTTTTGAATTCTAGTTACTTGTGATTCTGGTTAATTTCTGCATGTTAAGTTGCTTGGTAATTAATTGTGTGCTTCCATAATTCCCAACAAAGGCGGTGATAGAGTTCTTTGGTTGGGTATCTAACAGTAAGTAGATGGAGATGCATCATACCAGAGAAGGAGATGGTAAAAATATTTGTGGACAATCTCAATACAGAATTGAAATATCAGTTAAAGCTACAATGTGAAAAAACTTTCGATGAGATTATAGAAAAGGGGATGCAAATAAAAAAGGTCCTCATAGAAAAAGGAAACATTAAGGCATTCTCTCATAATAGGAACACTATAAATTTAGGAACCTCATTCTCAAATAAGCCAAAGGTCTTTGAAAAAAACAAGAATATTGTTGGAGATGGGGTAACAAATTCTAAACCACAAGAGCAACATGTCCAAAATATTCAGAGAAAGGGGCTCCTACCATAATGACATGTCTCTTCTATCAAGGTTCTTAGGGGAAAGCTAAGACACCGTATAGGAAGGTGACTTCTTACAAGTCTGGGTATCCCTTTGCCAACTGTATTAGAGCAGTTGATTACAACCAATATGATTAATTTACCTGAGATTCAACCTATCAATGATCACCAACCCAAACTAGATTGGTATCATGATGATGAATACTATAAATTCTATAGAGTAAAGGGCCATGACATCAAAAATTGTATGCAATTCAAATAATATATACAAGATTTGATTGAAAAAGGTGACATCAAGTTGGAAGGAGAGCCTGCTCCTACTCAATCAAGTAATGGACAATTGGGAATTTATAAAGATCCTCTTCCAAAACATGAGCAAAAGAATAAAGACCCCCAAGGGACCAAGGTCAAACATCCTCTTCTAATTGTACTGATTATCATAATGTGCCATATCATTATATTAATATCATCAAGCTTCACCAAATTCCCACCTTCGAAGAAACTCCTTCTCCAATTTTGAAAATAAATTTGACCACCTCTCATTGTACTATTATAACAAAGCAAAATAAAATCACCATCCCAATAGCACCATCCCAATAGCACCATCCCAACAACCATCCACTTCTTCCACTATACCGAGGGGGAATACCTCTAACAAAGCCATATATAATCTTGATCAGTCATATGACATTATTCAATAGTTAGAAAAGACTCCTACCCAGATTTACCTTATGGAGATTCTAAAAACATTCACTTTACATAAGGAAATATTAAATCAAGTGCTTAATGACCTACAGGTACCTAGCAACTTGGACACCAATCACTTTTAAGCACTAGTGGCTCATTTATCCCCCAACCCATAACTCACCTTCAACACTTGAGATCTACCACCAGCTAGCCTTCATCACAACTACCCACTGTACATTGAGGTTTTCATTTTCCATCACTGTGTCTCTTGTGTCCTTATAGATGAAGGATCGACACTTAATCTATGTAATATGGACTTCCTCAAAAAGATGGGGTACTCTGAATCATCGTTGGGGCCCAATCTCATCATGATCAAAGCATATGATGATAATGAGTAGTCATTTATTAGGTTATTTATCTTCCCATTATTATGGGGCTCGTAGTCCATCAAACATTGGTGCATGTGGTCAACATGGGCTTGCCATATAATATGCTTCTTGAGAGACCTTGGATTCACAAAATGCAAGATATCCCATCCACTCTTCATGAATGCCTTAAGTTCCCCCATTTAGGGATGGAAATCACCATCCCAGGGATTATTGACCATCATAACTATCAAATGGATCAAACCCCTTCTCCATCATTATCTCGAGGCACTGAGAATTCCATCCTCAGTCCTACAGTGACCAAATATGTCTCTCCTAATCAATTATCCACCACATCTACCCCAACCCCTGAACTTACCAAGTTAAACATCACATCTACAAGTTGTGGTGAATATGAGTATAAAACCCTTTTCATTGGCCATCTCCCATTGTCTCCCTAAAGCTATGGGACCCCCACGATGAAGGAAGTTTAGACCACCAAGTATCAATTTGGTCCCACAACTTTTGAAAGTGTAGGATTTTTATCAGATGAACACATTGAAGATGGTGATGATTCATGGCTCTTACCTGATGATGATAACTTCATCTAACCTCAACAAAAATATCCTATTGTCTATCACATGATAGGAAACATGAACTATAAAGGAAAGGGACTAGGCAGGCAAGAGCAGGGCCAGATAGAGCCTATTGATGTTCAAGATAACTCATCCTATTATGGTCTAGGGTACAAACCATATGGTGATGACCCTCTTGATGTCATTATAGATTCTATCTTGACCAAAGAGTAAACTCTCCCTAACGAGGATATTAAAACAAAGTCTGTTTGTAGTCAATTCAAAGAGTTGGTTGCCACTAACCTCTTTTCCAACACCTCCATCTTCACCATTGACATCTCCCTATGTTATCCCTCCCTCATAAACTAGGATGCCAAACAGGAGCCTGCCTTTGACACATTTAAAAATGATGAAGCTATTATTGAATACATAGGGGTAAGGAATTTCATGCCATCTAGAGACCATAAAAAGGGATTCTCCATCAATTTCTATGAATCAACATATTTTGTAGAACAAGAGTCACTAAGCACCCAAAGTGATGATGAAACATCAAACATAGAAGGGGAATCTTATATAGAACTCAATGACATTCCAGATAGTCCCATTCAGCCAAAAGACTATCTAGATGTTGATACTGAGTTGCTAGGCATTATCGCCTCTAACATGCTGAAAATCAAATACTTCCCTTATTTATTAGAATAGTCTCCCTTACTCATTGAGGAAGTCATTGAAATAAATATTGGAATAGCAAAAAAACCTAAGATTGTGAAATTAGGGGCATCTCTTATGCAATTAAAGCATGCAATTCTCATTGCCTTGCTCAAATAAGTTATTGATATCTTTGCCTGGAGTTATGAAGATATTCCTAGATTGGATTCTTCACTAGTAGTCCATCATCTTGATGTCCATCCTAATTCTAAATCAATCAAGCAAAAATTATGAAAGATGCATCCAAAGGTGGCATTGCTAGTTAAGGAAGAATTGCAAAAATTCTTGGATGCAGAATTCATTCATCTTATTAACTATTTTGATTGGATATCTAATATAGTCCCTATCTTAAAACCGCATGGTGAGATTCAGATATGCAACAATTTCTATGACATCAATAAGGCATGCCCCAAAGATGATTTTCTACTTCCTAATATTGATATGATTGTAGATTCAACTGCTAGTTATGAGATGTTGTCTCTCATGGATGGATTTTCAAGATATAACAAAATCAAAGTCACTCCTAAAGACCAGCATAACATAGCATTTATCACCCCATAGGGCACATTTTGCTGTCAATTCATGACTTTTAGCCTAAATAATGTAGGGGAAACATATCAATGAGTAATGACTGTTATCTTCCATGACATGATGCATGATATTGTGGAAGATTATGTTGATGATATCCTGGGAAAGTATCACTCATGATCTGAGCACCCTACAATCCTTCATAGGATATTTAAAAGACTGTGAGAATACAAGATACACTTGAACCCCAAAGTGTGTCTTTGATGTAACATCAGGAAAGTTGCTAGGCTTCATTGTCTCTAGGAGAGGTATTGAGGTAGATCCAACAAAAATTTGAGTAATCACTAAGATGCCACCTCCTTGAACACTTAAATAACTTTGTAGTCTTTAAAGTAAGCTCCAGGCTATTATGTGTTTTATCTCACAGCTCACCGATGAGTTTCATCCATTCACTCACTTGCTTAAGAAAGGAGTAACCTATCAGTGGGATGAAAATTATCAGAAAGATTTTGATAATCTTAAGTAATACTTAGCAAATCCACCTGTCTTATCTCCACTAGTTCCAGGAAAACCATTGTTGTTATATGTATCTGCCATTCTTTATTCCATTGGAGCCTTCTTCATATAGCATAATGATTAGGAAAAGGAATAGGCCGTTTATTATCTTAGTCATACCTTAATAGCATATGAGTTAAACTATATGCTAGTTGAATAGGCATGTTTAGCTATGATCTTTGCCTCCCAAAAACTCTAGCATTATATGTTCAATAATCAAGTACACCTAATTTTAAAGATAGACCTTTTAAAGTATCTCCTATCCGAAGTAGCACTAACAGGTCATGTGGAAAAATGGATCATGCTGCTTAGTGAGTTTGATATTGAATATGTCCATAAAAAATCAATCAAAAGGCAGGTCATAACTGATCAATTGGTAGAAGCTCCACTAGAAGTGGCTTAGCCACTTACCTCTCCCTTTCCAGATGAATCCATTATGAACATCTCACAAGCGGAAAGCTGGAATTTATATTTTGATGGCTCCTTCACCACTCATGGATCAGGGGCAAGAATCCTACTAATCACCCCACAAGGTGAGCTTATTCATAAGTATTTTCATCTTGCAATCCTTTATAACAATACTATCTTAGCATATGAGGCCCTTATAACATGACTTCATCTTGCCACACAGTGGAACATCCAACATTTTCAAGTATTTAGGGACTCAATTAATCATAAAATAGGTAAATGAATAATTCTAATTAAAGGATGAGAAGTTACTCCCATACAAACAATTGGTTGACCAATTAAAAAGCAATTTTTAAAATAACACATTGGAGCAAGTGTTGCAAGCTAACAACAAGGCAGTTAACTCTATGGCTACTCTAGGATCCCTCATTGATCTCCTTGAAGGAGTTTTAAAGGGTAATTTTTTGATTGAATAATTGATCACTCTAGCTCATCATTCTTTAATTCCTGCACAAATTTGTACCATTAATAATCCCAGTCGCCCTTGGTATCACACCATCTACCAATACCTCCATGAGAACTTCTTACCTCTTGATCTCACTCACCATCAACAAAAATCCTTTCTCCATAAAGCCACTTGTTATATTATTCTAGGAAGCACACTCTATCGAAGGGGTTATGACAAAACCTTTTTAAGGTGTTTGACCTTGAAAGAGGTATCTCAAGTGGTCAAGGAGGTCCATGCTGGGATTTGTGGAGGGCACATCAGTGGGATGGCCTTAGCCAAGAAACTCCTCTGAGTTGGATACTATTGGCCAACCATGGAACATGATGCTTGTCAATATGTGTAGAAATGTGAAGCCTATCAAAGGTATGGAAACCTTATCCATGCACCACATAAGAACTACATCCTATCATGATCCCATGGCCTTTCTCTATATGGGGCCTTGATATAATCGATAAGATTAATCCTACTTCCTTAAATGGGCATAAGTCTATTATCATAGCTACATAATATTTTACAAAATGAGTAGAAGCCATGTTGTTGACTTACACAACTAGCCTCCAGATATCTAAATCCATTCTTAATCAAATCATTTTCCACTTGGCATTCCTATCAATATTATCTCAAATAATGGTAAGTCTTTCAAGAATCAAGATGTTGAGGCCTTTTGTCAAAAGTACTACATCATGCAGCATTTATATTCCCCATATTATCCCCAAGGCAATGGACAAGTAGAAGTAACCATTAAGACCCTGATCAAAATCCTAAAAAAGATAGTTAATCAAACTAGGCGTGATTGGCATATTCAATTATATCCAAAATTATGGGCCTATCTCACTAATGTCTACACACCCATAGGGGCCACCCTTATGCCTTGGTCTATGGAGCTAAAGCAATATTACCCATCAAAGTAGAGCTCCCATCTCTTCATCTCTCATTATGAGGCATAACTATTGAACATAATCACCAATAAGAGTGCCTACAAGAGTTAGAAATCCTTGACAAAAAATGATAGTAAGCCCTAAATCACCTATAGGTATATCAAAATAAGCTTAAAAAACCATACCACAAGAATATTTAGGCTCGAGAGTTTGAATTAGGTGACCTGGTCCTCAAGGAAAATCAGAAGAACACTAATACAGAAAGAGACAAGAAGGTAAAATTCAAAGCTAATTGGTTGGGCCCATACATCATTATTATCAAATTTGGCTCAAGAACATACAAATTAGAGGGAGAAAAATTGAAAGATCTTATGAACATCAGGCATCTCAAATGGTTCTATGCCTAGTCCTTGTATCCTCAATCTATAGGACCCATCCATCCCATCCATCTATATATCTTAAAAAAAATCATCCAATGGTGAAAACTAGCTCACTGGCACCTTGGGCAAGTACCATGGTGAAAATTGGTTCCCAGCACCATGGTAAGGATAGATTGGCCTTGGTCTACCTAAGTTGGAATCTATAACAAGGAATCATGTGTATTTTATCATAGAAGTAGTAAGGGTTACTTTTGGGGCATTTATTGGAGAAATCTTCTCAAATCATCTACCTATCCTTGGAGACATTATCCATATCCCCAAGATCCTATATCACCCCATCAATCTATATCTACTCTTTTAGCCAAGATTCTTATGATAGATATGTCTCCTATTAGCCTCAGCCACATCATGTCAAATCTTTGCCATCCATGCAACCATACACTCCCACTATCATTAGCAAAGGTCAACAGAACACGGGGGTTAATATGACTATAATTCCTAACAAGATAGTCCACACCCCTTTATTTTTGGCTTTATTATCTGAACCTTATCCATATGTCATATGTTCCCATATCCCCTACAAGTAGTTAAATATCACTACCCCACCTTCATCATCATCATCCTCATGTTCTATCCATCAAATCCCCTCATCATCATCATCATCATCATAATCCATTCACCATAACTAAATCGACCTGAGGCCTTTTAGACTATGTAGGCAGCACTTGGTCACATTTTTGTGCCCAAGGATAGCTCAGCCACTATCACTCCCATCTCTTTATCATCCCCACCCTTGGCTTCCATCCCCATTTCATAACCATCTAGAAGATTGTGAATGTTTTCTACTTAAGCATGTGTGTGTGTGTGTGTGTGTTTTGTGTGATAATTATATTAATTTAAATGCAATTAAATTTTGTCTTTTCAATTAGTTTACTTTTTATATGTTTGTACATTTTGGGAACAAGGATGGTCAGGGTTAACTATCGAAGTAAATACTTATGAATGGTTCATCCCATTTTAAATTGAGTTCCCACTATGCATCTTTAATATAAATGTCATGGCCTTGTCAAGACCATTGACATATCTCATAAAGGTGCATCATTAACATGGATTGCATAGATGCTTGACAATCTTCCCAAACCCCAATCCTACCAATCAATCCCAAGCCATATCCCCCTAAAAACCATAAACCAAAACTTTCTTATACGTCCTCATCACATAGTCGTTCACTACAATGATGTAGGAGTGTCAAACCATAAAGGATAATCATGAAATAGGAGCCATATCCATTATACAAACATAAATTAACAAAATTCCATCATATGCACCCATCACAATCATATGCATCCTAACAAAAATCACAAAAATATGCACATCACTCATCACATGGTCCATATCATATAATAGAATAAGATTGTAAATAAAATCAAGTACATCACCATATTCATCATCACAATCACTAACATATCCATTAAACATCACAATGAGACATCATAACTAATAAATCCCATCTCACATATATCATAACATGAACTAATAAAAACTCAATCTCATCATATCAATGCGCCATAAGCACCATCACAATAAATATCTCACAATCGCATCATCGTTGCATTACATTTACCATAAACTAACATAAAACATCACAACATAATCATGAAATCATAATATACATCACCATAAATAATTACAAGCAGGAGATCATCATCATAAATATAAAGAACATAATCATCATGAGTCATCATGTAATCACATGAAATCATATCAATATACATAACCATCATAGCACATGAATTTGAAAAGAATGAATCATCATCATCACCATCATCACCATCATCATCATATATATATATATATATATATATATATATATACATACATACATATATATATATATATATATGTATATATATATATGTATATATATATATATGTATGTATATATATATATATATGTATGCATATATATATATATACACATATGTATATATATATATATATATATATACATACATATATATATATATATATATATATACATATAAATATATATATATATATGTATGTATATATATATATATATGTATATATATATATATATATATATATGTATATATATATATATATATATATATATGTATATGTATATATATAAGGTCTCCTGTACAATATACAAAAGAATTTCCTCATATGAACATCACAAAACTATCCATCATGGCTGAGGTGATGATGATGGCCTTGACCCCTTACTCCTCGAGGGTTATCTCATTGATGACTAGCTCACTTGAAAAGATCCTACCCTATGCTCTAAAGGTACTACTACCTCATAAAGAGTCCAATAATATTGAGCCTCCCATGTCAATAGCATGATCTAGTCCATTATCCCCATCATCCCCTATCCATGAAGGCCTACACCTGCAGCATCTTGAGCCCTCTCAGCCATAGCTAGCTTCCCTTAAAAAGCCTAAATCCATCCATAAAGTGGCACCGGCTATCATAGGGACCCATCTGCATATCCCTATAAAGTCATAATATGTGACTATGCCTACTCAAGCTAGCTATCTTAATGATGTATCAAACTCTGTAAACCTACTATCTCTTCTTGTATCTAGGATAACTCACTCTCTTGTTGAGCCACTTGTTCTTGTAAGCTAGCAATCTATCCTTATTCCTAGATTAGTCTCCCATCCTCTTGTGCCCTCATGTCTTGTAACTATGCATGACGTTGGTCTCACTCCTGACTAATACCCTCAATATCTACCACTTAAGCCTAGATCTCTACCTATAATCTATAAATCAATGCCTCATCATTAGGAGATCAACTAGAGTGAGATGGTCCCACTCTTCCAGATGGCTACCTAAGAATATATGGTGCACGAGATGGTCCTGCTCCTCTAGATGGTTGCCTGAGAATCTATGGTGCTTAAGATGGTCCCACTCCTCTAGATGGTTGCCTAGAAATTTGTGGTCCCTGAGATGGTATTGCTCCTCTAGATGACTACCTAGGAATCTATGGTGTCTGAGATGGTCTCACTCCTCTAGATGGTTACCTAAGTACATGTACCATCAATTGATCCAGACCCTATCCTTGTCCATCAACCTATCCTACCCATCATCCCCTAAATAAATATCCATTGCATCTTAGGCTAGTTCCTATCTCTGCTATCATGCCCACTCCTGAATACAAGATCATGTTGTTATAACCCTCTATACTACTCTCCTTATCATCATAAGAGGTTGAGTCAGATGCCTCGGTACTCATCCCTACCACCATGCTTGATAATCAGTTGTGACCCCTAGATTTAGTATAATTGTCTCAAAATCCCACTGAAATGGTGCCAAATTTTGATAATCAAAGATAGCATCCAATCTTGCCACTGGCCTCTCCCACACACTTTATGCAAAAATATGCTCAAGATCAGGCACATCTTGAACAAAACCAAATGGATGATAGACCTAATCTAGTCTATATATCTCAATCACATAGTCTCATCTCCTAGTGATATAGTATGGTGTCACATGAACTGAGTACATACCTCATCTCCCCACCCAAATGTAATACCTCAGTATGGCATCCAAGTAATATCCTCAGGATATAAGTTATCAAATGCCTCCCTGTAAAAGAAAAAATCCCTTGCATGCTCTTGTGCCACACCTTCCACCACATGCCATTGATATGTCATCACCTATCCTAGCTCCAAATTAATGATAATCCCCAATGGTTGTTGAATCATAATGTGCTCCTAGCTCCATATTTGCAATAGTAACGATGGACCAAAGCTCTGTGCATCCCTATAAGCACCAGGATGTAGCTCCTTATATAAGTGAGCCAGCACAATAGGTCCCCATATAAATACTCATTGATCATGAACCATGTTTACCACCACCTCTCCTAAGCCAAGATGAAACCATCTTATACTCTTATCCAACAGTAGAATACCAGATACAAGAGACATAACCACTAGTGTCAGTCTATTCAAAGACCCATTCCACTAGCATCGATCAAGGTCAATTGATCTATGATGCACACCAATCTATAAACTACCACCTAGCCATTACAACATCTAAATCACCATTTATGACCTCCAGTAGATCCTAGCACCAGTCATCAGCAAATGAAAAATCCTATAAACATCTTCCAAGGTAACAATCATCTCCCCAATCACAAAATGAAATAAACTGTTCTCTAAGTGCCACCACTCCACTAACACCATGATCAATGCTCAGTCATTCTGAATCAGTGGTATGGTTGCTACATCATGTTACCCTATCAGCTCTAAAACTATGTACTCTACATCTATTGCCCATCACATCTCATGTAGTACCTTTGGGTGCCTCAATCAAGATGCCAATATGCTTAAGTGTTTTTGCATCATGAACACATAATTGGTCTACTCATCTCCCCATTTTCCCTATTTACCTCATCTTACCATTATCCTACCCACTTAGCCTAATTCTTTGACCAAAGACATCTACTCCCTCGCCAGTCCTCCCTAGTCCTTTTGCCCACCTATCCCATATCATGACCCCACTAATATTTCTAAGTAACCCCTAATAGTGGTATTGCAATACCACTAATTCTCAATCATGGTATTGTAATACCACTATTCCCCTCTCATGGGATTTCAATCACATGATTATCTCATAGCGAGATTACAATCTCGCTACTCCCCTAGTAGCAGGATTGTGATCCTGCAACTCTCCCTATGTGGGATTATAATCCTACTATATTTTATCCCAATCTTGCTACTTGCATATACAATACCATGACTATGAACATAATTTACAGTCACAAGATTGTAAGTCTATGATGCCCTAATTGTTTTTTACCCTAAAAAGACCAAAATAATCAACAAAAAATAGAGAATGGGAGATACACTCACCAATGGTCCTACCTCAAGCTCCCACTAATACATCCAAACTCACTCACCATGATGTGCAGATTAGAGAATGTAGTCCATATTTCTCAACTTGAGCTCTAGATATCCATAAACAAAGAATGCAAATGACCTTCCAAACTCACTATTGGCCTATATAAAACCCCCCCTCTCCTAGTCAGCCTTCCCATCCCCCTAATCCAACCTAGATTACTATCCTCTCCAATCCTAGATGACCCTTATCACCCTCTTGCATGCTCATTTTCTCATGGCATCATCCTAATCATTTGGTCACTCAATCACATCCCTTACTCTCTCTTGTCATCATCATCATATTGATCAATTTTAGCCTTGATCTACACCTATCGTATCTTATCAAATCATCTTATCCTGGCTTATATATCTCCCTTGCATACGTCCTTGCTCAGGATATGATTAAATCTTGTGGCCTTCTATCATATCATCATTGTGTTATGGTTAGTTCCCATGCATGTGTCCTTGCTTGGGATGTGTCTACAATTGTGACACCCATCACCTCTATTCCCTATGCATATGTCCTTGCCAGGGGCATTGTTATCAATTTGTAACCCATTGCTCATGTCAACCTCATCTTCTTAATCTTCTATCCCACATCTGGCATCCCAACCCTTTGTCTATCCATTACATCACACCCCACATTTCTTCTTTCGAGTGGCCATCCGGCTCATTCTTCCCCACATGTCCCCTCGAGGGGGTATCATATCCCTTAATATCAGCTACTAACAATCACCCATGATATGGTTTTTCTTTGAAAGACCATTACTCCTTCTATTTCATCTAATCGTAATGCCCTTTTAAAGAGGGGCAAAATGTATACACCTAAAATTATTCACTCCATTACAGCTAACTAATATTCCTATTAGCTGACAATAATTTTGCTCATCTAATTTTATTCCACTAACTAATTCCCCTTCTTAGCCATAAATATAATATCCCCTTCCATTAGTCTAAATTTCACTAACCTTAGCCCAACTATTACTCCATTAATTCCCTCTAATCTACTATTATCCTAATCCAATTCCAATTATCTATTATATGGGAATTTTTAATTTCCATAACCCCACCTAACCACCTACTAGCCTATCTCCTAGGTATTCCTACATCCCTAGGAATCCTAATCCTATTATTTAAATCCCTAAAAAAACTTATTATCCACTAAACCTACCCCTAATCCCATTTTCCAATTAAAAATTCCAAAATTATCTACCTACCCACCCACCACCCTACACTAGCCTTTCCTAAACCCCTAAAACCCTATGAAGATATCTCTAAAATTAGAGAGTTCTAGAAATCTCTCCATTCTAGCCCTCTTCCTCTAGAATTCTCTATTCTAGAAGATTCCATGGACCTTGATCTTCCCTCCATGAGTTTATAAAACCAACACACCCTCACTTTCTCAAGCTAATGAATGAATGAAGGAATGAATGAATGAGAAAATAGAGTAATGAAGAAGTGAAAGCATAACACAAGCAAGTCATCTATCAAGCCTATCCAAGCCATTGTCAAGCATCTCTAAGCAATCCAACAATCATATTCAAGCATACAAATCTTGGATCAGAGCTATGAGAAGGTAAAAATGATGGTAAGCATGCACACTACATTCTGATTTACCTTTTATATCCCTTCCTATTGGTGTCATTATCTATGGGTTTTTATTATATCTTTGACAATATTTTGTTTGAATCCCAAATTTGGTGCATAATTGCACATATAGGATCAATATATCAATTGAAATAACCAAGAATCTATTCATAGTTGTTACACACTAAAGATTATTGAAACATATAACCATGGAAATAACAAGTAATTGCACATAACTGGAAATAAAATACTCAAAACACTTCGTTGACGATCAAAATTATTTCATTGCTTTGTATTCCAAAATCTTTTGACAAAAAACTAAGTTGGATTACAATTATATATATAGACTTGGGAAGGGGTCGCCTCATCCTCCAAGTTCATGCAAGGTGGTTACATGTGTCAGTTAGAACATGTAGTTATAACTATGGTCTAAAACCGTATAAGAGAGAATTAAGAGTTAAAAATAAATAAATTGAATTTTTCAAAACTATACAACGTGTGCATGTACACAAAATATAAAAATATTTTTTACAATAAGTCATTTAAAATATAAGGAAAATTTAAGTACATTCACCATTATAAAACTATACATGCGTAAAATCTCAGCCTATCAAGGCTTAGTCATTTGAAGCACTACATGCACCCTAGTAGGCATAGAGGTTGAAGTGGAAGTTGAAGATGTGTTCACACCACCAGAAACCTAATTATTCTTTGCTTTATTATCCTCATAAACATTTTGTGTCGCTTCATGCTACTGTCATATAATGTCTAAATTTTGGTGACTGATGAATTATTTTGGTCTGTCCAAGGAGATTTGCATGCTCGTCCTTGATTATTTGAAAATTAATCTTGAATATTTCATATTCAGTGACCTTTTTCTAAGCCTTGCTTAATTTAGACTCAATTTCTTCAAGTGTCAAGCCTTACAAGCTCTATGTAAAATCATCGATCATTTCCTGGATAAGCTTGTCAAAATTGATCCTGCTAATTAACTTACCAGTGGAGTCCTTAACTTTGGATAACTTTAATTCATGAAAAATTTGAAGGATCCAGGCCTCATGCAACTGATATATGGGGATTAAATCCCCAACATTTTTTAGCCAATCCTTTGCCTTTTCCTATCAAATGACTACAAAATTTAAGGCATTGGATGCCTCTAGCATAGTCTTAAGGTTGAGATGACTGTTTAGAGAGTTTATCATATAGACAAATAACATCTTTAGTTTTATGCTATCCTCTCTCAAAGAATTGAACAATTGATTGGCTTTTTTCACATGACAGGCCATCTCGACCTTCATGAAATCCATGGCTTCTAAGGAGTTATAACATCTAGAAGCTGCCTCTTAAAACTCAACTTATATGCCAATAGGAATATGTACTATCTTGGCCTACTCTTTCTGTTTCTCCACTTTAGCCTCTAATACCTGCACTTGTGCCTCAAGCTCCTATTGAGCTAATTTCATGCCTTCATGGATTGTAACTATGGCATCCTTGTGTGCTTGTGCTAGGTCTATAAGATTTTCTTCATATACAAATTATTCTGGTTGTTTATTCTACCTCTTTGTGATGGAGAACACTTCTTTCCTTTCTTTAAGGATGATTTGGGTGCCTTTATCATCTTCTAATTTCCTCTTCTTCACCCTTTGAATACTACTAGTTGGGGGATCAAATAAAGTAGAAACAAAGGGAAGTTTAGTGATTCTAAAGTTTGGCATTTGAGAGGCCTTGATTTTCAACTCCATTACCCATGGAGGAATGTATAACTAGGATGAATCAAAGGTTGTGACAACAAACTCTTCCTCGGCCTCCTCTTAAACTCTTTATTGTTTTTTTTGGGCTTTGGTCAATAGATCAGGTAGGGAAGGCCATATAATTTTATACCAAACCACTCCTCCAAATTTAGGAAGTGGATGGACCATGATCACTTGTGGATTGGCCTTCCTTCCCTTGTCAATAATTATCACTATGGTTTCCTTTGCAGAAGTGATAGATGGTAGTTGAAGGGTGATTTGGGTGGAGTGTACATGGAGTTGTAAGGTGGCTAAAGTAGTTTGCACCTCTCTAGACACTTTCTTCATCTTGAGGGCTCTAATAGTGGAGGTGTTAATAGGAACAAAAGGGGTCTATATGGTGAGTGGGATTGAAGTGGAAATAGAGAGATCAATATTAGTAGTGGAGATGGAGGGGGTAGATGTAGGAACTTCCACAAAAGTAACTTGCCCAAATATGGGTATAAAAGATAAAGGAGAAATAACAAAATATTGAATACTTGAGAAAGTGAGCTCCATAGGCTCTTTGTGGAGGCTCATAGATTCGGTTGTCTCCAACTCTGCTTCCTTATCTAAATCATCCTCAATATTCTTGATGATCACCACATCTACCCTAATTGGTTTTGAATGTGGAGGTTGATTAGGTAAACCTTGTGATGTCTCCACTATAATACTACCTATAAGAGTCATGGGTTTCCTCTTATAGACCCAAGGGGTCTTTACTTGTGTGGGGGAGTCCTAAGGTATTGATGTTGTTATTTCTGAAGTTGCTATCTCAATGGATGTAATAATATGTACCTGGGGCATAGTAATTAACACTTGACTAGAACCTATAGTAGGCAAATCCTATGTTTTCTCTTCCTCATCAGAATCTATGCTAAGGGATCCTCTACTTGTCTTCCCCTACTATAATTGGGCTTAGTTAGCCTAGGCTCTTTCTTCACTATCTTCAGTTTTAACTTCAAAGGAAGTCCTTGAAAATAAAAAGTTGATTGGTCCTTAGATTGCTCTTCAGACTATCCTCTCTATAAATCTAAATGTTACCACCCTTTGTAGATTGCATTTTTGTTTTCCAACTCCTTCGTAGAAATATAAGGGTCATCCTAGATCATTCTCAGATGATCCTCTTATAGCCCAAAAATCCTTGCCCATTTTAATACATCCTCATCAGACTTGGCATTCTTAAATAAGAAATCATAGTCATAAGGCTCATGACTATAAGGGATGTTGAATCCATAAATGTACTTTTGGATCAACCCATGCAGATCCCAATCTCTATGTGCAAGTGCAGAGAAGGGATAAATCCTACATTTTCCACCTACTTCCTTGAAATGATTCCTCACCATATATGCCATTATTCCAATAGTTACAAAATGACCAAAATACAAGGCCTTCTTTTACCTTGATAAGTCATCTTCAATGCTTTTCCATAACTGGAAGGTGATTTCCTATTCAGCTAGTTTGTTTGGTAAAAACTTTGGGAGACATAAGGGGCCAACCTTGTTTCCTCAAATCATGATAATAGTGAAATTTGGGTAAAGGAAATAATCCCCTTTTCTTGCCAAATTATTCACAATGTTCTATCCAATTCAAGTCATGGGTGAGCCATGAATGTCTTTCCAAACATGAGGATAGACATATTTAGATATCCTCTCCATATGCTTAGTATAGCAATATGTATGCATGAATTAGTAATGATCATAGATTTTATTATTCTCACAATCTATGGTTACAGCCCACAATTCACCAAGATCTTTGGAACATGTACTCGTGACTTCATCCAATAAATAGGACATCATGTAGAAATCTCATAAGGGCGTGGGACACTTGTCCCTATGAATATTTTTCTCTCAATTGAAGGTTGATAATTTCACCTAAGATGTATGCAGTATCATGTGTAAGCATCATGCACAATAGCAACACCCAATCCAAATTAATAAAATGAATACTAGGCATACTATATAATTGATTGAGAAGAGCCATACCAATGTGAATCCCCATCCTAAATTGGTCAATTGAAATTACTCCTTTTAGTTTCTTCCCTTTTCATGTGATGGTCTGGTACAAGAGTAGCCATGAAGATAGTACATTCTCCATTGAGGTATTTGTGTTAAACTACACCAATGTGTGCTTGTTGAAATAGGCATCATGTATACTCAAAGATAAATATCTCTAGAAATCTACTCCTAAAATACACGTGACCACCAAACTATTGTTATAATGGTGCAAGAAAGCATCCTGCAATATCTTCCTTGAAAATAATAAGTCCCTTAAGAGGCCAACGCATGGCATTACTTCTGGCTTGGTTATAACAAAGTGTAATCTTTGGCATTTGAATGCTAGCAATTCCTTAACAGATAGTCTATCTGCTAGTGTCATCTCATCTTTTAATGAAAACACATCCACTAAATCGATGACATCCCATAATGTTGGATAATTTTGGTACTTATCTCTAAATATTGTAGCATCAAAGAGTGTAGCTAGAAAATTCATGGGTCTTTAATTGAATATGGGCATGGCAAATTCATATCCCAGAATGTCCCATATGTAAATTCCATTAATGTGTACTTTGTGTTGCTTCTTCTTTGCATAATGTATATTGTGCAGATAATTTATCTCTAGTTCAATCATTGATTTACTTGTAGTACTCTTGAAATGTAAACCAGGGCTCTTTATCATTGTAAGAAAGTAGAATACTTCGAATACAAATTAGCTTGAATGCAATGATGGATTTTCAATAGTGGCGTATCACCTATATAAAATCTTGCATTGAATATTAGTTTGTGTGATATAAATGTGCAATATTCACTTAGCTTTTATTTTCTTGTATAATTTAAAATTGTTAGCTCAAGTTGGTGAGGGTCTTTAAAGTATTGATAGGAAATACTTTTACCTTTGTTTTGGCTAAGTATGGTGAGACTAGTAGTACTCATAGTAATAAGGCACTTAGGGTCTATATTGGAAAAAATGCTTTTGGGACAATGTCCTTAGACTAATTCTTTCAGGGGAATTTTTTCAGATAAAATATCCACAAAAATTTTCCCAGAGAACTATTTCATTTGGGCAAAATTACTGAGGCAATTATCCTGAAGAGCTATTTCGAGGGTTTGAAGGGCATTTTTAATTTCCCCAAAGGGTACTTTTGATCCAAAGGGTCCACTTTATAGGGCATTTTGTCCATGACAAAAGTCTCAAAGGGTCTACTTCATAAAGGCCAAAGGGCACTTTTGATTTCCCCAAAGGGTACTTTCGTATGACTAAGGGGTGTTTCAAAAGTCTTGAAGGGTATGTGCCTTAGGTTCGAAGGGTCTTTTTGGTGGAAAAAGTGTTGTGATAATTATCCCTAAGGGTAAGTGGTCACTTCAAAAAGGGTCAAAGGCTTGGGACATAAATCTTGAAGGTTGTGTCCATGTCAAAGGTTCCAATATGTAAATGCCATAGGGCACTTTTCATAGGGCAAAGAGGTCAAAAAGGATATCCTAAAGAATAAGTCTCGTAAGGTAAAGGGTTTGGGGCAAAAGTCCTAAAGGTCATTTACACAAAAATTGAAGGGTATGTGCCTAAAAAGATCTGATCAAAAAAGGTAAAGTGGTCAATTGGAAAAGGCTGAAGGGTTACTTCAAAGGATAAAAGGCACTTTCAAAAAGGTCGAAGGGCTAGTTCAAAAGGTCCTGAAGGGTATGTGGAACAGATTCAAAGGGTCTACTTCATGGTAAAAAATTCCTAAAGGGTCTACTTTGTAAAGGTCGAAGGGAACTTTTGATTTCCTCAAAGGGTAGTTTCATACAGATAAGGGTCATTTTAAAAGTCCCAAAGGGTAGGTTTGATAGGGTTGAAGGGATAATCCGTTGGGGGATTTATTTCAGGAAAAATATATGCAGTCCAAATTTTCATAAAGGCAAAGAGCCCATAGGCCAAATTCCTTCAGGGTAATTATTTTAGACAAAATGCCTATAATAATTTCCTTGACAAAATAAGGCTTTACAAAAATTAAGTCTAAAATAATAAAGGCCCAAAAATACCTGAATGGACAAATTGCATAACTGCTGAAAGAATTAGCCTAAAAATATAAACCTAAATAATAGTCTTTGTAGAATAAAAGTTAGTTTTATGAAACATAGTTCCAATATCATCCTACCAAAAGTGAAATACCTTAGATTTTCCAGAATTTGCATAAACATATGAAAAGGGGGGCTCAACATTAAGACTATAACGAGCATGTTGTTCTTGTATATGGCCCAGTATACCATAGGGTAAAAAGTATTTGTTAACCTTTTCATCTACTTTTTAAACCTGCGCACATGGAGAACATTGAATTCAGCATAAATATTATTCTTTGGGTATTCTATATATGATTTCTAGGGTTATTCATATGTTGAATGCACAGTTGTAGTCACAAGATATACCACATAGGACATCATATAGAAGTTACCATTTGGTAACCTTCTTGGATTTTTGATTTGTAGAATTAAATTGGAGCTAATTATCCCTCCCAAGGCTATGATTTTGTTGGACATTATAAAAATATCCAAAAATGAGACCCATATCTTGTTGACATAAAAAATGGTTGAGAAACCATATATCATATTTAATAGGGCCATATCAATTATTACCCCTGATCTGAAGACAATAATGGGGATAGCAGAAGTGGGGTCCTAAATCACAAAGTTACACACAAAGTTACATGGGTTGTCAGCCTATTATTTTGTGGATGTTATTTGATAATAGACATGAATTGACCATGTACTGCTTATAGGTCATGTCTAGTAAAGGGAATTTGTAGTACCTCTCAAAAGTATTTCCACTTATGTATGTTGCTAGAGTTTTACTAAGTTTGCAATGTAATATCTTCCCAAATATTTTTCCAATCACAAATAAATTATATAACAGGTCAATATAGGGCATTACATCTAGTTTGGATATTGCATTATGTATATTGGTTCAAGAATGAGGAGAGGGGGGGCCTTTTAAGGTTTTCCCTTACCTCCCATATTGCAAGGTTTTCAACTTACATGGACACACATGCACATTTCATCAAACAATTGGCTATCACATAATAGAGCTTATATTAATGCATTTCACATAGTGGAATACAATTCATATTATCTAACACATAGTCACACTCACACTCACACATGCCTATATAGGCTTATTATATCACATGAAATATTTCTTTACTCTTGTACAATTCCTCTTGAACAGATACAACTCTATGTTATGCTCTTGGAGAGTTCTACTCCATACCAACTTATCTCTCCCAAAATTCTTATTAAAAAAACCTCCTTTATTTTCCTCTTTTATTCCTCTTAATATACATAGATTAATGGGGTGTATCTTCAACTTCCCTAACCTCCACATAACATACAATAGTCAGGCAACCTTCAATTTTCAAGATCCACACCTAACTGTCAAAATTGTCGGGTGATATTTTAGGTTGAATGATAGTTATAAAACCCAACATAACTTCCACATAATTAATTTAATCGATATGAAATTTTAAAAATATCACCCCTCCAAGTTTTAGTTATTCCAAGTTAATGCAGGTCACCATAGGTGAAGAACAACCTTACAGACTACACTGATGACACTTCCAAGAAGAATGGTAGTAACTAAATATTCCAAAGATTTAATGAATTGAATAAAAATGATATGAAATATGAAACATATAAATATTAATACATTTAATATAAACACACTAAATTTTGTAACCTAAATCTTACTGCATCTCTACTGAAAATAAGATAATTGTTAGGCTATACAAATACATTTTTTTGGTTGAGTGATAGTTACAAAAATTATCATAACATTGTCTTCACTTATTTAATTGAGATTAAATTTTAAAAAAACCTTATATATTACATTATATGAAACTTATTAAAATTTATTAAGTTAAATCTTGACGTAGCTATACCTCATAACCATAACCCTTATGTTGACTAAGTAGATGCATATTCTAGCAAAATGATAGTTTATAAAAACTATCATAACTTTTGATTCACATATCAAATTGAGATAAAATTTGGAACACATATTTTAAACTATATTTTATGATTCATATACAAATTTGGTAATCCAATTATTACAATAGCTAATCCAAAATTTCATGAACCTTATACCTAGTGACAAAGACATAGCCTAAAAGAAACAACCACAACTTTTCCATGGTAACTCCAAGTGCTCTAAAATTTTGTGTAGAGGTTGTAAGTGTCATTTGCTAATATGAAACCAAATTTTAAAATCTAATTAATTTTTCACCATTACTAAAAGTGATGAAAACTCATGTCAATGAAACAACTAGTATGCCTCCAAAGTGACTCCAAATGGTCTAAAATTTTGTACAGAGGCTATAAATATCATGTGCTAAGCCACCACAAATTTTTAGCATCTAATTCATTATAAAACATAAACATAGGTGATGAAATATCATGTCATTTAAAAATTTAGTATGCCTTAATAGTAACTCCAAATGGCTTGAATTTTTATATAGAGGCTGTAAATGTCAAGTGCTAAGTTGCCACCAAATTTTAGCATCCAATTCATTTTTCAACATAACCAAAAGTGAAGAAACATCCTTATATTATAAAAGTTGGTATGTCTCCATGTTAGATATAAATGGTTTAAAAATTGGTAGAGATGATTTAGGTGTCATATGCTATGACCATACAAAATTTCATCTACTAATTCATAATTTAGCTGAATAACCATTTTAAACAAGTATTTGTGACTACATAGTCCCTACAGACTAATAGAAATATTTAAAGATATATGTGACTTTTTTTGGTAAAGAAATACTTTTAAAATAACATTCCAAGAGATAAAAAATATCACACAATTAATTCCACAACCAAAAAACTAAAAAAAAATGCACTTTATTCTTGGTTGATTCAAGATTGCATGAACCTTGGGATGTTCCTACATCAAACACCCAAGGCTTATAAAATGTGAGCTCTAGATCACATGAATGGCATAAGTAACAAAGATAATATTTTGTTCATTATACATAATGACCATGGCATCCCCTTCCAACATACCAAAAAAATCAATTGTTTATTATTCTTTTACATGTGTCATTTCCAGCTCCTACATGTTGATTTCTCTTCTCTTCTCTTCACATTTATACTCTCTCTCTTACTACTTGTGGGATTTGACCACCCACCGTAATCTTTCTCTTTTTTGGTCTTATACCCACCATAATTTTTCCTCCTCTACTAAAGGCATAACCATATCTCAATAAACTCACATGTAGGCTAAAACCCACTCTCATTTGTCCATCACCACTAAGATACTCTTTCATGCATCTCACTCTCCCATGTGGGCTCAAGCCCACCATAGACCAACCACATACTAATAATTAACTATTATATTTGTTCACACATTATCCAACCAAATATTGGATCACTCACAACATCACAAACTACAATTTGTAGCTACTCTCTCATGGCTGAAATTTCATCTATCACTCACAATCTCAAAACAATTGAATCAACATACACTAGGGAATCTAAATGATAACCCATATCATCTAATATCACCTTAAGGACCATCCTTACCTTATAATCCTTCATTTTATTCATTTTTATATCAATTAATCTCTCCATATCAGTTGTAAATCTAACTTCTTATCCACATGCTCGGGCTACCATACATATTAGCAACTCCTCCTTCCGCTTGGTGAGCTCAAGGAACTCACTCTCCATATTTGTAACATCAGGATCCTTCACACATACTATGTTTGATCTCAAACTCAAATTCACTCTCTCATCCATCACCATGATTCAATCATTATCCATGTCAATATTTGGCTTCTCAGGGCCTTCACCATCATTTAGTTATTTGTGTGATAGCTTACTTTCCTCCATTGGTTGAAAATGAGATTCAACCTGCATATAACCTTGAGAATAAATATGTTTCCATGATTCACCACTCTCTCTTATCTCTATTTTAACTTGAATACACTCCACATTGGCTAGAACATCAATACTAATGAGCTCTCCATCCACTACTGCCATATCACTCCCTTGATCAGCTTCAACAATCTGACTCTAATGCAATGAGCATGTTGGACTTTACCATACTTAGTCCTATTTTTAGTTTCTATCTCCATAGTTAGACTTGCACATTTAAAAATAACATTATGGGAAATAAAATATCCCTCAAGCAATTCATCAATTGCTCTGTCATTACCCAAGGACATGTTTTCCAACTCCTCTTCAATGCTAGCATGTTACTCAAGATCTTCTCTTTCACCATGGGCTACCAATAGCCCATTATCAACAACACTCATGGATATTTTCTTCTCCTCTATACATCTGATTTCATCTTCTTAACATGGTTGAAGCTTCATAAAACTCTCCTTGTGTCAACTTGCTTGCACAACCTCCACATTTAATACTTCTTTCAGAGAAAGTTACAACTTTACTTGGCTACCTCTTCACTCTCCTACAACTCTACATGGTTTCAAATTTAATCTACCTATAACTCTACATGGCTACAATATTTATTCACCTCTATCATTCCTTGATTTCCCTCAACCCTTCTACCATCCAAAATAAAATTGAAAAACTCATTGTCATCACAAACTAAGGAAAAATCAACATTTTCCCACTCATGGGACTTCACAGTCTCTTGCTCATCATCACATAATGTGTCTTCAACTTCCACTTCAACTAATATCACCTCTATATCCTATTGTAAGAGGATTTCTTCTTTTATAGGCTACTCATAGCTCTCACACACCCTATTGTTTTGAAAATTAGAACTAGGCTCTACATATAGAAGCCTCTTCTTATTGCCCTCCAAGATAACCTGCTCTTTAGTGAACTTATGCAACTCCTTGCTACTTCTCAAATTAATCTTTGGATACTCACATGATAACACCCCATCCTTATTTCCCCTCTTTAAAATATGTTTCTCACATCCACTCTCAAGCCTCTTCATATGAAGCTTATTCAACCATATCAACTATAATTTTAGGTGCACAAATCAACCCAACATATTAGAAACCATATGTTCCCACTCAAAAAATTTCCTCTTACCTTTCCTTTGTCTCCTCACTTAGAGATATTTCCAATACACTATTGCAACTCCACACAACTACTTACATTAAGACTTCATCCTTATGGGGTCAACAACATGCATATCCATAAAATACAACTCAAGTTCAACTATCCAAGTCATGAGCTATTCTAAACTTTCATTTCCAAAAAATATAAAAATATCACTATGATATTTACCTTTTTTCTCCACCACAACCTCGGTTGGTCTCTTCCATCTACTCGTATATTTTCCTCCACTTGCTTGCCCTCTTTCTAAATCATCCAATTTATCTTGTAGGGACATCAACCCCACCATTATATCTTCCTCACCACCATCATGTAGTCACTCCATTCTAGCCACAACTGGATTTCAACTAGACTTCGGATTGATTTCTACCAAATAGTGCAAATTAAGCCTAAAAATTACTGAATGCCCCAATTTCATCTGTACATAAAGCATTAGTGCTTAGAATCATGTTAAGGTATCCCTATTTGGGTTATTATCCTATATTCAGTAGTAACCTCTCATAAATTCGTATCTAATCACCTTATAACCTAACAACTAGAAATTTGGCCTTTGGACCCATTAAACAAGGCACTTGAATAATTCCTAAAATGCTAAGTAGAATGAATCAACTAATTAAACAAGATTAAATGCTTAAGTGAATTTCCTAGGTGAAATTAGATAAAATAATTAATTCAAAAAAGAAATTTCAATAAATATGAAGTCATGATGACATCATCATCCTCGAAGTCAAAGAATTAAAAATATCTCCCTAAATGTAATAAATTCAAAAATAGAGAGCCATGCTTAATAAAATTGATCTCTATCACAAATATTAATTACTTGTCCCCTCCTTAACTCAACTAGGGTTAGCTTTAACTCACCTAGAGTTAGTTTGAACTCAACTACAGTTAGTTCTAAGCTAACTACACTTGGGTAAGAGTTAACTTTAGAGGCTATAAATAGAGGGCCTCACCCATTGATCTTTAAGATTTTATGTGCAATGTTATTATGCCAAAATACCTCCAAAAAGCTTCATTATTGTAGTGTTACCATGCCCAAGCCAAGCCAAAGCTAACCAACATTACCAAGGTGCCAAGGAGAGGTGGAAGAATGGAGCTTCAGTGACAATATTTCTTGAGCACATAACCAAACAAGCCAACTCAACAAGTGGATTTGGATCTACAAGGAAGTTCAAAGGGAGTTTCTCTTTTGTGTTTTTAATTGTGTCTTAATTATGTTCTTGTTATTTATGCTCACCCAAGTACTTAGGCAAAAGAATTTAGTTTATATTAAAATTATTTTGTTTTAATTTTATTTTTTAACAAGAGACTAATGATCCTCTTTATAATCCTATGATACACATCACACATAGCTATATTATCATCACCATGTGCAGTCTTTCTCATCATGTCAAGTCTCTGTTGGAACACTTTCAACATCTATGTTAACTCATCCATCTCACATGATCTTCCCTTGTGTGCCATATCTTACCATAAATTATCAAACTCCTCTTTCATAACCTAAAACATAATCCAAACTGATTCTCTCACAAACTTCCTCACACTTTTATAGCAATTCACACACTTGCAACCGCTTATGCAATATTCTCAACAACTTGCAATTTTAATGTAGAGTTTTCTCTCACAACCTAAAACACACATTAAGGAGTTTATCACAACCATAAGGACACTACCTTTATCTGATACCACTTGGTACAATAACAAGGAGAGGGGGGACCATTTAAGGTCTACCTTTACCTCCCATGTTGTAAGGGTTTCAACATCCATGGACACACATGCACATTTCATCAAATAATTAAATGTCACACAACAAAGATTATATTACTGTATTTTACATATAAAAATACATTTAATATTATATAACACACACTCACACATGTCTCTACAGGCTTATTACATCAATGAAATAGTTTTGAAATCTCATACAATTCTTCCTGAATTGATACAACTCTTTGTTCTACTCCTAGAGATTTCTACTCCTTCCCAATTTGTATCTCCCAAAACTCTTATTCAAAAACCTCATTTATTTTCCTCATATATTCTTCTTAACATCCATAGATTCATGGGGTGCCATTTTAACTTCCTTAACCTCCACATAATGTAAAATAGTTAGGTACCTTTCAGTTTTCAAGATCCACACCTAACTGTCAGAACTGTCAGGTGACATTTCAGGGTGAACAATTGTTAGAAAAACCACCAAAAATTCCACTTAGTTGAGCCAATGGATATTAATTTTTTAAAATTCCTCATAAACAATGTTTTCATCACCCCTCAAATTTTTAGTAATGAAGGTTACTGTAGGTGAAGAACAACCTTACAAATTACACTGATGACACTTCTAGGAAGAATAATAGTTACTAAATATTTTGTAACTTTAATGCAATCCATCTAAATGATCTAAAAATTTTAAAAATATTAATATGAATAAATTTCATATAAACCCACTAAATTAGGTAACATAATTCTTACCTTAGATCTACCACCAGGTATAAAATTATTAGGCTATACCTATGCATTTTTTTTGGCTAAGTGATAGTTATAAAAACTATCGTAACTTTGTCTCCACTTATCTAATTGAGCTTAAATTTGGAAAAAAATTTATGTACTACCTTATATGAAACTCATCCATATTTTTTAAATCAAATATTTCATTATCTATACCTCACAACCATAATCCTTATGTAGACTTTGGATATGTATTTTCTAGCAGAATGATAGTTTACAAAAACAATCATAATTTTTGGCTCATATATCTAATTGAGATGAAATTTGTAAAATATGTTTTAGACTAAATTTTATGAAAACAATCCAAATTTGGTAAGCCAATTGATATTACAGATAAATCGCAAGGTCATGAAACTTTTGCCTAGTGACACAGGCATAACCTTAAATAAATAGCCGTAATTTTTTTGTGGTAACTCCAAATGCTTTGAAATTTTGTGCAAAGGTTGTAAGTGTCATGCATGAAGTTTCAAACAAGTTTTAGCATCCAATTACTTCCACACCATTATCATAATTGATGAAACCTCATGTCAATGAAATAACTGGTATGCCTCTGTGATGACTCCAAATGGTCTAACATTTTGTACAACGGTTGTAAATGTAATGTTCTAATCCACCACCAAGTTTCAACATTTAATTAATTTTATAAAATAATATCAAGTGATGCAACATTATGTTAATGAAATAATTGGTATGCCTCTGTTATGACTCTAAATAGTCTAAACTTTTGTACAAAGGCTATAAATGTCATGTGCTAATCTACCACCAAGTTTTAGCATTCAATTCATTTTATAACATAACTGTAAGTGAAAAAAAACCCTTATAGTGTAATAGTTGGTATGTCTCCACGGTAGCTCCAAATGATTTGAAAATTTGTAGAGATGTTTTATGTGTCATATGTTATGACCCCACAAAATTTTATACGTTAATTTATAACATAGTTGAATAATAATTTCAAAAACATTTCTATGACTACATAGACCCTAAAAACTAACAAAAAAAATCAAAGATATTTGTGCCTTTTCACGATAAAGGAATAATTTTACAATAAAATTTCAAGAGGTAAAAAAATCTCACATAAATAATACCATAACCAAAAAACTAAAAAAACACATTACACTCTATTTTTAGTTGATGCAATATTGCATAAACCTTGGGATGCTCTTGCATCATAGATCAATCACTTTTATTACCAGTAAGTCATATTTGTACTTGTGTGTGAAAATTGAAAGATGGTCCTCAGCCTTGTATGGCTCAACTACATCGACTTGGTCCCATTTAGCAAAGTAATGCTTGAAGTCATGGTTGAGAATTGTTGAATCAAATGATGTGTCAGTGTACTTAGTTATTCCTATGATTGAGTATATAGAAGGAGTTGGAGTGTGAGATGAGGGAGGCATTCAAATTTTTTTTGGAAAATGTTTATTATGTGGAGAGTCTATAATTTCTTGGTTGCAATAGAGATCTAAATTCTCAATGTGCTCTTGATAATTAGAATGCAATGTGATTAGACTAGATATGGCCACTAAAATGATATTACTTTTGGATGTGTTGTCCTTGAGAATTGAATGTATTAATTCATCAATTCATGTGAATTAATGGAAACAACAACTTTTTCTCCATTCCTTGTCTATTATTTTAATTTAAATTTCACAATGCTGATTGTTGCAAATTTTATTACCATGTTCTTCTACCTATTCTTGGGTGTCTAGTCAACATAATATGATAGATGTCTCTTTTTCATATTTTTGGGCTTGGCATTCATGTCTTTGTTATATATTTATATTATTGAGGTAAAAGTGTTTACATATTGATACTCTACTCGTAATATAGTTGTGGCTAGTTGTACTTTATTTTTTGGTCATGGGTGAGTGGGATGATGGCACATGGACAACTATCACTACTTTGCTTGCATGAGATAATCCATAAAATTAACTATGCTAACATCACCTTCGAGTGAGCAGGATGATGACATGTGGATGGATCTCATTGCTCTACTTGTTCAAGATAATTTAGATTAGGAATTGTGTTGACATCACCTCTGAGTTAGAGGAGTGATGTCACGTGGTAAAAGTAGATGAACTTTAGGATGTCCCAAGAGGCAGTTAAGCATGAAATAACCTATTTAAGTCAAAACATAGGCAAATAAATAACTAAGAACATAATACTCCATCTTGATTATCCTTTAAATAGCATATCAAGCATGTTCATAGGTACTGAGATAAATAAAATTGAAGGCAAAAATCAAATCATATAATATGGCTTATGCACATCTTCGATTCTCCTATAACTTAAACTCTAAAATGACCTTAAGTTTATTCTTGTTCAAATTTCATGCCATGGACTTATAATTCACAAGACCTCTATTTAGGATATTCAATCAATAGTGGGTCCCTATTTAGATTTTTTAAATGGGGTGTGTGTGTTAGGTCACAACACTTATGTTTATTTTGACAGGTCTTCACTATTGTAAGGGAGTAACTGAAGATCATACCTACATATACTAACAATGTTATTTCATATTTATGCACCTCATTAAAGGTATTATCAAAACTCATAATGTAAATGTTATGCATATGGTAATAGGTAGGGATAGTTTAGCACATATATAAACACTAACTTATTCAACACTAGTATTTGCGTCTACCTTCTCAATGTAATTTTTTAACTATATATATATATATATTTAGGGTTTTTAATTTGTGGATTTAAATATTATCTCAAAAAATCATATTTCCCTTGCTTATTTGAAGATAATCACATACCTTTTAAACTTATGCCCTACACATAATGATCAAATTCAAAGGATTAGATATACTTTAATATGAAGGGTAATTTTACTTATGTCAGGAGGCTTAACCTTTAGTAGAAATAAAGAGGTCAGAGAAGTGAGATTAATAGTGTGAGATAGCCCTAGAAATTAATAGCATGTGGCATGTATTTTGATTTTTAAGCCATAAATTAAATTAAAAAGAGCTAGTAGACATCTATAGTCAATAATGTTTTGAAACCATAAATTTAGCCAACTTGCTAAGATAAACTATAAATATTCCCAATAGGTAGATATTAAACTATATTTTAAGCGTTAAATTTGTAGGTCTGTATTGAATTGTGCACATAAGATATCTGTGTTTTATTGAAAAAGTGATCCATGATACTTGAATATTTAAGGTGTTTTTCTCAAATGCTTGACTAAAATCTACTAAACTTATTAGGAAATGTTGTAAATGTTTGTGTTGATTTATTGGAAATGTAGGTCTACAATAGATGAAGATAAAACTTAAAAAAAAACTTTTGAAATTTTTATTTAGAATGTAAATTGTAAGGCATTAAAAAATTATAGTCATTAACAAATTTTTACTTAACATATAAAGTTGGGCTTAAATTCCAGGCCTAGTTTAAGATATAAATAAACCTTTAAAAAACATCAACATGAAATTTCACACAACATTTCAAAATTACATGTATAAATAAGAGAGAAATAAATGAAAAAATAAAGAAATATGAGATTCAAAATAAAAGTTTAAAAAAAGGATAACATAAATAAAACGAATAGTAGACCTACGTAACCAAGACAGATTGTAAGGTGCATGTATTTTACAACAACAGAATATTGTAGATACTAAAATATGGTATTTATTACCTTAAAATAGAAATCTTGACACACATTTACCATGCATGACTTGAGCATCCAAACAAGGTTTGAATTCACCATCTTATCACACTTGTGTGCTATTTTATGAGTCAATCTTTCCATTACGTTGTTGTACACTTACATGAAGCTCAATTTATTTTTAAAAATTTCTAAATATCATGCATATATATTTATATATTCTTAGATCAATCCACCTATAAATAAATCAGTTCTAATAGTTATAGTCCTTATCGTAAGTCAATAACAACCCACACTAGTCAAACTATCCCACTCATAACAATGGCCATATTGTAAAATCAAAGCCATTATTGGGGTTAACCCATTAACCTAGAATTGGTGGCATGAGGAATTATAAAAAATGATCCATTTATAAACAAATAAAGGCCTCATTTCAAATCTATTTGGATCCATTTGGTGCTCAAATATACATTATCATAAATTGAGAAAATTTGCCCTGTTCTTCCAAGACTGCATACCTATTACTAGGCGAAGTCACAAGCCAAATTTGAAGCACTCAAAATTCAAGTCAATGAAAGCATTTTAAAGTACCAAATTCAATCATTAGCTACATAAACATAGTGAATGAAGATAATTAAATAATCACACAAGGTGGGATAACTACACATGGCTTGATTTATCTCCTTGGAGCATTGGATACTAGGCAATGACTAATCATCAGATGAGGGTGATTGGGGTCAACTCATCAAAAGAATCAATTGTCAATCATTTACACTCATATGTATGCTTAAATGTCATATATATTAATTTGAATTATATTTCAAAGTTCTATATTAATTAAATTAATCTTACCATTAATTTTAAATTAGGGTAAAACATATTGGTGAAACTGTACATATATTGAATAGTGCAAACCTTAGGTTTTGCCTTAGGGTTTTATCCTTTCAGGATATCAAATTTTAGCTTTAATTTTTTTATATTTTTCCCTGATAATACATATTAACCGTGACCATGTTGAATGAACATTATTGGTTAACGAAATTAATTTAATTTTTCTTTTCATTTTTTTCTAAATGGATAGTATACCTTCTTTGGATCAATTATAAATACAAATTAGCAACTAAGATCAAGTCCAAATTCAGGCTAAGATTATAATGAACAATCCCAAGCCTTTCTTTAATCTTATTATTGTAATATCTAATTTGAGATACCTATTGTTAACAATATATGCCAAAGGGCTTGTGCGATTCCCTTTGCTCTTCCTACTATGGACTTCACACCATATCTATCAACCCTATCGATGGACTCATCATGAATGTTGAGATTGATGATACAATTATTATAGACTAATGAAATGCCTTGGAAGATGAATAATTTATTGAATATCTTAATATTAATCCACATAAAATTGATGCTATATAATATATAGCAAGAGATGAGCATAAAAATGTAACTCAATCTTCAACATCGGGTATTCAAACCACTACTACTGGTACATATTCCCATGCCTACACCTTTCAAGACTTATGTGACATTTGACCAAAATATATGGGATCATAAGGCTTCCCAAAAAATTCATACCTATTTCTACACCAATAACCTTCACCCCATCCAGAATGGTTATGCACATTCCATTTCCAGCCTCACCTAATGTACATTCCCTTGATCAAGATATTACAACTCTATATTCCAAGGTGTTGCAACTAGAGCAAGGTGCATCAAGAGCTACGAATACCATAAATTCACATGCCTTGCTTCATAACCCATTAACTCCTTAGATAATGTCCTACCCTATACCTACAGGATTTGTATCTCCTATTGTGTGAAGGTAAATGTGATCCTGAACAACATATTAGATCATTCCACCTAGATTTTTTGGACTATGCATACAATGATAAGATTTATAAGGAGTCTTAAAGACTATGTTTTGAGATGGTTTTATGATCTCCCTATTCAAAATATTCAAACCCTTGGCTAACCAATTATTAACACACTTTTCCATAAACATTGATGAGAAGCTATCATATACATGAATTATTAATTAAAGTAAGGATCTAATAAAACAATCAACGACTATGTGCTAAGATAAAAGACCATGCTAGCCAAGATGACCAATGTTATGGTTGATAATGAAATAAAAGATATTTTAAAACATTTTCTCCTACCACCACTCCATGAGTTAATCATATTCAAGAGATATAAATCATTTGATGAGTTATGTCATACATTGAGGAATCGAGAAGTCGAGCTAATTAGGTATACATCAACTCTTACAACTACCTCAATAATGAATTTTCAAAGTAAACCAAATTATAAGTTCAAATCAAGTGATAACAATAATTAGGTGAATACTACAACCAATACAATATCATAACCTATAAATAGATTATAATTGATAGCTCTACCAAAGAGTCAGTATTCAAAATTACCATCACCTTGTATGTGCTTTTACATAATTTGCTCATGTGTAACCTTATCACACTCCTTCCTCTAAATAGTTTGATCCAAGTAGACCTAGACCAAAGAACTATGATGGAAATGTATATTATGATTATCATCAGATTTTAGGGTATTCAATGAACATATGTTTCAAGATAAGGCATAAGATACAAGATATCATTTATGACAAAATTATCATTTTGGGAACTCCTACAGAGGAATCTCAACCACAACACAATGTAAACAAAAAATTAAAGTTTTTCAGATATTTTTTTCCTAAATACGATTCAACAAAAACTAAGGAAAATTTATAGGTACATCATGCATATAACATACATCCTCCACTAACAACAAATGGTCCTCCACTAGATACTATCATTGGTACAATCAATGATACTCCACCTCACCAGCCTATGATGACATTTGAAAACAACAAGATAGTTGACAATGATTCAAAATTTCATGCATTATTCATATGAACCTACATTGAGGAACAACCTATTATAATGTTATGTTTAATAATGACTCAAGAGAGATTGTGTGCATGATGGCATTTCTTTAATATATTGTATACACATGACATGATTGAGAAGATATAATGAATTAATTTAAATTATTCTATGGATAGAGATATGGTACATTAAGATGCATAATATTATCTCTTCAAGTAATATCAACTATATTATCCATGCCATTCCTAGTACAATAGAATAATAAATTCTTGAACATGTTGTTAGCATGCCCATGGATGTAAAGTCTTCATGTAATTCCATCCATAATACATCGATGCCTAAAGTAATATATTAGAACAGGGTGGTTAATGTTCCAAGAGTATAATATGAGTATCCCCTTTAGTTAGTGATATCTCCTCCTCCACCCCCACCACTTTCATTATTGGTTAAGCAACATATTTAGGATAATTATTTAGAGATAGATGCTACACACATTTAGGGTCATTATGTAGAGATGGTTGACACACATATTCAGGATTTAATTTTACTATTTTAACTATTTAGGACTTAGTAGATTTAAATCTTAGGTTGTTAAAGGGATGAGTATAATAATAACTTGAAATGAATACATGAAATAATTGATTTGATGAGTTCTTCCCAAAATAGCAAAGGTGTAAAGAAAGTGGACTTATCTGGAGAAAAATAGATTTTTATGTGACTTAGTAGGCTAGAAAAGGCTTAGAGATCAACTAGACATCTTTGATTTTGTGACTATAGTTGAAATTAGACTTCAAACTCTAGTTCCCTTATGAGGACAGCAGCACCATGTGCTGCTAGTGTCCAATTATAGTGTTAGTGTCCTTCTTAGAGGAGCTATCTAAAACTTTCAAGAAAGCTACGAGAAAGTTTAAGGGACCTACAAATGATTTTATGAATTTTGGAAGCTCCCCTATGTCACTATTTTGCCTAAATATCTTTCAAACCCCTAATAAACACTTGCACTTATGAAATAATAACCAAATCAAATGCAAAATAAAGGAAACCACTGGGTTGTGGGATATTATGATTGCATAAAGCAGAACACCTATTATCTAGGTCATTGTATGCATTAACCTAAATGCTAGGGGTCTTAGATTATATGTGGTTATCCCTTAGGGAATGTACATAATCAACATGCGTGGTATGCTAGAATTACTTTCTCTTAGGCCCTTCTTTGATCAAGCATGCAAGTTTAGATGTGATGGATGAGTAATATGTAGTGTATTGAGTTGTACTATTAATTGATTTTATGCAATTATGTGCCTAGATATTAAGTGTTAGATGTAAATTCCTTATGAGGCTATTTATATATAAGGAACTTTGATTTGAATGTAAGACCTTATTCATTGATCGATAAGATGCAAAAGAGGGATTAAAAACATAAAAGAAGGCTCAAGGTAGGGTTAAGATCCAAAACATGGGAGAAAATGACCATTAGACACTAGTGCCAAAAGGTGGACACTAGCACCATGTGGCACTACTATCCAAATAAAGGAACTTATGTCTTTAGGTGTAAAAATAGAGTTAAGACTGGGTGGACCAAGATAGGCGCCCCTATGATTAGGAAGGGATGACTCAGGACCACTGGGGGTGAAATAAATAGGGAAAACAAGACATAATAAAGACCAAAAGACCTAAAATGACCACATGAACTAGGGATATATTAATCATTAAGACCTTCATGTGAAAGAGCAATAAAATACATAGTACTTGTGGTTGCTTAACCAAATTAGGGTGTATACATTTCCCCTCCTTTTATTCTAGTAGTACAATGAAATGAAATTACTTGAGTAAAATAAAAAGAGGAACATGTACCTGTACTAAATTGTGCATATGTGCTCTAGACCTGGCTCACTTCTTGGTAAATGAAGTGGACAAGAGTTGGAGTGAAGTATGTGAATAATAAATCCATATTGTGGGTTCCCCTTGTATTAAATCTGAATAGTGAACTGAATCATGAGGAACAAAACCCTATTTTCTCCCACCCTAATATCTATACTAAATTTGAGTATGTAAATTGAAAATGTGGAGAAACAAGGCCTAATTTCCCCCACTCTGATATGTGTACTGAATCTAAGTATGTAAGTTAAAGATGTGTAGCTATAAGGCCTACTAGCCCCCACTCTGATATCTAGACTAAATATGAGTATGTAAGCTAAATATGTGGAAAAATAAGGCCTACTTTCCCCCACTTTAATATCTAGACTGAATCTAAGTATGTAAACTAAAATTAGAGGTTGAAACTATCAGTCAACTTTTATAATCTAGGTCTGCTGGAAGGCTATGGATCAACCACTATAGACAGTTATGAGACCCAATTTAGTGAAGTCCTAGTGGTATATTGGTGACATCTTGGTGACAATATGAGTGTAACTTGGCAATCTAAACATATATAATGGTATAACTTACCATTTCATATGTATTATCTGGTGAATCCCTATGGGATTAAGGACATGTGGCCTACATCATGCCCCAAAATTGATATCTGAGTAATGTAACTGTGTATTTGAATATCTAAGTAAACTTATGTGTTTGAATATTTGTATATCTAAGTTAAACTATATATCTAATTCAAACTATATATATGAGTCAAATTGTATAGGTGAGTACACTTGTGTGTCTTAATAAGTGTCTATGAGTAAACCTATATGTCTAAATATACGTATGTGTTTGAGTACATATGTGTGTCTGAATATGTGTATCTAAGTAAAATAGTATGTTTGAATATCTATATATCTAATTCAAACTATATATCTGAGTAAACCTATGTGTCTGAATAACTGTATATGAACCAATCTATATGTATATACATCTAAACCAATTTGTGTGTATATACCCCCTTTTAGTGAGAGAAATGAAACTGTGGTAAGGGTGTAGCCAAAAGTGGTACCGACCAGTATGGTGGTGATAATTAGCTGGGGTAATGTTGTTAGGTTTGAATATTTTGTCGATTGTGATGGATCTAATTTTTTAAACTGGTAGTGGGATAGACCTTTGGTCTATATTGAGTTTGTTAAGGGAAAATAGGTTTTGTCATTTTTTGGAGTTGAATGCTACTGAGATATTAGTATAACTAATATAAGGTGAGGTATTGTTGATTATTTTGACCATAAGTCAAAATAGGTCAACCCCCTATAGTTGAAAACTTGATATAGGGGCCTTATAAGATGTAATAGGGTGTACCATGGTCCTAGTGATGTCATTTGGTTGTGTCTTTAGCCTTGGTCATGTTTACTTTTAGTCATTGTGTCATTTCATGTCATTAAGGTCATTTTTGGGTCATTTTTTAAGCTTGTACAATTTTACTATAATAAAAAGTGTATCATGATGTCATTCAATGTACATTTGTCATTTAGGTGTCTGAGTAACTGTCCTAAGCTAAAAAACTATAAGTTTCAATGTTAAAACAAGAAAATCAGAGAGTTAGAGAGAGTTTGGGTAGTTGTACAGACTACATAGCATATTTGGCATGACGGGAAGACTTATACAATGACCCTTTAGGTCCCCTAAACTCACTTCTATGCTTTAAAGTATCCTTGAAGATCTCAAAAGTGGAATAAAATCATTTCATTTTTCCATCGCTCTCCTAGGCAAGTAAAAATAACTAGTTAGTTTTATCATGGTACGAATAACAAGAGATGAATTTGGTCAAATGATCTGTCAGGAACCTAGAACAATAAACATGCTCTGATACCACGTGTCAGGATCTTACTCCACCAATAGAGCATATATGATTACTTCTTGTATTAGCAACTAAACACGAAATTTAACCAGAATCAATAAGTAACTAGAAATATGAAACAACACAGGAATTGAGAGATAATACACAATTGTATTAATAATCACTCAGAAGAATATACAATAAAGAAGATGCCACTTCTTCTTCCACCTCAAAGGTTCGCCACACCTCAAGACCTTCTTCCCTCTCTCTCTTGGTCACAACAATCAACTCCAATACAGAATTGATGTTCACCTCTCCAACCAATCAGTAACACGCTGCCAGTTCACCAAGTACACAACTGTATTTCAAGTAGATCTCCTGCTCTCTGCTGCTACCTGCAAATAACTAGACCATACTCACCATGTAGATGTCTTTCTACACCCCTGAAGAACCCTTGTCCTTGCGTCACCAAGTCCTTATGATTCTTCAACCAGTACCCCAATGGATCTTCTCCAAGAACTTGCACAACCTGCAACTCTCTCTGATCATACACTCTCAGTACCCCTATTGGTAACTAGGAGGAACACACCATGGCTCTCTTCTCTCAGAAGGAGCTTATTGCTCTCTTACTCTCTAGCACAAATTTTACAATACAGCCCATGAGTCCATATATAGATCTCATGCTTACAATAATTAGACTAACTTAATTACAATAATTAGACTCGCAACTCAAGACTACAACTAGCCTTTGACATGCAAACAAATAGTCCAAAAATAGACTCTCCGGGATCAACATGCAAACTACCTGTTCTCGCTCAGGCTGCCGACGTCGACTCCTCCATGACCGATGTCGGCCGACTGGTGACCGACGCCGGTTGCTTCCTCACTGCCATCTGACCGATGTCGATTGATTAGACCGACGCCGGTCCTCCGTAACTTCTTCTGTTTGCATCCTGGTGAAGCTTTTAGCTCCACAACCTAACATGATCCTAAGGGATTATAATACCCTTTCTCCAATTCACATTCATTATGATATTCATAATATTATTTGTTTGTCCTCTATGAACTAATGATAATAAGTCTACCACCTTTTTCTGCTTGTTCATTTGCATAACCTACAGGTTTTCTCTCTGTTTGGGTTAGTTCATACAAACCAAGTATTTTACATGTTTTTTGGAAGCATGACCATTATTATCATATGGTTATAAACTTAGTTGCACATGTGGTGTGAAGAATAAAATCACAATCACTTCATCCTTGCTAGTTGATAGCTCCATTACTAGGTTGCAGATAGGTTTCACCAATTACAGAGGGTTCTTATTCCTTTAATGGTTTCAAATGAAGGTGACATGTTGTGTTTCATGTATCTCATGTCATGATGGAAACCTCTCTTTCCAAATTTGAGTTGTAAAAGTGTTTCATATGAATAACATAGTTAGCTCTCCTGCAACATCCACCTACAGGCAGGTAAAAGGAGCCCTGCATAATCATGGTGATGTGATGAAGAGACTTCAAGGTGGTGAGAGGTTTCCTAAGATGTAGATAATCAATTTTGAACCATTAAAATTGTTTGAGATTAGTTGTGACAACCAATTCTTCCATATACATAGTTATACCTTGTATACTGCAATGACACTTATAGAAAAGCTTCTATAGAGGTCTAAAGAACATTGAATATTAGGTGTTTGAACCCATAGAAGGTTTCCATGATGATTTAGGAGTATAAACAAGGTCATTATGGTCATGATGAGCCCAAGATATTCTCAAAAAAAATGTACAACAATTCAATATTGAATAAAGTTGCAAGAAGGCAACTTTACCTTAATTTCTTCGATGTTGATTTTGCCTTTATAAATGTCATATCATGGAGAGGTTTGTGGTGGTTTGGATGGGTTCAATCACTACATCATGGTATTATAGCCTTAGATAACACTCATACCAATTCAATGGAGGCATTTTATTAAACAATTATGGTGAATAAATGGTGCTTCAACTCATTTTATATTGACCAGAAAACACTCAGTGTTACAGAGCTTATTAGCCTAAATGAGCCTATGACATTGCAAATGGCAATTAGTTATTTGTATGGATGATGGTGAAGAGTGAGACAAGTGTCTCAAGGTAGGATATATACATATTCAGTGGCCCAAGGGCCTCATATCAAATTTAATGAGTGAAATAGACCTATCTAAACATATAACCACTTACAGGGGTCTATATGCTGGAAGACCACCTACAATCATACTGAGTTTCTTAGAAACTAGTTATGGTGACTAGAGAAGAGATTGCCTAGTATTAGATGAAAAAATGGTCTTCTTGGGAGTAGAGATGGTATATGGTCTTAGTTCCATTGGTGATCTTTAAAAATATTGTAAAAGACAGTGTTCAAGCATGTAGACACCTATAGGATTTCCCCTTTCCTAAGTAACACAGTCTACTAAAATAAACTTGATTAGGCCTAGTCAAGTAGAGAAAAATGAATTGATTGAGTTTCAAGCCTCAACATACAATCAACACACAATGCATGCACAGTCATTAACTCTATGAGTATGCCTTGAAGATTTGGAGTGTTGACGACCTTTCAGGGGTTTTCAAGATATGAAAATTTATATTTATAACCTACATGACCTAATCTCACCTCTCATAACATTAGTTTGATTAAGACAATATGGGAAGTGCCCTTTGTTCTATCTCAGACAGAGGGCACTCCTAGAAAGTCTAGACTATAGGTTGGGTGAGTGGATGGTAAGAATATGTGCTAGGGAGTCTTATTTCCAATGAATGATTATGTCCATAGTTGTACTAAATATGAAACAACATGGAGGATACCCTAAAGGTGTTGGAAATCAAATAAGATGGTCTAAGCATGCAAGAACACAGTCTGGCCTATTTGGCCTAGACCAAGCCTAAAGCCTTATAAGGGTCTAAGTTAATTTTCAAGCAAAGATGAACATTACCACACATTTTATCATCTTCTTATGGGGGTATAAGGTTTTTAAAAACCATTGGATTGTAGAGAGATCACACAGGTTAGTCATTTTTGGCTCAAACTTATCACAAGGTACTTAGAATGCAAAGAGGAGCTCGATAGGCCATCTTTGAAAGCTCACATCTATACAGATTGATTACATGGATACCAAAGGATTTGGGGACATTTGAGGAGGGTCTTGAGCTTACACTTTTTGTAATTTTTGGGGAAGTTGGATGTCAGGATTGTATGAACAATCCTTAAGAGCTAAACCCTTGATTTTGACCTGATTAGAAAGAGGTGGATGGAAATGAATTCAAAATGGGATGATTTTAATAGGAAACTATTTTGGACTTGTAGACAAATCTCTCAGGCTCCATGACACATGATTTATCTAAACCCTACTTATACGAATAGGATAAAAATAGGGTTTTTTTCAAAGTTTTGTGTGCTTTATAAGTACAAAGTAGTTTTAAAGAAGGAGAATCATTTGGATAAGTCAAGTGGGACTTTTAACAACTCCTTATATCTATTTATTTTCATATTTGTGCATAAAAGGTCTTTTATTAACTCATTCACTTCAGGCAGTCTATGGTAGATAATGAAAATGGAAAGTGACTTACAAGTGAGAGAGTGAGAAGTCTAATTGGGGGTCCTTTTAAGGTCTACCTAATGGATTTTAAATGAAAGGGGACTCTTTACAGGTGTCATATCACCCCCTAAAAGGATTTTATTGAGCAACTTAAGGACATTTTGGTGACAAATGTGAAGATAGACCTATAAGTCTAGTGATGGTAACTGCAGATGGTGAGAACAAGTGTCTAAAAGAAGGCAATGAGTTAGGGACACATTTGATGATTAATGTGGTGTGATTCTAACCCCTCATTTACATTTCACATGTGTCAACTCTCCCTAGTCTAGTTTCAAGCACTCAAGATAGGCCTAATGATGAAGGCAGTTTTCAAGGAGACAATTGAAGACCCCTACGCCAAGTTTGGAGAGTTTCAATGCTTTAGAGGGACATTTATCCAAGAAAACCTTCTAAACCTCTATTATCCACTTCATTTATATATAATGTAACTAGTTTTCATGCCTTGACATGTGGCATTGTGACCCTTGAGCTCCACTTTCTTCTCTCTCTTCTCACATTCTATAAATGCAAGCCATTTTAGTTCTTGTAAGAAATTACACACCTAGTATGGTAAAGCCTTGCTAGTTTGATATTGTAATTTGCCTTTGAAATATATATGAAATAAATTTTTAAGTTAATAAACTATCTTTTCAAAGTGTGTGAAGATATGTATAGTGAAAAGTCAAGTGATTGATGTCCATCCTTGCTTTGTCTCAATCCTTCTGTGTTTGATGCAAGTTATTCCACTCTTGTAGGTCACATGAAGTGTTATCAAGTTTATAGGTCTATTTTCAAGTGTAAAATTAGCCTCAGTGATTGTAACTAATATTTGGTTCACTTAAATTGAGTATTTTTCGTTTATATCACCTTTATGTTTGAAATACTAATGTTAGAGTATTCTAGGACTTTGACGTTGGTGTTGTAAGTCATGTCTCTTAGTGCAATAGTATGATAGTATAGTGGATATATTTATGGTCTATCACCCCCTTATATTATGTTACTTTCATATCTTATTCTGTCTATTTTCACACAAGCACTCAGCTAGTGTAGGTGATAATCACTTCAGGATCAATCTAGGGTGCTAGCCCTTAAACCTAGAGGTTTACCTCTACTATAGGCAACCCACAGGCCTAGAGGTATTCCATTTTTTTCTAAATCTTATAGTAGGCTTAAATAACATCCTATATCATGTGATATTTTGTGATAATAGGTACCTCAAGGTCAATTCCCACACACAAGAAATGGATCATAAATTACAGTTACAATTTTCTAAATATCATGTTTTTTAACAAGTTGGTATTAGTTGGTGAAATTGGCATGAAATGTCAACCTTATTAAGGTGGAATTTGTAAAATGTGACTTAAATAGGTTGGTTGATTTTTTTGACAACTAATTTGAATCATTTGACTTGATAATGACTATTTGTTCTGAGATAAAGAGTATGTCAAGGAGATGAGGAATAAGTGTGACCAAGTATGAGGAGGTGGAGGCATTTATCCAGGCCAAGGAGGAGGTTAACTTGATAAGGAGCTTGTTCTTTTTTAATCCTTTTGACACATTTAGTACAATTTTTATTATTTTTAGTGAAAATATGGTAGTTTTAGGTTCATATTTAGTTATTTGGTGATACTATCCTAATAATGGCACCAGTGTCCAAGGCATGGTACTAGTGTCATGGGTATGACACTATTATCTAGTGCTATTGTCCCATATGCAACACTACTATCCACTAGGCCTAGTTTTTAGTGTTTGTTGTTGTTTAATGGTGTTTTATGACTATTTTTATATATTTATCTGATATTTTGTGATTTTAATGCTGGAATTAGTTGTGTTTTATAGGTGAATGTGCACATGAGAGAGTTCTCGAGTGGATGGATGATGGATACATTACAAGGATTGCTTTTGATAGATGAGGACATGAATGTGGTAGATAGAGCCAGTTCATGTCACATGGCATCATCGAATCTGATTCCTTATGATAGATATATGATGAAAACATTATGTGAGAGGTGGGATGCAAATACCAATACATTTTAGCTACCTACTAGGGAGATAATTGTCACCTTGGAGGATGTCTATAGGATTATGAGGTTGATGATTACTAGTTAGAGAGTAGTAATATAAAAGGATACTAGTGACCAATCTATAGAGTGGATTATGAGGTATTTTTTTATGATGTCTATGGGGACTCATCAGGAAGGGAGCTATAGTGATATATTATTATCATTGATTATCACAAAAAATGTTCTACAGGTGCAAAAGTTCTTAACAATTATGTTAGCTTTATTTGTTGTCATAGATGGGAACAGGGTATCTATCTCATATAGGATGCATGGGATAGCACAAGATATAGAGGAACACAACAGTATGTACTCATGGGATCACACTATGCTAGCCCACTTATATAAAGATTTATATCACTTCATTCAGGAGATGTGTAAAGGTTGTCAGGAATCTAGAACAACAAACATGCTCTGATCCCACTTGTCAGGATGCGAAACCGGAAACATACAATTGATTACCAAACTTCAAACAACTTAATATGCGGAAATAAACCAGATTCACCAAGTAACTAGAATTCAGAATAACACAGCATATGAGAGACAATACACAACTTGTATTAACACTTTATACAGAAAAGAATACAATAAAGAAGATGCCACTTCTTCTCCACCACCTTACAGAGGTTTCCCACACCTCAAGTGAACAGTAATTCTTCTCCCCAAAGCTCTCCCTCTCACAGGTCCCAACACCCAACTCAAATACAGAGTTGGTGTTCACCTCCCATGCTCCACGCACAACACAAGTGCTCCATGCACTCCACAAGCACTCCACGTGCTCCACAAGTACTCAAGGTACTTCAAGTAGATCTCCCATAAACCTGCAACAACCTGCAACTCCCTTGCCTTCCTCTTGATTTATCCGAGTACACACCTGTACTCCAAGTAGATCCTGCCTGATACTGCTCCCTGTTGTGTTATGTCTGTATGACCTTGCACACCTGCAAATCAAACAACGGTTCTGCTCACCTGTGAACCTCGACCTTGCACACACATACACCTGCAGATCAACGATCTTACTTACCATGTAGATCTCCTATATAGGCCATGCAACTGTGACCAAGATCCTACACTCCTGAAGAACCCAGCTGGCTCTCCAATCCAGCACCAACACACCTGGTACTGTGGCACTAGGAGGAACGCACCATTGCTCTACCTCACACACAGAAGGAGCTTATAATTATGCTCTCTTACTCCCTAGCACACTTTTCCAATACAACCATGAGTCTATTATATAGATCTCATCCAAACAATAATTAGACATCTAATTACAATAATTAGATCCGCAGCTCTCAGTCTAAAAATAGATCTCTTCATGCAAACGCTTGGTTCATTAGCTAACTGCCCGTAAATAGCTCGCAGTCGAACCACACAGGCGACCGACGTCGGTCCCTGTCTGCCTGGAGGTGACCGACGTCGGCCAATATATGACCGACGTCGGTTGCTTCCCTGTGATATCCTGCCGACGTCGACTGATCAGACCGACCCCAACTTCTCTGCAACTCAGCAACCTTCAACAACCTCCTCTCCTGTTTGCATCAGTGAAGCTTTTAGCTCCACAATCCTAACAATCTCCCACTTGGAGATAAACAGCTGCACTGCACCTGTACCTGTACCCCGTCTAATCTATTTCCTGGTTTGTATCCCTCTTCAAGCTCCTACCTGAAGACAACACACCACACAACCTGTGATGTACCACCTGTCATCCGAGTACCCTGCCACATCCAAACCTACAACACTTGTAGTGAAGTCTTGACCCTGCATAGCAACACCTGCTGCCGGTCCCTCTCAGAAAACCTGAGAACCCACTTCCCCGAATTGGCTCCTAACTCTGACAGCTCCCACTGCATGGGAATACTCAGGTTTATACTAGACCTCATGTGATTTCGGACACTGTACCTGTCCAGCCCTTAGTGTGCTCCGGTTCTGCATCCCGAACCTCGCCAACACCTGATTCACATCAGCTCCCACTCGAGACAAAATCAACCTGTGATCTCCATGCCTCCCATGTCAAAGAATTCCGCTGCTCCAAACTCCTCATGACATGCCACTGAACTAATCTTACCCTTAGCTCAGCAAAACCCTGTATGTACACCCCTGCTAGCTAGCATACTATCCACATACAGCAACAGAATGATGTTGCAATCATCATCCCCCTGGTAAGTCAAACCACAGTAGTTACCTGACACTGACTGAAGCCATGCTTCGTCCTCCACCTGTCAAACCTGGTACCACTGTCCTGCAGCTCCTCAAGACCATATGCCTGGTCTTCCGTCTCACGTATCCGTTCTCTCTATTCTTCTACTAAGGAATCCATTCGTCTCTGTGCTTTCATCCAGCTGGCAAACCTACCAAAACTCCCGTCTGGTTCTGCATCATAAGCCTGCCTAGCTCACACCTGTTTCCTGGATCCTTCCTGCCATACAATCAGCAACAAGTATGAAGAAGAGGAACACGAATTTGAGGGCCTACTTACGCCTTCAGTCCTCCGTATGGGTGTTTGAGACTCCTTGACAGCATGCTGTCCACCCAAAATTCGTTACAGTGACCGACCTCGGTCACTCCACAGTCTGCATCCGACCGACGTCGGTTCCATGCGTCACGTCGGTCCTCCTGACTGACATCGATCTTACATACTGCCGACGTCGGTCCCATGACCGACGTCGGTCTTACCCTGCCCGACATCGCCGGCTTCGGTCTGCAAATGACCGACATTGGCACCTGTCTGTTCGACGCCGGTTCCTCCTGACCGACGCCGGTGTCTGTGTTCCCCTGTGAGTGATGACTTTTTACCCGCGAGCTCCTTTGGATCAAAACCCATGTCCAAACTGCTCTGCTCAGAAGTATCCAGCCTCATCCACTGAACTCTGTCTGCCATCTCCTCCAAGAACACCAAGGCTTTCCAGTTCTTAAGCCTGTCAAATATATCTGTCTTCCGCTTAAGAACATGCATCTCCTTCCTGCTCATGTGACCAAGCCTACGAAGCCACGTCTCCGCAATAGAAGAAGAATCAGTAATATAAACAAGTAGATAAAGTATACCTGTTTTCTTACCACCAACTAATTCAAGTGCTACCGCTGTGAGAGTTCTTGTGCATCTCTCATCACCCAATCTTTCTGAAGAAATTAGCCAAATCTCCAAACCTGGGACCTGCATGACCTTCATCAACACCTGTGTGTTGGCCGCCTGCAATTTCAGCTTCACTTCCCCTTTGCCAATTCTTTGGCAAGGCTTACCAGCTCCTCTACCTGGGGCTGCATGGAAAGAGGCAACCGAATCTTTTATCCAAGATTCAACTTTATCCAAGAAACCTGCAAACACATCCTGTGCAACAACACCTGCTACATCTGTATCTTCAGTTTCTTCATGCTGATCTGTTACCAACCAACAATGTTCTTTTACCTGCTCTTTCTTTCCATCGGACCGTGAGTAACCGTCTGTGCTTTTCAACTCCTCCATTCTTAGCTTACTTTGATCTGCCGTTGCTCTACTCCCACTCAATCAGAAACCCCTGAGAGTGCCCTGTAACCAAAACACAACCTGCTTCCTGCAACCTTAGCTCTGATACCACTTGTCAGGAATCTAGAACAACAAACATGCTCTGATCCCACTTGTCAGGATGCGAAACTGGAAACATACAATTGATTACTAAACTTCAAACAACTTAATATGCAGAAATAAACCAGATTCACCAAGTAACTAGAATTCAGAATAACACAACATATGAGAGACAATACACAACTTGTATTAACACTTTATACAGAAAAGAATACAATAAAGAAGATGCCACTTCTTCTCCACCACCTTACAGAGGTTTCCCACACCTCAAGTGAACAGTAATTCTTCTCCCCAAAGCTCTCCCTCTCACAGGTCCCAACACCCAACTCAAATACAGAGTTGGTGTTCACCTCCCATGCTCCACGCACAACACAAGTGCTCCACGCACTCCACAAGCACTCCACGTGCTCCACAAGTACTCAAGGTACTTCAAGTAGATCTCCCATGAACCTGCAACAACCTGCAATTCAATAGACCATACTTATGGAAGGAACTCCCTTGCCTTCCTCTTGCTCTATCCTAGTACACACCTGTACTCCAAGTAGATCCTGCCTGATACTGCTCCCTGTTGTGTTGCTGTCTGTATGACCTTGCACACCTGCAAATCAAACAACGGTTCTGCTCACCTGTGAACCTCGACCTTGCACACACATACACCTGCAGATCAACGATCTTACTTACCATGTAGATCTCCTATATAGGCCATGCAACTGTGACCAAGATCCTACACTCCTGAAGAACCCAGCTGGCTCTCCAATCCAGCACCAACACACCTGGTACTGTGGCACTAGGAGGAACACACCATTGCTCTACCTCACACACAGAAGGAGCTTATAATTATGCTCTCTTACTCCCTAGCACACTTTTCCAATACAACCATGAGTCTATTATATAGATCTCATCCAAACAATAATTAGACATCTAATTACAATAATTAGATCCCCAGCTCTCAGTCTAAAAATAGATCTCTTCATGCAAACGCTTGGTTCATTAGCTAACTGCCCATAAATAGCTCGCAGTCGAACCACATAGGCGACCGACGTCAGTCCCTGTCTGCCTGGAGGTGACCGACGTCAGCCGATATATGACCGACGTCGGTTGCTTCCCTGTGCTATCCTGCCGACGTCGGCTGATCAGACCGACCCCAACTTCTCTGCAACTCAGCAACCTTCAGCAACCTCCTCTCATGTTTGCATCAGTGAAGCTTTTAGCTCCACAATCCTAACAAAGGTGGTATTGGGTCTTATACACTATTGCATTACTGGGATTATGAGCATATATTAGTGAGTAGTCTGGTGTTGCCTCAATGGGATGATTGGTCTCACCCTCAAACATTAGGAGAAAAGTATATTGGTACAACTTACAAGCCTAAGAGGAGGATGATACAAGGTTGATATGTGTTGGATAGGTTTATGGCTAGATACATTATTTAGAGGCCCTATAAGGGCTATGAGGGATGGTCTGAGGATGATGTTCAGCTGAGACAAGTGCGAGTGAGTACTGGTTGCATGACTATTGGCTTAGTGTATTTGAGAGGTTTCAATACAAGTGAGAGACGTGATAGTTTAGCGTTACTTAGGATGTGCCACTAGAACCATTGGTGTGGTTGAGGAGCTCTCAAGCTTTGGTGAGGCCAAGGAATAGGCCTAGATCATCAACTATAGAGTTAGCTTCGATTCTATTGATATAATATGATATTATGATTTATATGCCAAATGTGGATGATGTAGGAATGACTAATGCCTATATAGCATTGTAGAGAGAATATAGATGGGCACCGCTATTCATGAGAGGTGATATCATAATAGAGGATGTGTTGGATGTCAAGCCCCTTAGGGTCATTGAGGGTAATTTATTATTGTATATATGTATATTATGCTTACTTCATTACTTATTTACTTGGGTAGGTATCTGATGTATTATGTTATTATGTGTTAGTATATGATGTATTGTGTTAGTATGAGTATTGGGAGATAGCCATTGAGTCTGCACTTTGAGTACTAACATGGAACATCCCTGATGATGTCATGGATGGTGGATTAGTAGAGATGGCCATACATGTTTACAGTGTCCATACTCACTTATTTGATCGATCAACCATAGCTACTACAACATATAGATAAGCAACTATTGACAAGGATGAGGCATGTGTGAAGTTATAAAGATGAGCTATGCTTTGGCCTGATGCCTTGGGTGGGGTAGGTAGTTAGATAATAGATGATTATATACATCTATAATGAGAGCATGCAGAGGTGTCAGTTGAGTTGGGGGTGTTATGAGAGAGAAAGAGTAGACACAAGCCTCGATCAAGGTCTCGAAGGGATAGTGGGGCCTCCAACTCCAGTATGGATGTATCAAAGAGTGAGAGAGAGAATGATGGTCCTAGTGACCAAGTCCATATTATTGAGTGATTTATAGTATTGTATTGAAATTATGATTTGAGTTATAAATATATTTGGATGTTTGTTTTTATATGGGCATTATGTATATTGGTATCTTGATTTTGTGACATCGTGCATTTTTACATGTGTTTGATTAGTTTCATTGTGTTAAATGGTGATATGGAAACATATTATGTGTCTAAGTAATGGTAATTAATTATTTATCTATTTTTAAATGTTTAAGTAGACATGTATAGTGGATTAGGAATGTTAGTTGCTAGTATAGGTGTTATAAGAGTATCATAAGATATCTGAGCGTGGATAATGTAATTATGGCATCCACTATCTGAACTTGAATGGCATGGTGAACAAGTGACCATACTGATCATGTTATGTTTGTGTAAGAGTAAATTTTGGAATTGATACTACACATGGTACACTGCTAGAAGCTAGGTGTGTTGACTCTATATCAAAGAGCTTGATTGGTTGTCATACTAAAACTATGTTCCATATTTTGTGATCTCTATCAAATATCTTGACTAGATGTTGAACTATGTTTTGATTTATGTGATATTTTCAAAATATATTAATTGATGGGAAAACTAAGACTGTGATTTGATCTCTATGATTGTTTCCAAATATCTTAATCGGTTATCAAATTGAAATTGTGCTCTGATCTCTATGATTTTTGTTAAATATCTTAATTGGTGGGTGAGATGAGACTATGCTCTAATCTCTATGATTATTTCCAAATATCTTAATCGATGGTCAAATTGAAACTGTGCTATGATCTTTATGATTGTTGCTAAATATATTAATCGGTGGGCAAACTGAGATTGTGCTTTGATCTTTGTGATTATTTCCAAATATCTTAATTAGTGGTCAAACTAAGACTATGCTCTGATCTCTGTGAACTAGCTGCCATCTCTATTGAATTTGTGGTGCACGAGATATCTCATAAGTAGGTGTCCTATAAACCACATGGCTCATACAATGAGTAATCAATGGCTCCTTAAATGGAACATCTTGGGATAAGTTGAATGTAGAGGAGTGTGATATAGGAGGTTGTGGAGTCTGAGATCTTGATGCCCCATATGTGAATGTTATTATACCTCTATCAACATATTAGTTAATACAATCTTAGAGTGTATAACAATTTTTATTTGAATGTCCATTTATCTTATGAAAATTATAATATGGTTTATTATGTATCCTATGTAGATGGTGTGATAGATGGTGATGAGTAGAAGAAAGTTTGATCATCTCCTTATCTAATAGTGTAAGTAAGATATCATGAGGCCTATCTTTATCTAAAAAATGTATAACCCCTTTGTTTGTGTCCTATTCTCTACTCACTATATGGGGTTATCTGTGAAGTGGCTCTTTTCCCTTGCTAAGTATTTTTATCAATTGTTTCTATTCCACTTGTTTCTTAAGCAAAAGTAGAGTACGGTCTTGTACCATGTTAGATGAATGTGGCTCTATGAAACTTACATCCAAATCTACCTCTAAATGTGTAACAACTAGTCCCAATTCTATATGTAGTGTCATAGTTGTGTTACATAGGTGTCAGAATGATTTGGATGTTTGATATAATAATTTCTCCTTAAGAGGAAAAATGAAGCATCTAGCAAAGATGTATTGTACCTCTAAATCTATTGATTGGTAAATCAACTGATGTATACATGACTTGAATCTTAGAATGTCCTCATTTATTGGTTTTGTCTCACCCTGGTGTATTGAAGGCAACCTCTCATATGTGACTTGAGGCCCCTTATTTTATATTTAGTGCTCAAGAAAGACTATTTCTGACTCATCATATGTATATAGTGAACCACTAAGGAGTGCATGATGAAACCAATTTAATGCCTCATCTTCTAGAGACTTTAGAAATAACTATAGTAGAGTTAACTTGTTGGTGACATGTGCCATGGCTTTCCCATAAGCCTAAATGTGCAAGTATGGGTCTCCATGCCCATCAAAATTTGGTAACACTGGTATCTGAAAGTTGGGTGGCAATTTTGTAGTGAAAATTCTGCATGAAATAGGATTTCTATGGATGACATTGGAATCAACCCAAGAGTGGTATGCTTTATTCTCCAATGTGAGATGGTATACTTGTTATTTTAAATCACCCATGACACACATCAAGGAGATTTCCTCTTGTGAAGGCATATCATCATCATCAAGGGGTTCATTTAACTCTTGAATTTTGTTATTTATCTTAGCCATTGGTACACTACATTGGGGACCTTTTCTAGAGAGGATTGGTTTACTCTTTATAAACTTTGGAGGGGTGATAGCTTGGACCTGTTGAGATGGAAATGGGCTATCACCCTCATGGACGTTAGGTTGAGAAATAGGTTTTAATGTAGTAAGTGGGGTTGAGGGAGATTCATTGGTATCTCTTATTTCATTATTTTGCAAAGAAGTATCACATGTTAATGAACTAAAAGATACTTTATTATCATGGGAATGTAAGTTATGTAAACTATGAACATAATAAAAAGTTTGTGTGTGTGTGTGTTTTAGCATTTGACCTAGAATTAATTTGAACATGAGAAATAGGTTAAGTAGGGAGAGAACTATAAGGTTTAGACTCAATGTCTTCTTCACCAAAATCACAGTAATAATCATTATTCCAAGGTTCATCAAAACTAGAGTTTAATTCACTTGTAGAAGTAAGAGTAGAAGAAGTATCATTCGCATGATCATTACGAGAGAGAGTAGGAGAAGATTTTATCTTTTTATTACTAGGCAATATATCATCATGTGTGGGTGTAATGTAATGCATTTCTTCACTAACAACGTGTGGAGTGAATGTATGATTGTTACTTTCAATATTGGAGTCAAGAGTAGAAGAAGTATCAATCATGTTTTCATTCGGCATATTATGACATGTAGGAGAAGAGTTAGAGACATTTGCATTATCAACATTTTACAAAGAATCATTGTATTGAGCTTGGAATGTAAAAGAAGGTGATAAAATAATTTTATCAACTTTAGTTTGTGCATTGGTAAAAGGTGTAATATCATTTGTACATACTTTTTCAAATTTAACTGAGAAGGGTAAAGAAGATGCATTGCTCTTTTCTATGTTGCTTAAATCATGCAAAAGGATATTTTGTGTATTGCACTTATATTGATTTAATTTGAATAAGGAGGTAGAGAAAGTTGTTGAAAAGATAAGATCACATTGGAATAAAGCACTACCAATAATAGGTTCTTTTGGCATTATATTTTTATTTTTATTTTGAGGTGTAGGAGAAGAGGGAAAGGAAAGAGAAGAAGATGCATCTAGTATATCCTCATCAACACTTTCATTGGCATGCTCATAGTAATCCTCATATCCATCATTACAATAATAATCATCATCATCATTATAAATGCAATCATTATCATGTGCTAATATGCAATCTTGAAAATTTGTATATTCATTGTTATAATTATAAAAAAATCATAAATTCATCAATTGGCTGAGGGGTAAGAGGCTTCTTGGATGTAATTTTAAACTTGCCAAAGAAGATAATGTAAATAATGAATAACTCACACAATAGGAAGAATGTAATATAACATAGGTATACGTGAAATTATGAGAAATATTCAACCCAATGTATGAAAAAAATGAGGACTGTACTTGAAACCCTAAAGGGTAGTGTTTGGATGTATAGGGACCTAATATGTGGATTTAGGGTTTGATGAGGGTTATTTGGCAAAAATGTAAATTATATTAAATTAAAGAAACCCTAATATAGGAGTAATTTGGATGAGTTAGCTTGTGCTAAAAAAGAGTAAAAAATAGAAGTTTGTAAACCTAATTTAGGGCATGAAAAAATGATGAAGGTAAACCCTATGCTAAACTAAGTTTTAAATAGTACTCGAAGTAAGTCGGGTTCACCAAATGTTTTAACCGTTTAGGACTAAATAGATGTAAATCTTAGGTTATTAAAGGGCTGAGTAGATGTAAATCTTAAGTTATTGTTATTAAAGGGCTGAGTAGATGTAAATCTTAGGTTATTAAAACACTGAGTATAACAATAAATTAAAATGAATACATGAAATAATTGATTTGATGAGTTCTTCCCAAAATAATAAAGATTTAAAGAAAGTGTACTTATCTAGAGAAAAATAGGTGTTTGTGTGACTTAGGAAGCTAGAACATGCTTAAAGATCAACCATACATCTTTTGTTATGTGAGTGTAGTTGAAATTAGACTTTGGACAATAGCACCCTTATGAGGATAGTAGCACCATATGGCACTAGTGTCCAATTATGGATTTAGTGTCCTTCTTAGAGGAGTTGTCTGATACTTTCAAGAAATTTGTGAAAAAGTTTGAGGGACTTGTAGATGATTCTATGACTTTTAGAAGCTCTCTTGCATCACTAATTTTCCTTAATATCTTTCAAAACCTTAATGAACACTTGCACACATGAAATAATAATTAGATCAAATGTAAAAGAAAGAAAATTTTTGGGTTATCGGATATTATGATTGTGTAGAGTAGAACCCTTGTTGTCTTGATCGTTCCTTATATTAACCCCAATACTAGGGGTCTCAAATCACATGTAGTTTTCCCTTAAGGAACATGCATAATCAACATGCACGATACGCTAGAATGAATTTCACTTAGGCCTTTCTTTGATTAAGCATGCAAGTCTAAATGTAATAGCTAAGTAATATGCAATGTATTGAGCTATACTATTGACTGATTTTATGTAATTATGTGCCTAGATAGTAAGTGATAGATGTAAAATGCCTTGTGAGTCTCTTTATATAGAATGAACTTTGTTTTGAATGTAAGACCTTGTTCATTGGCTAACAAGATGCAAACGAGGGATAAAAAACATAAGAGAAGGCTCAAGGAAGGGTTAGGACCCAAAATATGAGAGAAAATGACCATTGGACCCAAAATATGAGAGAAAATGACCATTGGACACTAACGCCATGTGGTGCTACTATCAAGATAAGGGTGCTAGTGTCTTACAATATAGAATTAGAGTTAAGACTAAGTGAAACAGGCTAGGGGTCCCTGTGACTGGGAGGGGATGACTCAGGACCACTTGGAGTGAAACAAATAGGGAAAACAAGACATAAGAAAGACCAAAAGATCCAAAATGACCACATAAACAAGGGTTATATTCATCACTAAGACCTTCATATGAAAGAGCAATAAAAGACAGTACTTTTGGTTGCTTGACCAAATTAGGGTGTATGCAATTACACATATACAAGATTCAACTATACAACTAGTTATTCCACATAGAGTACATAAGAGAGTTACTCAGAGACCGTAGAGGGCACTATATTCTACAACACATTTTCAGTTATCACCACAAATAATTTAACATGTTTCATAGTGAATACACGTAGCAAGACACCCTCAAATTGCATATCAAATACCATAGAGTCCTTGAACTTATATATTCATTTATCATTCCCTGACTTCCACAAGCATTAAGCATGATAGAGATGATACACTAAATGAATCTATATTAAATTCTAATCCATTCCTAGTTGATACATCCCATCCATGATAGAGTATCCTTCCACCAACTGGTGTAGGTACCTCCCATGGTCCTCCCATTAAGTGCATCATAGGTAAGTTTTATCAAAGTTTCAAATATTCCAAAGACACAAACAAAATCAAATAATAAAAAAATGCAAAAACATTTAAATATTCAAAAAATAAAAAATTAGGACCTAAGCATGACATGATGGCTAGTTTACATTTTTACATATGTTATTTATCACAGTTTTTTATAGCTGGCATATTGTATACATATGCACATGCATTTCATGGTATCTAGGTGGTATGTATGACACACAAGTTACACATGGACATATAGATGTTGGTGTTCCCTCTATCTAGAGGCCACACTGGTGATATCTTGTTCCATAGGTTTTACTATTACAGGTTATATCTTAATATGACCTTTATACCATGTTGAACCACCTATATTGATTACACATGCCTTGTTAGCTACTCATTTCTTACATAGTGACACATGATATACCATTTTGATGCAATATGACATTGATACATATGGATGCTGTAGGCTAGTATCTTGTTTTATGCTCCTTTGATGTTGTTGCCTCTTTTACATGATAAATTAATTTGTATGTGACTATTGTATGTGGTGTTTGGCCTTGATGTGACATTCTGGATGTTTGTTGTTTGCAACATTTTCTATGCCATCATGAATGTGGCCTTTAGCTTTGATTATTGTGACATATTTATGTCCCTTGTATGTGGCCAATTGGCTTATCTTTAAAAACAAACACTTGTGTTTATTGAGCTTGCTGACATTGAGGGGTCCCATGATTTCTCTCATGCACTATTATTACATAGTTTTATTTAGAGATAATTATACTACATACTTCACTAATACATTTATTTAGATGTGACACTTACATTCCCTTCAGTCCATATGTTACGTACATGTCTTTATTGATACATACATTACTATGATGACATACTCTCCTCATGGTCAAATGATATTACATGATGTTATCCTTATACATGACATGATACGATTCATTCTTATTTTGAGATGGGAGACTAACATGATACATATATCATCTCAAAAGAGAACATTACAATGGTATTGGCTCAGAGACATATGCCTCCATATGTATAAAATTAGAATAAAGTATAGGTTTCACAAATTTTAGATATTTGCATGGTTCAGATATCAAAATATTTCATGTGCATGATTGATGTTGGCACACACATTTACCATGCAGGACTTGAGCATCCAAACAAAGTCCAAATTTGCCATCGTCTCGCACTTGCATGTTATCTTATGAGTCAACCATTCAATTTTATTGTTATATACCTATAGAAGCATCACCATCTTTTTCAAACTTGTTAAATATTATACATAGACATCCTCATACTCTTAGAGTAGTCCACCTCTACACGAGTAAGTTTTGAAGTCTCCAGTAATTATCGCCAGTCGATAATGGTTCGTATTGGTTGGAACCATCCCACTCATAACAACTATTTTTTAAAACCAAACACATCCTTAGGGTCAGTGCATAACCCTGACATGCTAGTGGCTTAGGGAATTATTCAAATAGATCTATTTATAAACAAATCAAGACATCATTCCAAATCCATCTGACATCTATCTGGCATTTATCCATACATTATTTCACATTGAGAAAATATGCCGTATTTTTCCCAATTCACATACCAATGACTAGGAGCAATCACAAGCCAAGTCTAAAGCACTAAAAATTTAGGTCAAAGTAAACATTTTAAAGTAACAAAATAATCATTAGCTACATATCATAAAAAAGGAATATAATTGCACAATCACACTAGGTGGGAAAACTATTTTTGGCTTGATTTCCCTCCTTGGAGTACTGGATACTATGCAACAACCTATCATCATACGGGGGTGATTGGAGTCAAGTTAACCCATTATGCTTCCCCCATTTTTGTATGGTTTTAGCCCTCACAATCACATCTTGGACTTCAAGGCAAAGGAAGTTCATTTCTAGATTTGTGCATGTCTTCAGGGTTCAGGTTCACAAACATAAAACAAACAAAGACAATCGTAATCATCATATCCATCATTACAATAATCATCATCATCATTAAAAATGCAATCATTATCATGTGCTAATGTGCAATCTTGAAAATTTGTATATTCATTGTTATAATTTAAAAAAAAAAATAAAAAATCATCAACTGGGTGAGGGGTAAGAGGCTTCTTGGATGTCATTTTAAACTTGCCAAAGAAGATAATGTAAATAATGAATAACTCACACAATAGGCAGAATGTAATATAACATAGGTATATGTGCAACTATGAGAAATATTCAACCCAATGTAAGGGAAAAATGAGGATTGTACTTGAAACCCGAAAGGCTAGTGTTTGGATGTATAGGGACCTAATATGTCGATTTAGGGTTTGATGAGGTTTGTTTGGCAAAAATGTAAATTATATTAAATTAAAGAAACCCTAATATAGGGTTAATTTGGATGAGTTAGCTTGAGCCAAAAATTAGGAAAAAATAGAAATTTGTAACCCTAATTTAGGGCACAAAAAAATGATGAAGGTAAACCCTATGCTAAACTAGGTTTTAAATAGTATTCGAAGTAAGTCGGGTTCACCAAATGTTTTAACCGTTTAGGACTTAATAGATGTAAATCTTAGGTTATTAAAGGGATTAGTAGATGTAAATCTCAGGTTAAAACACTGAGTATAGAAATAAATTGAAATGAATATAAGAAATAATTGATTTGATGAGTTCTTCCCAAAATAATAAAGACGTAAAGAAAGTACACTTATCTAGAGCAAAATAGGTGTTTCTGTGACTCAAGAGGCTAGAATAGGCTTAGAGATCAACCATACATATTTCATTATGTGAGTGTAGTTGAAATTAGACTTTGGACAATAGCACCTTATGAGGATAGTAGCACCATGTGGCGCTAGTGTCCAATCATGGCATTAGTGTCCTTCTTAGAGGAGTTGTCTGAAACTTTCAAGAAATTTATGAGAAAGTTTGAGGGACCTGTAGATGATTATATGACTTTTAGAATCTCTCTTGCATCACTATTTTGCCTTAATATCTTTCAAAACCCTAATGAACACCTGCACACATGAAATAATAATTAGATCAAATACAAAAGAAAGAAAAAAGTTAGGTTATGGGATATTATGATTGTGTAGAGTAGAACCCTTGTTGTCTTGATCATTACCTATATTAACCCCAATACTAGGGGTCTCAAATCACATGTAGTTTTCCCTTAGGGAACATGCATAATCAACATGCATGATATGCTATAATGAATTTTACTTAGGCCCTTCTTTGATCAAGCATGCAAGTCTAAGTGTAATAGCTAAGTAATATGCAGTGTATTGAGCTATACTATTGATTGATTTTATGTAATTGTGTGCCCATATAGCAAGTGATAGATGTAAAATGCCTTGTGAGTCTCTTTATATAGAATGAACTTTGATTTGAATGTAAGACCTTGTTCATTAACCGACAAGATGCACAAGAGGGATAAAAAACATAAGAGAAGGCTCAAGGAAGGGTTATGACCCAAAACATGGGAGAAAATGACTGTTGGACACTAACGCCATGTAGTGATACTATCAAGATAAGGGTGCTAGTGTCTTCTAATATAAAAATAGAGTTAAGACTGAGTGGAATAGGCTAGGGCCCCCTGTGATTGGGAGGGGATGACTCAGGACCACTTAGAGAGCAATAAATAGGAAAAACAAGGCATACGAAAGACCCAAAATGACCACACAAACAAGGGTTATACTCATCACTAAGACCTTCGTGTGAAAGAGCAATAAAAGACACAGTACTTTTGGTTGCTTGACCAAATTAGGGTGTATACAATTACACATATACAAGATTCTACTATACAACTAGTTATTCCACATAGAGTACATAAGAGAGTTACTTAGAGACCACAGAGGGCACTATATTTTACAACACATTCTCAGTTATCACCATAAATAATTTAACATGTTCCATAGTGAACACACGTAGCGAGACACCCTTAAATTGCATATCAGATACCATAGAGTCTTCGAACTTACATATCCATTTGTCATTCCCTAACTTCCACAAGCATTGAGCATGATAGAGATGATACACCATATGAATCTATATTAAATTTTTACCCAAACCTAGTTGATACATCCCATCCATGACATAGTACATATACATCCTCAAACTTGCATGTTATCTTATGAGTCAACCATTCAATTTTATTGTTATATACCTATAGGAGCATCACCATCTCTTTCAAACTTGTTAAATATTATACATAGACATCCTCAAACTCTTAGAGTAGTCCACCTCTACACGAGTAAGTTCTAAAGACTCCGGTAATTATCGCCAGTCAATAATGGTTCGTATTGGTTGGAACCATCCCACTCATAACAACAACTATTTTCTAAAACCAAACACATCCTTAGGGTCAGTACATAAACCTAACATGCCAGTGGCTTAGGGAATTATTCAAATAGATCCCTGTATAAACAAATCAAGACATCATTCCAAATCCATCTGACATCCATCTGGCACTTATGCATACATTATTTCACATTGAGAAAATATGCCATATTTTTCCCAATTCACATACCATTGACTAGGATCAATCACAAGCCAAGTCTAAAGCGCTAAAAGGCTAGGTCAAAGTAAACATTTTAAAGTAACAAAATAATCATTAGCTACATATCATAAAAAAGGAATATAATTGCACAATCACACTAGGTGGGAGAACTATTTTTAGTTTGATTTCCCTCCTTGGAGTATTGGATACTATGCAACAACCTATCATCATATGGGGGTGATTGGAGTCAAGTTAACCCATTATGCTTCCCCCATTTTTGTATGTTTTTAGCCCTCACAATCACATCTAGGACTTCAAGGCAAAGGAAGTTGATTTTGAGATTTGTGCATGTCTTCAAGTTTCAGGATCACAAACATAAAACAAACAAAGACAATCGTAGATGATTGCATAATCGTTATGATGCACTTTCGTATAAAGTAATTATGATCAATAGGGCAGTATTGACCTATAATGCTCACTTGAACCTACGAAACCAATCTATCATAAATAATAAATCACTTCCTGAACCAAATAAACTACAAACATACTTATCCCTGATTTCAACTTCTAAAACATAATCACAATCAAATAATCAACCAAAAAACTAAATATATAATCTCTTTAATACTTTTTATATTTAATACATACCCTTATCAAATCAAAAGAATCAACACATTGATCCTACCATTATAACTCCACCCCTCCCACTTACACTACCCCTCTAATCGACCATGCTTTCACTACCATCATTCCCTCACACCCCTAATATTCCTTCAAGAGAGTGATCCTACCATTATTTTTCCTTTGAAAAATACAAGATAAAGAAAGGTTAGGGACATTAAATTATAGCAGGTAATAATTAAGAGTGGAAATAATACATGATCAAAACATAAATCGGTATACATAAAACATAGAGAAAAAACATGGATCATTATTAATAAATACATAGTTAAAAAATATCAACGAATTTACATAAGTATGTATTTTTCCGTTTATCTATATGTATTTTTGCATTTACTTTGGCAACATTATCATATGAGAGCTACAAATTAAACTATTGTTATCAATAAATTTACAATAAAATATAAAGTGAAAAAGAATTTATATATTCTCCTAATAAAATAAAAACATTACGTAAAGAATATTCTTTGTTACTTTATGTTTTTTAAAGTTCAAATGTTAAGTGATGTTTTTCTTAATTGAAATAATAAATTTACAATAAAATATAAAGTAAAAAAGAATTTATATATTCTCCTAATAAAATAAAAACATTACGTAAAGAATATACTTTGTTACTATATGTTTTTTAAAATTCAAACATTAAGTGATGTTTTTCTTAATTGAAATAGATTTTTTTCTTCAATTGTATATCTAAAAGTATTATATGGAATTGTTAAATTATATAGAATGTTGGTATTTATGTTTATATTTTGAAAATAATTACATGATGAATTTATAATATTGAGTAAGTATACATTTAAATTAGTGAGTTTTTTGGCTAAGTAATCATGAGCAAGGGGTATCTACATCATTAAAATTATTTAAAATATGATCTTGACTTTAATCATTTGATTTTTCGTATCAGGGATTTAAAGAGATTTGTACTTTAGTGGATGGATATAAGTAACCATCATCCTCATTACTTGGACTACAACCTTTTCGATATTGAAATAAATTTTGAATGTATAATGTTTTTTAAAAATGGTAGGGGGACCGAAAGGGTTGTAGTTCAATTAGTGAGGATGATGGTTATTTATATCTATCTGTCAAGATACAAATCCTTCTAGATATTTGACATAGAGAGTCAAACAATTAAGGTCAAGGTTGTTTCGTGGGTGATTTTGACGATGTGAATACCCCTTACTCGTCACTGCTTAGCTAAAGGAACTCACTGATTTAGATGTATGCTTACTTAGCATTGTAAATCCACTATATGTTTATTTCCAAAATATAGATAAAGATGTCAACATTCTATGTAATTTAGTGATTATATATAATATTTTCATATATATATAAAAAAAATAGAGGAAAGATGTGCTTGAGTATGCATCAATAGTTGAAATGCAATTTTAAATGTATAATTTATGTTGACTTTGTACTTGATGTTATATTATGTACTATTTATTCAATTTTTTAACTTACAACCATCAATCACATTATGATATGTCATCATTTTTACAATTAATATATGTATACCATATTCAAATATTTTATTTTAAATTAATTCACATCTTAACTTTTCCTTCATTTTAATATATCAAATAAAAAATATAAATTATAAAAATCTTAAACTTTTAAATAAATTAATTTTTAAAACATCTCACCTTTAGATTTCGAGGGTAATCCTTATCTTTATTTTTTATGTTTTATGTTTTTAATCTTCCACCAATAAATTAAGGTGCAACATTAATGAAATTAAGAAAATAAAATTCATGGAAATGGAGGTCATGGTTCTTTGATTCCTACGGAGAAACCTTATTTATTGAATGGCCATGTAGTTGTCTCAAACTTGCATTATGTCCCTTTTGTTTCGGGGTATATTTGTGGATGTTTTTGATAAATTATGTTCTTTACATTTTGTTCTTTTACCTGGATTGTGTTATAAGGTGCAAATAAATTAGTGGTTTGTGTTCTTTTTTATATCAATATTATAGGTGAATGATATTTTTTCTTGTTTTTATTTGAGGATTTTTTAAAAGTAGTTTAAGATCAGGGTGAGAAAAAAATGACTTGTCAAGTTTTTGTTTATATGTAATTGATCTTCGTTTATTAGTATTTGTTTGGGATTATTAATTTTATTCCAGGTTTTTATTTTAGTTAATGTTGCGGTGGTAGTTAATAAAATTGATTTGTGTATTGCATATATTCTATTTGTTAATGTTTCACACTATTTTATTAATTTTTTTATTTCGCAGTAAATTGTAAATATTTTTTATAGAATAGGTCAATGGAAAGCATTTCATGTGTTAAAAAAATGTGGAGTTTGGTCGATGTTGAGGTTTTCTTAACAAATGTGATGTTTCCCAGTAAAGGCCCCTTATGCCCTTTTAGGTAGTGGCGTGTCAACTAAATGGCTCTGCAACAGTTTGGGACAAAAGGAGGTCGGAGTGAAGGCCACTTGTGTTGTTGGCAGGATCCTGGCACCTTGCATTTCTTTTGTTTGTTAGGCGAGCTGCATTGTGAGGCCGAGTTGCTTTGAGAGCCTGAGATGCACTGCGAACCCAGACAAGTTGCCTTTATAGAAATGCCAGTTTATTGAGTAAGGCATCGTGTTCATAATAGTTATGGTCTTAAAATTTAAGAAATGATTTGCCCTTTTTTGGGGCTTTATAAACTTCAACATCGCATGGTGTCTTGTCCTCAAAACATATAGGTCACATATTGATAAAAATAGTTATGATAGTAGTTTTTATGATGGGTTGAGATTAGTTATAATTAAAGACTTGGATAATTTGGTTTGTTGCATTTAAAATTTTCTAAGTCTATGATTATCCCTGCATAAGGAGGTAATCTATTAATTTAGTAAACTGAGGGAAATTTTTGTATTTGTTTCAAACTGCACTGGGCTGCAATGGAAAATGATGTTAAATGTTTGTTGGGCAGTGATTTATTATGTGTTTAATTGTTACTTTCAAATCACAACACCAATACTATCAAATGCTCTGATGTTGTAGTAAAATGGAATGATGACTCTCATATAAAACTTTTGGATAGATAAATAGATTTCATATGAAATCATTTTAGTACATTATAAGATAATGAGGTACTTTACTATTAATAACACCATAGTAAAATTTTTTTGCTTTTATGGTGTTGTACTAGATGGGATTTGAGGAATATTGGCAATCACAACATAATTTATGGTCAATGGATCTCTTAAACAAAATTTGCAGTGTAAGGATAGGTATCAAGTATGTCATTAATGGTATTAATTATTTCCAAAATCAAATTTCAATAAAGTAGTAGAAAATCATTTCATTATTGAATAGACTATAAAAAATATTCTTATGTGCAGGTAAATTTGACCCAGGCTGGCAATTAACATATTGATATAATTTGTTGTATTCTTATACAGTGGATGATTTGAAATTACCTGCACCACTTTCACCTTTGTAGCCTGCATTAGTTAATAAGTATTTGTTTTACATTTTATCTATAGTTGCAGATTAGAAAAATAAAATTATATTTGTGTATATATTTACAATGGTTATTTACTAGACTATTTACAATATAATGCAATAAAAAAGTATAAAGTCTTAAGCTCATTACCTTGTGTATATTTTATGGAGATGCTTTTATTATTGTATTTAGCTCTAAGTACTTATCATTCTATATGGCTTGTCAAGATGATAAGTCAATTCCCATCTCCTCCTCATATGTATCACACAAAGGAACAAGAATTGGATGTGTGGCTATATGTGTGTGTGTGTGTAATCTTGACATTTTGAACTCGGTTGATGATTTTGCACATTCTCATTTTTTTAACACAAATTACTCTCACACAAAAACCACAATACAATTTTATGATGTAAGCAATATGATTTTATTTTACTACTCTTATCTTTATAAGTAAATTTTCTCTAAGCTATACAGATTTGTTAAGCTACTTTTTTCACCACCTCATATTTGTTTTAATTTTGATGGCCTTTTAGAGCTCTTAGTACAGTATTTTATGGCTTTGTTGTATATTATATAGTTATGATGTTAAAGCCTCAAAACATGCATGTTAATAAAATACTCTTCTCTATTTCATTATATTATTTTTATCTAGTCTTCAATCTATAAATAAATATTTAAATATTAGAAATAATTAATATAAGTTGGTATGTATTTCCTTCTAGATTAATTATAAAATTGCACATATGTAATAAAATTATAGAATAATATTGTATTTACAAAATTGTTGAAATATTTTTTTGACCAACTATTTTTGCATTAGAATAATGTTATTTTGCACTAGAACTTAGAAAATACATAGTTTATCATGAGAAATTTACATAAACTGTGCATATTATTTAATTGGTTCCAACTATCGCAAAGCAATCAAAAGACTTCTCAGCTCAAAACAAGTACTAAAACCACATTATAACCCTTATTTCTATTTATCTTCATGTTTTTTCAAAAAACTTTACTATATTTAACTCGAATATATAATGTAATTCCATACAACCAAAAATTTTAATATAAATCATCACTTAAAAACACATTGAAATCTAAAATAAGATGACTTTAAGTTTTATACCTTTTACTATACATACCTTTCACTATTAGGTAATTGTTCTTACCAAAATTTGAAAAGCCACTATTCATTTTGAGGTTTCTATGGCTATATTCTTAAATAAAGAATTATCCAACAAGGATAAATAATTGTGTTTGCTTTATGTAGTTGTATATATATGCCTTTTGCTAAATAGTTTTCCCATTTATGGCCATTTTGTGTACTATCATGAATGGCAATCCTCCATTTTGTATACCCAAAGGTTTTGAGAGTTTGTTTGCATAATCTTATCATTATTATTTTAGTATGCATTCTTTTGAGTGGTTATAATTGTGTTTGTTCATTTTATGGTTATTTTCATTGCTTTTAATTTTTCTTTTCAATATAAGATCGTAAATTTTAGTTTGTATGATGTTACAATTTGTAAATAGCTATTATTTGTGCCTCTAGTCATTATATCTATTAATGTATTAGGACATATTTAAATTTAAATTATTTTTAAATTTAAAATGATTATTTTTATGTATTTGAAAATTGATTCGAGTTTTCAATGGTTAATTAAAATAGTTCTTTTTTGCATTTTTTATTATCTTTAATATGAAATGTTTATATTAGCAGATTCAAAAGCATAGTGATTTTGAATTACAATTTTTATTTTGATTTAGTTTGCAAAGTAGAAGATTGTATTTTTTTATTTTTATTTTTATAATGAGACATGTAAGGCTGAAATTATTCACATAATTCTGATTTGAAGGAGTTGTTCAGCTTAATTTGTATTCAAATTATGATTATGTCTCTGAATGTATTATAGAATGTGTTGTTCTTAACTGTAGTTTAGAGTAGAATGGCCCCCACTTATAGAAAGTTTGTCTTTTGATATCACTAATTGGATTTTTTCTCAGTGATTTAAATCATCATTTTGTTTGTTAAAGTGTTAAGTGATAATTTCCACCTTATATTTCCTCAAAGTGATTAATTTATATGAGTTTTTTAATAATTCAAAGTTGTAAAATCATTAAAAATTTATGACTCTCTTTTATAATTAAAGTTATAAAGTTGCTAAATAATATTTACTTACATTCAATTCTAACTACCATTTGAAGGCATAGAAACATAAAAGGATTGGAAAGTTTCATTTATAGAGGGGGGTGGAACATAAATACAAATAGATTTTTCTTCTTTTTTCATTTACTTTATTTTTATATGAGAACAAGATTCTTAGTTACAACATGATTGCATGAAGGTTAAATAATACTTTGTTTGACAACATAGTGAAGTTTCAGTCATATCCAATAATTATTTTTTAGCTAGTCTGATTATTTAAATAATATTTTAAGTCTTATTCTCTAATGATTGCAAGATACTCACAATCACAGTTTGACCATGCATACTGTACTTATCGTTAAATAATGAAAATTGCATATGTGTATTTCATAACAATCTTTCTTTCCCTTCTAAAATTGTAATTTTCCCTTATCAAAAGAATGTTCAGGTTAGGGTATCATTCTACCATTGTTGTACTTGGTGCGAAGAATTCAATTAACATTGTTATTTCTATCTACTTTTGGTATCCAGTGAATTCTTCATGTACTTGTAATTTGGTTATATACTTTTATTTGCATGTATTTAGCTTGTAATTTAATGTTATCTTTATTCATTTCATTGTTTGTTTCAATTTTCTTTATTAGTTTTGTCTGTTTCAGGAGTCTTTCTATGTTATTATGGCACAATTTGATGTAGTTTGTGTGACAACAACGCTTGGAATGTGAAGGCATGGAATCAATAGTACCTTTCACTTAAAATCTTGTCTATATCAAAGATTTAATGATGAAATGTTCTTTGATTCATCATGTGAGATAGCTTCATTAATGGAATGATTAAATTTTTGATTAGATTTTTCTTATGAATTTTTTCTCTCCAAGAGACAACTTTTCTCATAGTTTTACTCTATTATTGAGTTGATTACAACATAGTTAATAATTCAAAATACCCAAATCTATTAGCTTTTCTATGTCTTCCCCTGACATCTTAATTTGTTTAATGGTCAAAAGACCTATTTGCTTAAGCTAGTTACCTAGTTTTTAGGCCCCTTAATGATTAAATTGATACAATTCTAATTTGACTTTCATGTTAGATGAAAGTTAAATTTGTTGATTGCCACAAATTTTGGCATCAACATGTCCTTTGTTCCATTTCACCATGTTTCAATGTGCAATGATTGCTAACTTTCTTGCTTCCACAATATCATTTGACACTCTAATAGGTTCCTAATTTGAATTTAAGAAGCTTGTATTTGTATAATGATCCTAATAAATTTACATCAAGCTATATCGATCTAAATTTCATATTAAAATTACAAGGAAGACACACACACACACATTTCCATTTACTACATTGGAGAGTCATTTGTTAAATACTTATACAAAAGAATGATTAGTAAAAGAGCATATATAATCGACTACTTGTTTGCATATCATACATAGGGATAAGGGTTGGGACTATCATATACATGGATTTTATTGTTGACATATATGAGTGTTGATTTCTAACCTATTAAAGAGAAAATAGCTGAGTAAGGTAGGCCCTTTAAAATAACACCAAAAAAATTATGTCTTTCTAAGTTCTTTTAGCACAGATGTTAGTCTTATACAAAACAAGGAATAAACTTGTTACAATTAAAAAGATCTAAACTTACATGACTGGAAGTATAAAATCCATTTTATTTAACAAGCTATAGTGTGAAACAAGTCTAAATGCAACAAATTAAACTAAATTAAGCAATATAAATAACAAAGGGGTAATGAATGATCACACTTGTAACTTGTTATTCTGAAAAATCTGAGATTGTAGATGAACTATGTAGATTGTGTGCAACCTCCTCGTAAAATTTGGAAACTGTGTGATGCTCTAGGACATACCCATTCATTGGTACATACATGTACTTATGATGATCTTATGGAGACAAACATATATGGCTATAACTATTTGACTATGGTTAAGCTTGTACTATTGTGGCTAGGTTTTTCCTATTAGGGTTTCACGATTTAGGTATTTTAATCACTTATATAATTATATCTTCTTATTACACTTGTAGATTCAATTCATGAATATAATATGTAAAATATGTGAATGTCCTCCTTGACCTAGTTTGCACTCATAAACAAAATAAATCATTGTGGAGTTAGGCAACCACTGAAGCAACATTGTAAACTATGTTTCTTACATGCATGGGATTAGACCTCCACATAATATTATGAGTGTGTGGATGGAATAACTTGAGTCAGGGTTTGTGAACTTCCTCTTCCTTAGAATTGATGATGCAATCACATACAATACAATACCCTCCTTTGGTATAAGTGAAATATAGAGATACTAAGATAATTTGACAATTTTTTAAGTGTATGAGATTCAGTAAAGCATGACTTGAGTGATGATTGGCTCTAGGATTGACCTTATATGTGACTTAGCTCTTGATATTCAGAGGTGTCTTATGCTTGCTTCTAGATGATCCCTTCTAGATAATGAATGGCGTAGTTAGACTTTCTATATATAAGTTGATATAGGATAACTTAGGCACACTTGCCGACTATGGTAATGTAGAAAAATAAGAGTAAAAGTGAAAGATTCATGACAATCGGCTAATGGACTCACAAAAAAAAAGGGACAAAACCGTATGAGTATAATTCTGTCCAAGACAAACATGTATAATGTATGGGTCTATCTAGGAGATGATTGTAATTTTTTTAAAGATAAGGTTGGGTGATAAGAGAGAATTGGTCTAAATGCATTAAAATATACCTTTTTATAATTGTTAAGGTGATTTTAGGCTTAATAGAACAAGTATAAACCTATTATGGGGTTTAAGTAGTCCTAAAAATAGGATTAACATACAAGTTTTGTAAATAAGGTAAATTATAAATACGACAATACAAATAAGGTCTTGTATCAAATGTAGTTGTCTACACAATGCCCCAACTTTGATGAGGATGTATAAGTAAAATGCATGCATGCATCAAAGTATAAATGTAAATAATTCAAACACACATTTTCACTTACCTAGGGAAGGATGAAGGGGTTTTGGCACACACTCAAACTGAACTTCCTTTCACACCATATAGCTAATGTACTTATAATAAATGCCAAATGCTACCATTAGTCAAATGTTCATGATATATTTTATTTTTGAAAATGCCCTGTAATATATTGTGACCCCTAGTTCCTCCATTCTACTCCATAATTTTCCCCTTATTACTATGTCATTCTTAAAATCTATGAAGCAACAATATATGACACGTTTTTTATCCAAAACCTTTTCAACTAGATGTCTGAGTGTGACATAATGATCTATTATTGAATGTTTGGTTATGAACCCTGCTTGTCCCTTTGCTCTCTTTATTTTTTCCTTAGCCCAACTATTAATCCTACTCTTTATTAGACCCCCAAAAAACTTTACGAATAAAGGATTGACCATGATGGTTAAATATTTTGAAGGATTATTTACAATTCTACTTTTAAGCAAATGTATGGTTAGGTTAGTTGCCCACTCCATCTAGAAGCCATTCTGAATGACCCCATTGAATTTATTTATTTATTTTATGTGTTATAATTTTTGTTCTTCATTTTATATGTTTCACTTATAATTTGGATACTTTATAATCTTTACATGTTGTTAGCTTCTTAATCCCTTATATGATGTCTTAAGTTGTGAAAATTTCTTCTCATACATTGATTGTAGGAGGTATACCTTTTTTTTTCATTTTTATATAGCTATTTTGAATACTCTAACCACTGACTTGATGCAATGTTATTCTTTATTTGTTTTCTCCACCTTATGTAGCTCCCTCAAAAATCATTTTCACTCGTGTTTCCATAAGTATATCAATGTTTTTCTTCTTGTTCTTGTATATTATTCCTTTTTTGCTCTCACTATTCGTTTGTATATTTTTCTATTTGTATTGTTTTACCTATTAACTCCTTTAGCATTCTTCTTGTTGCCTTGTATTTTTCATAACACCAAGGATATTTTGGGAAGCTATTTTTTAATTATTATTAGGTTTAGCTCTATTGCATTCATTCCAATATTCTTGAATTATGTGCATTAGCTTATCAGTTTTAGCAGAATCTATACATATGTAATTCCAAAGACTGGAAGTTGTATACATAATTATTTTTCAATGCCATATGATCAACACTTTTAAAAAATTCATTGTGGGTTTTTCAAGTATAATTCCTTTGATGTTTAACATTTGCTCATACCATTGCATATGATCAAACTTTATATGTTGCATAAACACAATAACTATTCTCTAAAGTGCATGATAGTCTCATGTTTCTTATGAAACTCTAGTCCATTATTGATTTTATTCTTTTGATAGCAAAAGAGAATTTATATGCAAGTCCTCATTTCCCCCTAGAATGTTGGCTTGTTTGTTTTATATCCTTGCATTGATTTCCTCTACTTAAAAATGCCTCCCTGAGCTTACTGTAAACTAAAATGTCCCTCTTTAAGAATAAATATGGATCTTTGCAGTCTAAACCATGTTTCTTGTAAAATTTAGAATTATAAGATACAAAATAACATGCAACTATGTTAAACAATTATGTCATTTTCTATAAGTCTAATCCATATATACTATTTATTTTCATTTTGTTTTTCTATTCCAATATTTATTTTCTAATTTATTTATTAACACCATTATTCCTCCATACTCCTTACCATTTTTCGTTGCCTTATTCCACACTAATGCTTTTTTGTATCCCTCAAAATATGGGGTCTTGCATTATATAGACACATAAATTTGGTATTAAACACTTGGCAACATCAACTTTGACATACTTTGACATAAATAGACTTGTGTGTGTCTTTGAGTCTTATGCATATTTTTCCCTATCCATCTACCCAATCTATTGTCTTGGCTAACCCAATTTGCCAATAAACATATTCATGATCACCCTAGTCTATGCAAGAACCTTCTAAAATATTAAGTAGACTTTCTCCATACTTTAGATCACTAATTTTACCCTTCTATATTTTATTGACAATAGTCAGATAGTTATGATTTGTCACATGTATCTACCTCTATTGGTAGTGTTTAGGAACCCTTAATGACTACTTTTCGAATTGGGATATATGCATTAGGTCAGCCCACACACATTTTATGGGTTGGTTAAAGTGGGAAACATCAAAGAGTCATATATTAATAAAAAAAATCCTAAGGCCATACTCATCTATCACTCAATTTTATAAGTCTTAACAAACTTGAGAAATCCCTTCACACTCTCTTGAGACATTATCATAAAAACAAACACATTTAAAAACCCTTAATGGAGAATCCCTAGATCTAAGTCCAAATACAAATGCATGTCAAAGTTGCATGTTTTTAAGTGTTGAAACCTAACATTGCATTGCATTCTAGCATGATCATGATGGTGCGCACACACCTAGGTGGGAAAATTACACATGGTTTGAGATTTCTTCATAGTATTGGAACATAAGAAATGCTTAGTTAGGTAGTGGTTGGGGTTGTCCAACCCATATTTATAAACTTTTTTTCCAAGTCATCTTGTGTCAAAAGTGAAGCTAAGTTTTCAAGGCAAAGAGAAGCAAATCTAAGATCGATGCACAAGATCAAGGGCAAGAAAACATATAAAAATAATCTACAGGTGTTGGTGCGATGATCTGAGGTGGCACTGACTTACACACTCAATTAAGATAATACCACTAGAACCTATATAGTATCAGTCACCAAAGGGGTATAAGCTTCACCGATAGTGTCTGTGTAGGTTTTGAGGTCCTATTTTTTGATCTAAGTAGTTACAAAGCTAATAAAAAATATTTTTAGAGAATGTGATGGATGCAATAAGCAACATAAAGCATAAATTTGCTGAGTGCATCCCTTCCCTATTTTCTATATTAGTTCTAAAATTAGTAAGTACAATATCAATCTCTCTTTTACATCTAGATTTGTGGGGCAAATGCCATATTTTAAATAATTAGAATTTTAATAGTTATATATTATTTAGATCGCATTAATCATAAAATAAATAAAACATTTTGGTGAACTCAATCATTGTCTTGAGCACATAAAACCCCATGTCTTTATCCCTTGGGGTTTCATATTTCCTTCTTAGGGTTTTAGATTCAACTTACATTAGGGTTTCATATATGATTTACGATTTCTTCTTAATAAGTGTAGACACTAAAATTTAATCATTAAGTATTTGACAATGTTTAATCTTGACATCTTTAACTTAATTAGCCTATTTTTCATTATGTTAACTTGTAACATCTACAATAGCATTCTCTATTCTATTTATTACCTTGCAATCATTGAAAACATCATTTAGACATCCCTATTCTACTTACTATTTCATGTCAACCAAATTACAACAATTTTTATCCTTTTGGGACAAGACTGCAGTAGACAAATAAGGTCACAACCTGGCCTTGTCTGTTAATGCGACCTTGTCCCTCGTGCCCAATGGTAACTTTTCAAGTTTGAGACAATTCATATTACCCATCCTGCATCTTTAGCAAGATCGATTAACAAAAATATTTTAAATATTTCTCTATATAAGCACATCAAGGTCATTCAAAATACATCTAACAATCACTTGCAAATTATGTTGCACATTGAGTAAAAGAGTATTATTCTTTCCAATTCTATTTTTTTGTATTATAACAATCACAAGCCAAGTTTAAAGTCATTTTATTGTAGGTCAAGGGCACCAATTATCAAGTATTCAAGTCAATATATCTAGTTGCATTTATATAACAAATATCAAGATTCACACACACACTTTAAGAGGGAAAATGCATCAACTTGAGGCCCTTTTAAACTATTTAATTAACACTCATATTACATTGAATTTTCTAAGGATAGTTCCATTATTCTCCTCGCTCGATTTCTACCTTTGTATTTAATCTCTATTTGGTTTATTGTGCAAGCATTAGTGTTTGGATTTTTGTAGGTTTTTTGTGCATTAAATTGGGACACATAGTTAGTTAATGAGTCATCACAAATAGGGGTAGGGCCTAGTGTAGGAAAATTACATGCACAGTCAACTAGATGCAATCATAGTCAACTAACAAGGCCACAGTGTGCCCTTGTCCTCCTAGTGCAACCCTATCCTAACACAATTTAAAGTTCTATTTTCAATTGTGACATAGTTTAAGGATTGTTACAATCAATTTTCATCAATTTCTAGTTTGCATGATTGACATAAATTTAATTTGAGCTAGGTTTTCATATATACTTGTCAATTTACTATTTATAGTTCATTTCAAGTTTTATAAATTGCTGTATTGTATATTTAGATTCAATATATTATGTAATCTAAATCAATTTCAATAATTTAGTTTATTTATTGCATTTCATTGTTAAATAAAAATAAATTAATTAAATAATAAGCAACAATCTATGCATCTTTCCCTAGCTTTATTAATGTTTTCATGGAGATATTATATGCCATCTGAAAAGGTTAAATTTGTTATAAATGTAAGGCAAAGTGCTCCGTTAAGTCGTGTTGCAATTGATTATAATTAGATTCCTTTGATCCAACAATGTGATTGTGTGCAATCTAAAATGGATAAAATTAATGAAATGCAATTTCCTTCTTTTATTGATGCAAATATTGATAAAGAACACGAAGATGTAGAAGAACATGTTACCAATGATGCTATGATTGATGTTGAAAATGCTTATGAAGATGATAATACACATAATAATGAATATCATGATAGAATACATCTTTAAGAGCTTAATGATATAGATCTTACACAAGTAGAAGCACTCTCAAATTTTCAAAATTGAATTAGTGTGCAACCTAATGACTTGGATAAGATCTTGATTATAATCCTAGAGGTTAAGAATGCAAATAATGCTAAGGAAGCCACATCTAAGGAACATGATGAACTCTTTATTGATATTAGTCTACTTTTTAAAGGCATAAATTCCACAATAAGTGTTGAGAGCATTACTCCTACTAATACTATTCATATGTCTACCCCTATGGCTATACATGTAATTCCCACCCATGGTGTGGGGGCAACACAAGTTTATCCTACAAAGGCAAATCAAAGACAAGGAATTGATCTTCCTCAAAGACTAGCTCTTCAACGTCCATTACATCAATATATATTTGAGTTCAATAAACATTATCGAAACCGTCACATCTTAAGATAGTACTTTAAGCTTGTCCTTATGTTTCAAAGCAAACATTGACTTATTCTCCTAACATACAATGAACTCAATAAGTTGCTATGCTTACTAGATCTATGTAGTGTACATATCGTCATGTTGACTATTATGACAATGTTGAATTTTTACGATGCATGATCACTTCTCTGATTTAAATATTAATATACATGTTACTCCTCACCCATGGTGTGTGAAATTATGCAGACACATAAATTTGGTATTACATACTTGGCAACATCATTTTTGACCTAGCTTTGACATACATGACTTGTGCGCATACATGTGACTCTTGCTCACATTTTCTCTGGCCATTCATCTATCTATAAAATCAACATTTCCAATTTTTTGTCATTCATATATGGGACCTTAAAAGTCTATACCATAACGTTCAATTATCCTAATTAGATTATCACTATCTTTTAAATCATTATTTTACGCTTCCTGGACAGTGTCGAAAGTAGTCGAAAGTTGGTGATTACCAGTGGTAATGTCTACCTTTATTGATAATGTCTTAGTATCTTGTAACAATTTTTTTTCTCAAATTCAAAACCCCTCCTTTGCATTGGCCTACATGTTTTGCATGTCAATTATGGAGGGAAGTTACTCAAAGAGTCATCTATATATACACAACAAGCTTAAGACCATTCTTATTTAGATACCATCTAGTAATCATTTCGTATTCAATTGCACATTGAGAAATCTATTTGCACATTCTTGAGACATTATCCAAAAGGATCCGAATCTAAAAACCCTCAAAGGAACAAAACTAAAAGCCAAGTTTGAGAATTATTGTAAGGTCAAAGTTGCATGTTATCAAGTGCAAAATCTGAATTTATGCATTGCATTTTAGTGAAACTCTATTGAACACATATACACAGATGGGAGAACTACATGTGGTTTGAGTCCTCTTTGAAGTATTGAAACATAGAAAATATTCAATCACTTAGCAGGGTGTGGTTGGGGTTGTCCAACCTATCTTTTAAACCCTTTTTTCTAGCTTAAGAAAGTGTCGAAAATGGAGCTAGGGTTTTAAAGCAAAGGAGAAAAAAAAATTGCATTTGCACATAGGACTAAGGGCATGAAATTACTCATAAACTATCTTGACAGGTAGGTATAGCAATCTATGGGAGAATATACTAAAAAATTGCAGAGGACAGTTATGATAGATAGTTGATAGATCTAGTTAATGCAGGTGTCTGAGCATTCATTGATAGTGTCTTTGCAAAATTTGACAGTCACTTTTGTAAGTTGAGAAGCCACAAATCCATTTTAGGTCATTTTATAGGACTATACATCGGAAGTAAAAAAAGAATAATATGTCAGCTAAGTGCCTTTTGCTTTAGTTATTTTTATATTTAGTAAGTGCAATGTATCATGTATTAACATTCATACTTGTATGGTGAATGATATATCTTATGAAATCTGAATTTCAATAGTTTTATACTCGTTTAGATCACTAAATCCAAAATAAGTTAGAACATTCTGGTGAACCCAATTAAAATATTTAAAAATAAAAAATCAAGACGCATACATAACATATTTTTCCAGTTACATGATTAATTGATGATATTTATCATATACATAGTAGATTACATATCCATTCTCTATACAGATGCCTCTCATGACATACACGAGTGGGATGAAGGACATACATATTATATATGATACATGGACATATAGATGTAGGACATTCCTTACAACGAGGGGCTACCTTTTAACATTGGGGTCATGCCTACACAGAGGACAGTTTGGTACATCTTTACATGTTACATCTTTCTAGGACCATTTCATTGATCATATTGACCTACTTAAATTGATTTTACATCAGTTTCCCTTATGTATACTATTTAGGGTGCTATATTCCATGGGTATTGTACTTTACTATGCTTCAACGATGACATTACTTGCTTGTATGGATTAACATTACTTACTCTATGTGGGTTGATGTTGTTACATGTTACATGATGTGATCATTGATTATGCATTACGTTGTGTGACGATTGTTGTGTGTGACATTGCATGTTCCATGTGTAACCACTGTGTGTTACATTGCATGCTCTATGCGTGACTATTGATGGTTTTTGTATTGTGTAACCATTAATGTGTGTACATTGAGTGTCATCTTGAGTGGTTCTATGAGTGCATTTACTATTTCTTGTCACATCATGTGTCAATTGTGTCAAGGATCCTCTACTATGTGTCATGGACATGTTGTGTCTATATCGGGTTGGAGTTGAGTCATGTCTTGAATGCTTTTGTCCATCATGATCATGACATTATGTGCATGTGTGTCCATATCTACATAGTTGTTGAGCTTGTGGTGTTGTGATTACTATCATACACTCTTTTACTTGTGTATGATGCCATGGTTATTATTAAACATCTTTTGCATGATTTCTTACTGAGTACTTACTACTACGATGATTACTATTACGTGTCTAATTACTATATCCACTTGACACGACACTTCTATGCCTTGGATTACATATTTCATATGCATGCGAATGATCAAAATCTTTATATGATGACAAAATCTAATCACATTAACACATTCCTTGCATGGTTACAAATTTTCTATATAACATGATGTACATACAAGTGATTTCTTTTCAAACGAGTGATTCACAAGCTTTATCCCTCACCCTAATAGGGGGGCACACTAGTGGACTTGTCATAGAGATTCAAAGGCAACATAGAGATATATTTTACATTTTGTACTACATTATATGATTCAAATGAGACAAATTATGATTCACTTTAGGACAAATTGATAAATTAACACGTGTGAAGCACATGTGGGACATTTCACAAGGTACAATAAATTGTTGATAGATCCTATGACATGAAAAGACATATTACATATATCAAATTAAGAATATTTTATGAAGTTACATGAGTTAGATTGAGCAAGTTATCAGATTATCAAATTGAGTCAGAGTATCATATCAAGTAGATTCACATACAAAGTATAACATTCTATATCACATTAAGGTACGTATGGATCAAATTTTGAAGGAGGGATGTTATTCACGTATGCACTTTGAAAGAGGCAATACTTGGTATTCTCTCTCTAAAGGCAACCCTTTGGCGCTTAGGTTGCTCTAATGACATCATCATCAACAACATGGCTTGCCACAAGTCCAAGCTTAATATACCTCTTAACCTAACACAAGAAAAGACAAGAATATCTTCAAGTCTATATGCCACCAGTAAATTTAGGTACCACTTTCAAACCCTTTACCTAATCTCACACCAGTCCACCGAAAATTCATTGCTTACGTGGATGCCTGCAGCTGACGTGTACATGGAAGGGAGCCTTGAATTGAAGCCTACGACACGAGCGATTAAGACGTGGCTCTCTGCATAAAATGCACGCAAATAGAAACAAGAAAATAGAGAAATAAAAATTTTGTCGAGAACAGCGACCAAAACAGCCGAACGAGACCGAAGAGGATATTCTCCCATCTCCATTCATTCATCCATCCGCAGGCGCTCTGCAATTCGGACACCAGTCTGCCCAGGTTCGATTCCCAGAGCTCCTACGCTTTCTACTGCATTTTGTTTTCAACGCCAGGTCTCGGGTTCGATCTCTGTCAGTCCATGAACAAGACAGGACATTTTAAGACATAACATGAACAATCAGTGCGAGAGTGTCGTAAGCGGGGTTTGCATGAAAATTGATACCAGCAGCACTGGCGGAGCAGAGATTCGAACCGGGAGAGGCATAAGACACGCGGTCATAAGCCTGCAATGGAACTCAAAACAGAGGTTGTTACCCGTGGGGTTATTTGCAAGCGTGGGGCAGGTGAGCGTGGGGGTTCCGCCTTCGAATCCTGGCGACGACAGGCAGATTCGAAGGATGGTGTCAGCTGCGCCGTCGATGCCGATGGAGCTGCCGGCGGAGGCTACTCCGCCGCCTCCGGAGATGGCCTTAGGCGGCCGCTATTTCGCCGCCAACGCTGCAGAGTTCGGATTCAAGACAATGATTTCTCAGCCTGAGATTGCTGGCACGGAGGAGGAAGCACAAGGTTTGAGAAAGAATGATAATAAGAAGGAGATGGTGACGGTGAATAAAGGGAGGTGGGGATTGAAGTTGAAGGTGGGGAATGCATCTCTGAAGAGGCTGCTGAGCGGGGCGATTGCGGGGACGGTGTCGAGGACGGCCGTGGCGCCGCTGGAGACAATTAGAACACATTTGATGGTGGGCAGCAGCGGGAATTCCATGACGGATGTGTTTCACCACATTATGCAGAATGAGGGTTGGCAGGGTTTGTTCAGAGGGAACGGCGTCAATGTCATCCGAGTTGCCCCCAGTAAAGCAATTGAGGTAAGTATTGGAATTTTCAAACTTCCATTGGAAAAATCTAACTTCGAAAAACTGTGATAAATTGTGGATAATCCTGGTTTCGAAGGTAAATATTGTATTTTCTTCAACTTTGGGATTGTATTTTTATTTTTTGGTTAAAATTGAAGATGCTGCTCAAATTAAAAGTCAAAGTACAAGAATGGAAATTGTTAGGGGGATTGGATTTTTGGTTCAATTATGGGTTTATAATTTTAGTTTTTTTAAAATGATTTTTGCATAGGGTTTGGCAGGGTTCGGCACTGAGACTAGGCTGCCTTATTGCCTCAATGCCTCGTGGGGATTAGACTTTGGGCCACCTACTTGTGGTGTGGGGGCCAAACTGTAGGTTGTTTTGGTAGAGTGGGGTTCAATCTGGGTTACCCCATTTTTAATGCTGTGGCCTTGCAGTGTGGGAATTTGAATCTAGTTACCTTTTCTTAACAATGTGCCCGTTTGCCATTACACCACCGTCTCTGAGACGGTAGCTACGCTGCCTTATTGTGGTGTGGTGGTGAGACTTATGCTGCCTTATTGCAGTGTATGGTGGAGGGAGAGACTGCAGGATGCCTTAGTAGAGGGTGGGATTGAACCTCAGGTTGACGCTTAATGAATGTACTCCATTGTCAATACACATGTCAGTTGTCTTGTGGCATGGGAATTTGAATCCCATTACTCTTATCAACAATGCAATCCTTTCGCATTACACCACTAAACTTTCAGCCTATGTTGCAAGAAACGAGAAACGAAGAAATGCAACGGAAACGGAAACGTGATGAGAAATGGAGTTGGGAGAGGTTTTACACAAGAAACAGATTTTGCTATAAGTAATTTTTATATTAAAAATCATTATAATTCAGTGATACACAGCTTAAACATTTAAATTTGCACAACAAATTATAAATAGTTTATATTATTTAAGAAAAAATAAATCTACATCAAATGTTTGTATCCTTATGATATAATGGTTGCAAAAGTGTTTAAATTTAAAATGTATAGAATATGTGTTCTGAATAAAATCAAATATCATCAAAATAGTCTAGTTATGCCTCCAAAGACTGTGTAACACTCAAGTTGGGGGAGCACTAGTGCTTCTATTTCTTGGACTCTCCTCTGTAAACAATCGTAGTCAAATAGGACCTCTAAAAAATTGGAATTCAAGTTTAAAGAATAGACCCTCTCCAATATCCTCTTAACACCTCTCACCATTATCTATAAAGTCAGCATAAGCTTTTACCTTTTGACACAACTCTAAATATAATTTTACTAATCCAAAAATAAAAATTAATTTATTATTAATATAAATATTAATAGAATTTTTTTTTATAATTTTTTTTAACCGATTAAAATAAAATCTAAAGTTGAACTTTTAGTAATAGCTAATTAGATATAAACGTCTAATTTTTAATTATAATTAAAATAATTTATAATTTATTTAATAGCTACTAATAGTGAATGTAAGTCGTATGCATAAATACAAAGATGTTGACATGAAAGAAAAGGCTAGGATAGAAATGGGTGAAGCTTAAAGAGGAAAGCTTAATAAAAAATATTGGGGCATCTAAAAAATATAATAAAGCTTTTACCAGTTATTCTTTTAACTGCTATTTATCTGTTTTTAGGCCAAGAATAATTTGTGCCACTGCAATTGCTGTTAACAGTTTCCGTTGCCATCCTGCATGACAGGTAAAAGGCCGTCCAAAAACCCATTGTTGTCTCGTAGCCATTTCAACTCGCTTTAATGCGAAACATGGTTCAAACATTGTGTTTATTGCAACAGGGCTTTCCGTTGCCTTTTTTGTGGAGTAGTGGTGGTGCCGAGCAGGAGTGAGACCGTAGACAATTTAACTGAGTGTAGGGACAAGACTGTGGGGCTGCTGTACTAGGAAGTGGGGGTTCAACCTTGGTTGGACACTTATGAATGTACCCCATTTCCATTACTCCACATATCAGTCACCTTGCAGGTTGAGAATTAGAACCTTGTTTCTCTTTAACAATGCACCTTTTAAAATTACATTATCGACACTAAGATTGTCGGTTGTGTTGGTTGAATATTTTGTTGATCAGCGTACTGATAAACAAAATAGGTCTGATCAGCCAAAGTAGGAAGATTAGTCGTCCAAATGTGTAGTTTTACCACATCAGAAAGACACTGATCTCTCCTCTCATCAAGGGGAGATTCCTTATAGGTATGCTATATATATATATAAACAGAAAATAATACTCATGGGTGGGACAAATCATCCATCTCTCTTCTTTCAGAGATGATGTGCACGGATCAAAGGAAAAACTCAGGGGAAATGACAGACAGTACTCCTCTTCTTTCAGAAATACTATTCAACAAACCACAAGAATACTCCTGGAAATAAAAGCAGAATGTAATTGAGGGCGTAGTAACCAGCAAATCGAGATACAGCACAAAGTCTCTACTTGAAATGCTCAAGAGTAATATACGAAGGACAATGAGGGCACAAAGTCTTCTCAAAGTCCTTTACACAATAATGAAAAGAAAACACACTGAAGGCAGCTATGGGGGCACAAAGTCTCTCCACAATTGATTCTTCAGGACACCTTCCTGACTAATTTTACTAATTTTGCTTGTTGAATTAATGGAACAGAAAATATATCAAGGAAAAAGACATAAGAACAGTTTCCTTAATAACAAAGAAATCACAGCACAAAGTCTGAAAAGGTCCTTTGCTTTCTTATTCGAGTAACAAAATATGATTAATAGACTGAGCACAAAGTCTCAATGATGCCTCTCAATTTGGGCCGAGTTTCGTTCTAAATGTCAAAAAAGAGATCCTCTTTACAATAGAAGAAAGTCCCTTATATAGCCTCTTCAAGAAGGACTTGGGAACAATCAATACATCAATTTGCATTGGAATCTGTTAAGGAGACATGCTGAAACTTAGGTGCGCTTTACCCATTTGATTTTATCAATGCAAGGAAATAAGTCACGCTTATTGAAAGTTTGTAACTTCCAATATTCCACTTGGCGATCTGGTCTTATCTTCATCGTTCCTCCTTGTCCGGCTAATTGAATCGGGTCCTGGATTTAATTTACTGTTATGTTCTTTCTCTGCATTCTGTTGGTCTTGGCCTTGAGATCTGTGATTGTATTTTGGTCTGTATGTTTAAAAGATCAACGACTAATTCACTGAGTTGAATTTGATGTTTTCGGGTGCATCATTCCTTTATCTTCTTTCGGCTTTCCTGTTTGGCACTTTTCCGAATTATACTTGCCTTTTCGGGCCTTAATGAATGACCTGTTTTGAGTCGGGAAGAGTCTCCCGCAAGGGTATCTACCCTACGGGCAGTCTTTGAATGGCCTTCGGGCTTCTTTGAACTTTGGCGATGAATCAATCCGTTGAACCAAGACATTGAACTAATTGGTTGAACCAAAAAAAATGGTTCAAGCTGATGGTTCAATTTGAATGAACCGAGCTGATGAACTTGCCTTTGAACCATGTCTTTGAACCAACCGTCGAACCTTTTCGTTGAACCAAGACGTTGAACCAATCGGTTGAACCAAAAATGGTTCAAGCCGATGGTTCAATTGAATGAACCAAGCCGATGAACTAAGTATTGAACCAAAAGACGCTGAAACAAAGGGAATGAACCACCCGAGTGAAATAAAGCGTTGAACCGCTTGGTTGAACTGAGCCATTGAACCGTTCCTTTGGTTGAACCCGCCGTTGAACCTTGAACCTGCTGCTGGTGTTTGCCGATGGAGATTTTTGTTTGAACCAAGGCACTGAAACAGTCCCGAAAAATGACTTAGTGTTAAAAAACTGATTCTTTTGACTGAAACCACCTGCAGAAGCCTTTGAACCTGTAAAAATGAACTTGCCTGCAGAGTCCATAGATTTTCTTTTTCTTGCACAGTCCGTAGATTTTTCTTCCTACTGAGTCCGTAGATTCAAGCCTGCAGAGTCCGTATATTTAAGAAAAGCTTGAAAACTGAAGAATTTGAATGCCCAAGACAAATTTTGAAAAGAGAAGAGATAATTTTGGTCTGTAAGACCAAAATAGTTCAAATGTTGTCCCAAAAATGCGCTGATATTTTTGGAGGACAACAGCTGGCTCCAGTGGGGGAACTTCTGTCAATTTCAAAAGGAATAGAAAGGAGTAGAATCCAGAATCTCCAGTGTCTTCATGTGTACCATTGGGTTACGGAGTCATGCTACCCAGAAATGGAAGGCATCAAAAATGAAAACAGACAAAACAAAACAGAATTAAAAACTGTACAAATATACATATGCAATGATTTGATACTTCAAGAATTGAAGTATTTCAGATGCTGCTTCTTGAGAGACAGTGAAAATAGTGCGCCATCTTGGTAAACCAGCAAGAAGACATTTTGTCCCCAGAAACGGTGACGGGCGAATAGAGCTCTCCACCAGGAAACCAATTTTCTGCGTCTTCCTCTTGGTCTTTCCTTCTTTTTGCTCTGTGGCAAGACGTGGTCTTCAAACTGAAAACCATAACTCCTTGCTCTCCCTGCGAAGGGTTCCTTTCCTTGATTTTGATTTGCAGTAGCATGGTCCACCATCATAACTTATTGTTCTGCTGGTCCAGTCCAGCACATGTGTTGATTGTCAGTTTCAGACCCCTGACAAACCATCAGTTCAACATCTCCTTTGATGTGAAGGAGTTTGACCTCTTCACCTGGAGTAGTGTTCAATCCGAGCAACAGAGATCTGTATCCAGCGGTGGAAGAAACGCTGCCATCGGATTCCAAGATCCAAGCATCATCAGAAGCTGATCTTCTATCAGATTTCTCTTCATTAGAGATGGAAGATCTTTCTTGATTTGTACTGCACCCTACTAATTCTTCTGATGCCTTGTTTGGATCAAATCTTGGATTACCAGCTACAGGACTTTCATCAGCTGAGACATGAGCATCCTCTGTGGTCAAGAAGTAATTACCCCTGCCTGAAGGCTCAAACAGAATTTGAGCTGCAGGGGCCGACGTTTGGGTGACACAATTTTTACCTCAGACAGGTCCGCACCTGGTTCTCCATCAATGTTCAATTGCTCAGGATTGGCTTGCAGGGATTCAAACTCAGTCATTTGAATTTTGGATTTCTTGACATGATTAATCATGTCAAATGACTGGAATGGGCTTGGAAGAGAAGATGGGGTTTATCCTTTTGATTTTCGAGAGGGGGAGGACTAGTTTGCGAAGTTGAAGTAGAAGGTGCAGAGATGTTCGATGTACTTACTTCTTTGATAATCACCGGGTCCTTTGATTGAAAAAGAAGAGGGGTTCTTTGCTTAGCAATTGAAATTGCTGGTTGGGGTTGCTCCTCTGTCTTCTCTTTGTCAGCCTGTTGGGCTGACTGATTCTGGGCCCTGGTGAATGCTGCGTATGATCCTTTGACTGCTTCACCTTCACTTCTGAGTTTATCCTGGTAATTCAGGAAACCAATGTGGGAGTCACCAGCTGATTCTTCTGGATTCTCCCTGAAGAGATCAGCGCCATTTTCTTGCTCTAACTCAGGTTGAAAATAGGAAACATGCTCTGTTTCCAGATATCCAACTACCGAGTTTGTTGGAGGTGCTTCAAGGGCAGGGTTTCTCTGTGGGGGAGGAAGACGATTTTGTTGCCCTTGACTTCTGGCAGTGTTGCCTTGATATGGCTGATTAGGGAATGTCCTCCTTGGTATATCTTTATATAGAGGAGCAGAAGACATACTTTGTGCCATTTGCCTTTTCAAGGCTAGCAATTCATTTGCCAGCTTTTGCACCATTGGATCAGTGGTGGTTGTAGATGAATATTCAGAAGATGATGAAGCTCTATTTCTATTAGGATTTCTCCTTATCTTTCATGGCAAGATAAGGTCATCTTCTAGCTCAGTAGCCAAGTCTTGAGCAGCCTCAGGGTCTATGTGTCTAGCCCATCTCAACAGAAAACTCACTTTAGGCAGCTATGAATTGATGAAGAAACACATGAGATTCTGAGGTGTCGGCTGGGCGATCATGGGAATCCTGTGCGTCAGCTTGTTGACCCTGGCAATGAATTCTCTCATAGGTTCATGGGGCTCCTTCTTCATCTGTGTGAGCTGGGCCAACAAGGCATGTGCATTTTTTGCGGGCTTGAATCTTGTTTCAAACTTGTCTTTAAGTGTATCCCAGTTAGTCACTGATCCAGCTTGCAGATGGTAGAACCAATCTGCAGCAGCACCTTGTAGGGTCTCCACAAAAACCCTGATTGCCACGTCTTCAAATTCCACCCCTATCACACCACAGGTTATGGTGAAGGCTGCAATGTGTTCATCAGGATGGACTCTTCCATCACCAAAGAATTTGGGAAAATTCTTCTTTGAATTGAGTGGTAGCTCATGCAGGGGTGGAGTTAGAGTAAGTGGGCCAAATGAGTTACCCCAGGGGCCTCGAACTGCCATGATCGGATTATGAACAATAGGGATAACACATCTGAGTGGAGTTGCCAGATTACAAAACAAAAATGGAAAAGGACTGGCTCAGCTTCAGCGTAAAGCTTGAGGCTTCAAATTGCGCTTTCTTTCCCAGCAGCTCTGGTTTTGCAGACCAGATAATATAATGGAGATGGATGAAAATGGAGACGGATGAAAATGGTAAGGCTATAAATGGATAATGGGTAAGACCCAGATGGGAGTTGCCAGACTCTATAATGGATAAGGGAAGGAACTGCTTCAATTTAAAACTTGAGGCTTTAGCCTGCACGTTCTTCTCCAGCGGAGTCGTCAAAAACTGTTGGTTGAATATTTTGTCGATCAGCGTACTGATAAACAAAATAGGTCTGATTAGCCAAAGTAGGAAGATTAGTCGTCCAAATGTGTAGTTTTACCACATCAGAAAGACACTGATCTCTCTTCTCATCAAGGGGAGGTTCCCTGTAGGTATGCTATATCTATATATATATATATATATATATATATATATATATATATATATATATATATATATATATATATATATATATATATATATATATATATATAAACAAAAAATAATACTCATGGGTGGGACAAATCATCCATCTCTCTTCTTTCAGAGATGATGCGCACGGATCAAAGGAAAAACTCAGGGGAAATGACAGACAATACTCCTCTTCTTTCAGAAATACTATTCAACAAACCACAAGAATACTCTTGGAAATAAAAGCAGAATGTAATTGAGGGCGTAGTAACCAACAAATCGAGATACAGCACAAAGTCTCTACTTGAAATGCTCAAGAGTAATATACGAAGGACAATGAGGGCACAAAGTCTTCTCAAAGTCCTTTACACAATAATGAAAACACATTGAAGGCAGCTATGGGGGCACAAAGTCTCTCTACAATTGATTCTTCAGGACACCTTCCTGATTAATTTTACTAATTCTACTTGTTGAATTAATGGATCAGAAAATATATCAAGGAAAAAGACATAAGAACAATTTCCTTAATAACAAAGAAATCACAGCACAAAGTCTGAAAAAGTCCTTTGCTTTCTTATTCCAGTAACAAAATATGATTAACAGACTAAGCACAAAGTCTCAATGATGCCTCTCAATTTGGGCCGAGTTTCGTTCTAAATGTCAAAAAAGAGATCCTCTTTACAATAGAAGAAAGTCCCTTATATAGCCTTTTCAAGAAGGACTTGGGAACAATCAATACATCAATTTGCGTTGGAATTTGTTAAGGAGACACGCTGGAACTTAGGTGCGCTTTACCCATTTGATTTTATCAATGCAAGGAAATAAGTCGCGCTTATTGAAAGTTTGTAACTTCCAATATTCCACCTGGCAATCTGGTCTTATCTTCATCGTTCCTCCTTGTCCGGCTAATTGAATCGGGTCTTGGATTTAATTTACTGTTCAGTTCTTTCTCCGCATTCTGCTGGTCTTGGCCTTGAGATCTGTGATTGTATTTTGGTCTGTATGTTTAAAAGATCAACGGCTAATTCACTGAGTTGAATTTCACGTTTTCGGGTGCGTCATTCCTTTATCTTCTTTCGGCTTTCCTGTTTGGCACTTTTCCGAATTATACTTGCCTTTTCGGGCCTTAAGGAATGACCTGTTTTGAGTCGGGAAGAGTCTCCCGCAAGGGTATCTACCCTACGGGCAGTCTTTGAATGGCCTTCGGGCTTCTTTGAACTTTGGCGATGAATCAATCCGTTGAACCAAGACATTGAACTAATCGGTTGAACCAAAAAAAATGGTTCACGCTGATGGTTCAATTTGAATGAACCGAGCTGATGAACTTGCCTTTGAACCATGTCTTTGAACCAACCGTCGAACCTTTTCGTTGAACCAAGACGTTGAACCAATCGGTTGAACCAAAAAAGGTTCAAGCCGATGGTTCAATTGAATGAACCAAGCCGATGAACTAAGTATTGAACCAAAAGACGCTGAAACAAAGGGAATGAACCACCCGAGTGAAATAAATGGTTGAACCGAGCCATTGAACTGTTCCTTTGGTTGAACCCGCCGTTGAACCTTGAACCTTGAACCTGTTGAACCTGCTGTTGGTGTTTGCCGATGGAGATTTCTGTTTGAACCAAGGCACTGAAACAGTCCCGAAAAATGACTTAAGTGTTGAAAAACTGATTCTTTTGACTGAAACCACTTGCAGAAGCCTTTGAACCTGTAAAAATGAACCTGCCTGCAGAGTCCATAGGTTTTCCTTTTCTTGCACAGTCCGTAGATTTTTCTTCCTACTGAGTCCGTAGATTCAAGCCTGCAGAGTCCGTAGATTCAAGCCTGCAGAGTCCGTAGATTTAAGAAAAGCTTGAAAACTGAAGAATTTGAATGCCCAAGACAAATTTTGAAAAGAGAAGAGATAATTTTGGTTTGTAAGACCAAAATAGTTCAAATGTTGTCCCAAAAATGAGCTGATATTTTTGGGGGACAACAGGTTGCCTTATGGCATAGTAACCTAAGTGGGAATTTGAACCTGTCTCTCTTTAACAATGTACCCTTTACCATTAAAATATCGGCACTATGGTTGTAGGTTGCCTTATGGCATAGTTACCTAAGTCTTGGGGATGGGGGATATATAAAATTTAATATTTAAAATTCTTAGCTTTATTCAATGAAAGTTAGGGGTTTAAACTTCATTTAATGTTTTTCATGGTACTTTCAGGATTAGGGTTCAATTTTTTTAAATATAAAAAAAAAAAAAAAAAAAAAAAAAAAAAAAAAAAAAAAAAAAAAAAAAGGTCTTTTGGTTTGCGGGGTGGGGGGGGGAGGGAGTCAAAATAAAAAAAATAAAAAATAATTGGGGAAGTCTCCAAGTCCCCAAAATGTTTGGAACTTTACCAAAGTCTAGGGGATGTGTCCCCACATAATACTGCCTTATGGCGCTGTGGTGCGGGTGTATGGTGGTTTTCGAGGTGGGCTTGAGACTGTAGGCTGTCTAATTGTGGTTTAAAGGCAATACTATGGGCTGTCTTACTAGAGAGTGGGGCTGAGCCTGGCTTGGACACTTATGAGTGTCTAATTGTGGACACTTATAATTTGTGCCGCTGCAGTTGCCGTTAACAGTTTCTGTTGCCATCTTGCATGACGGGTAAAAGGCCGTCTAAAAACCTGTTGCTGTCACATAGCCTTTTCAAGTCGTTTTAACACAAAACATGGTTCAAATGTTGCATTTCTTGCAACAGGGCTTTCAGCTACCTTTTTGTGGTGTAGTGGTGGTGCCGAGCAGGAGTGAGACCATAGACAGTTTAATTGAGTGTAGGGACAAGATTGTGTGGGGCTACTGTACTAGGAAGTGGGGGTTCAACCTTGGCTGGACACTTATGAATGTACCCCATTTCCATGACTCCACATATCAGTCACCTTGCAGGGTGAGAATTAGAACCTTCTCTCTCTTTAACAATGTACCCTTTACCATTACACTATCTGCACTAAGATCGTAGGTTTCCTTACAGCATAGTTACCTAAGTGGGAATTAAAACCTTGTCTCTCTTTAACAATGTACCCTTTACCATTACACTATTGTTGTAGGTTGCCTTACAACATACCTACCCAAGTATTGGGGATGGGGGGATATATAAAATTTAATATTTAAAATTCTTAGCTTTATTCAATGAAAGTTTGGTTTAAACTTCATTTAATGTTTTTCAGGGTGCTTTCAGGATTAGGGTTCAATTTAAAAAAAAAAAAAAAACCACAGTTTTTTGTTTTGGGGAGGGGGGAGGGTATTGTTTTAAATTATAAGTGTCAGGAAATTGAAAAAATAAAAATTATGTGGAAGTCCCCAGGTCCCGGAAATGTTCAGAATGCTACCAAAATCTAGGGGATGTGCCCCCACATAACACTCTGTCTCAAGGCGCTGTGGTGCAGGTGTATGGTGGTTTTCGAAGTGGGCTTGATACTGTACGCTATCTAATTGTGGTTTGGAGGCAAGACTATGGGTTGCCTTACTAGAGAGTGGGGGGTGGGGCCTGGCTTGGACACTTAGTACCCCTTTTTAATACCCTGCATTTCAGTTACCTTGTAGTGTGAGAATTTGAATCTAGTTACTCTCTATAACAATGTGTCCATTCATTATTACACCACCTGCACTTTGACTGCAGGTTACCTTGCAATACAGGCATAGATCTGGAATGAGACTGTAGTCTGCCTAATTTTGGTATTGTGGCAAGAATGTGGGCTGATTTACTGGAGAGTGGGACTGAACCGGGGTTAGACACTTACAAATGTACCCACTTCTCAATATTCCACATATGGCTCACCTTGCAGCCTGTTTGAACCTAGTCACTTTTTAAACAACGAACCTCTTTACCATTGGACCAATGGCTCTTAAGATTGTTTGCTGCCTTATTTCAGTGCAGTGTGCAGTGCGGGGGTGAGACTGTGGGTTGCCTTGCTAGAGAGTGGGGTTGGACAATTACAGCATTAGAATTAAGTTTTGTTAACAAAGGTTCCTGGAATTTCTGAATAATTTTAATAAATTTTTTTGTGTGGTTGATGCATGCAATTCCATGGTGAACCCATCTAATCATTTTGTGTAATCTTGTTGTAGGGAAAATTTTAAGGAATGATACCTTTTATAAGTCTAAAAATCTTGGTGAATCCTTTTCAAAATAAATGCCTTTTATATTTGTGTTGATTATTATTAATGGTTTATATTTTGAATAGAAACATTTGGCAAGTTTTCAATGAAAACAAAATTGGTTTGTAGAAGTTAAGGCAAATCTTGATTTTCAATCAGTAATGATCAGCCACCAAAATTTTCTCTACTTTGTTGATGTATGAAATTCATATGGTGTTATCTTGGAAGAGGTATGCTGGATTATTTTCCCCCTAAATTAGAGATTCATATGGTGTTATCCAGGAAGAAGCACTCTGGATTGTATCCCCCTTTAATTAATGTTTCTTATGGTTTCTATTTTCCCATTTATAATTTGTTTCTTTGCATTCTGTTTTTCTAGATATTTTTGGTCTTGTTGATATATACAATTCCCTGGCATGCATGTGTTAGTATTTCGGCTTATTTAATAGTGATTTCAAGCTATCAAGGCTGTTTAAATCAAGGGGGTATTAGGGCAGTTTCTGAGCAATTCTTTCAGAAACTGACTGGAAGATATGATTATTCTCTTCTGGTTATTTGGATTCTTGAGTTCAAAACTTTGCTGAAGAGAAATTCTCCAAGGAGGAGGCACAAATCACTCGCCAAAAACCAGGCAATCCCATTAACCAAGGGATTAAACCTAATTGCGAGAGAAGTTTCCCCCGTCCTGGGAACAATAGAAGACCAATAGTCTCCCCTCTACGTGGATGGCAAGAGAGTTTGCCTTTACCTGATTTCAAAGTGAGTTGAGATGGTGGTATTATCCTGGGGGAGCGATGGAGATGTTTCATCTTAAATTTGGTCAGAGTCTATGCAAATTAATTTAAAATAAAATCTAAAATTCTTAACAATAATAATTTATTTGAATTCATATAGGACATGTTATTCACCATGAGAGATTACATTATATAGTGAGTTCAACTCCTAATATCAAGGAGTATGAACCTATCAAGAATCCCGCAAAATCTCGCTTATTATTTGTCCTTATCTTCTATGATCACTAAACAAGACTTATTCCATCCTAGATACTAGTGAGTTGTTTTTATCTCAAATACAACTCACGTACAAATTTATTTCACCCATTTATAATTTCCTATCAACTATACTAACCCTTACAAAATAATGTGAGCACTAACATTATAATTCCTAACATTCCCTCTTTAGTGCGAACATGGTAGAAAACATCTCATTCTAGAACTGCAGCGTGCCACCTCTGCTTGCTCATGATCTGGATTTACATGTGCCATCGCACAACTCTAAAAAAATGTATTCTCACAAGTAGTTTTCATGGATGAGCACAACAACCACCTAGGTATGAAATAGGGACCCACACTTCTGTTCATCCTCCACACTTGTATACTGACTATTTTACAAAGACTTTAACCAACAACCTACAAAGATGGTTTTACAAAGGCTCCAACCAACAACTTGTAAAGATGGTATGTTCCACAACCCCTTCAGATGGTTTTACACAGGATCACCAACCACCCTTACAGATGGTTTTACATAGGATGACCAACAACCCTTACAAGTATCATGATTGTTGCATCAATTTTTGATCAGCATTCCACTACATGTTTACATTAGGAGATTACATTTGGAATTGGTTACTTATTAAATCACATAAAATAGGGAAACATGAAAAATTAAAAATGAGGATTAATTCCTCATTATCTCTTTTGTACCCTCTGAGTATGATTTTTGCCACTCAATCTCGCACATCATAGATAGTCGCCACTGCCACTGCTGATTATCTTCGGCATAGTTATTTCTACGCAATTTATTTGTCATTAATCTAGATGTGCGGCCTTGTTGCAAGTGACTTGCGAAAGGACTTCAAAACGCCTTCAGCTTCCGTTGCCTCCATCCTCATGTAGGATGAGACATACTTAGTATAAAAAGTCTTCAGAATTATAACCACTGTCATCATTCATTAGTTCTTTCTCATCATTCTCTTCATCAACAGCCATGGCATTCTATTGTAGTTTCCCATCAAGCAAGTCATGAGCTCTTTGTTTGCAGTTTAAATTATATGTCCAATTTGTTTACAATAGTAGCAAATAATTTGTTTATTTGAATCCTTTAGAAGTTGATCTTTGCTTGAAAGAAGATTTATATCTTCTTTTAACATATGATTTATCCTCTTTATTTTTACCATACAATACACTTTCTTTTGGATCATCATTCTTATTTTCTTCATCTATCAATGAAGAAATTAGATCTTCTAGACTAGGATTTATTTTGCTTAGTGTAAAGACCATGTTGGAATAACTGGCGGACATGCTATTCAGTAATACAACTTTTGCATTATCATCAAACACATCTACTTTTATTCTTGCTAACTGGTTTAAAATAGAGCGAAACTTATTTATGTGCTGCACCATGTTGTCGCCTTCCTCCATCTTGAGTCCAAACAACTTCTGTTTGAGGGTCATTGTTGCGCTCCCTGTTTAAGATTCCAATAGTTTGTTCAATGTTGTCTAGGTGACATTTTAACTTTTTGATAGGTCTATATGATGCAAGTAGGCATCATATAACTCTAGGCCAATAATTATTGTCGCTTTTCGGTCCTTGCTTTCCCATTTGGTGGTTTCATCTGTATTAGTTGGTTTTGGGATTTTACCATCAACAGTTTCCCACAAATCTTTTTTAATTAACATTAATTGGGTTCGACTTTGCCAGGTATGGAAATCTTTGCCTTCAAACTTGTCAATATGACTCAAGGCTATTTGTCCCCGCCAGAATGTGCAAGTTTTTGAGGTGCAAGATGAGGGCGATCACCAAGCCACCGATTTTGGATGGGACCCTGTTGTTGAAGGGGAAGATCTCTGGGCTCCGACTAGGGTGATCCCCTTGATCATGACCCCACTGCTGCTGGTCTCTTTGCTATTGCTGCTTAAGTGTCTTTTTTTTTTTTTAATGTTCTAGAGCTTTTCTAGGCTTGGCCTAGTTTTATGTTCTTTTGATGTTCTAGATCTTTTTTAGGATTGACCTTAATGACAATAGACACACATTTGATTTGGACTGACACGACTAAAGACACTATTTTTTTTATTTTTTTGAGATACAAACTGACAATGGCTTGACCATTTAAACAATGGATGAAAAATAAATGTAAATAGAATAGCAACTAAATACAATATGACCTATAAAAGACTATGATTAACTACTCATTATCTAAAACTCAATATAGTATAACTTCTAAACAAATAAACCTAAGTAATATTCAAGATTCTCAATACTATGATAGACCTAACGTCAATTTTTAATATGGCAAGAGGCTATTATTAAAAATTTGACCGATTAAAATCAACATAAAGACTTTTTATGATAACGACTCTACTTTAGTAATTCAAAAAGTTATAATAAAAAGACTCAAACTATGACCTTTTCATGTTTTTAGTACTGCATGCATGGATTTGATTTTTTTTACCAAAACTTTTCACACAACTTACACAAAAATTTAGGCACACCTGCAAGCCGAATCTGAAGATGATGTAAACTGCAACATTGTGTCTCTCTTTCCTATCTTTCCAACAAAAAAAATGGGACATCAATCCGATACCATATAAGTAAACTGCGTCATTTTTACTGAGAGATATCTGCTAGAATTTTTCTCACGGGATTCTTTCAACTATCTTCTTCTTTGCTGCTGCACTTGCACAGGGATACTTGCCCTGATATCAAATTTTAAATTTGGTCAGAGTCTAGGCAAATTAAATCAAAATAAAATCTCAAACTCTAACAATAATAATTTATTTGATTTTATACAGGACATTTTATTCATCATGAGAGATTACATTATATAGTGAGTTCAACTCCTAATATCAAAGAGTATGACCCTATCAACAATCCCACAATCTCTCCTCTAAAAACTCTCTCTATCTCCTATGATCACTCAACAAGACTTATTACATCCTAGATACTAGTGAGTTGTTTTTATCTCAAAGAACTCACGTACAAGTTTATTTCACTCATTTATAATTTCCTAACAACTATACTAATCCATACAAAATCATGTGAGTGCTAACATTATAATTCCTAACATTTCATGATTATGCAAAATGGAAAGCTTAAGGATTTCTGGGGCTTTGTAGTAAAAGCGGCTAAAATTTGAATAAATAAAAACACTGTTGATAAGAGTACCAGTTTTCTTTATATGTCTTGCAAAATTTGATGTGTTGAATGTTAAATGTTTGTGTGTTTGATACAGAACTTTGAAGTTTATAGCAGGTAGGATTTTTTTTGACATCAGAATGTGATAATTTGGGAAACATGTTCAGTGCTGATTACGGTCCCAGTTGAAGCCACACCAGCTGACGCTAGAATTGAGCCTATCGGATTTTTTTAATGCAATCTGCTGTCCAAGCATTTTAATGAAGCCAGTATATTCTGCCAACAGGCGCACACACACACATGGATACACACACACACACCAAGCATTATAATTTCAGCCAGTGTATGTTGCCAACAGGGCACACAATGGTGTGTGTGTGTGTGTGTGTATCTTTTTTTTGATAGGTACAGAAGCTCATTTGTTATTGTGGAGTGGGCTGCTCTTCCATGAGGCTTGATGACAGTTGTCATGGTACAATATTTCATTTTAAATGAGAAGTTAAGCAAGTCATAATACATCCCTGAGATCTTGGATTCATTGAAATCCAACTCCTTTGCCACACCCATCTAGCTATATTAAGACAGACCGTTTTAACATGGGAGCATGCTGGCCAGGTTTTAATGGACAAACATTATCATCATAGGAGATTTGGAAAATTTCCATGATATTCAGCTTTAAAACCCACATTTGTTGCTTCTCAGAATAAGAAGATTTGACAAACATTGCTGTCTTAAGATAAGTGTCCATTAGAAGCTTGGTCCTCCACAAAACGTTTTAAACTTCCCTTTGGCATTGATAAGCATGGTGTTGAAAAAAAGTTATGTATACAGCTTCCACTCTCTAATTCTGCACGTCTGCATAATTGTTGTGCTTGGCACATTTATTTGCATTGTTGCTTCTGGTTTAGTGACTAACATTGCATTCAAATGCCCTCTTTTCACATTTTTACAACCAGAAACTTTTCCTCTCAAATTGTCAATGTTATGGAAATTATATTTGTTGATTCAATGCACCAAATGAAAAATTTTCTTTAAATTTTTTGTGTAACAAGAGGTTGTACTTCTATTTGAATTCATTCCTTTCTATCATAGAAAGTGTATTGAAGGAAATAGCTTGCACTAGATTTTGTTTTCTAGATCTAGTCGCATAGTTTAACATATTTTTTCGTGAAAGGGATCATACACCTTCTATTCTAAAGAGATCATTACATATACAAAATATCACTATATCATTAGATCATACAGCTTCTATTGTATTCTAAATCTGGTCATTAGAAATGCAAAACAAGTATGCTACCTTATCTTTGTTTGACTGGTTCTCATCGTCAGACTTGTACTTTATGTTGCTATGGTGGTTTTGCAGCTTTTTGCATATGATACGGTGAAGAAATTCCTGACCCCCAAACTGGGGGAGCCCCCTCGTGTTCCTTTCCCTGTCTCCCCTTTTGCAGGCGCAACTGCAGGAGTTTGCTCCACATTATGCACGTATCCTCTTGAGTTGTTGAAGACTCGAATGACGATACAGGTATATTATCTGATTAGCAACATGACTATTTCAAATCCTTTATTGTTTGCATAAACGATTAAAGTATGGCTTCTTGATTTAGGATGGTCCAAGTCCTCAATTATAAATAATTGATGATTGTTCCTGCGAGTTTATTTGTGCACTTTTGGATTGAAAATGTGTTTTTCCCCACTTTAAGTTGTAATTGCTTATTTTTGATTGCAGAGAGGTGTCTATGATAATCTTTTAGATGCATTCATGAAAATCATTCGGGAGGAAGGTCCTGCTGAGCTATATAGGGGTCTTACACCAAGTGTGATAGGAGTTGTGCCATATGCTGCAACAAACTATTTTGCCTATGAAACTCTACGAAAATTATATAGGAAGCTTTCTAAGAAGGAACAAGTAGGGAACCTAGCAACCCTTTTTATTGGTTCTGCGGCAGGGGCTATTGCAAGCAGTGCTACTTTCCCTCTTGAAGTTGCCCGGAAACAAATGCAAGTAGGTGCCCTTAGTGGAAGACAGGTTTATAATAATTTATTCCATGCATTAGCTAGTATACTTGAAAAAGAAGGTGTGGCTGGTCTCTACAGGGGTTTAGGTCCAAGCTGCATGAAGTTGGTTCCTGCTGCCGGTATTTCTTTTATGTGTTATGAGGCCTGCAAAAGGTTACTGATTGAAGATGGTAACTAAAACATGATTTCTTACCTGGAAAGCTTTTAACCTTTTTCAGCCGTAGCCGCACAGAATAAAATGGCATTGGTCTAATTGCAACTGCAGTGTGCTGGTTTCATAGATGATTGTGCACAAGTAATTCAGACTTATTTCCAAATGAACCTGCAACTAGACTTGATTTGATCGGGAATCAAAATTCTTTATCATTGGGCTAGTCTTTGCCAGAGTGTTATGTGCTTGCAATAAGCTAACCCACAGACACTGGAGGCATTCTGGGAGGTCCGTTTTGCTGGAAAGTTTCGTTCTTTTCATTTGTTAGGTAGGTGAGTACTTACTGAGTTTTGTCTTAACTACTATATTTGATATTGTAAGATGAGCTTTATCTTTTCATATATGAAAGCATCATTCTGTGGCTGGGCATGCCGAAACTGGGGGTTTGAACTTCTTGGCAAGGTTATTGACCTTCAGAACCCTCCTTAGTGCCACTATTTACTGTAGGAATAATTTTTCTTTCCTTTTAGACAAGCGATTTCCGCTCTCATTTTAAATGAGGAGTCGATCTTCTTAACTTATGAGAATGATCTCGAGGTTTTCAAATTGTTCCCTTTTGGTTGTCACTTTTTGAGGTTGTCACTTTATGAGAGGAATAGGGTCAAGACTGGATCGATTTTCATTGTTGAGAAGAAGGAAATGAAATTACCTGAAAAGCATATTTAGAATAAATCATATCTGCTAAATTACTCGAGTCAGCCATTTGGAAATATCCCACTTTCATTGTGGCTGTGGTTGCCCTTCATTATTGTATAAGAACACGAGGCCCAAATAAACCGGACATTCAATATTTGATGCTCTAATTCATTGCCATGATGGCACATGTTACAAAGATCTAGTTTCTTGAATTTGATTTGTTCATAATATTGTGTATTGTACCCTTTCTGACTTGTGACATCCGCTGCTTATAGTTTGCAGGTACTCTGAGTAAGTAATATCTAATTGAGGAAAGTTTACTAGTTCTAAATTTTAAAAGGGCATCTAAAATATAGGGAGTGGCCAATGAATTTATTGACATTTAATAGTAACATTGTAGCTAAGAAATTGGATTTCTGAACTCAGATGTTAGTTATGAAATTCATAATTGCTGAAGAACCAATGCTTCTTTGCAAATTACTGATGTCGGCATTGAGAAATAGTTCTTATTGAAAAGCTTATAGAAGGAAAATTCATTATGTTGATAAATGTGGATAAATGCTTAAGATAAAATACATAATAAGTTTTGTGAAGCAATAGGATTTGTTGGATGCCTACATCTAAGAGATGAGTTTGAGAGATTAATAGGAAATAAAGATGTAAATGGAAATTTCCACATGGTAAGTTTTTTTAGAACCATAGAAACCGATTTCTGTTGACATATTCCCATTCCCATGTGTGTGTATGGTGTCTTTGAGCAGCTGAGGTGGTTAAAACCATGTATGACAATGAAGTGTTGTCATAGTTATGCAATAGATGCTGCACTAAATGTCATGAGAGTGGGGTGGCTTCATGTTTGCATCAGTAAATTCTTGCCATATGAGGCGCATTTCAAGAAATATTGGTATCAATTTTTATGTGTATATGGGATATCATAGTACATACTTGTGCCTACTGGTTTATAAAACTGTATCCCTCTTGGTCAGCTTGTTTTACTTGCTTGGTATTTGATGGTTAACAAGGATTTAGAGGGGAAAATCATGTGAATCGTTAATCAACCTAAGAATAAAGGGTCATTGTTTGATAATGTTTTTGCCCTTCACAAAGAGCTCCGGTCATAGTTTGAAGAGCGGAAGACCAAGCACAATGAGTCTGCCAAACCTCCGTAAGAGGTTGGCTTCAAGTTTGGGTTTTATTGAAGGCTTAATCTGAGTTTGGTTCCACATCTGTTGGTTTCCTCATTTAGGGCAGGCTGTGTGCCTTAACCTTGCTAGGTTAGATAATGCTACTGACTGGTAGGCAGATTTACTTTGATTCTGTCTTTTGCTATGGGTAAGAAGTTAGAACACTTACAGTTTGGGGGCATTTCTATATTAAATTTAGTCCGAATGGAGTCTATGGTTATGTAAGACTGTAAGACCATTCTCTTGATTTTTGTTATTATTGCTGGGGGAGCTTCTAATTGGGTCAAGTAATTGAAGGCTTCTAAAATGTCGTGAGGGTAATTACTACTCATGAAGGTTATCTTGAGATGATTTAAACACGCGATAAAGTCTGACAAAAATTAATAATCTAACTTTTAACTGGTTACCTGATGTTTGACTATGACAATAGGAAACTTGGAAAATATTATTAATGTTTTCAAGCTTTCACAGTCCATTACAACTAGAAAGAATGCTACCTCTGATATAAAATTTTACATCACAAGTTTTTCAGAACATTATTTTCATTCTAGGTGGAAAGATGGCTTCGAACTTCTTAGTACCACACACTGGCCTTGCTCTGATGGGTTTAGGTTTAGTTGTGTACCAGTAAATAATATAGTCTCACTTATCCTGTATAGAAAATTTAAAGCATGGAATGACTCGTATTTGTTTGTGCCACCCACTTGTGGATGATAATTTGGAGTCATACGGTGTGGAAATAAAGTTTATGGCCATCTCCAAACCGTTGACATTTCCATAAGATGTTGATGGTGGCTCTAGAGTAATAATGACCACTATCGATTGGTTCATGACAATTGTGATCTTGGGCTTTTTGCTTGGCCCCATCAGAAATATCTTTTTTATCATGCCATATAATTATATGCCCACAAAGAATAAGAGTTGTAAATAAGAGGACTTTCAAATATCTCCAAATGGTTGATAAGATATTAACTTTGAAAAAAATAAAAAATAAATAAAAAATATATTTTTATAAATAAAATGTTTCAATGTCCACCTCTTTAAAATGAGATATAAGACCCTAGTAAAGTTTAAAAAAAAAAAAAAAGAATAGTAAGATATTTGGAATAAATAAATCGAGAATTTATTAGGAATTTTTTTTTTGAGTTAAATAAATCGAGAATTTTGGTTATTTGTAGTGAGTTAGATTAAAGTTGTAAATAATTTTTTTTGATCTAAACAATTCCTTTTAAATAGATAGATGAGGTTGATAAGATTTTGATAGTGGTTCTGAATGTTAATGACCACTGTTGATTGGTTCATGACAAATGTGATCCTAGACCTCTTACTCGGCCCCATCAGAAATATCTTTTTTTATCACGCCATAAAATTATATGGCCACAAAGACTAAGAGTTGTAAATAAGAGGATTGGTTATAAGAGTTGTAAATAAGAGGATTGCTTATAAGAGTTGTTTACGTAGGCATCTCTTTTAAATATCTTAAAATATGAAGTTGATAAGATACTAACTTGAAATATATATATATATATATATATATATATATATATATATATATATATATATATATATATATATATATATATGCACATTTTAAATAAAAAGTGTTTTGGATGTAAACCTCTTTAAAAAGAGATATAAGACTTTAACTTAAAGGCAAAGAAAAAAAAAAAAGGGATAATAAGATATATTAGGAATAAAATTTTGAGTTTAATAAATTGAGAATTTTGGTTATTTGAAGTGAGCTGGATTAAGGTTGTAAATAAAATTTGTTTATCTAAATAATTTGTTTTAAATAGATAGATGAGGTTGATAAGACCTTAACTTAAAACAAACAAACAAACAAATAATCTTAGTCTAATTCAAATAGATTCCCTTAGGAGAGGATACGATATTAAATATTTTTTACAAATAAAGTGCAAGTTTAGGTCAAGTTTAATTGTGAGACTATGCATGATGGTTTAAGAATGCCTTAATCTTAATCTCTTGTAGCTATTTAAGAGTCTCATCTTTAAATAATAATTTTAAAAAAGCTTGCTTTGAAGTAGGTCACCCTTAGGATATAATGATTATTAAAGTTTTTTAAGCAAAGAGCTCTACTCAGATTAGGACCAACAATAGATTTTGACTCTTGGACTTGTGATCTTGTTGCAAAACCATTTGTGGGTAAGACTAAATCTTATCTTAAATATTTAACACATTTTATGAATTACATTAAAAAAAAATATGGTGGTGGTTGACGGTATTGTTTTGGCATTATTTGTGGGTAAGATTTCATTTTTTATTAAAATATTTAACACATTTTATCAACTTCATAAAAAAAATATGATGGTGGATGATTATATTGTTTTGGTTTAGCTTTGATATAACCTCTTTTTATGTACAAGTTTTATTCTTTGAAGCAATTGAATTGGTAAGGGAAATCATGGATGATGATACCACCAAGCTAGTGAAGATTTGTTTAAAATATTTTTTGGGTAAAAATCTTTGAACAAATTGAAGGGGTTGTTATGGGCTCTCCCTCTTTGTCAACAGTGAAATTTTTTCATGAAGCATTTTGAAGAAAATGCCTTTAATTTGTTCCCATTGAAACTAAAATGGTGGAAGAGATTTGGATGACACCAATCTAAAATGTACATATGGGAGACTTGGAAAGCTTTGTAAATGTACCTTAATAGTCTTTATAAGGGTATAAAATTAAAGTAGGAGGTGAAATAAGTGGGTATTATAAATTTATTGATGTGTTGTTGAATTTTCAAATTGATGGTTCTCTTGCTCATAAGGTTTATAGCAAAAAATACTCATAAATATATACTTGTAAGCCATGTCACACAACCACTCAACTTAGCAAGAAAATGAACACAAGGAAAGCTGTAAAGAAGAATGGCTACAATGATAAATATTTTGGTTGGGATTTTGAGAATTCAAGGCAATGGGAACCAAAACCCCAATAGATGATTACACATAAGTGTGTGCAACTTTGAGCCTTTTGCCTTACATTGATGAAATTTCTAATAAAATTGACAAAATACTAAAAAGAATGAATGTATGTTTGATTTTTCTTCCTTATATGACTATAAAGAAGTTCCTCAAATTGATAAGGGATTGAAAAGACTTTATACAAAGCAACAACATTCTCTGTGTACAATTCGAAAATAACAATTAGAGTCTTTCAAACATGAGAATCATTGCACAAAAATGCAAAATAGTGTCAACAAGTAAACTTCCGCAAAACACTCACTATCCACCAAGCAAAACATTTACATATAGGATTCTTGGGTCTTTGTGAAGAAGGTTTGTGACACCAAACGTTTATTTAAAGAGGTGTTGGATATTGGTAAACACCTTAATAACTATAAAGGGGATGAGAGCTTGATCTTTAGTATCTTTTGGGCTTGCCTTTGACTTGTAATTATCTTGTACTAATTATTAATTTTCTCTCTCTTAGAGAAATCAATATAAGGAGCTCTATTTGGTTTGGACTATGCATAAATTAGCTCCTCAACCTCGTCTAACCCTTCCTATGCAACATCATTATAGGTGTCCATCTTAGGAAAGGTATTTGGGTGATGTCATATAAAATCCATCTTCATGTCCATTCATCCAAGGTGACATCATTAAGAGGTTTACATATATCTTGTGGGACTATCATAAGGTATCTAAGCCATGATTAATAAGATATCCAAGCCATGCTCTATACGTTCATGAAGTTGATTGTATGGGATCACCTATACCACGACCATGCTTTCCAAGTCCTCATCCTTGGTAGCCCAATCTCCTATGTATCCTTCATCCAGAATTTGTCTTTGACATGGATTTGTTAGTGACACATCATTGAATAATAATCATATCCATGATTGGAGGAGGCGCCATTTGATGGGGAAGTGTGTGAGAAACCATTGTGGGAATTTGATGAATAATCACCTCTTAGTAGAAGGTGTCTTCATATGTCGTTCTTCAATCATCCTTTGAAAAATATTATTTTCCTTTTGATAAGCTCCTCGAGTAAAGAACTGAAAGTGTAAGAACCATTAAGTAGAGTACTTGGACTTTCTATTCCACCATCTTCAATTATTTCATGATAGTATATTGAAAGACTTCATCTTTATTGGGCCAAACGATGGCCGGTTTTGAGTAATCATGAAACTTTGTGAACTTATACAATTGATTAGTGTCTAGTGGTCCAAAAGCCATAATCTTAAAGTAAGCTTTGATATCCATTGCAAAAAACATTTTAAAGCCCAAATTCAACCTTCTTTATGGTTTGAGTTATTTGATAAATAAAAAGTAAATTTGTATTTAATCCAAGAACATTATAAATATCATAACTACATTATTTGAAATGTTAATGTTTCCATTTCCAATGATAGGTATATAAATATTATTTGTAACATATATCTCACTATCATTTGATTTTCTAGCAGAATCAAACATAGAATTATCCTTTGCCAAAAGATGAAATTTTATGACCCATGACCAATTTATGTCTTGAAGAATGTGTATGCACAACTTGGCAAGTGACATAAAAAATACTAACTTGGTGATAATTAGAGAATTTCATCTCCTATTGGTCCCTCAATCTTCTTGAGATACTCCTCACTCTCATCAATCCTCTAGTAACACCTCTTGTTGTAATGAACTAGTTCCTGTAATAGGAACACCACTTCTCTTCTTCATCATGCTTGCTTTCCTTCTTCTCATAGCTCTTTCTTTTTAGAAAATTTAATAATGTCCTCAAATAATCTATTAACTCGAACCAAGAGTATTGAGACAAGATCCACAATTACTATACTCTATTAGCATTCTATAACATCAACACTTAAGCATCTACAATATCGTGCAATGGAAGGAAAAGTAAAGAGACACAAGAACTAATGGTACAATGAGTATCTTATCTCAACACAATCACTTACACACATTGAATAATGGGTGATAAATAGGCTACAAGTAACATCTATTTATACAATGTGAATGCCTATCCCATGGTTGATGTACACACATATTGAATATATAGTTAAGATAGGGATTATAATTAAAGGATCAAGGTGCATGAGGAGGTGGACCTAAAGTGGGTTTGCTTACATGGCACCTGAGGGTTTATAAATAAATTGGTGCCTTGAGGGTATAAATGCCAAACTTTTAAAAAGATTTAAGGACATGAGAATTTTGGATTACAGTAAGGTATTCACTATGTATCGACATTCCTCCTTAATCTTGACTTTTAGGAAGATTTTGGTTGGATTACTCTTCTTGATCATGTCTCCATGGAAGCTTTGCCTCCAACTCAAATGGAATGATCAAGGTTGCAAGTACAAAAATAAATTGCACTTCATTGTGATTGGAACACAATAGTCACACATTGCACTTCATCACTTTACTCACATGCTGTACTTGAAAAACTCAAAAGCTTTTCAATAAAACTATATAGCTACATCATTTTTATTAATCCAAAATACAAGAGTGTGGATTACTCAAACTCATATCCCTATATCCAAACTCGTTGGTTAAGAAACTTGAAGAAAAAATTTAACAAACATGTGTAGGCCCGTCAATTATGAAATCTTAACAAGAACATCTAAACAAAATCATCTCATGAATATGTGGCTATAAATATAAAAGCAAAAGAAACCAATCTATATAAGCAAAGCCTATCAACATCTCCATCCATGAAATCATGTTAGCATCTAATCATCCATCACCGATGCATGGTCAAATAGTCAGATACACGATACACATCATTAATCAACAAATTTGATAGTTTAATCTTTTCGATCTAAGAAAATGTAATTAAGTTTTATTCAATACATAGATCCTATCAAACTATTGACTTTATGAATAAAATACCCGGAATAATGCACAACACGAAAAAATATGTGTTGTTTGTTGATCAACCCTTATCGAATGGTGTTCTACAAGAGGTAGTTGATTTTTTCATTTTAGCATTCGTATACTGACCATTATAAAAAGTTTAAATAAATCTTGCAAATTTGTACTATACAATAAAAAACACTATATAATGTAAATGAGAAAATTATTGTGTTTTAATATTGTTTTATTCACACATAATTTTGAAAATTTCTCTATTTAATCATTGATAAAAATCTATTTAAAGTAAATGAAGTTGCATAAAGTTATTACATTTGTGAGTAACAAATAAAACAATACAAAGAATAATTTTTTAAAAGCAAGTAGGCTTTCATTACATTTACTAATACATGATGCAAGTTGATAAGTGAGGGGTTTGAGTAAACATCTAATAATTGTGTTGAATAATCAAATTAAAAATTATGACAATATGAATGAAACCAAAGTACACACACACACACATTCTATTATATATCTTCAAAACACATATCTAAAAAACATACAAGTTATATCAACACACATATCTTGGATTTGTCATATCCCATGCTGATTAATGACTCCACCACATTCTTCATTAATTTTGCTTATTAGTCATAGATGACCTCAATTTAGATTTATAATTATGTTGGGATTGAAAAGATCTTTCTTAGGGAAAAAATAAGAGGCTCCAAACTCCACCATATGTCAAAGATATAAGCTTTTGTCATTGCCCAAGTAAAAAGAAAAGTTGTTGTATGGCAGTCAAATGGATGCCAAATTTAAGGTTGAAATTACCTTGTGACTGTCAAATGGATGCCAAATTTAAATTCATCCATTTTTTAACACACTTTCTCTATGGTAGATTACACTCACTCCTCCCAACCCCTTGTCTATCAATGTAGGTGATGTTTTTATGAATAAATAGGTTTACACTAATGTTACAATACAAGTACCCATAAACATTTAACTAGGATAAATACATGCATAAAAAAATAATCAACCTTATTAGTTAATTCAAAAGCTATATGAAAGGAGGTAACATTAAGGTTTAGAGATGTATCTTGAATATCAAAAAATCGAGACAATCATCATGATCTAATAATGAAAATGCGCATCCAAAAGTAAGACAAGGTTGATCCAAATTTTAAGTTGAACAAAGGATGTTGTATAGACCATAGGAATGCTTTGGACAATGTTTGGACTGTACGAACACTCGTGAAAAAATTGGGCATTGGTCAAAACATTTTTTACCATTGTGTTCACTTGATTTGGACCTCCAAAAACCTCATTGAATTTTTTTAAATTTTTTTTCTAGATTGTTGGGAAAATGGACTTATTCTATCTGCCCTAATTGGGCAGCTTGATTTAAAACCCTATAGAAAAAACATATGTTTTGGGGCACGCATTATACTATGGAGTAATTAAGATATCTTGATAGATAACAATATACAATATTGAAAACAACACACTAATAATTGCAATAATTTATCATTCAGGAAAACTAGTCACTTTTACATTCGCATGTATTAACATCAATTTTAGTGATATAATTAGGGGAATTCAAGACTACAAAAAAAAATCCTTGATGTAGGGTATGCATTGTTGCAATTTGTATCAGCCAAGTTGACACAAACCAACAATTAACATTAAGAGGTTTGGTGGTGGTTTCAGAGATGGAATTGGGATATTTTTTGGCTAATGCTCTTTGCATCAGGAAATTTAATTTTATTATTTATGTGCACATATTTTTTATTTTTGGGTGGGAAATAATTGCATCAAAATTTTTGTCAGATTTTCTACATCAAACAACTCAAATTTAGTTTTTTGATGTCGTTGCTCTCAGATTTGATTATTAAAAAAATATAATTAAAAAAAATATTTCTATATAAAATTGAATATATTTAAATTATATACATAATACAAATTAATAATTGTAATAACTAATACAAAATACTTAAATTGATTACTTTTTTTTACACACACACACAATAATATCATAAATAATAAAATATTAACAAGTAACATATTCAAAAATAATTAAGAAAAAATAAAATATTTATTTAAGATACAAAAACAAATTTCAAACTTTCATCAACCATGAACATTAAATAAGACTTTACTATACTGAAAATATATACACTGTTATCATCATAAAATAATTAAAATTATTAAACAATAGTTTATAAACATTTTAAGGGCTTACAACCCATAAAAAAAAATGTTATTTTTTGTCTAATAATAATCATCATCATCAACCCCACCTCCAACACAACCACCACCACCACACTCATTATCATTCTCATCGTCATTGTTGTTATCATCTGCCTTGTAATTTGAACATCTCATTGCCTAAAAATAATGACATAATATAAATAAAAAATAATAATAATTGAAATATAATAATATTATAAATAACATATAGGAGGTGTCTTCAGGAGTTACTTGTTTCTTGCATAACAAAAAAATACAAATAATTGAACCTAATTCCAAAGTTTTAAACCTAAGTTAAATATCACTAAAACTTAATCTTGGAATTATATATATATGTATATGTGTGTGTGTGTATATATATATATGTGTGTGTGTGTGTGTGTGCGTGTGTGTGTGTGTGTGTGTGTGTGTGTATATATGTATATGTATATGTATATGTATACATATATATGTATACATATATATGTATACATATATATATATATATATACATATATACATATATATACATATATATACATATATATACATATATATACATATATATATATATACATATATATATATATATATATATATATATATATATATATATATATATATATATATATATATATATATATATATAATTCCATATTTTGGTACAAGGATACAACCATTATTAGCCACAAAATTAATTAGGCTCGAAAAGAAACCTACCATCAAGGTAAGAAAGACAAAAAATATGTCACTCGAGAAGCATAACTACCTCAACCAGGGAATGATGCAACAAAAAAACCTTCAAAGAGACCCACCAACTAGGTCAATAGAGGGAGATCACCCTTACACAATAAGAGTCAGAATTAGTGGGGTAAAAGTCCCACTGTATCTTCGATCCTTCCCTTTTACCTTTTTTTTTATGTCCTACCACAACCCTTATGAAGGATTCACTGTGACCATCTGCATGTCTGAAATCTAAAATTCTAGAGGTGTGTCTGAATTCAGGAGTTTTGAGGTCATATGGATTGCTAGTTCTTTATCTGAGTTTGAGTTCTTTGATTCATGTCCTCGTTTCACACCCCTTGCTAGGTTCTTCATTGTAATATTTTGATATACTAATTTTTCCTACTCAATAGGCATGGATTCTACAATAGGAGGAACAAAATATCCATCTTTATTCTTCCCCAACTCTGTAGTTGTTGAGTTTCTTCACCCTAATCATCTTATGTAGGGAAAAACTTTTAATCTGGTTGATCCCATTTGTTAGAATTTGATTTCATCCCATTTTTATTGTGGGATTGAGTTCGAGCTTGAGGGCAAGTAGCATGTAGATGACCTAGTAATTTATAATTACAGCATATAAAATCAATATTCTCATAATCCAATACTTGTGTGTGGAGAGATTGACAATATTTGAGAATAATTTTATCTGTAAGTCCTTTGCTGAGATCAATCTCCACACATATGCGTGCATATGTGCATAACCCTATTGTAGTTCTCTCTTTATCATTTTTTATGTATGTTCTTAGTGCATTTCCTATCTCTTCAAAAGCATACCAGAAGTGTAGTGGTAGGTTTGGGAGCCAAACCCATACTGGCATCTTAACAACTGATAGAGTGTTTGGGTCAAATTTTAGAAACCAAGGAGTAATGTACAATCTTTCATTGGCCCAAAACCAAGGGCCTTCTATAAGACTTTGTTGATAATCATCTTATGCATAAAAGTGGACAATTAAAAATCCTTTAGAGCAAAGAGCTATCTCACAATGTTTTGTCCATGTCTCATATACGCATTAGTATAAGGCTAAGGTTGTGGGCCATAGACCATTAAACCTATAAATGACTGCATCATTTGATAAAGTGACTTGATATTATATCACTTCCTCATGTGTGATGTCCACCAATGATACCTCGTCTGTTTGCTCTATAATATAGGCTATAGAGGCGGGAATCAACTTCTTCACACTAGACTTTGATGCAACATTTTTGACTGCTTCTTTGTAGTTCACTGGTTTGGATGAGGATGGTTGTCCTATCCTAGTAGCACCTCTCCACAATATAGGTACATATATATGGTTGAGTCCTTCCCTATGATGTAACTTGACAAAGGATTAAAGTTCAACATTTGTTTACCTTGATGCATAAGGCAAAGATGATCCATGGGGATCTCTAGGGAGGGTGAATTTATTTGATTTAGATCCACCACCATTTCTTTCAATAAAACCCAAATGCATATGGTATTCCCTAAGAGGGATCAAATCATGCCCTGATGCCTTGTCGTCTTATACTTTGTGCTGTTGTTTATAGGATATTCTACAGTATAATAATTTTTTGACATTTTGTCAAATGATTGATTGACATCCACTGGGTAATGGTAGTGTTTTTGAAGGTAAACATCAATTTGATTCTCACTCATTCCCTTTCCTTTGTTTTAAGCTATTACATTTTTTGGATCTTGCTCATCAATTGTGTGATTAACAGTATCTATATTATCCCCAATCTACAACATATTCTTTACCTTTGATTTTGGAGGAGTTTTGTTTAGTATGACCAAGTTCCTCTCAGACATTTTGTCAAATATATAGCCAACATTCTCCTCCTGTAATGAAAGGGGAGCTTCCCATGCTATTTCCTATCCTAGAGTGGTTTCATAATCTATTCTAACCACCTCATCATCATAATCGAAGTCAATTCAGGAGCTTATTTTCCCAACCATGTGACTATTCCACTGTGGTAGACTCAAGACAAGATCAAAACCAATAAATAGAGGAACACTTGGACCATTTTGACCCTCTTTCATTTCACTAGGTCTGTATGTAAGGTCAGTCATTGACGATAACACAAAATCAAAGGCATTATTGAGGTTATATTTGAGCACGTTGGACATGTCATCACTGAAGGAAGTCTCCAATTTTTAATAACATGATTCACTTCTGGAAAATTTTCAACACACACACACACACACACACACACAAAATTAATACTTAGATGATTTTTACAGTGTCAATGCACCTAAGGAGTGATGTTCGACATTCCTACATTGCCACTTGTAGTTGATCACTAGGTGGCAGGATATGGAAGTTGGCTTCTTGAAAAAATAAAAGCAATTAATAATACTCTTATAATTAAATAACAATAATTAAAAAAGGAAAAATGTCTGAAAAATTATATAGAATTAATTAACTTACATATGCCATGATGCTATATTACTACAAGCTATTCTATTTGAGGCATTGAATGCCTTCCTTAGTTAACCTACATTCAAATACCCTATGTTGAAAAAATATTACAAATAAAATAAATTAGTTATTCAATAATAAATACATAATAAATTCAAATTAAATTATTCAACATAAAGAGAAAAGATATAAAACTTAAAAATTCAACCATCACTCCTTTAAGGCATTTATGCCATGTGCAATGAATAACACTGTTTGTTTGAACTCTAGTTTCCATGACCTTAAGATACCCCAATTTTTTATTTTTCTACAACACTTTTTTCATTTCCCAATTATTTTTTGATCATATTTTTCCACCCCTTTTTGGTATAATGGAGGTGCTCATACTTTTCCATTGGGATTTGAGTTTACTTTTTGTTTTTTAAGGCAACATCCCTTTCCCTTCTCAAAGCATCCCCTATGTACATTATGGTCTTCCTCTCAATGAAATTTGACTCATAATCATTTAAAAATAGGTTAAATGTGCATTTTTTTGTCTTCTTTATGGAAATTTGGCTAGTCAAGGTGGGATTGGGCTCGGTGATGGCAAGGTATATGATCACCTAATGAGGATGATCCATAAAAAAATTACCATTTGGGTCTCTCCAAATGTCTCTTATCTCATTGAACCAAATGGGTGTTACTACCGTACCATAGGAAGATAGATGGTACTTCGAAGGCATGAATATAAGTTGGTTAGGGGTGGATAAGGGAACATCGGGGGTGTGAAGAGGTATGCCCTAATTAATTTGGACATCCTCTATGTCCCTCTCCCTCATGCTTTCTATGCCACACAGTTCGAAATCCTTACCCATGCTTTCTTTCAGTCTCTTTGCAACAAAAGTAGTTCTCTCTACTTTGAAGAGGGTTTGAGGGTTTTTATGTAAGTACCTCAGAACCATAGCCTTAAATTGAAAAATTATAAATAAAACACGAGTTATAAATAGGGTTTTTATGGAATCAACTGTATTACAAAGTTATTTTCCAACATTTTGGATTTCACTACTGAATCCATCTTTAAGGAAGAGAAGCTTTTCCATGAAGATAAAACTAGTAGTGGGATCCAAAACATTGAAAAATGATTTGTTACATAGTGGAATCTAGAAGAAACATTTTTATTATTATATTTTGAAAATAATAATCTCAAAACAAAATTAAGAGTTATGTATGTTTGAAAATATTGTACAAACTTACCAAATTCTCCTTATGAATAGAATAAGACTCTAAACTAGTGGAAATGACATATTTTATATACCATTCTTCTTGATTTGAGGTTTGATCTAGTGGCTAACTTTTCTTTTGCTTCCATTTTCTCATATTTGGATTTTATTTGCCTCCCATTTGCTATTAATATTTATAATGAGAACAACATATTAAAATGTTTAGAATGAAAAAGACACAACTACACCCAAAATGTTTTTTTACCTTCCTTTGACTTTTTAGAAACAAAAAAAATTATGAAAAAGTTTCACTCTTTTTATAAAGTTCAACCATATTTTTTTTCAATTTGTGGTTAGGTTTGATGCAAATCCTAACATAATTACATCAGACATAAACCTACTAGTTTCATCAGTGCGAGGGTATTTATTTTTAAAAATATAACAAATGATTAACACTATAAAACTAAGAAAAATGTGTAAGTAATTAAACTTTTTTTTTTGAAATTTGCAGCATTAAAAATTAAGACAAATGTGCACACAATTAAACTTCATTTAAAAAAAAAGTTATATCACTAAAAATTAATACAAATGCATATGCATTTGACACTCCAATTTTAGTATATTAAAATATGTATTGCCTCAATGACTACAAGTAATTCATTTATAAGCTTGTTGAATATAAAATGAACAACTAGCAAAGAGGTCATTCATCTTCTTCAAAACAAACAAAATTATTTATTTTATTTGAATAGATAGTATAATGAAATTGATCATCTCTAATAAAATTTAGAATATTACATGTCATTGTCATTGTTACAACTTGGGTGCTATATTGACAAGTTGTAGTCCTTAGGTGGTAGAGGGCTATCTTCCTCTAATAAAGTGTACAAGATGGTCATTGAAGTCTGCCAAAATGGTTAGAATAATATTAGAGAAAATATCATCTACCAGTTATGACCACTTTTGTAGACATTAAATTTTTAATGTAAAAAAATACATTTGATTTAATAAATTAAAATATAATCATTAAAAATCTAGTTTTGGGAGGTCAAACAATAAATAAAACGGGGTTGAAAATGTAATTGCATGTTCAAGATGTAAAAAATGACACAAATCACATCACTAAAGCCATAACCACCAAAATTAGAGAGTTTTTCCTTGCCAAATTTTGTATTGGTCATTATGTGAGAAAAATTGTTGATACAAACTTGCATCAAAAATTGCAAAAAAATGACAAATAACCAAAAAGTGTCACAAATTTATGAGAATATTCTAGTGAGTGTTGTGCAACATGTCTCTAACTTGAAATTTTATGCTTTATGGAATACTCTAATGACTTCTTGATATTCTTTAGAATGCTCTAATGAATGATTTTTCTTATTTAAAATAATTGTAATTGCTCAAGGAATGAATTTGAGAATTAGCTCTCTTGATTTAGTTTATGCCTAAATGAATTAGAATGCTTGCATGTTTATAGACAAATTAAATTCAAATTAGGATCCTATTGGTGCCCAAACCAACATCTAATAGCCAAAAAGTAAACAATGAGGGAACAAGGAATGAAATAACTTAATCCAAAAGGCCACTAAAAAGAGGGTCCATAGCATACAAATGCTTTAGATAGGCCCCATAAGCATATAGATGCTTCAAACAAAAGGCTCCAATTAGGGATAAATTACAAGATAAATAAAAGACAAGCTTGAAGGGGCTGAGAGAGGGGCCATTGGTCATCAAAATTCAAAAAACAATGCCTAATGCTTAATTTGGACCAATAATTTATCAGTACAAAAACATGCTAAACTTATATTTTCAATGTTTAATACATCCCTAGGGGCCATTTTTATATGTCTACATTTCCCCCCACTTTTATGTGTGTGTGTGTATACATATCAAAGTAAAGGAAGGAATAGTATGGATATAAAATTATGTCCCTAAAGTTCCTGAAGAAAATTCAAATGTATGTGTGAACCTATAAAAACATTATTTATTTTTCTACACATGCATGGATGAGTTCCAATAACAATAATATTCTTAAATATATAAAATTACAAATATTATACATATTTTACTAGGAGGTGGGTATAATGCCCATGAAGAGAAAAAGATTTCATTTTTTTATAAAATCCTAAATAAAATTTTGAGCACAAGTTTGTTAGTAATATTTTAGATAATAGCTAGATAAAATAAATCTTAATACAATCCTGAATACAATTCTAAATAAATACGATGAAATATAAATATGAGGTGTAGTTATAAACCCTTATCAGATATGAGCCTCCCATATAAATAAAATATGAATCATTAGAAATTGGAGTTGGACATCCTATCAGTAACATGCCTCCATAACCATCATGCTAAATATGTTTGTACACATGCGCCAATAAAATGTATTTGAATATGATAAGTGGATATATTCCCCACTTTTCAAATTTGGGATGAAATTATGAAGTGGACATGTCAAAATAAATTGATTGAACACATCAAGTGTGAGATGAGATGCAAGATCATTGACATATAATATAGAAAAACATAATAGTCATAAAATGCATGTGATGAATGTTCTATATTTCATTTATTGGTTGAAATATAATTAGTATAATATAAATAATATTATGCCCCAAATGGTATCAAGGTAAATTAAGTGCACGAGTACATGGTCTCGACCCTAATGTATGCATGATATGAATCATGACATTAAAGGAAATCAATGAAAGATATTATGCATGATATATATCATGGCATCGTAAGCACACTAAACACCTAATAAATACAAAAATAACATGATACATGTCAAAAATATGACCAAATAAGAATATAAATCTTAAATATTGAAGTCACACCAAGCACATAAAAGGCACAATGAAGTCACACATAACACATAGAACATACATGAGGCAATGAAAATACATCAAACATATAATAGGCACATAAAGTAGTGAAGACACATTAGTTACTTAGCAAGAACAACAAGCACACTAAATTTGTATCAAGCACTTAGAAGGCACACCAAACACACTAAAGACACATCAAGAAAGATGCAATAAAGTCAAGTATGTGACCAAATATAGTAAACACTCGAAACATGGATATAGAAAGCATAAAAATAACTATGAAGGCAAATTAAACTAGAAGTTAAATAAAATGTATTTTAGAGACATAGAGGAACATATTAGACAATAGAAATCATGTCAAGTACATGAAAACACATGATGTAGTTCAAGACACCAAATATGTAAAAACACACCAATCATATGAATACACATTAATAAGATGAGAATACCAGACATACAAGGAGATATACAACATATACGATATAATAGAGAATACATATCATAGACACAAAGCATAAGATCAAGTAAAACTATAGCATGATAAAATAAATCAATGAAAGAGAAATTAACGTGGGACCGTGCGATGCCCCATATTATACCTAGAGTTGATCCCAAGTGAACATGGGATGTGCCCCAAGCCTATTGTAAAGTCACAATCATTAACATGGAAACTATTAAACAACAAGACATTCATATACCTTAACCACAACATCAATATTATATATATATATATATATATATATATATATAATAGTGAATTAATCCATGTGTCTAAATACATAGGATATGAATATGAAGTGTGTGCACCCTAGAATAGTCATAATATACATTTTTATTTCAATCATTTGATAAAATATAAATAAGTCATAATAGAATAAAACATCACACGAATATATCACACTAAATTAATAATTATAACAATAACTAGACAAGTAATGCAATCTATAACAAACCACATATGAAGTCCTCACATAAAAAATAAGTATAACCCCACACACACACACAAAATCAATTTCCATCATAGGGTGTTAGTTGACAAAGATAACCAATATTACCAAGGGCTCCATGATAGCCATCATATGATATATAAGATGAAGCACTAAGATATCCAATAGTACACTCAAGGTGTTGAGGCACCCATGAATCTAAAGAAAAAAATCATCATAATTATATTTCTCTATTATATTATTCATTGAGTAATTATTCTAATGGATAATGTCTTCAATATATTGATATTTTTGGAAATGTAGCATATGAAAAACACATCCTAGTTGGGATATATTTATAAAACTTGTACTTTACTCACCCTTCCCTTAGGTATAAATCTTGGTATTTCCTTTAGTTTTATTTGAATACAAATTCCTCTTAAAATTGTTCTCTTGGAAAAATAATGTATATTTTAATTATAATCACTTTACCTCGATGTATAAATTTAAAATATTAATGTCTAGTAAAAATAATTTTCATTTGATGCATATAAGGTCTACCAAACAAAACATTTTATAATTTATTATTGGGTACCATATGAAATAAGCTTTGAATTTTAGAATATTAATTTTTTATGGTCCCCACACCTTATTCCAACACCCTCCAGATGTCCCCTTCTATATTCCTTTTTTGACCATTGGATATCAATTTGGCCATCAATAGGGTCCTAATTTAATTTATCCATAAATACACAAACATTGTAGTTAATTTAGACACATATTATCTATCTTTATGTAGGCACCTAATGATGGCACAAGACTTATTATTTTAATGTTTTTAGCATGGTTTTGTGCATATAGATCATTGGTTCGAATGAAGGTCTTACTAGTTCTTTTATATGTGTTTTCTACCTTAATTTCTTCCTTGCATAGTCTCATGCTATTCTATTTTTTCTATTTTATCTATTTTTTATGTTTTATCTATGTCTAGAGGCCTCCCTCTATTCTTCCTCTATCATTTCTATGTTGGGGTTAGAATCGGTAAATGGCTGATTCTATCCTAAACATAATCAACTCTCCACTGATTATGTCCCTGTTATCCCTCCTTTCAATGTGTGGACTTGTGATTATTAGTTTTCCATATTTTCCTTTGTTAGTTTGCTTGCCAATAGGTCCTTAATTTTAATTTCTGAAGTCTACATATACAAAGTCTTAAATAATTTCAATAATGGGCATAAATAACTAATACATTTCAATAGGCTTAGGTGTATTATCAATATTTTAATTCTAATCTTGAAGACTTCAATAGTTTCAAAGGATTTATATTTATGCACACTTGCCCAAAAAATAAACCCTAGTGAATTTTCACATAATTGTATTTGATTATATATGGAGAGAAGGTGAAGCCCTATCTCTCACTTGAGGTGGGTTACACTCACAAAGCACTAGAACTACATTTTATTTGATTCCATGTATGTAGGATATATTGCTACAACTCCTCAAGAGGTTGCTTAAGCCAACTAGCTTACACATTTTTATGTCCTATTGAGCCATGATGGAGAAAATTAAGTCAAATTTAAAAGAGAATCTAAATTGGATAATTTTTCCCATTAGTCAACAAAGAAAAGACATCAATATACTTATTATCATTATGTGCATCTATTTAGAGGGTTACAAGATCGAAAAACCAACATGGATATTATTGACCACAAGAGGACACAATCATACCTCCATCAATTTTGTTCTAGTAGTAGTTTACAGTCAAATTCACTAGATGTATTTTGTGTCAGATCCATATCCTCTTCCCAATTCTAGATTTTCAATTTTAGTGCTAGGGTGTGTTTGTTTCAGTCTTCTTTCCCTCTCTTTAATTTCCATTCCTTGTGCAATTATTTCTTAGTAATTTTGGTCTATTTTTAAACATATATTAGATTTGATTATTGTTTATTACTGAATTATCATAGATATATACTAAGCTTACGTTTTAGATTATTTTTCATAATGTAATTGAACCTAAACCAAAAATAGTTACACATCTTAGTGAATCCAACATTAGAGATATCAAACTTAGGGTTTCATAACCCTTTCTCCCCTTCGGGTTTGGATTTTGATTATTTTAGAGTTTAAAAAAAAATCTCTTTGTTTGTGTCTTATCATTAGGATTCCCTTTGTTTAGATCATGTCAGATTTCCTTACTTTGGGTCCTCTTCCCCTTGGTAGTTTTTGCATAAGCTTGCATTTCTTCCCATTTCTCATGAGTAGATCATATTTTTTATATTTCATTTTTTATAATAAGTTATGGTAGGGGGGTTTATAAATTTTACATGTTCTTGGGAGTGATGATATGTTTTTTTATACAAATTCTTATCAATGTTTCCATACTTCTTTCCTCAAATTTATCATTGAATATTAGTTTATGGATTGAAATATGATGGGTTTATATTTGATTCTTTATGTGATGATACCATTACATTTTATTTTCCTCATATTACTGATGACCCTTATGTTATTGATGGTATGATGATTTTCTATGAGGTAGATCTATAACAACCTAATAGTGTTTAAGAATTATGATCATGTGGATTAATTGAATTATAGCTGTGCCAAAATTTATATCCTAAAATTAATTGAAAGGTCAACTATTTTAAAGATATAATTTATGAAACCTTTCTCTATACAACATTTAAAATTGATACCCAACCCACTTAATTTACTTATACTATAAAATATATATAAGATAGTGAGATTCTTATCCAATTTGAATCCTAAGACTTACCCTCTAAGGAGATCATTGATCAAAACTCACCATTGTATTTTAATTTTTTTTATCAATCATAAAAGACTTAAGAAGGTCATAAAATAATGTTTCAAGGTTAAAAATTTGTAGTGAGGTATTTCTTAATGCACTTGGAATTCATTTTAATCATCTTACACATTCATATCATAAAAGGAGTTTAAAACAAATCAAAAAGAGCCCTAAGTGCTATCATGTTAAACATAGTTGTTTGTTGGCCTAAAAATAGCTATGCCATGTCAAGTAATATCTAATGATGTTTTCTATAGATTTTTATTGTTACACTATGGATCCATGCTTTAAATTTAGTTTCATGTATATTACTTACATATGCATAATTTTTTTACATGAGGGTTACTTTTATACTTGTGCTGCATACAATGTCCTTTATAGTTTTGTAAAAATATAAAACCCACATAATTTTTTTTCCACACCTTGATATACCACAACCAAAAATCACAGCCCCTCAAAAATATATCCCCATGGAAAGAATACATACATATGACGTGGGTGAAAACAGAGAGACCAATGTGAATAGTGATAATTACAAGGATAACATAGATGGGCGTTTATCCAAACTTCACTTTACTCCTATCGGCCCTAGGGAATATAGATATAAAATTCACACATTTGGTATTGGAAAATTATATTGTACTCACCAATATTTTGGATGAATGTTTTCATCCTTTGTATTTAGTGATATACCATCTCCCAAGAGCAAAGGTTAACAAGTTATTATAAACTCTTGTTTCTATACTACTAAACCAAAGCAATAAAATGGTGTAATTCAAAATATCTTAGAAACATATGGGGATGGATACATGTGGAAATAAAATGGGATATAAATGTCTATAATTAGGAAAAAATGAAAAAGTTATTCAAGAACCAATCATCCATTGAAATAAAAGTATGATTGAATTGAGATGAGAGTTATCGCATTATTGAGGAATAATTACACTTATATTTTTGGTCAATTATATATTTTTAAAATAGCTATAGATAGATGCACCCATTTTATTTTACATACTTCCATGTACCATTTGAAAAAATTAATATCTAAATTTGTAATTGAACTTTGATTTACTTCTAAAAGGCAACATGATTTTGACTATGTGTAGAGATGTACAAAAAAAGATAATCTTTCATAGGGATTGGCTACAACAAGTATGATTATTGTATTAATGACTACATGTTATATAGGGTAGACTATAAGGGTGCCATGGTGTATGATATGTGTGTTCAACCATGCTACCGATAAGTTGTGAACATAACCATAATTTCACAAAAGGCACTATAGCATTTTTTCAGTTATCAACTCATTGAAGCATATATATTAGTGCAAATAATTGGAAAGATAGATGAATTTACATTATGATAATATTTGTAAAGAAAAGGGTGTAATTTAAACAAAAAATGGGTGTTAATAAATAAAAAATATTGACATCATGTGGCCTATGAAATTTCAAAGAAAAACATCAAGTGTGAGCTTGGGAGGGCTATGGATGGAGGGAATCCATTTGGTAGCCTAACCACAAGCTATTAAATATGGAATTTTATTAGGGTTAATTATAATATTCCTCCATGACAAATAATATGAAAGGAGTATATTATGATTTCACTTATTGTTTCAGGGAATAATCATGTGAAAAACATACATTTATACCTTGTGCCACTTATAGAGGAGATGGGTGAGCTTTGTAATGATGTGAAAAAAATTTGATGTGTCAAAATTGATTTGCATGAGAGCCTTCAACTATTATGGAGTTTTGTGTTGGCTTATTCATGACTACCCTAGATTTGAGGTATATTTAATTTTTACCATTCACATTCATATAAGTTGTTTTTAAAATCACACACACACACACACACACACACACACACACACACACACACACACACACACACACACACACACACACACACACAAACACACACACACACACACACACACGCACGCGCGCACACACACACACACACACACACACACACACACACACACACACACACACACACACACACACACACACACACACACACACACACACACACACACACACACACACACACACACACACACACACACACACACACACACACACACACACACACACACACACTCACATGGATTTTTTATGTTTGAGGTGTGGTGATCAATTGACCATTAGACGATCAAATAAACTTAGATTTTTTTTTTATGAAGGGGATAAGATATTACTATTGATGTCCCACCCCTTCCAATATTTTAAAAAGAGAAAGTTTTATGTCACATTTGAAATAAGGGATCCTCCAAATATGTCACCAAGTGACTAGTATAAGCGCTATTAAGAAGTTCATCAACATGCAAGTAAGGAAGAAAATTTCATGTTACTCAATGGGATGAAGAGATTATCTAAATTTATGATATTTAATATTCAAAATATATCCTCATCACGCACATTATTGACCCAATACAAACCTTAAAAAAAAGAAAAAGCAATCTTTTAAAAAACACACAAATTTAAAATAAAAATAAAAATAAGGGACTGAAATGGATTTTAAAGTATCAAATACAAAAGGGAAAGTTGATTAATGCAATGTTAGAAATGGATGCATGGTTTAAGAAATATTAGGAAGAGTATTTTTAAAAATCAATAAATATAAATTAAAAAGTGTGATGAGAAATATTTGTAATCCAAAAAACTACATATTGTGTCTTTTAAAGGAATTCATGGGTGATGGAAATATCTAAGTTCATAAAAATCATGATTAGAAAAACATGTTAAAGGTATGGATATTGACATTTAATTTATTTTATTTAGTTCCAAAACATTGATTGGGTTTGATAAGAAATTTTACCACCATAGGGTTCGATGGGTGAGGTATATATCATTCATCAAGCCTCCTTTTATGGAATGCATGTCTAAGGTAAAAATATCCACTGTTTTGGCATGAATGCAGGAAGAGGTCTATGGATCTAATAATTTTTGTGACCTAATATTTGGAAAGGATGTAAGTAAGAGGCTTAGTATATGAGGACATTTCTATTTTAAATTTAGTGTCTAGTATATATATTTACATATATGAATTATTTTCCCCATCCAAATAATTTATTGTATATTTTTTAATGGTTGATGATCAAATAACAATAAATTAGTTTAATATCCATAACAGAGAATCAACAATCAAGTGGATTGAAGTATACCACAATAAAAGACAATGCACAATGAAGGGAACATATGATTTCAAGACAATATATACTATGTGCAAAGTAGTTATTGGCCCCAAGAATACACAATAACTTGCCTATATGACTATCTTAAGTTTTAAAGGATACTGATGACCCTAATCTAGGTGAAGAACATTCACACATTTTAGAAAGATGTGAATAATTTGTAAATATTCTTTGTGAGAAATTTATAATTGTTTTTTTTAAAGTTATATTATAAATATTATAATATAAATTTTCATTATAAAATTTATCCTATTTTTTCCTTCTATATTATGAAGTTAGGACATATGATAGAATGTGGGTTGAATGATATAAATTTCACATAGAAAGTGTGGATACTATGAGAGTTGATTATAATTTTGGAGTTTTGGTTGAGTTTGAGAAGGTTAATTGTGTGAGCTCCAAAGAAAAAAATTAATTAAGAAGAAATTAGATGACATTGGGTTGGTCTAATTATTTTAATTATTTATGATTAATGTGATCTAAATGGAGTAAAAATATGAATATTCTATATTATGTAAAATAAGGTAATAATTTCACAAAAAAATGAATGTAAAAGGGAAGTGTGATATTGTACTTAAAATCTTATAAATTGAAAAAGAAGTATGAAAGAGAGGTATTTAGATTATTTTGATATTCTCTTACTCACTATGTTTGTCATTGCCCTTGAAAATGCTCTCTATTTTTTTGACCCCTGAAATTAGCTAAGTACCAGACAAACACGTGCTTATGTGCTTCAAGCAAGTTTAATACCACTATCCAAGAGGCACGTGAAATCCAAACCACATAAATTGCATGCACACCTTAAACATAATTTATAGTAAAACATGTGTAAGTTATTTGAACCATGTTGACATGTGCTACGTGACAAAGTGGCAGGACCCAGTGAGAAGTAGCCATGTGGACCCAATAAATGTAGAGGGAATTATGGGGGAAATCTATAATAAGATTGGATGGATATGGGTCCTAACACAAAGTTATGGTGGTATAGTGACAAATGGTGTGGCAGTTGGCCTTAGGCTAAGTTAGCATTTAAAATATGGGATTGGGCAAAAAAAGCTCAAGGGAGATAAAGAAAGAATTGGAGAAGCTATTATTCAAATGAGAGAGAATCCAGTTGGTGAAGTAGATAAAAATAGTGGTGAAAAAAAGAGTGAGTGAGCTAGAGTAGAGAGAAGCAGGGTATAACACTGCTATTAGATTATATAAGGAGAGATAAGAGTTATGAGTAATCTCTAGATTGTAGAGTGAGATCACCTAGTGTGCTATATGAAATACTTTTTCCCCTTATATTCAACAAAGAGTGATTATAATAAAGAGAATATATTAAATACTTATTTATTGTATGATTATCTAATATTATTTGTGTGTTCCCAAAGTTATATGGTTATTTCCATCTCCCACTCTTCCCAAACATTTCTCTCTTATTTCATGCAACTAACACAACCCTAGCCTATATCCTCCATTCCTTCACATCTTAAGTGAGCTCGTAGGACTCTTATTTCTTGTGTGATATGCTAGTGTGGGAACTACTTAAGGGTTTATCAAGATAGACTTTTAAATTTTTTTGGTTTCATTACTAGGACAAGGTTTATCTTTCATTGTTGTGATGATATAAGGGCACATGATGTATTTAGGAGTCTTTGATCAAATATATACATGCATGATCTACACAATGAGTGGATTATAATTTAACATGGAAGAACCAGATAGGAAAAAACTTAGAAGGAATATATATGATGAGAATCAGTAGATGAGAATGTTTGAATAGGACCCTATAAAAAGGGAAGAGTCCACCTCTCAAAATTTTGAGAGGAACCTTAGAGGAAGGGAAGGGCATGAGGATAATTATTGTGTAGAGAGGACACACTCTAAGGGAAGGATAATACATGCCATGGAGTTGGAACATGATATAGAAAGAGCTAAAATGAGAACCAAGTGCCATGAGACTAGTGGAGTGGTACCCAATGTCCTTAATCCCAAAACACAAGCCCATACATCCCTCTTAGAGTTAGAGGATATATTATAAGATCCACCAAGAGTGGAGGTTGAATAGGTGGAAGTAGGGACTCCACTTGAGTAGGTGTTTAATGACCCCTTGCTTAAACCAAAAGCAATATAATTGGTATGCACGTTACATCAATTGAGAAGGCTCTAGATAATATTTTTTATAGCATAATGTAATGTGATATTGACCACCAAAAGAGGAGGCCAACCCCTATGTTTTCTCTAGGGAAAATACCTCCCAATGTAGACCATTATCACATTATTCCATCATATCTACTATGCCCTATATCTGAACCTTCTAAAGTATATTGGAATGGAAGATGCTTCAGATCACATGCATAGGTGTGAAATCATTTAGAGGGATCAAAGGATTGGCTAGTTGGAATAAAAGGTGTATCTATTTCATACCACTTTGTGAGGGTGAGCGCAAACTTGGTAATAGAAGGCTGATCTAATGCAGACAATCACAAACTTCTCCCTCTTCAAGACTACATTTTTTAGGGAGTTTGATGTCTCAAAGATAGAACATCAAGATGTTATAATGTTTAAGGGCATCAATTAGGAGGCTTAAAATACTGTAAGTGCATATGATGCAAGGTTTAAGACCTTGGTCTTGAATTTCCCAATTCCATTCAACCATTTAAACATGCTCAATGGTTTTTTAGCGGACTACTCTTACTAATCTAATATGCTTTAACTGTGATTGATTTATTTAAGCCCTGACAGGTGATGTAATCCACACTTAAAGATAAAGTCATGCATATGATGGATGAATAATCTTGACTAGGCTTGGAAACACATGTTTTAATGATGAGGCAATAGTTGTATCAAGTTCTAATTATGCATATTGTCATAATGAGGGATAGAGATGGTAGCCACAACAAACATGGTGTGTGCAAGAGCTCACACGTTCATAAGTAGAATATTAGAAATGATGTTAGGACTCTAAGTCATGACAAATAATATCAAGGAGAATAAGCAACATGATAAAATACCAAAAGGCATCTACCTAGAAATGTCACTTTGGTATGGGGTTAAAGAAGATAATGGCCCCATCCATACTAATGATACAAGTTTGAATCACTAGATCATTCCAAGTGTGATTTGCATACCCATAGTTTTTTTGCCTATTACTAAAAAGGACATAAGGTTGATGAGTGTCAAGAACTTTATGTTAATCTTATAGGATAGAGTAAGCCAAAGAAGATGGCCAAGAAGGCACGTCATACATATAAAGCCTCAAAGAAAATTAGGTTGGGTATACACCCCAACTTGAGAAACATGTGAACCTAGTGTAGACTAATCCTTGCCCATAAAACAACCTTTTGACCAAGTGAAATAGTTTAAAGTGTTTCACAAGGCTATATGGTCATACGTGCCTTATAAAGTGAGCTCCAATTGGCCCAAAAGAGAGGAGTTACTTTAGGTGAAATTCTAAATAGTTAGTGTTAGTGGATTTCCCCTCTAATTGATGTACTTAGGCATTTGTAAGGCCCAAGCCAATTAACATTGAGTGCCCATGCTAGAAATCATGTGATACATTCTATTGGCCTTACTCAAGATGCATGCAAGATGAGACCTATATTAATGCTTCTTGAGATAAAATGTGCCCCATGGGTATGAGAATACTATGAGGAAGTTTTTTGGGGATGTAGTATAACATGATTTAGCTTGCCCTTTGATCTTGAATTGTAAGTGAAATTGGTTTAGACACTTAACAAACCATCAGTAGCAGATGTTTGTGATCATGGAGTCATAGGGAAAACACTACTAAGGAATGAGATGGTGCCCTATCTGTCAACACCACTTTAGAACCAATAATTTTTCACCCCACTAATTGACCTCATACCTGTTTTCATCCCTTTGGTCAAGATTTAAAGATTAGAGATGCATGAGTCACTACATGTATCGAGGGTGAGGTTGGTGCCTCAAATCATAAAGGATGGGGTGGATAAAGCTATTACTTATATATAGAAGTCATCTAATTATTTAATTGGCTAGGATATATCTGATGTCTTGATAACCACTCAATATAGGAATTCAGGCCCCTTATTTATTGGCACCCCAAAAGTTATCAAATTTCATTGACTTGGGTCTTAAGAGACCTTGGATCCATTATGTAATAATGCATTAAATTCCATCATGTAATAAGGATTCCTTATCTATTATTCTACCTAATTTTCTTAGAGACAACAATTATTTTGAGTAATAATATGTGCTTACATCTTAATATCGAACTGAGTGAGTCAAGTGAGGTCTTTTTACATAAGATATCCATGCTAAACATTTAAGTATCTATGATGAGGTTGGGACTACCATAAAATTAGAAAATTCATGTTCAAGCCACCAAAACTAAAGTTTGTAGTAGCACCCAGATAAACACATCTCAACATAACACTGTGCTAGATGACCAAATGTAGATTTTAGTGTGGGGTAGGAGATAATGCCAAGAAGAGGAGAAGAAAGGTGTTTGATGAAGATGTATTTAAGGAAAGTACACAAAAGGAGATGTTGGGAAGTGAACAAAAAAAATAATAACACATAGATTGAGTTAGCATGTTGATCATGTCAAAGATCTAAACATGAAAGGATAGGTGTTACATTAATACATAAGGAACATGGTACAATTAGTTAACCACCTCAATGGAGAAAATAATGACAATGACAGAACTAGATTACACAATAAATGACATGATATAAGTCCTAATTAAGAGTGATTACTATTAGAGCTGAGTGTCAAGGGAAGTGACTCAGCCAAAGAAGGACAAGTGTGAGAAGGTTTGAGGCATGTGAAATATCTACAACTTTTCAAATATTCAAGTTTGAAGCATGACTTAGACATGCTAATATATGTATCAGGCAGAAATAGGTGACAATATGGACAACTATCAACTTATCAACCATATCACCTAATAACTCTTTTCGCACCTATATATGCATGGATGGATGGATCATGGTTTAAATCTATAAATTATGATAAAAAGTGAAAGAAATCATTTTGAAATTAAAAATATAGCCTTGAGAGGCTTTATGACAAATAGATAATAGATAAATATGAACACATAGGAGGAAGGAGGAAATCAGACCAAGGGTCAAAGCTCTAGATTTTATATAGGAGAAACCAGATCCAAGGATTTTAAGACACCATACTATATTGTGGATACATATTAGTTGATTTCAAAGAGGATACAAAATGGAATATCCCATTTCTATTAAGATACTGCATGAAAACTAGATACCTATAGGCAGCAAGTAGAGAAATAAGGAGCCCATCAATTGAAAGGAAGAGATGAGTAGAAGATGAACTAGGAGGGATTCATGGGCCTCCATCATGTAAAAATGGGTAGAGTCTAGAAAATTTAGAAGAAGACATGGATATATCAAGGGAGAGTTATGAATAAAATTGATCTAAAGAAATTTTGATGATGGGTCAAAGTTGGTGAGCATGGATGCATGATGAGGAGATTTGGTCATGCCATGACCCAAATATGTGTGTAGTGGTGTTTTTTAACTAGAGGAACTAGGGAATTTGAGGAGAGAATTATATGGTAAATCAAGGAAATAAGACCATAAAGATCTGTGTTACCAATTCAAGTAACATTTAGCTAGACTCATCGAGAGCTAAAAGTAAGTCCCTAGGGGCTAGTGATGGATGAGTTGAGACATGAGTTTGCCCCAATATGTTTTCCTTTATATTCAAAAAAACCCTAAGATCACACTATAAATGAATTACACTCATTCATTAGTGTATAAATGATTGTCCATATCCAAATCTACCTACTTGATCACTCAATACCCTGGGTAACTGACACCCCTCTCAAGGATGTTAGAAGTGAGATCAAAGTGCTCAAAATCATAAGGTAACATATACCTTTATATAAGGATGCATAGTGGAAGGTTACTAAAAATCACAACCTAGATAGTAGGTGATAGTCATGGGATGAGTAACCTTTTAGGAGTTGAAGTGGTCCTCTATAGGTAATCATGAGGATAACACCAAAATAATACTCAAACCCTAGGCATGAAGAGGGTGAGGTTGAAGGCCCTGAATAGTTGTGATGTTTGGTGAAAAATGGCTTGAGACAATAGGAGGACATGAAAATAGATCCATTAGATGAAATAATAAATATGAAGGCACATAGAGATACTATCGAAGAATCAAAGAGCATATCATAAGGAGTCATGTAGAAAAGGCTTTCAAAACCATGTCATCTTAGATGAAGCAATTACTTATGCCAAAGCTTTGAGGGAATATGGATTACACAAGTAAGGCAAGTATATAAATAACTCATTGTCTATGGATGGACAACTAGTTTAGTACATGGTGATGTTGACCCCAAAAATTGGCTAAGTACTAACAAGAACACACTTGTGCACTTCAAGTGAGTTTAACACCACTAGTTGAGAGGTATGCACTATCCAAAAAACATGAATTACACACACACCTTAAACATAATTTACATCAAAGTAGGTGTCATCTGTTAGAAATTCACTGACATGTGTTACATGAAAAAGTGGTAGGACCTAGGGAAAAGTAGCCACATGGACCTAGGAACTGTAAAGGGAATTGTGAGGGAAAGTGATTGGAGGATTAGTTGGATATGAATATTGACATGAAATTATGATAATATGGTGAAGTATGGCTTGGTAGTTGGCCTTGGGATAAGTTGGCATTTTAAATATGGGATTGGACAATAAAGGTTCAAGGGAAGAAGAGAAGGAAGTGGAGAAGCTATCAATAAAACAAGAGAAAAGCTAGTTAGTGAAGTAGAAAAAGAGATAAAGATAATAAAGAGTGAGAGTGAGATAGAGTAAAGAGAATCAGGTTAGAGCACTGCTATTATATTATACAAGGGAGAGATAAGAGTTGTGATTAAGTTCAAGATTATTGAGTATGAACACCTTGTGTTGTGTATGAAATAATTTTTTCCCTTATATTTAATAGAAAGTGGTTCTAATAAAGAGAATATATTGAATACTTGACTATTATATAATTATCTAATAATATTTTTGTGTGTTCCTTGAGTTATTTGGTTATCTCCCTCTCTCACTCATACCAAACACTACTCTCTCATTGCAGGCAACTAACATGACTGAGAATATATTGAATACTTGACTATTATATAATTATCTAATAATATTTTTGTGTGTTCCTTGAGTTATTTGGTTATCTCCCTCTCTCACTCATACCAAACACTACTCTCTCATTATAGGCAACTAACACGACTCTAGTCTGGATCCTCTGTTCCTTCACACTTCAGGTGAGCTCACATGAATTTTCTTCCCTGCATGATATGATAGTGTGGGAACTATTTTAAGGTGTGTCAAGTTAGAATCATATAACATGTTTCCTCTATAATTGCTCAAAGTAGGAAATATGAGATCTAACCCAACATAAACACTCCTAAAAAAACCTAGACCCTTGTGGTGATCAAACCTATCTAGGTTCAATTGAGACCATCCTTATGGACTACATAGGTCAAATTATACACATTGAGCCTACATTGCATCAACATCAATCCAATTATTTTAACATCAAATATTATATCAAAATAATGTTATAATGAATCATATATTTGAATTTGATTATTTAGGGAGAGAAGGTAAATTTTTCTCTCATTTGAGTTAGGAAAACTCACAAGCACTAGAAGTACATTGAGACCTAACTCTATTGTGTGTAGGATATGTAGCTGTAACCCAAAATAGTGAGACCTAAGTCATTAACCTTTGCACATTGACATTATGACAATTTAGGTCTATAAAAAAAATGACAATCGAAGTAAATAATTATTTCCATAAATTTTATGAAGTAAAACTAGAATCTTGCTCATCATTTATCTATGAAGTAACCCAAAAATTTATAGAATAAAAAAAGCATTAAAGGTCAAAATTATAGTTGAAGGTCAGAATCAGTAGCACAAGGCTAAAATTAGAGGTCAAATATATACCAAGGCATAATTGGTGGTTATTCAATTCTTTCTCCCTCTCATATCATATTTATATTATAAGGTTGATAAACAATCAACCTTAAAATCCTATTTAAAATCTCATAATCTAGTTATAGTGCCTAGGTTGTTAGTTTCAATTTTATTTCACTCTCTTTTATTTCTAGTCCTTATTCATCTATCAAGTATAATTTCATTTCCATATTTTTACACATAAGGGTTATATTAATATTTTTGGTTTATATTATTTCTACAGGTCTCCCTTGTGCACTTTTTATACCATTTCATTGTGGCATTTATCATTATTGTCACTATTTTTTAAAATACTTATGTACCTCTAAAGTTTATCATTTTTTTCTTCCTCTTTTTCCAACCACTACTAAACCATAGACCGTTCTCCCTTTCCAAGTGTCTCAAAAATTATTTTCACATACACCTTTATTCTAAGAGACACCTCATTTTCAACTTCTTCCCTCATAGTTTTCATGTCAAATAACTCAACATACATTTGTATCAAAATTATTACCCATAACCTCCATCACTATCTCTACAATAGTCTTCATATCCTCTTACTTGGCTACCCCCATTATAATATCAAAATTCTCCAATAACTATACTAAAACATCATATTCCTATCTTATTTTTATCTTTAAAATGTCATAAAAATTTACATCCCTTTCGCTTTAGAATGATGTCCCAAATATTACTTCTAACCTATATTCTTCTTCTTCTTCATCACTTGATATAATTTTATGATGTCATTCCTCCAATACTACTTCTTCCACTTTTTGGTCCTCTATCATATCTATTTATTCATGTGTCTCTAATGCTTACATAAATATATTGTTAATATTCCTTGCCTCTTCATCCACAAACTTAGTTGCATCATAACATACAAATACTCATTCCTTATCCTCATTTTCTATAAATTATTGTGTGATAAAAAAATCATTATAATTTAGTGTTTCATGACTCCACTCTATAATTTACATCATACCCAACTTTATTATAAACTATAATGGTATCCCCAACACAATAAGGCATACACTCATAGAAAAAACATCACACAAAATGTTATCTTTATATTAACCTGTTTTAACATACACTTCTTTCCATTCTTATTAAGTGAAACTACATTATTTTTTAATCATACTGAGACTTATTTTAAAATTTTCATGGTATCCCAAACATAATATGGAATGCATCCATATGAAAAAAATCACATAAAATTTTGTCTTGATATTGTAGACATTATTTATGGATTATATAGGACCTCAGTGTTGTACAGTTGGAAAACGTAGACCTTAGTTGTTCCGTTCAGTTCTGGACCTTTCCCACTTCCACAAGTCTTGCATATGCTCCCTGGGTTACTGGGCACATGGTCCTGAGTTGCATAAGTCTTGCATATATTATATCTCTTGGCCTATCTATTAGTTTGATCAATCTTATGTTGATGACATAGATATTCTATCTTACCTAGAATGCTTATATATACTTATCTTCTACCTTTGCAAGTTCTGAGCCTGTACCTACTTTTTTTCTCCCTAGACACTAAAATCTAAGATAGACACTAGCATCGTCATTAGTGTCCTGACCTGAAGCAAGTGTCCAATGCCCTAAAGTCATGTATTTTTCAAATGAAATGTATCCTAATGGTTAGCCTAAGTGATTTAATGTGAGTTACTTCTCCAAAGGTATTAATAGAAATAAAAAATAAGCCCTCATTCATTCCTCACCTAGCACAAACTAAGGTAACTTATCAACAACATTCAATTGATAAATCAAAGGTTCCCTATTTTCTCCTATTTTCACATCAATCATAGAGATAACACATACACTGGTTTGAAGTGTTAAAAGAGTAGTCCAAGAGCTTGATTTTCCAAGTTATAAACTAAGTCATTGTTATACTTGATTTCCACATATTTCATGATTCATAAATGATCCAACACATAGGGGAGAACTACATAAGTCTAAGTCCCTCTTCCACTAATAGTGGGGTGTTTGGGGAAGCTCGGCACCATGTGACCACTAACCCATTTTTGCCCAAGGTCACTATAAAAATGAAGCACTAGGGTTTTTACATTTCATGAGGAATGATAGTCCATGACCCATATTGAATGCACCAAAGTGAAGGTGAAGAGAAACCCAAAATCATCTAGGAGGTTGCATCCTTTTATAATAGGTATTCGATATAGGACACTTATGTCAAACTAGATAGTAGCATCAATGCAAGCATCCTAGGCTAAATTTAGTGTCTAAAGCTCTAGAAGTGTCAGATCTAGAGTCTGATGACTATTTCAGAACTATCTTCTAGCATGATTCTTGCCTCTTCTAAATCCATCATTGTGTTAGCATCATAACCAAGTAAGTATATTACTTCCTTGTCATTTACATACATAAATTAGTTATAATTTATATATTTATCCTATTCTCAACATAAGGAATTCAATGTATGTTTATATATGAGTTTATCACCCAATTGGCCTGCTATAGATCTGATTATCACCCTTGTGTTTATTAATTTATATATACCCCTTTAATAGTAATCTAGGGTTAAATTTAAGTACTTATATTACATTTTAGAGTTAAACATATATGAATTTATTTTCACTTCCACTTCACATTGTTCTCATATTTCAATTTCAACCCCTATATTTCTTAGGGTGGGTTGTATTATTCTAATTCAACTTATCTATGAATTCAATGAACACTAGATTATCTATACTTCCATTATCAACTATAACTTTACAACAATTACATCTTATTTTGCATCTAGCTCTTAAAATATTCCTTCTTTGCCATGGATCCTCTTGCTTCCTTGATATCTTCAAGCTCTTTCTCTTCACCATCAAGTTCACTCTTTGTTTCTTGGTTTTAATTAAACTTTACGTAGTCACTTTATCATCCTCTTCCCACTCATTCAATTTTTATTTGTAACATGATTTCACTATTGTCCCTTAGTTTTTTTCCCCCTTCTTTGAGGAGACTCAAATGCATTATGCCCATGCATTATGCATTCATAGAAATCTCCCTCAAATTTAACATTAGTTATTTGAGCTTCATCACATTAATTATTCCATGAGGTATCCAAATCCCCATTTTCCTCTTTATTCCATTGCATGTCTCTATTCTTGATCACACTGTTCCTAGATTTTGATATTATTAGTTTCCTTTTATTTATCCTTTCTTAAGTTTTCAATACAAAACTAGTATGCATCCTCAATTGTATGCATTTTCACTATGCACATCTCATTTTTTATATTCAACCTCAATCCATTTACATACTTGTTTATATTTTATTTATCATCTTTGACATGACCTTCCTTAATTTTTAGTGTGTAAAAATCCTCAATGTAATCCTTTATAATCATGTCTTTATGACTCAAATTTTGTGACTTTTTGAAGAAACTTAGTTAATAATAAAAAGTTATAAAAACTAATTCTAAATTTACAACCATCATATCCTAGGTATTGATCTCCCCTCCCTCCCCCTACCCCCACCCCCCAATTTTTATCACCCTCTATAGATGCACATGATCCCACCAAAATGATCCATGTCCCTTCAAATATTTGAAAACAAAAGTCACTCTTATGGGTTCCTTGAATTGATCATAAAAAAATACTTATCATGTTCCATGATTTAATCATTTAGATATTTGGGACAAAAAACACATGAATAGTTAGGGGTGTCAAAATTTTTCTTACCTCCTATATTGGCAATGACCTTCAAGAATATATCTTTTGGTTCATCAACAAAATATTCAAGCTGAACTTCTAGGGATCTTCCTTTTTATTCATTTTCAATCACATCTATGACAAGACCTATATTTGATGTAACATCCATAGAATCCAATATAGTTTGAATTCCTCTCAACATATCTACCAAGTTTGAATCCCTTGGTAATCTTGTATGTATCATTTTTTAATCCGAAAAACTCTATTTATCTTGACCTATACCCAAATTTATCACAATGAAGGAAATTTAATTACAACACCTTCTAACCAAAACTATTTTTTTAGAATATATCTTCACATACCCTGTACATACTTTTAGAATACTTCTACTTTGATACCAATAAATGTAAACAAGGTTATGGGTTCCAATATAAGACAACCTTGGCCTTGCAACCCTCATTCAATCCTATAAAAAATGGAGACATTCATATACCATTATAAATATAATTCATAAAAAATACTACATTCATATTTTTGTTATGAATTACATAAATCTCACAAAAACACTCACACACTCACTACAAACATGAAAAAGAAGTATTACAATATAGTCACTTAAAAGTGGTCTACTTTACATTCTCACCACTCACTTCTCTCTCACTTATATTCTTAGAGAGATAAATCTTACAACTCTTTACCTTGAAGCTACTCCCATGTAAATGACTCATAGATTTTTGAGTTCTTTTTCCTTCTAGATTTCCTCTTTAAACTTCCTAGCATTTTGAAAATGCTTAAAATTGATAATTCATCATTTTGGGAAGCTAATTTAATTTTGCATTCACCATAGGAGAAAATTCCACTAAAATCAGAGTGGATTTTTCATAACATCACGTTAATTCATATTGGTAATTGTAAAACCATCTTAGTGGTTTCTAAACTACCGCTCAAGATTGAAAAACTACCTTGATTATTTCATTACTAAAAAAACCTTGAAACTATTAGAGACCATATATTTTACATACAAAATCAAAATGGGATTCTAGTTTTTAAGTGCACATTTTTTTTAGGAGAGTATAAACATTTAATAAAAATATAATTTTTATGTATTTATCATGAAATTTTTTCCTTGCACCATAAACCATCATTTTTAGGTCATCAAAAATTATTACCACTCCATAAATCCCCCTAATTATCCATCCAATCAACCAACATAGTTTGATGTTATACATGACCTCACTTTCAGATGAAAAATTGATATCACATTGACAAATTCACCTCGAACAACACCCATATTTTTGGTTGATGTAAGACTATCAGTACCCCTTGTATGCTCCTAAAACATAACTCCCATAATGTTTGAGGTTTTAACTTGAATGTTAATGAAAATAGTATGGTTGGAAACCTAAATAAATTGATTGATGAGAATATTAAACTAGAAAAATAAATCATTCTCATGGAGCAAGAATATTTATGTGAAAATATGGAAGAGAGTAAGAGGGAAAATCTAAGTTTTTCCTATAGAGATGGAAATAGAACCACCATCCATTAGCGTCACTCTTCACTAAGGAAATAATGGTACACCAATATCCAAATTGAAAAATGGAACTGATTACAATAATATAGTGAAATATATATTTTCTTAACTGACCACTGTAAACATGGAAGAACGATAACATAACATTGAAGACTCAAACTAATATAATGTGACCAAGGTTGGCACTAACGATAATTTTATAAGTATATATATTTTTTCACCTTAGGATGTTTGCACTATTTTCTATCAAGTCTAAATTATCTTTCATGGCACTCTCACACTCTTACACCCTAGGTGGACATTATCACAAAGAAGCACACAAAATTACCACTTCACATTAAGGGAAAGCTCCTAAATCTTCCAAAATTATTTTGACTCAACCCATACATTTAATAATCTAGCCCTAGCATAGGTATTTAGATCTCAAGTGGCCTCCAAGGCATCCTCTCATGTATTCACACTCAAAAATTCTAGCATTCAAATGCACTTGCACCAATCACTTAGGTGAGAGAAATACATCACGCTTGATACCTCCTAAGAGTATTGGTATATAGGTAACATGCCCACACAGGGGTGTGGATCACATGTCCAACACACGCACCCCTTTTTGTCATGGAGTTCATTTAAAACCTTAAAATCATGAAAACCTAGGGATTTTAGAAGAAAATAAAGTTACAAGAAAAATATTTGATTGCACATACTTAAAATTTAGACCAAATAAAAAAAATTGATTTAAAAAACCCATAAATCATTTGGATAGAGGACATTATTGCCACTTTGTGGACACTATAGAAATATGGAACTACTATCTAGGTGGGATGCTACTATCCAGTGAGTAATCAGACCCTGGGACCTTGTTGACAACACTCAGACCTGTCTAGAACCCAATTTTCAAAACCTAAATCATCCAAGACAGTCATTTTATAAATAAGTTTCTATTTAAGCCTATTTATTACTAATTTTAAAAAGTTAAAAATAAGTCAAAAGCCATAAGAAATCAATGCTTAATTATTGTATATCATTTGATTGATTTAGACATCTCAACCCTTTAATCTAAACATAGGATTTACATAGTTAAACTCATTTGGTGAACCCAACTTACTTTGAATATTGTTTCAAACCCTAGTTTGCATTAATCCAATTTTTTGTGCAATAAATTAGGGTTGCATCCTTATAATTTTTTTAGACAACCTAACTAATCAAATCAATGCCATACTAGGGTTTCATTTATTTAAATCTAATTTAAATTTGTTTCAAAGAAACCTTAGATTCAAAAAACCCTAACCTAGACACACTTAGGGTTTGTATCCTTTTCTATTTATACTCATATTTTATTTCCAAAACTTATATTTTAGATTAATATATATTCTAATTCATATAATCATGATTATAATGATACAAGAAATCAATCACTTTCTATTGTAAAATCCAATACTTTCATTTACATGCTTGTTCCTTTTTATTCAGAATGAACTCACAAAAGACATAAACACATGTATAGATGCTGCTTTATATCAATTTAAATATATTTCATATCTCATATCATGTTATATTTCTCTTATATGGAATTAAATTAACAAGCAAACCTGTACACACATAAATGATTTATCACATAAGCTAACAACTATGTTTCAAGCTTCAATGTCATATCTTATGCATAGGAAAGAATCTCCTTCTCCTCCTCATATCCATGAGGGTGATAGATAATTTACATATAAATAGGTCCATATATCATTCCTTCATGAGATAAAACAACCTATAACACTATCACTAATACCCCTACTTAGCTTATTCACACCTCTTCCCTATAGCATGTGTGCCTACATGTTCAAACAGATACAACTAGGGTTTACACTTGTGAAATTCTATGTGATCAACTTTTTATTATGAGAAAGATAATTAAAAGTTTACAAAATAAAAACTAACTAATACTTGAAAATATTACAACATTGGAAAAAAATTATATAAGACAAAGGCTTCCAAGTCACAATAGTGTAAATCATGTTTATACATCTTCAACTAGTTAATTTATGGCAAACAATGTTACATATCAGAACATAAAATCACAACAAAGTACATCTACAACTAGTGATTCAAAAAGCATTCAAAGGTTAAATAATAGTTCAAGTGAGACACTAAGGAAATGATTAAAGTTAAGTTGATCAACCTACCTCCTCTACGACCAATGAAGAGACCTAGATATTTTTTCACATATCATAGAATGCATGGGCACCACAACAATTACTATTTAGCATTAAAAAATAAAAAATAATAGACTGGATAAAAATGAATCACATAATAACACATCATCCATACAAATAATAGCACATCTACCTATTCAAAAAGGGTCAAACTTAGAAACAATATAAAAATGGTTATTAAAGCATAACCAAAGGTTTCAAAAGCATAATCACAATAAGAAATAGTACAAAAAGCACAAATAAATTAAGAAAATATACCTCTTAAAAATGAGGTTGAAAATTCAATATGGTATGGGTTTGGTCAAAATTATCTACAACAATATGATTATCATGGTCAAGGTTTGGGAAAATAGGCCCAAGGCATCACTTATCCTCTTCTCATAATTGATAATAATTGTCAACAAGGTTTGGGGTTTATTGAAAATCCTAAGGCACATCATTCACAAATAAAGTTTATCAAGGTCAAAAATATAGATACATAGGAATATTACAAAAAGAGCAAGAGATTTAGTTGCAAATTCAAAATCATGCTCATCCAACAAGCATTCTCAAACAAGGTTTTTTCACAAAAGAGATTCCACAACACAATATGTCTACAATAAGCATAGTTTCAAAGGGAAAAATCATAATGAATATTCCAAAGCATAATTTAGAAAGGTCAACTCCATAGTATGTGATAATTCCCTCTAGCACACTAGGTTATCATGATTCCAATGATGAATAATACTCATATTCTTACTACAACAACATTCAAATACAACATAAAAATCACACTACATGAGAGTTTATCATTCCTATATTCAACACAAGTCATTGTGATAATGAGTATCCCATGAGACTCATTGGTTAGTATGGTTCTTACTCTTTTACATACTTCATTCTTTATCTTGTTCCTTTTACAAAGTTTATTCTCATGTGCTTGTACATAGATTATACTTAGAAAAAACAAAAACAATATAACATGTCAAAATACAAAAGCATTCAAACACATAAAATTTATAAATTGCATGCATTGATATGTTTACATTTTTAGTACTTGTCAGATATTACATATTACTAGCTATCCTAGTATAGTTAATTTTATCATACATATATGCTTCAATTGTTCTTATTGAGTGCTTGTAGATTGCATACAAGACTTTGATCCACTACACTAATCTAGACTTACTATCATCGACCCACTGGGCGAATATACATTAATCTAGGTTTATTCATTTGATAGATCCATTGACTCAGTGGCATCTCATACACAACCAGGTTCTATCCTTACATACTATACATTCTATTTTACACATTGATATATATTGATATTGATCATTGATATTCATTGTTCATTTTTTTTTACTGACTATCACTAGTTAGACTTTGCATATGTACATCTTATCATTTACATAAATTTATAATACATAGTTATATATGCTTTCATTTATAGTTTTCCTTGATTAGACTTTATTATGTTTCCTATACCTCTTCCATCTTTGAGGGCATTTGATTATGCCATTATTCTTTGGCTCTGTGCCACTTCTCTACTTGTATACTTTGGACATGTACCCATGTACCTTGTGTGTGCTTTATTGCTTCTATATGCAAACATTTGAATAAGTCCTTCTATGTGGTTCTAATTCAAATTTATTTTTGTTTATGTATCTAGACATTTGAAGATGTCCTTATATGTGTTCATTCTCAGATTTAGTGACATTTGCCCATGTCCCTTGTATTGTGGCCCCTTGGCCTAATTTTGCATGCCTCATATGATTGTATGTATGCTTCCTTGTATGATTATTCACTATGACACTTGTATTTGTTTATTAAACACACTCTAGTTTTTGATGCCATGAGGGACCTCATGCATCTACCCTTCCTACTTGGGTGGTATGATAGACATCATTTCCCATCCCTCTAGGTAGTTACTTAGATTTATTATTATACATTGATCACATATATCTTGACACCCTTGTGAAATTGTAGATTATAACATACAACTTACATTACCTACTAATGCTTAGATTCGTTTACATTTCTATGTTATGTTTATACATTGTATTAGAATATCATGCATATGCTCTGGCTAACACATTTTGTAGAGCTACTTATTTTGAGGATAATTCTTACACAAGTTTCATAATTACCCTCAAAATAGATGGAATTCATAAGGGTTTGTCATAGAGATCAGGATCCTACTTTGATATTCACAATTTTTTTTAGCATATATGTTTAGTTTCAAAAATTAGACATAGCGCAAATGCAAAAAAAAAAAAAGACTAAGAAAGTAGTTTAGATGACCTAGGTTTCAAACTAGGTTGACATTAGCACCAAAATTAGGACACTAGTGCTACAAGGTGCTTCTATGAATTACAGGGCACTACTATCTAGTAGCCCCAAAGTTAGGACATTCTAGATTAGTTGGACTAGCACACTAGGTACAATACATATTTGCACAGATATAGTCATAAGTTTGACAATTATGTTTAGAATTTGCTCAAATATATTCATTTTAGATCAGATTCACAGTAGTTGCTTAGATTTGGGGAAATCATACATAACATGATCACTCCCACATTTATTTTAGTTACATAGATTCAATTATTACATACTTAATTTAGAATCTATATATTCATAGATCATATTAGGGGCATGTGCACATTACATAGTTTCCATATTCTCAGCTACACACAGGTTGATCAAATGGAATGGAAAATTCCATGTCATTATCTATGTTGTATACACTTTATATCATATTATAGGTTGTCATAAAACTCATCCCTTAATCCATATACAATGGTTGGCATTCTTGAGTGGCCCAAAGCCACCTAATGTACTTGAGTGGTCGTAGAGCTGACATACATAATTAGATATACTCAGATACTTTTAACACTTTGTGCAGTATGGTTATAGATGCATCTACTTCACACTAGTTATAAATTATTGAGTCAGGGACTACTTGATTTATTGATCCACCCACATGAGAGGTTTAAGCACATTTATAGTATTATCTAAGCTATTCATAGATCAAGATCCATCGAGTAGGGGTGGGTAATGATGGATTCAAAATTAGATTGAGTTATTGAACTACCTATATGAGGATTAAACAAGTTATCAAATTAGTCTAAGATATTAAATGATATGATCATTATGTACACTCACACACACATGTTTTTACTAGGTTCATGCATTGGTTTGTGTACCCAATGAGGTGTATTCATTCTTTTCCTCTCTCTTTACTTAATTTTATTCAATTAATTTATTTTCTACATAGTCTTTTGATTTTGATCATATCTTAAGTAAGGATTAATTTTTTCATGTTTCATTGTAGGTCATTGATTTGTGTCATGTTCCACATATGTAGACTTAGCTTCACATACTAAGACTCAACTACGTGGGCTTGACTTCCTAGGTAATTCCATGTACGCTTGTTTTTTATTTATACTAGTCATTTCACTTTATTGCATTTATAGCATAAGGAGGGGGCAAATGTAATCACATAAAAATGACCATTTATGTCTTGGATGTACACTTGAGGTCACTTTACCCTTATTATATCAATTGACCCATCTTAGGGGGTATTTTGATCCACTTTTAGTCACATGGGAGTTACAAATAACACCCAGGCCTATAGAACACCACATGAGACCCATAATTGCATAATTTATTAGTGATTTAGGCCCCTACAACCTCTAAAAAGGTAATTTAAATCTCCATAAGAGGATTAGGGTCTACCTAGACCTTTAATTAAGTCACCCTCCCAAGTCATTTTTATGAAAACACTATATAAACACTAGTCTCACACTCTTACACCCTGGGTGGACATTATCACAAAGAAGCACACAAAAGTACCACTTCACATTGAGGGAAAGTTCTTAATTCTTCTAAAATTATATTAACTTAGCCCATATATTAAATAATCCATCCCTAGTATAGGTATTTAGATTTCAAGTGGCCTCTAAGGCATTCTCTCATGCATTCACATTTAGACATTCTAGTATTCACTTGCACTTGCACCAAAATCTTAGGTGGGAGAACTACATCAGGGTTGATCCCTCCTTAGAATATTGGTATGTAGGCATCATGACCACACAAGGGTGTGGATTACACATCCATCACATCAGACCCACTAACCCATTTTTCTCATGGTGTTCATTCAAACCCTTACAATCATGAAAACCTAGGGTTTTCAGAGGAAACCAAATCTACAAAAAAAGTAATGACCATATAGACCTAAAATTTGGACCAAATCTAGAACAAGACCTGATCTACAAAACCCACAAATCATTCAAATAGAGGAAGCTAGAACACCTTTGAAGACACTAAAGCAACATATCACTACTGTTAAGGTGTGGTACTACTATCCAGTGAACAATAAAACCTTGAGACCCTATTGACAGCACTCAGACCTATCAAGAACCTAATTTTTAGAACCTAGATAGTCTATAATAATCAATTTATAGATAAGTTTCTATTTAAGCCTATTTATTACTATTTTTAGAAGGTAAAAAGAAGTCAAAAGACATAAAAAATCAATGATTAATTATTTCATTTTATTTGATTGATTTAGACATCTCATCCCTTTAATCTAAAAATAGGATTTACATAGTTAAACCCAAAAATGTTAAATCAATTCTCAATGTGAATTTATACAATAATCTCCTTTAAATTTCCAAACACCTTAATTACTTTAATTTTAGTATGTTCAAACGATGATTACCATAAAAAGGTGGAAAATGCAACTTACTCTGTAGGGAATGAGTGGACAACTAGTGGGAATTTTTTGTCAATATGAAGTAAACATATTCATGGGAGAAAATGTTTATATGATACCAAATAATATAGTAGTAGAATATGCCTATTCACATGAGGATTATTCTATCCAAGAAGACATAGACATGTTGAATAACTCATGTTTAAGGATATTCTTTAATAACCTTTGGATCCTTATATGAAATATTTCACTCATGAGTGCTTTAGAGCATGGGAGGGCTTATAAATGGAATGTGTTATTATGGATTAATCTTCAATAAAATTTTTTACCTAATAATGATGAATTTAATCCCTCTAATTATGTTATAGACTTATTCACTATTTTAGAGGAAGGTTATGTAATTTTTGATGGGGATAAAAACAAGAATTACATTTGAATTGGAGAGAGGAGAGGAAGGAGTAATTTTCAAATAGGGCATGGACAAGAAGGACATTAGGTCAAACTAGGAGATGAAAATGATCTAGATCTGGGAGGACTGGGCATTGTTTGCATCATCAACATCATCACCAAAAGTTTAAATGGACCTCTAGGAGAGAGAATCAAAGTGTAAGTTTGGGATGCATCAAATACTAGAGTAAAATATTATGGGTGGGATCTAATATAGAAACTAGAGTAGAAGATTAACTGATGTTAAGTGACAGATCTACAAATTTAAGACTGAGTCTATTAGGATGATAGACTAGTAGAATATCTATGATAGAAAGGTGGTATTATTCTGATGGAATTGGATTAGAATTGTTGCTACCTCCTTATGGTATATCTATAAGACTTTAACTATGATAAGAGAGATAAAGGATTGGGAAATTTTTAGAGTCTAGTGCTTATTTCATCCTGAAGGGAGATTACCCCATTTAGAGGACTAGGTGGTATTGTCTTCCCTTTAAGATCCTATTTTATCTTGGTTTTATCCTATGGGATCCTATCTCACACATTATATGGTTTGTTTATTTATCTCCCTATACTAGATCAAAATATTCATGGTGGGGTTTGGCAAAAAAAAGAAGAGTGAAAGATTCATTGATGTTAATTGGTAGATACATAGATTTGAGACTGAGTCTGCTAGGATAATAGACTAAAATAATATCTATAACATAAAGGTGGTATTATTTTAATGGAATCCAATAATAATTGTTATTACCTCCTTATGGTATATCTGTAGGACTTCGACTATGTTGGGAAAGACAAAGGATTAGTGGAAGTTTAGATCTAGTGCCTGTTTCATGCTGAAGGGAGATTAACCCATTTCGAGGGTTGGGTAGTATTTTATTAACTTTAAGCTCCTATTTTATCTTGGTTTTATCTTATGGGATCATATCTCATATAGTCTATGGGTTATTTATTTATCTACCTCTCCTATTGGGAAAGGGAAGAAGATGGTGGATTTATCTATTTTCATTTATTTTATACCATGTACCAAGCTGATGCTAGAATGTTGAGGGCTTGAATATATAATTTCAAGACCCAAAGGGAGTATTTATAATTTTTATTTGATGTGAATCCCATGAATGAGGCTAACGGTTTTTTGGGTTCTAAGGTGGATGTTAGAGGACTCTTCTTTGAATCTCTCTACCTTTTTGGGTCTAGAATGTTGTGGGCTTTGATGGAGGAAGTTAGAGGATTCCTCATCAAAAAATTATGGATTTGGGTGGATGATAGAGGATTATACCCCTTCTTCCCTTATGTGGATGTTATATGATTACACTTTATTGTATTTATAGGAAGGGTGGATGTTAGAGGATTTCAACCCTACCTCTTCTGGTTTCTGGGGTTTGTCTTAAAACATCTGTGTGTTGTTTGTTGGTCAATGGGCCTATTGTACAATGGTCATCCAAACCAGCATTATAGGAAGAGGGATGAAATTATATAGATTTATAAAGGTTTATTAACTAAAGTAGAGACAAAGGTGATTTATGATGGGTTGAATATTCTTGATTTGTATCAAGTTATCGCTAGATTGCTGAGGATGGGCTAGTTAGTTGTTTGTTGTTAATTAGTTTTTGTTTGGATCAGTGGGAATGTGGACCCTCTAGTTACAATTAAATAATGTGGAGGCTATGTAATTACTTTAGTGAAGTAGAAGATTAGCATAAGATTATCTGCTCTAGACAAGATTTTGTTCTATATCAAAAGTTTCAGGGAAGCTCTACCAAAGTGTGACTGCTATGGTAAGTACTTTCTATTTGTTGAGGAATTTACTCACTTGATGATAAAGTTATGGGATCCTTAAAAACATTTATTTATTTGAATGAATTGTATCAAATTATTTCTATATTGTTAAGGATGATTTGCCTATTGCCTTGCTGTGATTTACCTACTATTTGGCTTAGTGGGTTTGTAGGCTCACTAATTATGCTTTAGTTGTGAAGATGTTTCAAGGAGATAAAATATTAGTAGAAGATAGGTTGTTTCTAGCTGGATTTTATTCTATAATAGAATTTTTAGGGAATCTCTATTAAAGGGAGATAGCTATTGTCTATATTTTTTGTTTATCAAGGAGTTGCCTTCCTTATCTTGATAAGGTTGTGGGATCCTTAAAACCCTCTTGTCATGGTTGTGGGATCTATCAAAATCTGTCTCTATTTGAATTTGTATGGTTGTGGAATCCTTCAAACCCTCTTATTATGCCTGAAATGGTTGTGAGACCCTTAAAACCCTCTTGTTGTGTATTATCACGATTATGAATTATCACGATTGTGGGATCCTTAAACCCTCTTGGTTGTGGGACCATTATTCAAAACCCTCATTATCAGTTGTGGGTGTCCAACTATCAAAACCCTAACTTATCTAATTCATAGATCTAGTTTCAAAAGCGTTTAACCTATCTAATAAAAAATGTACTTTTTGATGAGGAAAGATGCTCTCTTTTTATTAAACATGATAAAAAATGGACATGTTCTTTGTTTTTGAAAATGGCTATGTTGTTATTGGTGAAAAAAATGTTCTTTTCCTTGAAGAATATCAATACATGTATTTTTTCTCTACTTTTGAAGAAGGATATATGCTCCTTAATGAAAAATAATGTGTTCTTTTCCTAGAAGGAGATCAAAAAAAGATTGTAAAGTATGTTGGAAATAGAGAGGAACCTAAAATTTGGGGCAATTATCTAAGTGTTTACATTAAAAATGGCTATCATATGATATTTCAAAGTTATTAGAATATTTTGTGCTTTACAAGCTGAATTTTTGAAATTATTAGAATAATGGTGGTGTGTAGTAGCAAGAAGATAACACATTTAGAAGGAAAATGCTGCCATTTTCCCCCATTGTAAAGTATGGAAAAGAGCCATATATTTTAAATTTTGAACGAATACACCTCCAAAGCTAAAGATATATGAAAATAAATATGCAGAGTAGATGATAAAGGAAAAATAAATCATTTCTACAAAGAGAAGGAAATAAAAAAGGTTCCAATTTTTATTGCTCTTCTCTAAGCATTATCTTTGGCTAAGTGTTGGTATTTCAAAACTAATATCATGCAAGCCACTGGTTAAAAATGGTTGATGCTTTTCCACCCTAGTCAAAGGTTTTATTCAAATGGCCTCCAATTTTTTGTATTAATATAAATTTTATTTTCCAAAAATAAGATGTTGTGCATCAAGATTTATTGGTTGTCATTTTTTCACATGTGTATTATTTTTATATTTTTGGGCAATATTTGTGTATGCATGTTTTGTAAGGGAGATTTAATAGGGTGAGAAAATTTGAAGGGAATCCAACCATATTTACATTTAAGATGTCCAAATCTAATTATGACATGTTGTTTTATGTTTTTTGAGATGCAAAGTTATTGGAGGAAAAATTTATGGGTGATTTTACATTTATAGGCCACCAACTCCACATATAAGAATGTTTGTGTTGTCACCAACACAACCTTATTACCATAAGGAATGAGGTTCCCCTATAATATATTGGGATATCGAATTATTTTTGAAAAATCCCATTTTATCTCAATTACATCAGAATATTGTAAGCACTTGTGTTTAAATTAATCTAAAACATAAAGTTAGGGTTATAAGGCCTTCCATGGTGCATTAAAATTAGTTTAAATCATGACCCAAGTCCCAATTTTTTTTTAATACTTATTTAAATTAGGTTTAAGTGTACCCTTATAAATAATTGGATTAATCTTTGATAATGTTCACTTTGTTCAAAATTTAACAATGTGGTTAAGTGTTAGTCATATACACCCTTTTGATTGGAAGTTACTTTCATGTGGTATGTGTGTGATTATTATGTGAGGTTGGATGTGGGGAATAAAAAATGTAGATTTCATAAATTATCATGTCCTTGCAACACCAAAAATTCTTTTGTTATCACAAAGACAATCCAACATTGTGATGAAGCAAGCATGCTAGATGATGCCACCTATTCTCATCAGATTAAAAGTGAAAATGGGATGCACTTTGTGAATAAATGACATGTGGACATGGATGAAGACAAGTGATATATGTGTTGCATAATATGAAATAAAAATTTATAATTCATCATGTCCTTATAATGAAAAAGGGAGACGTTGTATAAAATTGGCTAAATAAAAGTGTAATGTGATAATGCAAAATCATGAAAAGTGTTCGATTGCATTTCAATTTTTGAACAGAGACATATGTGTCAAAATATTAGAATACATTATATAAAACATTAAATCATCAAAATTGACCTAATTTATTTTAAGGAAGTGACACTATAATAATGTTATAACATGAGAATATAAAATCATGACAAGTGGCCATCAAGGTTTAGTTAGATAGAAATAAAAGGGCACCTCAGCTCAATTAATGAGCTATCACATCCACATCAGATAAAATAACATGAAATAGACATAGCAATATTATCATAATGACATATCACAATAAGTGCAATGTAATGATCAAATATTTTGTGAAAATAAATGACCTTGTACCAAAAATGCATTTAAACACTCATACGATGCCACTTTCCATTAAAACCTTGAAAGGTGTAATATTTTGAAGTGACACAATAATGCCTCAATTCAAAATAGAGAATATTAATTAGATAATGGTGGGATTGCATTATTTTTTGATAATAGGTAAAAGAAGGTTATTGAAAGGGTCCAATTTTACATAGTTAAGGAGAGATAAAATACTTGAAGATGAAAACAAAAAAAAACAAGTAGAAAAATAGGGCTAAGGAGCCAAAGAGGAAAGGAAACGTTAAAAGATAGGAAATTGACAACCCATAAATAGTAGACAATAGAGAGATAATAGATTAAAAACTTATGGGAGATTGAAATTACCAAGAGTATTTATTACCTCCCATTATTATTATAAAAACTTTATGTGTTCCTTAATAATTTCCTCTTGGAGACTTTAAATTTGACTCTACCTTGAAGCATATCACCCTTTATAATATCAGAGTGATTATATATTTTTTTAAAATTCTTTCCTTAAGCATATAAATACTAGCAACATAGTTCTTGATAATAATCCTGCTTAATTGGAAACTTTTCTAAAACCATATTTAACTAACTTATGATATGACTTCATCCAATTTAGATTCTTTTTGAACTTCTTCATATCATTTTATAACATGATAACCCTACTAGTCATGAAACGGATGTATTTATTGAATGGGATCCTCTCAATAGGCTAAGAAGGGTCACCATTCATTTCTGATGAAGTTGATGAATCCTATTCTTAAGCCCTTCGTTACCCACCACATACCACTTCATTATACAATGGTGGAGATGGGAGTATTTTTTTAGAGAATCTATTCTATCCTCAAAAATTTTATCAATGGGGTATACCACATCCTTTTATTCAGATATATCCTTAATGGATTCTTCCTTAGACTTGTCCAAAGGATAAATGATCGCTTCATTGAATATCTCCTCGGTTCTTTTATAAAAAGGGATAGATGGGTCAATATAAGGGGGGTTTAAGAGGTTTGCAAAATTGGGTAAATAAAAAACAATATTATCAATTTTAGTTTATTTAAATTTGAGGCATCCTCTTTCAACATAATAATTCTAGATTTAGCTTTTATTTTTAGGGGAATATAGATTGTGATCTATTTCGAGATCTTATATTTAGTTTTGGAGCAGGAAGAAGCTTGAGAATAAGGTAACAAGTTTGAAAAATTCTCAACTAAATAAATATTAGGGGAAAGAAGTTCATATTTTTCACATTGAAATAATAGGAGAATCATAGATTTATGAATAAGGGTTTCAATTTTCCCCAACTGAACATTAGAGAAAAAGATCTCCAAAGATAGAAACAAATAGAAGGGGACACTAATGAAAATTTTCAGCTAAGAATGATTTAATAGAGTGAAATCGTAATAGAAAAAATGTATAAATCTACCTTCAAGCATCACGTACCTCATAATTTGGAACATGACCTCATTCCAAAGAGTTGGAAGGGAGTTGCATAGACACCTACCTTAAAAGGGGTGAGATTTTCTTTACCCTTGATAAAAGTATTCACATCAACATATCTAGATCTTATGGATTTTAAAACTTAATTACTATGAAGTATTAATTACTCCATTTCTCTAACTTATAGTTATAGTGATCTCACATAAATTTTAAAGAAAACAATTGGTCAAAAAATATACAATGTTTCAATGTTCTTAGACTTCTACACAAGCCCCCAAGTTCATATAATTATTTTGAGTTCAAAAAAACATTTACAAAGCTCGAGATATAGATTGACATGGCTCCATGGAAGAAAAAGATAGGAATCTAGTTCTTTGGGACCACCATAGGAATTTAGAGACACTACCTTTTCTTTGGGTGTAGGAAATTTTGAGAGGATATAATGAATTAATTATAGAGGTAGAAAACTCTCATTTTCTATAACTACATAGAAGTAATCCTAGTTAGTCACAAATCGAATATAAATATGATCTCCAAGTAATTAAAAATTTGGGATTATATAGGATCTTGGTGAAAAAGAGGCATTCCATTATTTTAAACTCTTTAAAAGTGCTTTTGGTATATGTGTTTTCAAAGATGAGGCCATGTATTCCTCCTCTAAGAATCTAGTTTCTCTTTGTGTTAGTGTTACTTTTCTAGAATTATATAAGTTAGAAGAGCCCACTATGGTTTATGATTAATTAAATACACAAAAATGGATAGAAACATATGATATATATGTGGTGCTAAGATTCTAGGTTAAATATTATGAATGTTTCACTTGAAATAAGGAAATCAACTCTTACATGGTTAGAAATTTCAGAGGTGTAAAATTCAGATGGTATTATTGAATAAAATTTATAGTTCATCTAAGATCAACCATGTTAATGAATTTTGGGTTCATATATTGGCCATGATTATCAACGATAGTGTGATCCTTAACTTGGGATAAATCCTTGATTTTTATCTAATCAATTAATTTAATAGAGTAAGTGTTGACACCTAAATTCTATCAATTTACTGTTGTAATTAACTTTGTTTAAAATTGACACACTAACTCAATAATCTTTCCAAATTTGAATTTCCTACTAACATAATTTCCCTCTCTTTTTTGAATAATTGATTAATTTATATTAATTAATTAATCATACATACATAAATATTCTAAACTAATTAAAATCCAGAAATTCTACCTCATCCAGATGATCTTCCACTCTTCTCTCAACCAAGTGTTGAGTCATCCAACCACCTCTTTAACTTGCTCAACCAATTGTTGAGTCATCACTGAACATTTTAACTAACACTGTGAGTCACCTAACTACATTGACCCATTTATATGAGTCATTCAACTACCAAATAACTCTCCCCGCCTCTCTCTCTCTCACATGGGAATTAGTCATCATCCATTGAGATGAGGACTCAAATCCAACTGTTGATAATTATCATTGTCAAATAAATATAAATTATTCTCAACCGTTCATCTTCCCATCCATAAGATTATAACTAAAGTGTCATCCTTTATTTTCAACATCCACCTTCAAGCTAATAAATTGTTATCAAATCCATCCTATGCACCCATTGAGAATCCAAGCTATTTTTACCCATATGCTACCCAATTCACTTTTTTTTGGACAAATGAATTGAGAACCCAAATCTAATGAAACAAGAGTAAATCAAATGTTCACAATGAAAAAGGTGACAGGTTCATTTTACAGGTTTTGTATCTTATTGTTTTTTTTGATTATTTTTACTCTAAGTTTTTTGTTTAAATTTAGAATAAGAATTTGTATTAGTTTGATTTCCTAGTTTAATTAGTTTTTGAATTTTTAGCTATCACATTATGACATGCCCAGTGGGACCTTTCTCACATCTTGATCATCATAATTGCATTACTTAAGATTATTCAGTTGTTTCTATTTTTTTTACACTACATTGCTATTTAATATTGGTCTGGGAAGTTATTTTTTACAATTTTCAAGTGCATTTTTGTAGTTTTATGTGTGGTTGTATGTGTTCTTATGTAATAATGAGTTTGTTCTATGGAAGCAGGTTTATAGAACATTTTGATAGTTTTGTTCTTAGTAATTTTTTGGGTTTTCATTGACTATTTTTTGGCTTTCTAATTAACTTTTGTAATTTTCTTGGCTTACTGACATCTTAAATTCATCACTTTTCTATATTTGTGTTGTTTTATGATTGTTTTGAGTAGTGATTTTGTAACATCTGTTGGTGGGTTTCTTTTGTGAAATAATAGCTTTGTTAAATATTTTAGTGTCTTCGGTTCAAATCATAACTATTTTGTCAAAATTGTCAAAAATTCTGTTTTTTATTTTCTTGCTTATTTTTTGCTAACTTTTCTATGTTGTTTCTAGTTTTTATGATTTTTTAGCTTTTTAACCTTTGACTTTTCTTATTTACTTTGTTTCTACTCTACTTTTTCTCTATTCTTCTTTCTGTATAATGATGGTTTTTTGAAACATTTCAATGATTATTTTAGTCATAAAAATGGGTTTGATAAACATTTCAATGGGTTTGTCTAACATTTTGGTAGTTGTATTCAACATTTCTATAATTTTCTTCTCTACACTTTTCTTTGGTTTTCTAAGTTTTTCTTTGATTTCTAAGTTATCTTACATTTCCATCATTTTCTATCTATAAGTAATAGTGGTTTTGTTCCAGAGAGTTGGTTTTCTTGATTTATCTTTATTTTTACTATCATTTTGGCTAGCTTTTAGTTTTATTAGGTTACCTAATACCTTGAAAATAAAATACTAATGGTTTTTATGTAGGATTGATTGCTAAAAAAATAAAAAGTGAAACTAAAAAACATTTATTTATTTTACTTATTGCTAACCTTTGCTCATTTAAATTTTTATTTTTCAAGTAGTAATTAAATCAAATTCATTTTTATATTAAATTTTGTCTATTTGTATCACAAAGGGTTGTGTATGTATTTTCCTCGGAATCACATTGGTGATGAGACTCAAAAATAAAAAATAACTCTTGTGACTTTGTGTTACCTAGGTTACACTTATGTGTATGGTCTTTCCTTGGCATCAAATTTATGATAATACCTAGAAACCATAGATAAGTGCCAACCTTTTTTTAAGCATTTTATGGGATCTATCAACCATAAATTTCACCACCATATGGTAGGCCAAACCCTATGTATTAGTGAGGTATATAAATTGAAGACTAAATATTTTAATTTCTAAGTGGTTATGTGTTTTAAGACTACCATGATGTGAGGGGATTTCATGTTACAATATTTGAGATTTAAATAGTTACCTCAAAGTTTAATTTTTATGACATCAACCTACTAAAATTTTACGACTAGGTTAGGCACATTGGGACTAGACCCATTTATGTGCGACCATTGAATCGAATTATTACATAGTCTTGGGCCTCAATGTATTGAAAGGTATACAGTGGACTCACCTTTAGATAAGTTTGTATAAACCTTAATCATATGATATCTATTTCAGCTATTTGAATTATAGTGCCCTAGTAATCATTTAGTTTCAAGAAGTTACTCTCAAATTACCCTTAAATTGGGTTAAGTAGGATATGGGTATGGTTATACGTCCATAGTTAGTGCTCTGAAATATTGGGATGACACTTTATAATAGATGAACTAGTATATATGATATCCTACAAGTCATTCAAGTCCTTTTACCTAGTTTTTATCCCTTTATGTGACTTAGATGTTTTTTTTGGTTAAATTAGAAATTGTTTTTATATGTTTGTTTTATTTTTAACTCCTTGTGAATACCACATACTTGAAATTTTTGTTTTTGAAAACCAAGTTTAAGGTTTTTAAAAACCAAAATCATAAATCAAGAAAGAAAGTCCAAAATCTAAAAATTTGTTGTCAAACATTCATACTATCAAGTTATTTTAAGTCTTATACTTTTTCATTTTTGAGTCAGTTATTCAAAACAATGTCTCCCATCACAAGACAAATGGCCTTATTAAACAATCCTAGATTTAGAGAACAACCCTTTGGAAATTGTCCCTTCTAATTTGGTAGTTAAAGACACCATATTGAGATCAATTATAATATTTGCAATGAGGGACCTTATCAAGATGAACATACCCATGAACTCACTTTGTATAAAAACCCACCTTCCCAAGTCATGAAATGCCTATTAAAAAATTATAATGAGGTATTGTTATAAATTTTGGGTCTAGGAGCAAAATTTACATCAGATTTTTTAGTCAAACGCTTATATCATTTGATTTTTATGAAAGAAATGACACCTCCCATCTAAGAGCAAGGACCATCTAGTGATTCCTTAGGGAATAACAAAGAGATTATAGGTTCCACTAACACCAATCAAAATGTATCCCAAAATTACATGGATAAAGGTAAGGTGGTTATAGATGAAACATCTCAACAAAGCCATGCCTCTTCCATTGAAGACCACATCAAAAAGTTAGAAAATGAAATAGTTAAACTTAAATCCAATATGCCAAGTAATACTCAAATCAATCAATCGACCAATCTAAATCTAAATTTGAATGCATATTCAAAAGTAGATAAATCAACCAATACAAATCCAAATTTGAATGCACATTATAATTTAAACCAAATAATCAATCCAATCCTAATTTGAATGCACATTCAAATCTAAATCAATCAACCAATCAAAAATAAAAATCCAAATTCAAATTTGTATTCTGACTAGAGTCAAATATTGAATCCAAATTTAAATGTTAATTCAAATACAATGAATAATCCAAATCTAAATCAAAATTCAAATGTCCATTTGAATTCAAACATAAAAAATCCAAATCAAAATCAAAATTTGAATGTCCATTTGAATTTAAACATCAAAAATCCAAATCAAAATCAAAATTTGAATGCCAATTCGAATCCAATCAATCCAAATCAACATTCAATTTTTAACTTGAATATAAATCCCAATCCAATTTCCAATCTAAATCGATTTACAAGTCAATCATCTAATCCAATTTTGAATCCAACTCTGAACTAACTATCACCACTCAAGGATAAAACATTTATCCAAGAATGGCAAAGTATGAAAGTTAAGATTCAAGGATTAAAAGATGACAAATATTCCAAAATTAAATAGTTTAAGTTTGAATATAATTTTCTATACCATTTGACATTACTACAATGATGATACCCTTTCCTTCACATTTTGAACCCCAAAAATTTGATAAGTACAAAAGAAAAGGATATCCTAGAGAAAATCTTAAAGAGTTTTACATGGAATGTTTGGATGTTTTAGATTAAGGTAAAAACAGGTTTTGAAGGGGCCCCAAAACCCTTTACAACAGATAAGATATAAACCTTAAGCACACCCAGGAAATGAAATAACCAAGAACCTACAAAAGCAAAACCAGATTAACCAGTAATCTGAAAACAACAAACAAGAGCTAGACAAACAATAACTAATAGTTATTATTTTTTTTACAAGACCGAAGTTTCATATCTAGAGGAGGAACCAGAGGCTTAGATTTTTCCCTCTTAACAGTAGTCCAGCCATCCTCTACCTTAGCTACCTCAGCAACCCATTCCTTTGACGGCCAAGAATCATGAAGCCCAGGAGGCGACAAAACCTCAGCCAAAACCTTAGGAGAACCAGCCAACAACTGGCTCCTAGGAGAATCCATCAAAATAGGTGGAGGAACCACCACCTCCTCAAAAATCGATTTAGGAAGATTACATAATCCAATCTCCACCGAACCTTCAATAGGAACAGTCTCCAACTGAGACTCCTGATGCGTCGAAGCAGATAAGATACTCTTTTCATTCTCATTCTCAGAATCAGTCAAAGCTTCCTCAGGTTATTCTACAATATAGTGATCATGATCAGCTTCAGCCCACCAAGAAGGTGATCTTCTGGGTCTAGATTTCCTTGCAGTGCACCGAGCAACAACATGCCCCGTCAGGTGACACTTTTTACATCGAAAAGGTAGCCCTTCAAAATCTAACATTTGTGTCCAAGATCCCCTGGGGGAATCCAGACAAATCACCTCAGGAAGGCCCTTAGAGACATCCACCTCAACCATAAGGCGAGCACAGGTCGATTTGAAATACCTCTTGGTTTCTACGTCCATGAATAAAAATTCCCCTATAGCATTTCTGATGGTTTTAAACACCGATTCATGCCATAGATGCAATGGTAGATTAGGGAGCCGAACCCAGATAGGGATCTTGTTGAAAGTTTCCATTACAGGATTGAAATCCATGTGCCACCATTTGGCAAAGAGAGGGCATTTACCCTGCCAGAAGAAATTTCTGTTGGAGAGAATAGTCTTCCTGTCCTCAGCAATGTGAAACAAAGCTAAAAAAAACCTTTACCACAGGGATAGATTTCAACATTTCCATCAATTAGTGGCAGCCATGTCTGGGATATCCAGCCATGTAAATCGGCAAGAGATGGCCAGAAGCCACGAAATCTACAAATAGCCGCAGACTTAGAAAAGTACTCTGCCTGATCAAAGATTTCTTTAACAGTATCAGGATCAAGATTAACCCTGACAGGTTTTAAAGCACTTACAGGTGATTCGCTTAGTCTCCCAGTAGAAGCCTGGCATTTCACATCATGGATTTCAGCTTCAAACGCAGCCATGTCTGCATAAGTTTTTCCCTTAGACCCAGGGATAGACCCAAAAATAGGGAAACCATTTTCTGAATCCATGATTGGAGAAGAACCCCCTTCCACGATCAGGATCCTATCCCCATTCACTGGTAAAGACTCTACCATGCCAGCCACCAGATCAGCAACAAATTGGACTGAAATGGATTTTTGCGCTCGTGCCTGTGTGCCCGCAGTGTTCAAATTCTCCATGCGTGTGCAGGGAGTAGGGGGCATACGCTCGCTGGGGCATACAAATTAAAAAAATATGTTATTAATTTTTTGGATGTAGGGGGCATACGCGCACTGGGGGAATGTTTGGATTTTACTTATAATAATTATTATATATTAATAATCTTTCCACATAATATAGGGGTTCAAGCCCTAGAGTGGTTTTTTACACTTACCTAAAGGGTCAATCAAAATTTTTGAGGACATTTTCAAAAAATTCATGCATCACTTTTCATATAATGTTGAACATGAGTTGACCATGTTAGAATTATACAACACTAAAAAACATAATGGGGATAATTTTTATTCCTTATTACAAAGATGGCATGCCTCATCAAACTTATTCCCATGGTCATCTCCTAAAAATTAACTTATAAATATCTTCACAAACAATATAAATTCAAAATTGGCCTATCAATTACAAATCCATTGTGATGCATCCTTTGATGAAATCATAGAAAAAGGAGTTAAAACTAAAAGATATTTAGTTTCCAAGAGTGCCATCAAAATATTTAAATAAGACAATTTTTCTTCAAACCAAAATGAAAAACCTAAGTTCTATGAAAAGAAGAAGAACATGATAGGAGACAATGTAACCAATGTTAAACAAATTCAAAACACCTAAACTATTAACAATATCTATGTGCCAAGTGTTCAACCTCAACAATATAATCAAAATAAAAAATTCACTCCTTTGGTAATGCCATGTAGTTGCAAACATGATCAAATTAACTCATAATAGACTATTTGATGAGAAAGTTCTAAAACTTGAGTGGTACAGAGATAATGAATATTGTGACTATAATAAAATAAAAATTCATTCCAAAAACCATTACATGAGACTCAAACACTATATCTAATATCTTATTGGTAATGGTAACATAATAGTGGGGGATGATGTGTCAAATTATAATAATGAAAAAACTAGAGATATATCAAGATCCCTTTCTAAAACATGAGCAAGGGTGTACTAAGAAAAAACAAAACCAAAACCAAGCGGACAATGTCAATTAAACCAATCACCCCTTTGATTCTATAATCAATCACATTGATTATATGAATCATCATGTTTCTATTCTTATAATTAAATCCAAATATCTCACCATCCCATGAGGCACACAAAGATTACCATCCCAAGTGTCCCTTTTCCTATTATTGAATGCATTAATAACATCATAGAACAAATTGAGAAAATGCCAGTATAAATTTCCATTTTAGACCTTCTCAAGATATTTCCCACTTATAAGGATATTTTATATAAAACCTTACAAGAATCCAAAGTTATAGAATTTATAAATTCATCTAGTTTCTAATCACTTGTAGGACTCTTATCCTTTAAAAATCAAGTGAATTTTAACCATTCATATATTTCACCCATGGGTTCATCCAATAATCTTCCATTGTATATATAAGTATTCATTTCCAAGAATAAAGTAAAAAGGGTGTTTATAGACAATGGTCCAGGCTTAAATATGTGTACAGTAAGTTTGATAAAGCATTTGGGACATTCTATGATAATACTGGATCCTAACACCATTATTATAAAGGAATATGATAATAATGAGCACTAGTCGATGGGAAATATCTATCTTCCACTCATGGTGGGACCTGTCATTCAAGAAACTCTCATTCATGCTCTTGATCTAAATCTCCAATATAACCTACTCCTTGGCCATCCATGGATCCATTCCATGAGTGCCATTCCATCCACCCTTTATCAATGTTTAAATTTTTCTCATGATGGTATGGAAGTTACCATTCCAGGTGATCCTCAATCCTTTCAATATTGTAAACTATTGGAAGGGAGATATTAAAATTCTAATTATTTACCATTTAAAAAATACACCTAAAAACATATCAAGGAGTCACCAAATCCTTAAAATTATATCCATCCTAATAAGCTACTCTCTACATCGATCAATCAACCATTTACTTCCATAAATCCACCATCCAAATCCAAATCCACATGTCCACCATCTAGATTTTCCATTATGGATGCAGGTATCAGAGAAAAAGAAATCCATGATGTCCATTATCTAGTAAAAATCCATATGTACCCTAATTCTCATGGTCAGATGCATGATATAAAAAAAATACAAGTGGTTTTTAAGATTGGCAAAACTTCTCTCATGGAAGGTGGTTCCTTTCTAAAGAATAAATTGAAGATTTAAACTCCTCTTGGATCTACTCTAATGAATTAGCTATATGTTTACAAATAAATCAACACATATACCTAAATCCATTACATGTAATATCATGAAATATAAATGATAAGGCCTTGGAATCCACTAACAAGGTCTCATTGAACCTACAATGTTCACAACACATGAATTCTTTCAAGGTATTGGATTCAAACCATCAAGAGTGAGCATATGTAATTATGATAGTGACTATTCTTCCACGTTTGAGGAAGATTATTCATACACTAAAATGAGTTCCACTTATATCCATTTTGAATACTTATTCATCACCAACCTATTTCATTATAATTCCATTTTTAACCTCAAACTAACCTTTCCACAAATTATTCTATGTGACCAATAAAAACCACCCTCATTTGATCATTTTTAGAATGATGAGGACATATCTGAGTTTTTGAAAATTAGAGATCATAAACAAGTAGGATCACATGAACATGTTTTCAATTTAGTTGGATAATTATACATACTTTGGGGAACTTACAACCTCTACTCATCCACATCATGAAATAAATAGTATAGTTCAGTTGATAGAAATATAAAATGTTCAAGTTCTAAATTTACAAAATATTAATGAAGACATTTTACATCAAGAACCTTTAGGATGAGCTTAATATTCCTCCACTTCCAATAAATTTGAGAGAATAATTCACTTTATTAATTGAAAATACTATCAACATTAATATTGAAACCAAAAAAATTCCTAAAATTATGAAACTTGCTAGTTTCATTGATCAATAAAAACAATCCACTTTGACCCTACTCAAATAAATTTTAGATGTGGTTTGCATGGTCATATGTAGACATGCTTGGGTTAGATCCTTCACTAGTTGTTCATTACCTTGTTCTACATAAAGATGAAAAACCAATCAAATATAAAATTATAAAAATGCATCCAAAGGTGGCACTACTCATGAAGGAAGAGTTACAAAATTAGTTAGAATTTGGATTCATACGACCAATAGAATACTCAGAGTGGATATCCAATATAATAATGGTATATAAGAAACCAATAGGGATAATATTCTACACATATTTTAGGTATATCAATAAATCATGTCCTAAATATGACTTTACTTTACCAAACATAGGTGTGATTGTTGATTCCACCATAGGTCATGAGATGTTGTCTTTAATGGACAATTTTTTAGGGTATAATAAAATCAAATTAGATCCCAAGGAATAAAATAAGACAAAATTTATAAAACCTTGTGGAATATTTTATTATCAATTAATGCCATTTGTCCTCAATAATACTGGAGCCACTTATCAATGTGCAATGACAATTATCTTTCATGATATGCTCCATGTTATCATTGAAGACTAATATGTATTTTTTTTGAATGATTGAGAGAATACAAGGTTCATATCAATCCAAAGAAATGTGTGTTGAGGGTTATTATAGGTATTATTTTGGTATTTATTATATCACAAAGATGTATATAGGTGGATCTTGTAAATGTTATAACTATTATGGAAATGCCTCCACCAAAAAATCTCAAGCAACTTCATAGATTTCAAGGTAAGATTCAAGCCATATGTAGATTCATATCATAGCCTACAGACATATGCCATTATTTCACATTTATTATAAAAAAATAACACTACTTTTTCATTGAAATGAATAATGCAATCAAGAATTTGGACATCTTAAACATTATCTACTAAATCCATTAGTTTAGATGTCACCAAATCTAGGGAAACCATTGCTACTATATATTTTAGAAACACAATATGCATTGGGGGCATTATTATCATAACATGATGAACATAGAACATAAGGAGAAATGTATTATTTGAGTATAACCTAAGTATTATCCTATGAAATTAAGTAATTTACCATTGAGAAAGCATGTCTAGCAGTTGTTTTTGATTCCCAAAAATTTCATCATTACATGCTCAATAATCAACCAAACTCATTGAAAAATTGGATCCACTTAAGTATCTTCTTTCCAAACCATCTTTAACAAGAAGAATGTCTACGTGGGTCATGATCATATATGAGTTTGATTTATAATACATCAATATATCAAAAGACAAGTACTTATATATACCCTAATAGAATCACCATTAATGAATGTCAATCCTCTCATCACATATTTTCTAGATGAATTAATCATGTCCTTAAATCAATCATTAGAGTGGTAGTTATACTTTGATGGGTCTTTCAAAAGTCATGACTTGGGGGTATGTATTTTTCTTATCACTCTACAAGGTGATCTCATATAAAAACCATTTTGGATATGATTCCCTTGTACCAATAACATAATAAAATATGAAGCTCTTATTTATGGCCTCAAGCTTTCAATTCAATAGAACATACAACATCTCATAGTTTTTGGTAATTCTTGGCATATCATCAAATAAGTAATTGATGAATACCAAGCTAAATATAATAAGACAATTCCTTATAAATGGTTGATGGATAGTATTAAATATTGATTTCAATCCATACAATTTGATCAAGTTACTCAAGTCAATAATAGGGTAGTTGATGCCATGGACACAATTGGTCCACTCCTTGACATGCATCTAGATGATAGTCACATCCAGTTCTTTGTTGAACAACTAATGTGTCTGGCATATGATACTCCTAAATCTGAAATGGTTTGCAAGGTTTTTGGTCCAAATTCCCCTTAGTAACAAGATATATACAAAGAGGTCCATGATAATGTAATCCCTCCCAACCTATCCCTAAATAGAAATAAATCCTTCATCCAATGAGCTTCTAGTTTTACCATCCTTAGAAATACATTATACTATAGGGGTTATGATGGAACTTTATTACAATGTTTAAAATTTGAATAGGCAACCTTAGTCATTAAGGAAGTTCAAAAGGGTATTTTTGGTTCTGATACTATGGGCATGGTACTTAAAAAGAAACTTCTACGTGTTAGCTATTACTAGCCAATGATGGAAACTAATTCATATTAATATGTCAAGAAATGTGTCCTATGCCAAAAACATGGTAACCTAATCCATAGTCCATCAAAAGCCTTACAACCCATTGCCACTTCATGGCCCTTATCATATGGGGATTACAACTCATTGGAAAAATAGATCTCAACTATTCAGATGGTCATAAACATATAATCACTGCCATTCCTCTAACCTACATAACTGATAAGAAAATTTCCAAGTTTATCCTAAATCAAATAATATGTTGTTATGGTATTCCTTGTACCATTATATTAGATAATGATAAGTCATGAAAAAATAAAGATGTCAAGAGCCTTTGCTAAGAATACCATATAAAACAAAAATGGTCCACACCATACTATCCCTAAGGTAACATTCAAGCAAATACATCAAATAAAAACATCCTCAAAATCCTAAAACACACCGTCAATGATGCTAGGTGTGATTGTAATTTCTAGCGTTAACCTAATTTGTGGGCCTATCATACTAGCATTCACACACCCACATTGGGAACCCTGTATTCCCTTTTTTATGGAATGAGTCCATCTTACTTGTTGAAATTTAGCTTCCATCATTATGAATCTCTCTATAAAACCTTGTTGATGAAGAAGCATATCACATCTCAAGGTTACATGAAATTGATCTCCTAGATGCAAAATAACTTAATGCCGTTAACCTTTTAAAGCCTAACAAAACCATGTTCATCTTAACTATAATAATCAAATTAGAGTAAGAGAGTTTGAAATCAGAGATTTTGTTATAAAATAAAACCAACAAAACACTCACCAATCACAAAAATAAATGAAAATTTGTAAGTCCATATATTGCCATTTCCAAATATAGATCAAGTGATTTCAAAATATAAATAAAATAAAGATAATAACTTGATTAACCTATGAACGTCATGCACCTCAAGTGCTTCCATGACTAAATTTCTCTAGTGCTATTGTATAGATGTAAAAAAAAAGAAAGAGAGAGAGAGAGAACAAAAAATAATCCATCCAAGAGAGAAAACCATTCTTATGGCCCTTTAGACAAGTACCATAGTGAAAATTAGTTTTTGGTGACATGAGTAGACCATTATCTATATATGCCCTAGTTACTTGGGGGCATCCCATAATATTATCCATTAATCCATTAATCTATTGTCCATTTATATATATCTCTATCCATTTGTGTATATCCCAATTTTTTAGTTGCCTATGACATTTTAGTTTAAGGTTTGATCTTCATGGTTATGTAGCTACACCTTTGCTCATGTTTTGGTAGACTCTTGTACATAATCATTAGATAAATTAATCACCCATTTAACATAAAAACACTTCTCCATTATACAAACCTATTTTTATATCATCATTTATTGGGAGAGTACCTTTAATATAATCATCCTCATCTTATCTAATATCATCATTTTCCATCTCTTCCCTCATTGGGAGAACTACATCAACCTGATATTCACAAAAACTATGTAAGAAATCTCATTTACATGGGGTCAAATTTGCCACCATCACCCAGAAATATAATAACATCCAAAAATAATAGAAAAACATCACCATCTTACAAAATATCTAAAAAGCACTTACCAATCCCTTATCCTAAGTTACATACCCCTGTTATCCTTTGCACATCTTTCCCATCACACATTTAAATTTTTTAAAGATCTCATATCTCAAAGGGTTATACTTTAGTCATTGACATCTAAAAATACATTTGTTTACTTGTTTGTTGTTGACAATTTTGACCCTATAGGTCAAATTGTCACCTCTACCATTCAAAATTTTGCATATCATGCCAGTCTGTCTTGTGAGTTAGTTATTGGTCTTCAAAAGTCATTGAAATAATGCATGATTAATAGGCATTTTTGAGGCATTCACTTTAGATTTCAGAGGATTTTTTTTAGAAAAGCATCATGGAGGTTTCTTTGGGTCCTTAAAGGGTCCATTTCAGAAAAAGTTTGAAGGAATTATTCAAGTCCAAATGGTCACTTTATTTTAGGAGAATTGTCCAAGCAGAAAGTCTAAAGGGTATTTTCATAAAGCCCAAAGGGAATCTTCAAAATTAAGGGCACTTTTCACTTTTCAAAAAGGGTAATTACAAAAATTTGAAGGTTCTTTCTTTTCAAGAGGGTTCACTTGCAAAAAAAAAAAAGCGCTGAAGGGCTCCTTCCTTTCAAAAAGGTCTCTTACAATTTTTTTGAAGGGTTCTTTTCCTTAAAAAAAAGTCAATTTCAAAGATCCTGAAGGTCTCTTATAACTTTTACGAAGGGTTTTTTTCCTTTGGAAAATTCCCTTACAACTTTTTGGAAGGACAAGTGGACCATTCAAATTCTTCCAAAGGACCATTACACATTTTCCGAAGGGCAATATGACCTTTATAATTTTTATAAAAGGATATTTTTTAGAGAAAGAGGACCATTTCAAAAGTTTTGAAGGGTCTATTGAAGAAATATGAAAGGCACTTCTAGGGAGAGGTCCATTTCTATTTTTTCAAAAGGGACACTTGCAAGAAAACTGAAGGGTTCATTTTTTAGGAGAGTTCTATTTAAATTTTTTTGAAGGGATCTTTTCCTTTAGGAAAGTCCATTGCAAGAAAGCTAAAGGGTATATGCCCTTCAGAAAAAGGCATTTTCAAAGACAAAAGGACCATTCCAATTTTTATGAAGGGACATTTTCAAAAGTGTGAGGCAAGTTTTCCAAAGAAAGGACCATTGTAAAAAAGTTGAAAGGTCACTTAACTTTTCCAAAGGGTCATTTCTTTCAGGAAAGTGAGAATCAAAAAATTTGAAGGGCCTTTCCTCAACTAAGAGATCATTTCAAAAGGAACATTCCAAATTTTTTGACTTTTTGTCTAAAGGAATTATCCTTTGCAAAAAACCTGAAGGAATTTTTCAAGCCTAAAGAAAAGTCTCAGACAAATAGTCCATGAGAAATAGATAAGGACAAATTGTTTGAAGAAAATAAAATTTCAAAAAGTTTGAAGGGCACATTTCAAAACTCTGAAGGGTACTTTCCCTTCAGAGAGTTCATTTTTAAAAAGCTTGAAAAGAAATTTACAAAGGTTCTAAGGACATGAATTCCTTTGAACTTTTTGTTCGAAGGAAATGAATGAGAGGAAAGGTTTTGAAAGAAATAAATAGAAACAATTCCTTTGGACAATTTGTCTGAAGGAAATGAAAGAAGGAAAGGTTCATAAGACAATTTTGAGGAAAATAAGTTTGGCAAGTGTCCACAAGAAAATTTTGAAAGGAAGAGGACATTACAAATATCTAGAATAAAAATCCCACAGTAATTACCCAAAAAAAGAAGGGTAAAGGAAATATAAAGTTACCCAGTGCAAATCTAAAGGACCAATTAGTCAAGGATAATTGGCATAAACACATTCATCTAGTGGGATTTCAATAGCTAATCAACAAAAGATAATGAGGACTTCTCCTTTTTAATTTGATGATGTGATCTAGAACTCACATTCAGAGCATACAAAGTGGCCCAAGCAAGATTAGATTGCATTAAGGAGCACATCAAGTTGTTAATGCAATAATCAAATAATTTTGACTTGGAAAAGACATGCAACTGCCTTCAAGCATGGCTCTCTTAGTTCTAAAAGGGAGACTTGAATGCATGAAGGGCTCAAAGAGTTTAACATTGGAGGACTAATCAAGGAGAGCTTAACATATAATTTCATGCATGCACTCTTATTTATCTTGTTAATCAAAGCCTTTTCAAACACTTCCAACTGAGCTTCAAGTGGAGTTTTCTCTTTGAAGATTGGCATAACATCATGCATAGAGAGAATTAAATTACCAAAGATCTATGCATGTTTGATGAATTTTGAAGAATTTAATCTTTATTTTAAGTAATGATTATGAAATGGGCTCACCATCCAAGGAGCTTTTCATGCAAGGCATAAGACAAAAAGATATTATTTGAAGGCTTAGTTATCTTGGCATAGCTGGATTTAGACTTGGGGTGATGTGGGAGTTGATTTCCTCTTATATTTTTTGTGCTAATCTCTTGGATTTTGTATGTTTTTTTTTGTATATAAGTTGGTTTTTACAGTCGTTTTAAAGATCCCTCTTTTGGCAAGATCAGACTCTACCAAAATTTGAGTTTTGTAACTTTTTTTAGATAAATAGAAGGAATAATTTTAGATTCTAGGATGATGGTATAGTGTATTTATGACAATGATTTGCATATGTGATAAAATTTCCTTTCTTGTCAAGTCTTGATTCTTACCTAACAATATAGTTGATCATATCATGCAGGTCATGTTCTATGTTTGATGTCTTTTGGTTGAGTTCATAGTGGATATAAGTGGTTATTATCAGGTCTATTCCATCATTTACCTCAAGATTTAATCATTAGATAAAAACATTTTCATGAAATACTAATGTATACAAGTTAATTGGAATTGAAAGTTCAATCTTTTTCTTGTCTAATCAGTGTTTTTAGAAGCTCAAATTGAGTGGATGAACTAAAATATAGGTGTATCACCATCATTGGATAGGATTTCCTTTAAATTTTATTTCTTATCTTTTTAATCGCAGTTTGTAGTGTAGAGCAGAGATCCTAATCAATACACCAAAGGGAGCTAGTGCTTAGAATCTAGAGTTTCAATATATTGATTAGGTCACCCACAACCTAAGATTATTTCCATGTTTTAGTTGATTGTGAAGGCCTAAAAATACCTTCACAAGGGTGTGAGTCTATTTGAAAATATTTTTTGTTATGCCCAATGGGACATCAAAGAAATTATTTGCATATCTAAAGAATTTTTGTAGCAGAAGAAGATATTCATCACCAACATCTAGTTGCAGAGCTCATACCATCATTTAGGCAATTCTTTCATGCCAAAGGTTACCACAAGGTCAAAATGTAAAGGTATTCCTTTTTAATTTATATCATATAAGATATTAAGGTTTAGGAGGGCAAATCCATATCCTCAAAATAAATATTTGTCTCCTAGTTATCATATTGTTTTAGGCATTACAATCCCCACTGTCCAAATGGCTATCATAAAATAGGTGTTTATTTCATTCAATAGAGGTAACCCATTAAATCTAGCCCAATTTGATAACATTCAAATGTTTTCTCTAAAAATTATCCCATTCTTTTTAGGATAAAATCAAACAACCCCTATTGAGCATATCCAAGATGTAGCTAATCTCTATTCAGTCCATAATGTTGTTGAGGATAATGTTGCTATTAGATTACTTATTATTTCTTTAAAATCAAAAGAATTGTAGTGGTATAGAAACCTCACACTAAACTCCATTTCTACTTGGGATGAATTAGGTGCATCCTTAGTTAAGTAATTTGAAGACAAATCTGATCACCTCTCTTTGGTTAAATAGTTAATTACCATAAACTAAGCTCCTCATAAGTTCATGTTTGCTTTTAATCTCAAATTCCAAAAGACATGGACTAGGATACTTGTGTTGATTAGGCCATCTCATAAATATGCATTTTTGTATTATTTAAAAGCCCTTAACTTTGACATTAGTGTGATGATATAGTCAATGGATGGTAATATTTTACTAGATGCTTATGAGGTTACAATAAGGTCAGAGAATAATCTAATATAAGCTGGTAATATTTATCCAAGACCTCTAATGCATATATTCCTAGAATTATTAAATTCTATACCATCCCCTCAAGTTCCTCAAATTTCTCAAATTCCATCCTTAGCTCCTATTCCATCACCTCAAGCCCAAATTCTAGCCCCTACTAGTCAAGCTAGTGAGATAGGAGAGTTCAAAAGCTTGTTACAATAATTTGGGAATGAATAGTGTAACTCAAGAGACAACAATATTAGGCTAATAGGCTCAATCAACAGCAAAATTATACCACCTATCAGCCCTCCAAAGATAAAACGCCTCTTTATCAAGGTTTTAGAGAGAATATACCACCTTATTAAACACAAGGAGTCATAACTCCAACTAAGCCTTATGCTAACATTGATCCTAATACTACTTCCACTTCAAAGGTCATTATTCACACCCTACCTCAAAACAACTTGATCTAAGATTCAGGTTGGCAATCCTCAAATCTCAATGATGCTTAAAACCAAGCCTTGGTATCATAAAATATCACTATGCCACAAATGACACATGAAGAGTTTTATTTTCAAGGAGGTCAATACCAAGATACAAGTTTGGCATTACAAGGAGAAACTCAATAAGTTCAAGGTCAGCTTGATGTATTAATATAAATTGGCAAGTGGATGATCATGTTACTTTTACTCAGGGTGTCAAAACTAATAATATAAGTGGTCAAGTTAAAACTATAAATAGAGCTAAAAGAAGAGCCATTGATGAGGATCAAGAGGGGAAAAATAATTAAAATACTCCTAACATTGTTTCTAAGAGTAAAAAATAACAACTTACTATCCCTATAACTCAAAAAAATTAGAATATAGAGGTTAGTAAAGTTCATCAAATACCTCTAGTTTGTGAGCAATTAGTTCTTCAAAAAGTGCAACGAAAGGTGGGTGGATCTTAGTTAAATATAGTGGATCAAATGAATAAGTCTAATTTCAAAATTATCATATGTGATTCTCTTTCCATACTAGGATAAAAATATATGCTCACCTAGGAGCTTTCAACTCTCAAATTGTCTCCAAAACTAGTTGAAAAAGAACGTGTTGTCTTAGCTAATTCAAATCAGACAACTAAGAAACAAGTACAACAATTAAATAATATGGAAAAGGTGGATAGAATTGAGGTAAAAAAAAAAACCTCCTTTCCCTTCTTTGATAGTAGGTGATACTTTGGTTCATAACTATTGGTAGATAGTGGAACTAGTAGTACAATCATGCCTAAACATATTGTAGACAAGCTTAGCCTTGTTTATGAGCCAAACACTAAGGGGGTATTAAAATTATATGGGTCACCAAAAAATATGGTAGGCATCATCAGTGATTTGAAAATTGACATTACACGGTTATCTTAATGTTACTATTCAACAGGGTGTTGTTATGGTAGACTTGCCTCCTTACTTTGCTATGTGTCTTTTAAGGGACTTCACCTCAAATATTGGGGGATATTTATCAACTAATTAGACTTATTTTTTATTTATAACTAGGTATGGTACCAAGGTAATAATTCATTTTAACCTATTACATGTTTACGTATGGAGCCATATATGCCAAGTGTTGTGAACACTAACTGTATCATCTCAGATGATGTACTAGAAACTAATGGAATAGAAAATGGATCACCTTTGGATGGAGTTATAGATTTGTTTTTTTATGAGTGTTCTTCTAATTTTAATGAGCATGATCCTTATAATCTAATTGAAGAAGGAATTGGTGTGTATTGCCTTCATGAGAATGATGTACCAATTCCAACCACGGTTAAGGATGATGAATATAGTGAAGGTTTGTGGTAATTATACTTTGATGGATCAAGGAATAAACATGGTAACATAGCTATAATGCTGTTAGTTTTTCCAACAAGGAAAAGGTATTTCTCTTCTATTAAATTTTAGTTTGGTTGTTCAAATAATGTTGCGAGTATGAAGCACTAGTTCATGATTGGCAGTAGGCTCGGAAGATGAAAGTCAATTCGTTGCAAGTTTTTGGTGATAGTGAACTTATATTTCACCAAGTAAGAGGTTTAAATGTATGTAAAAATTTGTTGCTTAAATCTTACAAGCATATAATATGGGACTTACTTGAATATTTTTAAGCTTTTAACATTTAGGCAATACCAAAAGGCAAGAATAAACATGCAGATAGTTTAGCTGCCAGTGGGTCACAATTTAGCATTCCAGCTAATATAAAGAGTGAGAAAATTTAGTCACATATAAAGGTGGTTGTAAGGACTTATATTATAGATAATCATGAGAATTGGTAGGTGTTTGAAGATGACAATCAAATTGTGAGATTCTTACAAGAGGAGGTTGAGTTTTCTTCAAGAAACCAATCAAAGTGGTATGGTGATCAGGTTGTGTAACTAAAAAAAATAAGTTTCCCAAGGGATTGGTCACACTTGAGAAAATTTCCAGTGGTGATGATGAGTTAAGGAAGGATAAGGTATCCTTGTCAATAAAAGAAGAGCACTATGCCAATGTAGAGATTGCAGCTGGTAAGTTTTTAAAGTTGGGTAAGGTATGCACTCCTTCACAAAAATAAGCTTTCATTGAGTTATGCACAAGTTTTGATGATGTATTTTCATGGAAATATTGTGATATCAAGGGATTTGACCCAAGTTTATCTCAACACATCATTGAGTTAGAGGCTAAAACTAAACCAGTGAGACAAAGACAAAGTCCCATTAATCCTATGCTTGAGATTTTGATGAGAGATAAGCTTCACAAGCTCATAGATTTAGCTATTATAGTTCCAATCAAACACTCAACTTGGGTGTAAAATCTTGTTTTAGTATGGGCTTCACTTAAAGATCACTTTCCATTTCCATTAATGGAACAAATTTTATCGCTAATTGTAGGTTCAGAAAGGTTTTCTTTGTTGGGTGGATATAGTGGCTACAATCAGATTTTGGTCAAGGAAGAAGACCAATTTAAGACAGCCTTCACAACTAAGTGGGGTATATTTGCATACAAAAATATGCCATTTAATTTATCTAATGTTGGATCAACCTTTAAGAGAGCCATGGATATGGCATTTCAAGGGCTTCTTAACAAGTTTATACTTATTTATTTAGATGATATAATAGTGTTTTCAAAGAGTGCAAGTGATCACATGGTTCATCTCAAGCAAGTGTTTAAAAGGTGTAGGCAATTCGGGGTTTCTCTAAATCCCAATAAGTGTGTCTTCTCAGATCATGAAGGTAGGATTCTTATCCATGTAGTTTCAAAGTATGATTTAAGTATAGATTTTGAAAGGATTAATTCCATTCTTTCACTTTCCTTGCCTAAGCACATGAAGGCTATGCAAAGCTTCTTTGGGAAAATAAACTTCATAAGGAGATATATTTCAGATTTTACCATTTTTGCTAAGCCACTTAAAACCATGCTAAAGAAGAATCAGAGCTTCATCTGGTCCAAAAGATTTAAATTTTTTGAAGATATTAAGAAAGCCATAGTTATTGCTCCTACACTTATAAATCCAAATTTCATAAAAGATTTCATTTTGTATACATATGCTAACATGGACACCATTTCAGGCATTCTTATGTAGCAAAACATGAGGCTTTAGAGTAACCAATAGCCTTCTTTAGTCAAGTCTTGGAAGAATATGAATCAAGGTATTCTTTTGTTGAAAAACATGTACTTTTAGTTATAAGGTCTCTTAAAAAGTTTAGATACTTGTTGTCTAACAATGAAATACACCTAATGGTTCCCCATCCAAGCATCAAGGAGTTCCTTTTGAACAAAGATAAAATCTGAAGAGAGCTGGTTAGATAACTAAGGTAATGGAGTATGACATGGAAATTAAGGTCACAAAGCTGATTAGAGGCAAAGGACTTTGTGAGCATCTAGCTCAAGACTTGCAAGAGACTAATGAGGCTATTTTGATGTCAAATGATGAAGAAGTTGTAGCTGGTCATACCTCACCTTCCAACTGGTTTCATGACTTGGTAAGATATCTCCAAGATGATAATTATCCCTCTCATCTAAGTGTTTTAAAAATAAGATATTTTAGGTTGTAATATAATCCATTTTTGCATATTGATAGTGTTTTGCTCAAAAAAGATATCAATGGCATGTTACTAAAGTGTATAGATCCAAGCCAAACTCAAAGATTACTTGAAGAATTCTATGATGGACATGGTGGAGGGGACTTTTCTATAGGAACTACAACCTTTAAGATCATGAGAGATGGGTACTATTGGCCTATTATATTTGGTGATTACCATGCATGGGTAAGGAAGTGCAAATAATGTGCTATGTTTGTAGGAAAAGTGAAACTACCTCTTCAACCAATTATGGTGGATCAACCCTTTGTCTAATGCGGATTGAAATTTATTGGTCTCATAAATCCTCCTTTAAGTTTAAGACATAAATGGATTCTAACTGCTATAGATTACTTCACACATTAGACAGAAGCAATGGAATTGAAAGAAGCAAATGAAACCAATGTTCTAGATTTCTATGAAGGTTTACTTAATAGATTTTGAGTTTCTTCAACTATTATTTTTGATAATGCAATGGATTTTGTAGGAACTAAGATCAGCCAATGGCATTTTCAACATGGAATTTATCTTAGCACTTCATCAAACTATTATCCACAAGGAAATGGCCTTGATGAATCTATGAATAAGAACCTATTGAAGATCATAAGAAGGACTATTGAAGACAATCAGAGGTCATGGCATCTCAAGTTGAAGTCAGCTCTATGGGTTGATAAGATCACCTACAAAAAGTCAATAGCCAACTCTCCTTACAAGCTGGTATTTGATAAAGAAGTGAGGTTTCCCATTTCTCTTGAGTTTCCTACTTTATAACTAATGCATCAACTTAAATTATTAGAGAATGAGCCTATTTAGATCAGGTATACTGATCTTATAGAGTTGGAAGAGATGAAAAATCAGTCCATGCTAGCCATGGAAATTCATCAAGCACAAGTGAAGAGAGTTTTTGATAAAGGAGCTTCTTCACAAAGTTTCAAAGAAAGAGATATGGTCCTCAAGTGGGATGAGGATAGAGATAAACCAAGAGGCACACAAAGTTTTATTCCCTTTGGAGTGGCTCATACACAATCTCCAACTACAAATCCCATAATTCCATCCAACTTTCAAAGATGGATGGCAAGGAGCTTCCAATCTTAGTCAATGGGATACATCTGAAACATTACTACTGAAGAGCTTGGCTCCTTGTACATAGTTTGTTTTCCTCCAAGTGATATTCAAACACATTAGTTTAGTTTAGTTTTATCCTAAATAAGTGCTTTGCTTGCACATTTTCTTTATTTTTTCCTATTTTGTGTGTTTTCCTTCTTATTTTGGAGGATGAAGGTTGTCTTATTTTAGATCAAAGGTTGTACTGACAGTCATGGACTAGATTTTCCATTATTTTATGAGTTTAAATATCATGTCTATGGTCTAAGTTCTTAAGCATAGTAGGCATGCTTCCCAGTTGAGTCACCAAAATGTTGACAATTTTGACCCTATTGGTCAAATTGTCACCTCTACCATTCAAAATGTTGCATATCATGCCAATCCATCTTGTGAGTCAGTTATTGGTCCTAAAAAGTCCTTGAAATAATGCATGATTAATAAGCCTTTTTGAGGCATTCACTTTAGCTTTCAGAGGATTTTTTTATATAAAATCATCATGGAGGTTTCTTTGGGTCCTTAAATGGTCCATTTCAGAAAAATTCTGAAGGAATTGTTCAAGTCCAAATGGTCACTTTATTTCAAGAAAATTTTCCAAGAAAAAAGTCTGAAGGGCATTTTCATAAGGCCCAAAGGGCATCTTCAAAAGCAAGGGCACTTTTCACTTTTCAAAAAGGGAAATTAAAAAAATTTGAAGGTTCTTTCTTTTGGAGAGGGTGCACTTAAAAAAAAAAAAAGTCAAAGGGCTCCTTCCTTTCAAAAAGGTCTCTAACAACTTTTTTGAAGGGTTCTTTTCCTTCGAAAAAGTCAATTTCAAAGATCCCAAAGGTCTCTTACAAATTTTATGAAGGTTCTTTTTCTTTGGAAAAGCCCCTTGCAACTTTTTTGAAGGGCAAGTGGACCATTCCAATTCTTCCAAAGGACCATTACACATTTTTTGAAGGGCAATAGGATCTTTAAATTTTTTTTGAAAGGGTCTTTTCTAGAGCAAGAGGACCATTTCAAAACATCCAAAGCGTCAATTGCAAAAATTTTAAAGGCATTTCTAGGGAGAGGTCCATTTCAATTTTTTCAAAAGGGACACTTGAAAGAAAATTGAAGGGATCATTTTTTAGGAGAGGTCCATTTCAATTTTTACAAAGGGATCTTTTCCTTTGGAAAAGTTTGTTGAAAGAAAGCTGAAGGGTATATACCCTTCAAAAAAATACATTTTCAATGACAAAAGGAGCATTCTAATTTTTTCAAAGGGACATTTTCAAAAGGGCAAGGCAATTTTTTTAAAGAAAGGACCATTAAAAAAAAGTTGAAGGGTCACTTAACTTTTCTGAAGGTCATTTCTTTCAAGAAAGTGATAATCAAAAAATCCGAAGGGCCTTTCCTTGATTGAAAGACCATTTCAAAAGGAACATTCTAAATTTTTTGAAGGGTAATTTACAAAAGTCCATATCATGAATTACTTCAGACTTTTTGTCTGAAGGAATTGTCCTTTGTAAAAAACTAGAAGGAATTATTCAATCTGAAAGAAAAGTCTTGGATAAATAGTCCATGAGAAATAGATAGGGACAAATTGTTCAAAGAAAAGGAATTTTCAAAAAGTCCAAAGGGAACATGTCAAAACTCCAAAGGGTAATTTCCCTTCAGATATTTCATTTTTAAAAAGCCCGCAGGGCAATTTTCAAAGGTTTTGAGGACGTGAATTCCTTCAAACTTTTTGTTTGAAGGAAATGAACGCGAGGAAAGGTTCTGAAAGAAATAAATAGAAACAATTCCTTCAGATAATTTATTCAAAATAAATGAAAGAAGGAAAGATTCATAAGAAAAGTTTGGGGAAAATAAGTTTGGGAAGCATCCATAGGAAAATTCTAAAAGGAGGAGGACATTACAAAGATCCCAAATAAAAATCCCATAGTAATTGGCCAAAATAAAGAAGGGTAAATGAAATATAAAGTTACCTAGTGAAAATCTAAAGGACCAATTAGTCAAGGACAAGTGGCATAAACACATTCATCTAGTGGGATTTTAATAGCCAATCCGTAGAAGATAATGAGGACTTCTCCTTTTGAATCTGATGACATGATCTACAACTCACATTTAGAGCATGCGAAGTGGCCCAAGCATGATTAGACTATAGTAAGGAAGACACCAAGTTTTTAATGCAATAATCAAATTATTTAGACTTGGAAAAGACATGCAACTACCTTCAAGCATGGCTCTCTTAGTTATAAAAAGTAGACTCAAATGCATGAAGGGCTCGAAGATTTTAAGAGCTTAACATAGAATTTCATGTATGCACTCTTATTTTTCTTATTAATCAAAACCTTTTGGAACACTTCCAACTTAGCTTCAAGTGGAGTTTTCTGTTTGAAAATTGGCATAGAATCATGCATGGAAATAATTGAATTACCAAAGATCCATGCACATTTGATGAATTTTGAATAATTTAATCTTTATTTTAAGTATGATTATGAAATGGGCTCACCATCCTTTTCAATGCCAAGGAGATTTTCATGCAAGGCATAAGACAAAAAGATATTATTTGAAGGCTTAGTTATCTTGTCATAGATGGAGTTGGACTTGGGGTGATGTGGGAGTTGATCTCCTCTTCTATTTTCAGTGCCAATCTCTTGGATTTTGTATGCTTTTTCTATATAAGTTGGTTTTTCAGCCATTTTGAAGATCCCTCTTTTGGCAAGACTAGACTCTGCCAAATTTTGAGGTTTGTAACCTTTTTTAGATAAATAGGACTGATTTTAGATTCTAGGATGCTAGTCTAGTGTATTTATGTCAGTGATTTGCATATGTGATAAAATTTCCTTCCTTGTCAAATCCTGATTATTACCTAGCATTATAGTTGATCAGATTATGCAGGTCATGTTTTGTGTTTGATGTCTTTTGGTTGAGTTCATAGTGGATATAAGTGGTTGGTTAGTGCCTTGAATTAGGCCTATTCCATCATTTCCCTCAAGCTTTGATCATGAGATAAAAACCTTTTCATGAAATACTGATGCATAGAAGTCAATTAGAGTTGAAAGTTCAATCTTTTTCTTGTCTAATCAATGTTTTTAAAAGCTCAATTTGAGTGGATAAACCAAAATACAAGTGTATCATCATCATTAGATAGTATTTCCTTTCAATTTTCTTTCTTACATTTTTCTTAGCAGTTTGTAGTTTAGAGTAGAGATCCTAATTGATACACCAAAGGGAGCTAGCCCTTAAAAACTAGAGATTCAATCCGTTGATTAGGCCACCCACAACCTAGGATTATTTCCATGTTTCAGCAAACTGTGAAGGCCTGAAACTACATTCACAAGGGTGTGAGTCTGGTTGACAAAAATTATATCATTTAATTTCTATTTTTTTTTTTACAAATTATGTGTTTTGATTACTTGTATAATTATTTGTTTGTTAATTTTCTTATTTATTTTCCTTAATTGTCTTAATTGTTGCAAACACTTTTTATCTTATTTTCATTAGTTATCTTTGTTGAGTCTACATCACTATGAGAATTAAAAATGGTGTTATTATGATCTCCCATATCATGATGCACTAATTATTACACTTGTGACTGTATTAGTCACTACACATATAACACAATACACATCATGGTTCTTCCATACCACTAGTTCATATTATCTTATGCAATATACAAAAGAAAGATGCTTATTTCATGTTAGAATATAATATTATTATAACTCCAAAAAAATCCTATCAAATACAACTATCTAGACCATCTCATTTTCATACACACATTTTTGTATCCATTTTTATTATTCCATAATAAATTATAAATATACTAACATGTGTCAAATATTAAATGCAAAAGGGATAATATCATGTATGAAGCCATCCATATAATACATCTACCAAAGTAAAATGTCCATAACATAAGTAAATCCATAACACAACTCACATGCCAGAGTAAACTGTGTGTGTGTGTGTGTGTGTGTGTGTGTGAGTGTCAATCAATATATCAATTGTGTCTCATGTACATCCAAAAAATGTATATACATCAATACATCTAAAACAATGTGTCTCTATACTTTATCCTCTAACTTTTACTTTTCCCTCTATAGGAGGCGATTTTGGCTACTTCAGTGTACTCCATAGAGATACATAAAATGGTGATATGATTGGCCAATAAAATAATCTGATGTTTTGGTATGTGTTGTCCTCATCCTTCATCTTGATCTCTTAATAATAGGTAATCTCTAAAAAAGGTGATCACTACTCTAGTGGCACCACTCACTCATAAAGACTCTTGTAATAAGTCACTTGATCCATCACCCTCATCAAATTTGAGAAGGCCTTTAACTGGCTTGGTGAATTTAGTAGATCCATATATCTCTGTAACTTAGTCCAGGTTGCATCTCTCTCTCATATTTATATTTATGCCAACAAAGAATCATCCTTTATCTATATCTACACATCAAAATTAACCAAACCCTCCTCTCTACTCATAACCTTTATCATAAACCTATTCAACTTCACCTATAATATAACTATATCTATAGATATCTAACTCCTTATCTCTCCTCCATCTCCTTGTAGCCTTGTAATATACACATATCTTGATCTAATATCCTCACAAATCCTCATAATTAGGGCCTCATCCTCTATTGATCATGTCAGTCCTAAAGGCCTAGCCTCATCATCTCCCTTTATATGGAACTTTGGTTTAGTATGAATCACTTTGTCCTCCCAATATCCCTCCTCATCACTAAAAATTACAATCATGTGGGTATATCCTCCATCTACCTCCTCAATCTCTATCTCTGTAACTCATATGCACAACCTGACCACTAGCTTGTCTTTCATCAACAGGGATAACTACCTCTATAGGTACCTTATTATAGTGGGCCGCAATCAAGGATTAGATTATATAGGGTCAAATTCACAAGGCTGAATCTTTATGGAATAGTGAATTTTGAAGAATAATTCAAAAAATGAATAAGATTGTCTTCACAACAAAAATTTGTATTAACATTAATTAGCCAAAAATTACATAGGAAGGTATATTATATAGTGAAGAATTAGGTCACCCAAAAAGGTAATCAACTCAACTCACAATTAGAAAATGACTTAAAGTACATTTATCCTAATGACCTAATATTAACCTAAGCAAGTTATTTAGATTGTGTAGGTAAAACCACATAGTGGGAAAAAACCTAGACTAGCACCTTCCCTTAAGCATAGCTTAGGTGGGTAGAAGAATTGGGTCTAAAAATAAAGGATTGATGAGTTACCCAAGTATATTGAGAGGATCCACTAGAGGAGGAATAATATGGAGCTTCCCAAAACCCAAGAAGATCTCACAAATTATAATACTTGCTCTCAGTGAAGGGTTTGTTCAACATATAAACAATTTAATCCATTGTCTAAATGTAGCATAGATTAATGCCTTTATTGTGAATGAGCTCCTGAATGAAATATAGGTGAATCTTGATATTCTTGGTCTATAGATATAGGAATGAATTCCTATAGATATGATTAAGCTTTTGTTTTTGTATAAGATGACTATTGGTCATTAAAACTAGATGTCAAAATTAATGAGAATCCCTTGAAGACAAATAGGCTCAGTGGTAACATTAATGAATCCTTTGTATTATACATTAGTAGAAGATAAATCAATATCTTTATACTTATTTATTGACCAAATATTTAAACCTAAATTGAGGGATAAACTATAGCCAAATGTAGACTTATGATTCTAAATATTACCAACCCAATCGTAATCTATATAACTAATTTGGTTGATGTTGATGCCTAATCCAAAGTGAATCCTAAAACTATGAGTACCCTAGATGTAGTGGATAATATGATAAGCTTATTTCCATTATATCTCATGTGGTTCCTACATAAATTTGGAGACTAAAAGAGATAGACAATTAGCTTCATGATTGTGCATAAGGTATATGAGGCTGTCAACAAGTTGTCAATATAATTTAGCATCAACCAAAGGAGATGGATAATCAGCCTCAAACTTCACACCAGAAAGGAAAATAGGTCAAATATGACTTACAGTTAACCATGTTTAACCATGCAAGAAAATCAAGAGCATACTTAGATTTTAAAATAGTGATCCTGGAGTCTGATTGAGAAATTTCAATCTTGAGGAAGTAATGCAATAATCCCAAGTTAGTCATTGATAACCTTTTAGACAAAGTAGTTTTCAATGATATAATGGTATATGAAGAACTCCCTATGATCAATAGGTCATCCATGTAAAGAACCAAAATCAATAATGAATCATCCTACCATAAAATGTAGACATTCAGATCATAATGGCATCTAGAGAACCCAACCAAAATAAGAAAGGAGTCCATCTTGGCATACCAAGATTGAGGAGAAATTTTGAGGCCATTGATAGATTTTTGAAGTTTGAAAACTAAGGTATAGTATTACACAAACACTTGTGGCTGCTTCATGTATATTTTCTCTTGGAAGTCACTGTGAAGAAAGGCACTCTTCACATCCATTTGATGAACATCCCAATGATGTGCTATGACAATGGTAAGAGTGAGTCAAATTGAGTTCATTTTGGCAACTTGGGTGAATATATTGGTATAGTTAATGCTAAGTACCTGATATAATACCTTTGCTACCAATCATGCTTTGAACTTGTCTATAGATCCATCTATTACAAATTTTGTTTAGTAGATCCACCTACATCAAACAAGTTTTCTTCCCTTATTGAAAGGGACTAAATCCCAAGTGTTGTTCCTTAGCAAGAAACTATATTCCTATTTCATAGTAGTATCCCACTTAAGAGTGCTTGATGCCTCATGAAATGACTATGGATTAGAAGTAGATGTAATGAAATCATGTGGGGAATTATGGAATGATGAATGAGTTCACCTGATGTTTGATGGATCTCCAACCCATTAACCAAAACTTTATAGTGTCTGTCTAGCCTAAATAGGACCAATGCTCAAAGAGTCAAGAGGAGATTCCTCATCCTCTAAAGATATTATAGGAGAAGGAGGAGGGAAATCCTCATCACTACTCTCATCATCAAAACTAGAATAAGAATTTGGATCATCAGGGATCTACTTAGGTGGATCTAAATCATCATAACTATCATTAAATCCTAGTGCATCCAAGGATGAGGGAGAAGTGTCATGTTTAGAGTCTTAAGGATCCTATTGAAATCAAACACTCCTCTCAATGAATAACTCATAAGTAGTGGGATGGAGAAGCCTATATCTATTAACACCCTTAGGATATCTAGTGAAGATGAAAGGCTAAATATGAGGTTTCATTGCCTTACATTTATTTGGAATGCAGGCCATAACAAGAGATACAAACACTTAGAAGTGATTTAATGTGGGTTTTTGACCACTTCAAGCTTAAAAATGAGCGAATCCATTTAATTATTTATGAGGAACTCAATTTTGGATATAACAAGTATAGTTAATGGCCTTGGACCAATACTGAGGTGCAACAGACTTAAACTATAGCATATAGTTAGCAATTTCCTTCAAGGACTTGTCCTTGCACTCTATAACACCATTATGTCAAGGAATATATAAAACTATACACTATATTTTCAATCCCCTTTGAAGTTTATAATTTATCAAAATGGTTGCTAACATACTCACCATTATTTTTAGTATAATAAATCTTGATGGATTTACTTGTCTATTTTTATAAAAGTGCCTTGTAGTCTTGAAAATGATCAAAGACCTCAAATAGTTTCTTAAAAAAGTACACCCAAGTATACCTTGAAAATTCGTCGATGAAAGTAAGAATTATTTAGTCCTATTGAATGAAGGTTTTGGAAATGGACCGATAATGTCACTGTCGATAATCTCTAATATCTATTCAGTTATCTATGACTTGCCCTTGTCATGCTTCTCTTTAGGATGTTTTATAAGTATGCAACCTTGGTAAACTATATTAGAAAACTTAAATTGTGGTAACCCTAAAACCATGCCATGATGATTGAGTTTCTCTAAGTAGTGATAATTGAGATGGTTGAATCATTCATGCCATAATTTACTCACCCTATCTGAATGACTTAGTGTAGTAGAGGTTTGATCAGAAGTAAAATGTGAGAAAGTATACAATTATGACTGGTGATTTGATTTCCTTAATGTAATTATGGAGTCACTATTTTATTCCTTAATAACCACTAAATTTGGTGTGAACTTAACTTTCTTGCTTGAATAGATGTGAGTGATATGATAAACAAATAGGATATTTGTGGATAAAGAGGGAACACATAGAACATTATGAAATATCCCATATTTCACTTCAACAAATCCACTCCCATTAAATTTAGTAGAAATATCATCACCCAACAAGATGGAAGACATATAACAAGGGTCCAAAGATGAGAATATGACCTGTGATGAAGCCATGTGGTGTGATGAACCATAATCAATAACCCATGTGGAAGGTTGGGATACAAATGTAATAAGTGATTTGACCTTATTTTTTCCCTTATTATTGTCTTTAGCCTTAGAATAATTCTATGTTGATGAAATCTAACTAAAAGAATCAAGGACACTGATATTATTTTTTTAAAACATATTAGTTAGTTGGTCAATCTACGTCTTCATGAATTTAGATTCATCATGCCCAAATTTATTACAATAGGCACATGTGAGTTTTTTTTTCTTGGGTTTCCCATCTAAATAGGAGTAATATTTTGATGATTTTGATTTAACATCAAATTTTTGACCCTTTCTTTACTTTGGGTCTTTCTTGTTTTATTTATTCTTCTTGTTACTATAAGTCTTATATTTGTCATGACTCACAATTAAAGAATATGTTTTAGATGACTTAGTGTACCATTTGAAGGAGCTTGTATTGATCCCAATTCAAGTGAACAAAAAATTCATCCAAGAAAAACATGTTTTATGTAGCTCTAAGGGCATGCTTAGTTGCATGGAAGGTAGAAACAAAGACATAGTATTCAGATCCCAATTTGGCAAGGATGAAAATAATTAATTGATCATCCTTTTTATCAATGTTGCACAATTTAAATTGTAACCTAAGTGATTTAAACTTTGTGAACAAGACATATATAGCATCAAAATCACCTAGGCTCAAACAATGAGATTATTATCAAACTCATGACCCATAATTATGTCCTTCCCAATTTTTTTTTCCAATATGGTCCAAACTTCATTAAGAGGAGTAGTAGATTTAATATGAAAGAGCAGGTTGAGAGACATAAATAGGCATAAGATACTATAGGGTGAATCACTTCTATTAAACTAGTTTAACTTATCAAACTCAAGTGTTGGTTATTTTTTATACCCATCATGATTTGGTGTTTCTCAAGAGGATTTGAAATTTGACTTTATACTCGTGATTGTTGAACAATGTAAGAATCATAACTGAACTCTGATCCATGGTGCAAAAGGAAGTATGTGTTAAACTATGTGTTGAAAGACTAGGAATATGTAATCCCCCTTGAATTTGTAGAGGTTGAAATTTAAAAGGCATGAAAATAAGTATTAATGTGAAGAGATAAAAAAACTCACACTTTCAAAAAATGGCACCTGGTAAAGAGAAGTAGGTTGAAAGTTATGTGTGTTTGAGATTCTAAGTGACAAGGGTAATCTTTACTTTACAAAATTTGAAACATTTGGGTGTGAAAATGTTTGGGTTGGGTGCTAAGGTTAAGCCCCCACTATTAAGAATCAAAATTTAAGCCCCCCTTATATGATCGTACCATATGACCAAGGGGATAAGACCTTTTATGAGTGCTCCCCCTCTCCATTTTGATTAATATGGGAGTGACATCACCTAAAAAATGCCTCACTTTTTAAAATGAATAGTGTCATAATCCATGTGATCAAATTTGATGGTCACGTGAATGCCATTATGAAAATAGGGTGGGCAAAGTCTGAAATGTGTTTTTACAATGGTCAAAGTTCATTGACGATGCATGAAAGAGGGCTAGAGTGATGTTATTAGCAAGGTTTTCAGGGTCTATAGAGGTTGCAAATAGGCCTATTAGGTTCTGATGGGGCTACATGCAGGGGTGTTGGGGTTTGATGGTCTTATATGCAAGGTTATTGAGGTTGAGGGTGTTGTTAGTAGGGATATCAAGTTTTGATAATGTTGCTAGCAGGGTTGTCAAGTTATGATGGTGTTACTAGCAGGACTATGAGGTTATAAGAGGGTTTTTGATAGGGATTTTAGGGTTTGATGAATGTGCATGCATCCACACAAAAATATGCCAACTACCAAAATTAATTGAGGGTTGAAAATTATATTGAGATGTAAAAACCTCAAAAAATGTATATTTTGTGCAACTTATCCAAAAAAAAGTAAAGGCCCACTTGTTTCTTGATAAACCTATAAAAACCCAGAAATGGTTTTTCTTCAAAGTCATTAGATGTATAGATTTTTGTAAAATTTAAAAAATAACCTTGAAACCTTCAAAAAAAGGCTAAAAATATACTATCAAAAAACTAGGTCATGTTTATAGCTATTACTAGGGTTTTGCCACCTTATAATCTAATGACACTATCTATTTTTCACTTAGAGACTCTGGGTATGTATATTTGTATAGATTTTTGAGAAACCCCATCAAACCCTAGAAAACTAAAATAAATGAAAAATCCTAAACAAGCTAGAATGAAATATCTCACAACATAATCAATGGATTCATATACCGATATCACTTTAATACCATGTTAGAGTGGGCCACAATCAAGGATCTAACTAGATAGGATCGAATGCATGAGGTTGAATCTATATGGAGTAGTGAAATCTAAAGAACAACTCAAAAAAAAGAAGTTTGTCTTTAAAACAAAAAGTTGCATTAATATTCATTATATAAAAAACACATAGGAAAGTACATTATATAGTGAGGAATTAGGTCACCCAAAAAGTTAATTAATTTAACTCATAATTAGAAAATGAATTATAGTACATTTTCCCTAATGACCTATTATTAACCCAAGTAAGATAATTAGACCATATAGGTAAAACCACATAGTGGGAAAAATCCTACACCAACATAGGTAATGTTATCCTATCCTCTACTACTACACTGTAAATGACTCAAAAAGTCTCTATCTCCATGTCCTAAATCTCACATGAGGGGGCGTCAATCTAATAGGTTGTATTCCATCACCCCTGCATTAACTATGTCTCTCTTAAGATGATATGGTAAAATATTCATCTATGTCCAACTATGCTATGCTACCCTAGGGTCTATCCCTAGTCCCTACTATGGTATGTCTCTCAATGCATGTGTAAATATGTGGTCTTGATAATACACCCTGGCAAATCCAAAACTATCGTAGAACCCTATCTATCCTATACTGCTCAATGATATACTCATGTCTTCTAATAATATAACAAGGTGTCAATATATAATCAATGTATCATGCATCCCATGGCCAATGTGGAACCTATTGAGTATTATCATTGATGTCAATGGTACATCTTGCTTAAGGTTGATGTCATTGAGAGAGTGTGTCTAGTTGGTAGTATGTTGATGTGACAAAGGGAATTTGTGGAGTGATGTCACTGAAGGATGTTGTCATGAAAGATAATTTCAAGGTAACTAATGCCTTATGGTTACATGAACGTACAAGTCTTTGAGTATCCTAAGCCTAGTCATGGCATGAAAATACCTTTTAATAAGGTATGAGCATGGTGGCTTGGTGAGATGAGTGCACACATGCATGAGTGGTTGTATAAGGTTTCTTGAGCATGTATGAGAGGCATTGAAACACTCATGAGAGTCTTAGGGTGAGCCTATAGGGGTAACACCTTTAGGAAAAGTTTGCACCTAGACCACTCCTATACCCTAACTAGCCTAATGAGGTATCATGATCTAGTGTCAAGGCATATGAAGGATGTATGGTAGTGTTTAATCATGAGAGAGGTTTCTTGAGTATGTGAGTGAGGTGGAGAGTGCATGGAAAGAAGCATAAAGTTTATTTTTAAGGCCTAATGTGGTTTGTAGGTCAAGGTCTAAGAGAACAAAGAGAGAATGTGGCCTAATGAGGGGTCGTGATCAAATTTAAAGGTTTTTAAGATCATATAAGCATTATTAAAGGTGAAGTATGTTTTTTCAAGGTTTGTCATGTCGTTTGAGGTCATAGTTTGAATAATAAGGCATGGAAAATGGTTTTGAGGTCTTTCAAGTGCTCAAAATGAATGGTTCTAAACTTGAAAATTTTTTTATTGTGCTCATTAGCTCATAGAAAAATTTCATGGGAACTTAAGCTATTAATGGTAGATGGGTAGGGGTCTTAACTCAAAATTCCATGCATTTGTTTTTGGATTGAGGGGCTATGCTTTATGAATGATTGTTAAGAATGGAAACATGTTTAAACCCACTTAGAACCCTAATAAGAACAAAATTTTGAAGATATTGATAAAAAATTACCATAATGGATTGGTATTCTTAGGTAATCTATTATATTTTTTTAAAAACTCTACTAGGTACCTCTAGGTGTGATTGAGTTGTTAGGTGTGTGAGTAGACCCAATAAGAAAGTGCTATTTTCTCAGATATTTGTTGTAGTAGTCAGAGTTGACTAAGTCAAAGTATGAAAATAAATAAAGGATGAAGCTTGAGACTTATGTTTCATGTCCATGAAGGTTTCTAGATAGGTTATATCCCTCAATTGTGCTAAACCAGTCATCCAAGTTAGGTAATCGCTAATAGGTCTAATGGTGGAAACAATAAAAAACCCAAGAAATAATGAGAAGATGATTAAAAATGTGTTATCATGATAAAGTGATGAAAAAATTCATGGATATGTTTTTAAGAACTTTTAATACAATCTAATTTTTGGTATAAGTTTTTTAAGTTAGTGAATATAGTGAAAAGTTGATCACAAGCTGACTTGTTTGGTTCAAATGAGATGATGAGATATAAGGTCATGAGATTGGTCTACAAGACCAATATTTTACATTTGACCATTTTATATTTATTTTTAATAATGATTTAATTATCTCATAATATCATATACATGAATAGTAAGTCAGTTAATATGTCTATATAAGTTTTGGAGGTCTGAGTCACCATGACTGGTCTTTGAAGAAAACTAGCAATTCTAAGTAGGTGAGTTACATAAGTGTTTTTGAGGCTTTATGACCTAAGTTAAAGAGTATAATTAACTTTTTGAAAATTTTAAGGTATTTTAGGATACATATTAGTGATTTATCATCATGGTTGTGTGATTAAATGATGTGTTATCTTTAGTCGTTCAAGACATGCCTTTCTGTGTGCATGAAAACCTAATGTAAACAATACTAATGGTGTGCTTCAAGTGGTGTTGGGAGATAAAAAGTGTTATGAACCTAAGGTGAGCTTAGTGGGGATATATTTGAGTGGCATATGAACTTTTATTTCCATGTGTGGAGTTTTAAAGTGTTCTAAGGAGATCAAAGGGTAACATGTACTAATGAAGGCCTAATTGAATTAGGTATCCTTAAAAGCGTAAAAAAGATTTTGGTATTTTAAGTTATGGAAGACCTATTATAATGATTTTAAATGTATTAAACATGATATAAAACCTATTTTAAAGGTAATCCAAGTGTGAAATTATGTATTGATGACCAAGATATGTATGAGCTAGAGGATTGTATAATAACAAGGCCCAATAGGCCTAATTGGCTGGTCAAAAAAGTGAGAGTGCAAGAGAAGGAGATAACACATTGAGGAGTAGAAGGAGGTATTTTAGAAAATCATATGTATGTATATAAACTATCAAAAATATCTAATAGGGGTATTGAGTATGAATATAAAGGTTATATGACCTAATTAGTCTTGAAAATACCTAGTTGAGTAAAGAGGCCTAAAAGGCAATTTGAGAGAGATAAGAGTGTGAAGAGATGGTAATAATCTATTGGTTGAGAAACATAGTGTTCTTAATGTGATAAAAAAAATTAGGTGTTTGAGTTGGTACTGATTCATCTAGGGGTTTGGTACCTCATTGCAAGTGGGTGCTTACTAAATCCTAGTCAAGTGGGTGCTTGGCCAATTAGGGTTGGTGTTCCATGTGGAGTTATTGCTTCAATAAAATTAGTTTTTGTATTATATTACTATAGTCCATTTGTATATATCTATGATTTTTCTTCCCATTGAGGGTTTACCACATATATGATGTGTTCTTGTGTTTCATGCTTATACAAATAGTTACTTTTGCTTACTAGATCTATATGCTTGTTTGAATGATTCATGATTGCTTAAGTGTTATTGAAAGAAAGGTTTTTGAAGACTAATTCAACCCCTCTCAGTCATTGTGATTCTGATAGATATACCTCCCTATAAGTTATCCATGTGATATGTGTGGGAATAAAATCATCCAAAACCCTCCTATATAATGTTAAGTCACCCATGTGTGTCCTTAGTGATCCTATAACAATATACCATCCATAAGAAAATAGTTATCCTACTAGCATCTATCTCAACTATCCAACCAATATCTACACCACTATGTGCTCCCATGCCCACACCTATACAAGTGTGGATGACCCCATGATCCCAGTTCCCTTGTATACGATTGTATGCAAGTCTTTGTATAAGTGTGCCAATATACAGGGTCCCCATACAAACTTTATAATACTCTCTAACATATTTGAAATCATGTCTAATAAACTTGTAAGAAATAATATCCCACTCTTGTCTAGTAATAGTATGCCACCATCAATATATATCTATAATAGTGTCAATCCATCAATCTCTTTTAAATCCATGTAAGCATCCAAATATATCCCATAATCAATCACTAGGATAATGTCCTCTCCAAACACTCAACTAATGATACTGCCTATGCAGTCTCCCTCCATTAAACCTTCGTACCCCATATTAGAATGTGAAGTATCCTCCATACATCCTCCAATGTTACATTCATCTCCCTTATAGGTAACTAGAATGTGGTGGTCTCAGAATGCTAGCGCTCTACCAAAATTGTTAGTAGTGCCCTATTTTCACATATCTAAGTCATCTCTATTACATATTCTAATCCTATAACATCTAAGACACCTGCCTCAAAATCCTTTAAGCTTTGCATTAATTTTAGTACACTTGACCACCTATCCCACATGGTAATAATAGGTCATCTCTCCTACAATATCCAATAAATAAAATTTTAATATTTTTGCATCATATACTCATCTATAACAATAATTAATTACCCAATCATGCATGTTTTATGACCCTTCTATCTTAAATTTCATTTTATAAACTATCATGAATGAAAATTCCAAAATGTCAACAAATTTGTTATAACCCTTTGATGAATTCACCATTATATAAAACTTGGTGTAGGTTTTAATGAATTCACCATAGGTTCTGATAAATTTGCCACTATTTTTCATGAAATTTTTGTTCTAGAGAAATTATTAAAACATATTACAAACCCACCGTTTCAGCCAATAAAACTACTGAAATTGACTTTAAAACTACCATTTCTAGAATGGTGGGTTTATTTGACTTTACTTATCATTAATAAGCCTAATAACACAAAACCAAAATCCAAAAATAATAATTATTGGATAACTACTTTCCTCTAGCATCTAATAAATTTGGATACACTTGCTATGATGCCTATTAGCTAGTATCCAGTCCATTTTTGTCTCATAATCCAAAGCAAAATCAACACTAGGTGGCCTAATCACAAATTAACCAAATGAAATTTTAAATAATGAAAATATCAATTCCCCCTAGCCCTATATATTCACCCACTACATTCATTTAGTTTACCCCCACCCTATAATTATTTTATCATATTTTCTACTCAATAATTCATTTTATTTTTCAATCCTACTACCAATTCTTTGGAATATTTAGTAGCTTTATTTCAAATTGAAAATCAATCTATTAAAATTTTATCCATCATCCTTGGAAAATTTATTTTTTCTTTTCCAGTGCACAACTTACTAATAAGACATATCATTCCCACATCTGACCTTTTACATATATTATTGCTTGGGGTATAATCCAAGTGTGTAGATTATAAATGGGAAATATTGTTTCTCCAAATCTATCCCCTATCACTAATCTGCTTGGGGAAAATCATTTTTACATATGCCTATAATCATGTAAGCAATTTATTGAGACTCATAATTTTGTTAAATGGTGATATTTTCTATATCATTTATCCATATATCTATATATCATTCATAGAGAGTGTTCATCCACAGCCATTATCCCATACAAACACTCGAGTGAGCATCATTTAATCATTCAAATCCACTGGGGCATCATCCTTCTACATCTATTTCACTCTAATTTTTCTTTAATTTTTGAAAAGACATTGATTCTTCTATTTGAAACACCATTTTAAAGAGGGTGATATGTAGACACCTAAATTCTTCCAATTTAGTGTCATAATTAACTTTTAAAAAAATTGACACACTAACTCAATCACCACATAAATTTTTTATTTCCCACTAACATCATTTCCATACATTTTTCAAATAATTGATTAATTTATATTAATTAATTAATCATGCATACATAATTCTTCAAAACTAATTAAAATAAGGAATTTATACATTGTCTAGACATTTTCAACACTTCTCTCAACTAAGTTTGAGTAATCTAACCACCTCCTTAAATTCCTCAACTAAATGTTGAGTCATCATTAAACATTTCAACTAACATGGTGTGTCATTCAACTACATTTACCCATTCATGATGAGTCATTCAAATGCCAACTAACTCTACCCCTCTCTCTCTCACACATGGGGATTAATCATCATCCATTGAGATGATGACTCAAATCCAACTGTTGATGATTACCATTATCATATAAATCTAGATTATTATCAACCTTTCATCTTCCCATGCAAAAGTATATAAATTTAAGTGTCATCCTTAATTTTCAACATCCACCTTCAATCTATCAAATTCATCATACACATCTATTAAGAATCCAAGCTATTTGAACCCATATGCTACCCAATTCACCTTTGTTTGGAGAAATAAATTGAGCACCCACATCTAATGAAGCAAGAACAAATCATATGTTCACAATGGAGAAACTAATGAGTGTATTTTACATGTTTTATAAGTATCTTATTGTTTGTATCTCTTTTGTTGTTTTTTCTCAATTTGAGGTTTTAATTTAGATTTAGAATAATAATTTAAATTAGTTTGATTTCCTAGTTTAATTAAATTCTAAAATTTTATCTATCATAGTAAGTATTGGTCATAAATTCTATATGATGTATTATCTAGTAGATGATACTTATGCAATTAATAAATTTGATCACACTAATTATCCAAAATGGACACATTCTAACCCTATTACTTCTATACATTTATTTTATTCATAATTATACTACTAAAAATATCAAAAAAATATGAAAAGTATCTACAATTTTTTTTATTATAGTTTATAGTGCCTAAAATGAAAAAAAAAGTGCCTTGTTTTTTAGTTTTAATGAGGTAAATCATTAATAAAATAGGACCATATTAGTATTTTATAGATAACACCACCTTATGAATGAAAGCAATAATGGGAGGAACCCATAGGCTAACTTACTATGTAACAAGAATACTTACAGTTATAAATGATTTGGAAATAATAGAATAGTGCAGTGGGTATTTTGAAGACAAGAAATTATCACCTTATCTAACCATGCATTTGGAATTGGGATAAATGATATGACATATTTATCTTGGTTTATAAATATTTTGTATGCATACGGACCATTTCAAATAATTTGAGATAGGATTATAAGGGAATTCAGATACAATTTTTGAGGTTGATAAACATTTTTTAACATAAAAGGGAAGCATACATCAAGAATACAATAATTTGTGGTTTGATTATGGAGTTTATTATATTGACATGGAGAATGACTTGGAGGTCTTAGAAAATATCAAAGTTACAAGCATTATTTGGTCACTACCTCCCACATCCCTACTTAAAACTATTCTATATAATATGAGGGGGAAATGATAAATATAATGAAGATTAAATTAGGATAAAAAAGAATATGTTGTTGAGTTATCATCTAATACCAACCCTAATTTGTTGATAGAATTTTTAGAATGGGTGCCTCCAATGGTAACACCACATTAGGTAAATATAGAGATGAGAAACAAGAGGTATCTCTAGCCCTTTTCATTTCTCATTTTGTGTCTCTTACCTGCTTTGTTCTTACTAGTTCAATTTTTATCAACACACCCCTCACTATGAACATTTCACCACCATGTTTTTAGAACTTTTTTTGGTCTCATGTTGAATCCAATTTTCCATTTTATTATTTGTGATATTCTATATTAGTGTCACTTAGTGATATATGTTATTTTATCATATGTTAAAAATAAAGTGTCAAGTGTTAGTATTGTTTCAATTGTCACAATATATATTAGTAAAATATAGTTTTCAGAGGCAATCCTAGTTTCTAATTTTGAGTTGGTTTATAGTTTCGATAAAGATGCTATGATAAAAAATGTGAATAATGTTTAAGTGAGTGTTGTTGATTTCACAAAAAATGATAATATGAGTCACACAAATGTTTATACTACCTTAGTATGGATATCTCTAAGTTTTATAATGTTATATTTATTTTTTGGCTTCCTTAATGATTCAAATGTGAAAGAAATTATTTTAATTATTTATATTAAAATAAATACACCTAATATTCCTATTGATAAAAAAATTCACACATGAAAAACCCATCAATTATCTCCTTTGTATAGATGGAAAAAAAGAGAAGGTGATATGAAGGTTGTAATAGATAGTGAAATTGGGTCAATTATTTCCAATATGGTTTTTAATCTTAGTGATCAAAGTATAGAAATAGAAAATTTACGCAATGCTCAAGAGATTTAAAAATACATGTCTATCACCTCTACTCGTATAGGGTTACCAAACCCTACTATGGTTCAAAGATTAATTTTACCACAAGGTTTCACATTACCTAATGTTTCATCAATGGTACCATCCCCATGAGATTTGTTTTATGTTCCTCCTCTCATCATTGTGAGTACACTATTGGCCTTCTCAAACTCATTTGATCTTAAAAGTTTAATAATGAACACAACCAACATGCCCATAATGAAATTTACAAGGGTTCTCATTACCTTCATTTTCAAGATATCCCTTTTGATGTATTCATTTGGAATTATGATTAGACTATAGGCCTATACATTTTCCCTCAACACTATGATAATAATCCTCTATTCTCCTCCAATCCTAAATCCTTCATAGTGGGTAATCATTCATCTACTCCACTCACTCCATCTACCACCTCTACTTTAATTATATAAAATTTCATGCCCAAGGTCACCCTCACACTATCAATATCTACATCCTAAGTGTCACTTTATCCAACCCTAGTTTTAGATGTGATCCCATCATTTGAACAAGGAGAAACTCAGATAATATGGTTGTAATCAATGAAAATAGATAGAAGAGAGAAATAAATATTGGTTATCACATAATAACTTGAGATTAAAATGAAGATTTAGAAAACTTCTAGGAAGTTGAAAAGATTCACTACTCATAGAGTGCAAAAATATGGAAAACCTGCTATCTTAAGAATAAAGGAGGATGTGTTTACTCTAACATGGAAAAGAAAAAGAGGAGAAGTTAATTATACATTAAGGGGGAAAATTATAGGATATAAATAAGAATATATAGAAGATTTTGAGGCCATTATTTAGCTAGATAGGAAGTTAGTGTGATGTATAAAAAATACAGTGTAAAGGTTAGAGTACAAAAATACTAGTGTGAGGGTTTTGAAATATAAAGTGAAAAAAGTGAAGAAATCTATTATATTATTGTATAAATCATTGAAAAATATTAAATATGTACAAGAAAAATGTGAACAAGAATAAAATAGTTCAAGGTCACATTTTGGAAATTTGACAGTTAGAATCCAAATTTCACCATTATTCAAGTTCATGAGTAAAAGACCCTTCCTAATACACCCTTGATGCATCATAGTGATCTAAAATGGTTAAAATATTATAATAAATAAGCCTAAAATCAATTTTAAGATCTCTCTAGGGGGATTAAGTAACATGAGGTTACAATTAGGAGTTTATATGAGGTGAATCTTGGAGTTATTTGATTAGGTTGGGATGCCCTTACTTTAAAAATAAAATGATATGTTAGTCATCCCTAAAAAAATATTATAATTACTAGATTTTTCATGAATACCTTTAAAAATCAAATAGTCATTGTGAGTAAAGATGGAGGTCAACAAATTGTAAATTTCATAGTATATTACTGTGAGGAAAATAGATTAAGCCAACACATTGGATGATTGATTAGACAATGTCATATGCAATGGTACACAGGTGGAAATTTCAGCCAAAATCCACTTGATGAGAGAAATTGTGGTTAATATGACTCAATTTGAGAATAACTACGTGTTTTGCATGACTGTGATTTAAAGAATACCAATACCATAATTAATGTAGCTACATACTTTCTTCATTCAAGAGGTATTGAAGTTGATTGTGTGTAGTTTTCTTATATTTGGAGGAAAAAAAGTGATAAGCCCATATGGATTTGGTATTTGTAGATTTCAGTTATCTAGAAGAATAAACTTTTATTTTTAGCATAGGGTAGTATTTTATTTGCAATAATTTATTTTCAAAATTAGGGATAAAATTTAAATTATAGTTATTTTTTCATATGAACTAAGCATTGATGGATTTTGTTCACCTAATATTATTATAAATGCTTAGTATTTAGCCCATTTTTAATTATAAAAGAATAAGGAGACTTTTATTGAATGAAATTATGTTATGGTTTTTGGGAAAGTTATGGAGTCCACTGTGAATAGTATTTTTAAGTTGTATATTTTCTCAAAGTTATGATGCATTGAATATTTCTCAAGAGAATAAAATATTGATACTTGATTTATATACTTTATGCTTGAACAGGTTATATTGGAATTAAGTTATTCTAACCATATTTTTCTTGAATTATAACTGCTATTAAAATATGTGTGGTTGAATTGGCAAATCTATTTCCAAAAGTTATATAATATTATCATATTGTATACATGAGATTGATTCATAGATGCTAATTATCCTTTGACTCTGGCATTGTGTTTGTATAAATTTGAGTTTTCATTGAATTTTATATACATCAGTTTTGTGGAAATAAAGTGAATCTTGTATTGTCTTAATGAAAATAAAATTAATTATGTGTGTAACATTATATTCTACTCTACACTTCCCTCCTTTTATTAATTTATTTATGGAATCTGATCACAATTGTAAATACTATAGTAGATTCATTATAAATATCCATTCTCATTTTTTAAGGTAGTCTTGGTTGGGTATGTGAAAGTAAAATGGGTGTGAAAATTAACCAAGGTAGGTTTTAACTAAAGTATCCTTAAAAAAGGTTTCAATTCCACATGTTCCTACTCTATTCCACTAATAGAAGTATTTAAAGAGCCATAAATTGAAATGTATGCCTTAGACCATGCCAAAAATAGGCCTAAAATGAAAGGGTGTATTCCCTTCATCTATTGGATTATGTGTAAAAAATTGTATCAATAGTCTACAAGCCAAGAATTTGGTATTATTTGAACTAGACAAAGGAGAGGCAATTTAATCTAAAATTATTGATTTCCTCCTTCAATCCAGTCATGGTGCATCATATTGGTGAAATATCAAAGCTGATTATGATCAAATTGCTGAGGATTTTTATGCTCAAATTTAATGGGTCATGTGTAGGTTAGTACTTCATAATAAAATTAAAAAAAAAATGCTAGTAACTTTGATGAAAATCCATCAAGGTCAAAATTGAAAGCATTCTCCTTCAATATTGTAAGAACACATCACTATGGTTGATTCGTAGAGGTTTTGGTGGTCTGATCCATAGAAGAATGGATGCCCACAGGTCTTGGGTCTTATATGGCTGGGAATTTTTTATTAATTAAAATAAAGTTTTATGTTTCTGTGAAGTTTTGCCTTATATTCTTGCTTTGGCTATGAATTATTTTCTATCTTGGCATAATGAGCCAATAGAACAATAAATTAATGTGTTAATGGTGACTCAATAAGGGGATTAAATTATTGGTGAAAATTGAATAAAGTCGATCTCATTTTCTTGGTTATAGGTGTAATTTGAGTAAGGCTATACCTTAGTGAAAAAATTCAATATGTAAATAAATCAACAACTTCCACCATTAACACATCATCTAGAGGTGTTAGTGGTAACTAGTAAATGCAAGTGTGACATTAGTGTAAACTCATATATTGGAACCTATAGGCTAAAAATTGAATGCCTTTTAAATCCTATTTAACTAAGGAAAAATATATTAGAGGAAAAAAATCTTGAGCTATTCAAAATGCCATGTGGGAACATCAAAATCAATCTAGGAGTCTACAAGGAGATTTTGAACATTTTTAAGAGCATCATTGGTTAGACTTCTCCACGTTAAATCTACACCATTATATATAGGGAGTGAATTTACATAATTTGATCTTATGTTGATAAGTCAAATCCCTCTGAGAGATTTCTAGACCATTGGTTTCATAACATAAATTTACATTGTTGAATCATTTTGAAAAGGCACTAAACCTTCAAATGCAAAGGTGAATTATATGGAAGAGCTCACCAAATCTATCAAGGTATGAATCAACCAATAATAAAACTCCATTACATATTCAACATGGTTATAATACTTATATATGGAAGGATAACACAAAGCATAAATTTGATGACTGCTTGATAGTCACCATATGAGAAAGACGACTGAGAATGTAAGCAAACAAAAATATTTTCATGTCACCTGAGAGGCAAATTTTTGATCAAAAATTAATTTTCAAAGGCATTTCAATGGATAGATAAATACCAATTAGAGAGTGCACTAAGGACTCTACCCTTAAACATGATAGGGGCACTACCCCTTGAACCTGATAGGGGTTTTAACCCCGAAACTCCCACTTCTAGATAAAAAATAAAAATAGGATTGGCTAAAAATAACATTGCATAAATTAGGAAATATTTTAACTCCATGCCAAATATATGCAAATAACATGGTCAAGTGCCTATCAAACATGCTCCCTCATAATCCATTAGAAATATATCAAAATTTTTCTCCCACATTATAGACATATATTTTAGTACAAACATTGTTATTAGAATGTTTTTAATACTTATTTGAGCATATGGGTCATAACCTTGATTTAGGGGTTTATTGACACTTTTTTATATGTGTTTTACTCTTTGTGAGATCCTATGATCATCTTTACCTTTTTTTTTGTCATTTTATCAATTTTTTCTTGTGCCCATGGGCATGTTTCTCTTTTCTCTTTTTATCCTCATTCATATTTTCTATCTAGGCATGTTGTAGCTATTGCGAATTTGAATTGGGTAGACTTGTGGGACCTATGAGTCTGCCCATTTTGATTTTGTGGGCCCTTTGACATGTCATTACATATTTCTAATTTTTGGATCCATTTTTAAATTTTTTTCCATTTGTTTATTCATATTTTACACATCAATTAGTCCCTTATTTAAAATCACAAGAAATCTATATACATAAATAGTCTAATGGCATTTAAAAAATAACATTAAGTATCATATAGGGTATCCTAATGTTTAATTTCATTTCAAGTCTAGGCATAAAAAAGAAGGATTTATCTCTATTCAAAGAACATGCATTATATCATTACATATTTTACCAAAAGAAGGTCTAAGAAAAATATAGTTGCATCTCCAGCTGGGGAGTGGAGGTTGAGGACCTACCTCAAACACACCATCTACACATTGCATTAATTAAAAAGGGTTTGATTATGGCATGTGGGATATGTTGCTTGTAACCTTACCTTGGTGGCTTCTTGACCCAACTACTTCTCCCTTATCTCTTTTGGATTGTCATAATATTATGTCAAGCTAGGTCGATAAGGAAAATAATAAATTATGCAATTAAGCATGGTAAAAATAAAATAAACATATAGAATAGAAAAATATCAAATAAAAAATTAACCATAAAGATCATAAGTCTTGAAATTATATGAAGGTCAAACTCGACGCTCTCAGATATACTCATCGTGAGAATCTACTTAGTGATGGGTTTCCTAAGGTAAACTTGATGATCATAATCATGCAAACAATTTCACCCAAACAACAGAAATTTTACACATAGGTGGTAGACAATTTGCATAGTCCAAATCTAGGTTTAATTTATAAAGAATAATTGAAGTGTGATTATTCCAACTCATTTAATATTATTTACATTATAATTATCAATGTTTTTCTACACTTGAGTTATGTTTCTAATTTAGACATCAAGATAGATCTAATTTATATAGTTTATTACCATAATTACTAGATATATTCATTAATGTATTTTGTTTAACTAAGTTATAACAAAATTAGAATTAATGTAAACAAAACTGGTGAACCCCAACTCTTATGCACATTCAACCTAGGGTTTCCTAAACCCTCATTTTCATAGGGATTCATGACTAATTTTAGATTTGTTTTTTAAAAATTTCATTATTTTTTACATGTTTGATCAAACCTTAGATACCTTTTAACTTTAATTATCTACATCATTCATAGGTTACCTATAATTTGACCTAATAATTTTAAATCTATTTTTTAGATTTGTATCATGCCTAATCATGAATATGTAGAACATTTTCTTAGTCTTTCATAATAAATCATGGTTAGAATTTTGTTGTTGCATCATGAGTTGCATAATATTTTATTCTATCATTATTAATTAAAAACATGGGGGATAAGTAATTGTAATATGCTCATAGTTCTATTTTAAAAAGGATATACAAATGTTTATATTGGATCACGTGTTTATTTCATTGCACCCATTACAAAATGCTAATTTATGGGCTGATATATCAAATGGTTATTTTCCAAGATTTGTGTGATAAGACTCAAACCCTTGAAAATATTACTTGTTCCTCACCTAGTGACAATCATTATATGGTTGAATGTATGATACTTCACTATGAGATTAGTGTTGTAACAACATACAAGGGTAGACCATGCAATATTAATATAACTTATTTTGATCCTCAAGGTGAGGTAATTAAAAAAAAACCCTTCTCGATTCTAATAACTTTTCAACACACAAGTTGATATATATATATATATATATATATATATATATATATATATATATATATATATATATACACACTTTAATTACCTAAATAATCAGTGGTTTTCCAAGACATATTATAGGATGCTTTATACTATGTTACCTGACTAGCCAATATTAAGCCTGCTTACTTTACTTCTCTTGTCTACATAATGAATAACAATGATAAATTTATCTCTTTTGAATTTTAATATTTACTTCTTAAGGATCCTATAGACAAAATTATCCTTTTATAAAATCAAGCCAAAACAAACCAAACTAAATTCAAGAGGGTACTTATTAATAATGGCACATGATTGAATATTTGTAGCATGGTCTTTTTTAATGTAATAGCTATTGATAAAAAAATCCCTATCACATCCAAATATAATCATCAAGGTATTTAAAAATCATCAATTTATTTAACAATCAAGTCAAAAGTTCCATAGGCACAAATGTACTCAAAATTAAACTTGGGGCTAATATTTTAACCTAAAACATGTCAAGTAATATCTATCAAGGTCAATTAAAAATCCTATTAGGAATAAATTATATCCATGATATTAATGTAATACCATCCACACTACATAGGTGCATAATTTTATGTACTAATGATATGTATATACTTTCCTTATGAGTGACACTCTATAATATTGTAGAAATGTTGAACCTGCATGACTTGATATACCCCATCTCAATTAAAACCATGACAAAATAATACCTCAAAAGAAACCTATCCCCATGGAAAGAGTTCACATATACATTGTTTGTGAGTCAAGAAAATTCAATTTTGATATTCAAGAATAATATGGGAGAATTTCTAGATCACATCAAATAGATACAAAATTTCCAAAAATTAGATTTAAGCCACGTGGACTGGGAGAATGTCTAAATAACATGAATACATTTGGTATTATCCAACTATAATTTAATCATCATATTATGGAATACCTTTCCCACCTTATATGTTTATAAATGTTGCATTTCAATCTAATAAATTAAAGCAAAGTGAAGAGGCTAATTTATTGAATACTATACAACCAACAAAAAATGCTACTCTTTTACACATTTAATTTGAAAAGAAATTGAAAAATTATTCAAATATGTAAAACTAAAAATAAAAGATAAAGATAACAATAGGAAAGAAAATATTGAATCATATGAGCCCATATTAAATTCTAAAAATAATAAAAAGACCAAAGTGGAAAATGTAATTATTGTGCCTTAGCATATGCATCTAATATGAAATCTCATAAAATAATGCTAAAAAAAAATAATATAATGTCAAATCTAGTGAAAAGCACATAAACTATTCAAGTACCCAAAATCACACACATCATCTAAGAAAAAACTAAATATAAAGACAACCAAGCTCAAACATGATATATAAATAAATCACCATCTCAGGTACCAATTACATGCCTATGTTATGTACATCTTAAACTTGGAAAGTCTCATGATTTTACAAATTCAACATAAAATGATTCATTTGGAACTATGATCATATATTATTGAGCATGTAGCATAACATGAACTTTAATGCACATATCTTTCAACTTTTTTATTTTCTGCACTTTTATTATTTTGCTCATGACACAAGTTCCTCTATTTTTTGGAATATTTTATTAGCTTGTTTAAAAACATGTGTGGTTCCATATAACTAATCATTTATATGATATTGTTATTACATATTTAGAGTTCCACTATATATTACATATTTGGACTTGAACACATATTTGAAGTACATTGGTTTTATGCCTCATTCTATATGATGACTCCATTCGATGAATTATGTATCCTTATTGATTATATGACACTCTCAAAACTTGGTCTATCTCACTTATTTGTGACTTCAACACTATTCCTAGAACATAAAATATATATACATTATATATCTTAATATCTATTTATTCATTGATATTTAATGTCTCATTAACCCTCATGCCATATAATTACTTGTGTAAATTGATATATTTTTATAAAAATGTCAATTAAAAAAAATATGAAACATTTATTTGCCTTCAAATTAGTCATTTGATACATATCATGTCTATTTTCCCATGCTAGAGGATTTCTATATTCATGCTTTCCACATGTGCTTCTCACGGTATACTTTGAGTGGGTGAGATGCAACATATCAAGGTTACATATGATTATAAAGACATTTATGCCTCAAATCAAGGGACATATTCAATAGGTTATACATGGTGTCATTTTTTTGGATTTCCAAGTTTACATATAGATCCAATTTATATAGATTAAACATATATTACTCTTGCTTACATGGATATCATACATGACATTGTTGAATATTACTCTATCACATGGATTATATCACACACCTTGATCGATACATGACTATGTTGTGGTACTGTACCATTTATACTACTATGATTATTATTTATAACTCTTTTTTAATACCTAGCCTATATATGAAAACTTTGCATACATGAGATACATCTTTCATTTTTACTTGGGGGAAATGCATTTAACACCTACCTCCCAAATATTATCATATACATCTTACACATTATGATAATCTATTGGGCCATGCTATTTGAACTTATCATTTTGAGCATATCTTTAATATCTTTCCACTTGGGGGTGAAAAAATATCATTATTAGATTTGACACTACATTGAGATTGAGTATCACATGGTTGTACATCATATACATCTCCTCTAGGCACAAAAGGGGCATATCATACTAATATTCATTGGACCATGTTGACACTATATTACTTATCAGAGTCATATTAATTATATATGTAGTGGGGACTTTATATCCTAATCAAAATTTACATATTATAATTTCATGATTATCATATGTTCTATTAAAAATATCATATCTTACACATTTGTGTATATGAACTATACATTTCCATAAAGGGCATCATCTTATTCATTATTAACTAGACTTATCCTATGAATCAAAAAAAAAATTATTTCCTACTAATGAGCTTATTTAACCATGTATTTTATTTTTACCTATGGTGGAATTATACTCACTTGAGTTTCATTGATCATATCTATACATGCCTAAGGGGGAACTATACACACTTTATGTTCCTTACACACACACACACACATAGAGAGAGAGAGAGAGAGAGAGAGAGAGAGAGAGAGAGAGAGAGAGAGAGAGAGAGAGAGAGAGAGAGAGAGAGAGAGAGAGAGAGAGAGAGAGAGAGAGAGAGAGAGAGAGAGAGAGAGAGAGAGAGAGAGACGTGCACCTATGGTGGCATGGTACTCATGTAAATATCTCTAGGAGAATTATTGGAATATACTGCATATGGAATTTATCACATAAATATATTCTATGATATTACATTGATTATATAGATCCTAGTCTTATATATATCATGATACTTGATTAGTTTCACACTTGACACATTTATTAACATATATTGTTACCATAGAGAAATGAAATATATTTCGTGGCATTATTTTGTCCCAAGTGTATCATCATTAAAAAATGATATATTATGATTATTGAGCCTTATATGAGCATATATTTGAGTTAAAAACATTATGTATTGAGCCTCACACGAGCATATCATTATATAACATTTGATAGTTACATAAACTGAACATTGAGCCTTGTATATTATTTCACATGTTGTGACATCTTAGTTTTCCCTATCATACTATTTATTAAGGATAATTATCCCATTTAACATTGATACTTGGATAAATATTCTCTTTTCTTCAAATTTTACATGACATGGCATAATTATCACCAGAATTATACATCCAGACATAACTTCTGGAATCTTAGTTGTCCCTATCTCCCACCATATTATATAGGGCCATCATACCATCTTGAGTTTCACTAAGAATGATGACACTAATAGGTAATAATACAATAATTGATTCTGGTGGTGTGCAATAGCTATTTACACAAGAGACACACAGATTTATATCATCTACTATTTTATAGACACCCGCTTCTAGGATTTTGACACTTAGGCTATATTTTTTTCCTAATATATGTTGCTGTTATTTATTTTTATTTTGAGATGAGTGATTATGAAAATAGGTCTACTTAAATCACCTCAAAATTAGGGCATACATATACCATAATAGTTTCAAAGTATTTTATACTAGAATAAAATTTAGGCATGAGCATTTTTTATACTATCACACAATAGTGAAGGTTTTTATATTATCACTACAATAGTGAAGGTTTTTCTAGTATCACTATAGTAGTAAAGACTTATATTCTTACTTGATTAAGAAGTATATTGGGCACTATTAACTCCTAGAAAAGAGTTGGATATGTTTCAATACTTGTTAAAAGTTTAATACCATTAGTGATGGGCACAAAAAAATCTCAAAAAAGTTTTTATTATGTATTAACACTTGTCAAATCTTTTTACTAGAATAAGTTTGTTTTGACACTTGGGACATATAAAAATAGGTGTATTAATTCCTATGATCCTTTTAAAAATTTAAAATTTCAATTTTTAAATAAATATTTACTGTGAGTGTGGCCAATTGCTGGAAATTAGCTATTGTGGAAAGGTACACTAGATTTTACAACAAAAGTATAGATAAATGCATGGAAAAAAACTTCCTCTTCCTCTTCATATAGTAAGTCAATGTACATGCTTAAAATTATGTATCATTTTACTTTGAATTACACATGCACCACCTCTTATCCATGTCAAAGTGTGAGAATTATGTAAACATCTAATTTTGGTACATGCCTTATTATTAAAATTATTTTAACACTTATTTGTGCATATGGCTCATCATCTTGATTTAGGGGTTAAATGATACATGTTTATTTGTATTTTCCTCTTTGTGAGATCTCATGGTATTTTATTCTTTTATTTTTCATTTTAGACCTATCTAGCCATATAGAGAAAGGGCCAATGAAACTAATCTTTATCTAATTAATAATCTATCTATGGGGCTAAAAAGAGATATGTAGGTATAAGGCCCCCACTCACTATATATATATCTAGAGTTTAGGGGGCACCCCATATCTCACCCTATAATTAGATATTGATATTGTATTAGATAGAGTTATATAGGTATCCCCCTCTCTCTATATATGGATTTAGATAGAGTTAGAGGGCCCCCCTCTATATATATAGAGTTATAGGGGGCCCATCACCCCTCCCCCATCCCACACTATATAAAATAAACTAAAATAAACTAAACTCTATCTAACTCCATATATTAAGAGAGGGGGCCAACTATTTATCATTTTTTGGTAACCCCTGTATGGGGGGGAATCAATTGAGTTTCATTAATCATTAAATCCATTCTATGGAATAGGAACCAATGAGAAACTTCTTGAGATATTGGAGGTGGTCTTGAGGTGATACCCGATCACTAATGGTACTACATTATTCAAACCCAAAGCCCAGACTAAAGCATAGATGACATGAAGTCTACGCCTTAAGAATGGATGAACTAGAAAACATGCTAAATTTTATTATGCCCATGTGCCTATTTCTCTCTCATTTATTTTACTCATTCATATTTTTTTCATGATAAGTCTCATATCTACTATGTTGAGTTTGAAATGGCCATACTTGTTGGACCTACGAGTATAGTCCTTTTGCTTTTGTGGGCCCTTCAAATCATCATTGTATATTTTTTATGTTTGGATTCATTTGTTGATATTTTTCCTTTTATTTATCACCTTTTTCATGCCAATTAGTCATAAATTAAAATTATAATAATTATATATACATAGTCTATTGGTTTTAAAAAAATACACATCAAGATCACATTAGGTATCTTAAGATTCAATTTCATTTCAAGTCTAGCCACACCTAAGAAGGATTTATCACTACTCAAAGGAATTTCATCACATAATTGCATCTGGTACCAAAATAAGGCATAAGAAAAATATAGTTGCATCTCCACCTATGGAGAGGAGGTTGAATCCCTACCTAAAACACATCATATGCAGATTACATGAACTAAAAGGGGTCTAATTCTAACATGTGGAATATGCAACTTAAAACCCCATCTTGGTGTTTGTTTCAATCAATAAATTCTCCCTTATTTATTTTTTATTTATATATTATTATGCTAATATAAGTCAATAAGGAAAACACCAAATTATACCCAGTGAAACAAGAAAGAAAACATATAGAATAAAAGAACATCAGATAGTGATGTAACCCTAAATAATGTAGGTCAATCTCATTACTCAAAAATAGAATTGGAGCATGAATCTATCCAGTGACAAGTCTTCCTAGAGTATACTTGGTGATCATAGTCACAAAAATGAGTTTGCATAGGTAAATTAGATTTCACACATAGGTGGCAGACAATCTACACAATCAAGATCCAGGTTCAAATTTTTAAGAAAATCAATAAAAGAGTGATTATTAGAACTCATTTAATATTATTTACATTTAAATTATCATTGTTATGCTACACTTGAGATATGTTTCTAATTTAGATATTAGGATATATGTGATTTAAATACTTTACTTCCATATTTTTTAGATTTTTCTTATTTATACAATTTGTTTAGCCAAATTATTAAAACCATAATTAGGGCAAACATCATGATATTTTCACTATTTTATTTCATGTATGAGTTATCTATCATGTCACTTTGAAGTAGCTCCACCTTTTATATTAAAATAGTTAGGAATTGATTTTAATGTAATATCCTACCCTTTATTTAAATAGGCAAAATCTATATACACATAATATTTTTGTTAATTTTAACACTTACACTTTCTATCTTGCAGGAACTTGTCAAGTTTAAATCTCTCTAAATGCACGACTTAAAGGGTGAAGTTAGAAAGGAGTGGGAAAACCATTAGTGATTCACAAGATTGTTATGGATTTTTATCATTCCTAGCATGTTTACAACCACTTGCTATCAACATAACCTTCCCCTATGTATTTCCCTAAGCCTTATCTCCTCTCTTGCATCCTCCTCTAGATATTTTCTACCTTCATTATCCCTTCCTAAGCCCAAAACACTTTTTGATAGTTTACAATACAAAGTCAACTGGGCTGACTTAGTATTATAATTGATACTTGTTATAATCAATTAAAAATATAAAGTTGACTGAGTTGACTTAGGGTTATAATTAATACTTATTATTATCAATTAACAATATAGAGTCGATTGGGTTGACTATGTTGGCTAAAATTTCAAAAAGGTTTAGGGTTATATTACACTATATATACACATCCATTTCATCATTTAAGAGAGAAGAAAATAAGAAGTAAGATATATTATGCATATGCATATCCACCATTATACTTGAGGAACAAGATTAGGGTTTCATTCTTTATTTGGAGATATAAATCTTATCTTGTGGAGAAGTATTTTGGATGCATTGATAAGTTATGTATCCTAGAGCCAATTTATCCTCATAATCCTTACATACCACAACAATCTCTTGAGAATCACCTTGGCCAAGGGAGAGATTAAGGCTCGATGGGTTCGTATTTGAAGGTAAGTATTTCTAACTTTGTTCCTCCTTTATAAGAGTAGATAGATATGAATTTGCACTTATCTTTCATGCATTGGGATTCCGTATACATTGACATGCTTATATGTCTTCTATGCATGTTTAATTTTCATGTTTGTTACCCCCACTTTATGCCACAAGCTTTGGTGAGCACTAGATTAGACTCTTACTTTACTTGTTATTAGTTTAGTGAATATGAAGACATAGGAACTAATTAGGGTTATTGCATATTTTTTCTTGAATAAAGGCTATGAAACCCTCCTTAGTGATATTATTATGGTAAAATATCCCTTGACTAGGTCTAGTAGATCCATCTTGGTCATGAACCTGATTATTTAATGTATCCCTATTTGGAAATGTAATTAGGATTTATCTTCTTTGAGCTATGATTGATTTATAGATTTGGTGTATTTCACATTGAATATATTCTAGTGAATATAATGTGAATCTAACCCTTACAAGTTTTATTTCACACTTTTTTATCATCTTATTATATTTTTCCATATTTGTAGTACTATATCAAACCAATCAGTATAGTTTTAACTTTTTTGTGTAGGTTTTAACACACAGTCATATAAAAGAAACTCCATTCCATTTGTATAGGTCTTCAACAAATATAAGTAATTGGATTAATTTGGTTGACATAGTATTCTTCTTCAACCATATTCTACCAACTAAGTTGACCTAGTTGACTTAGTTCTTTTTGATAGTTTGATTTTACCAACTACGTTGACCCAGTCAACTTAGTTTTTTTTGGCAGTTAGGTTCTACCAACTAAGTTGACCCAATTGACTTAGTTTGTAGTATTTATTTTTTTCATATAGGGTTTTACAAACTATGTCAAGGTAGTTGACCTAATTGGTAAAAATTCAAATTAACATTTGAGCATCACAATATAAAAATTTTCAATCTTAACCATCTTTAAGCCTACCAAGGTTCATCTCTTTCCTCTTTTTTTCATTTTAGTACTTTCTTTAGTTATTTTTTTCACAAGTTAACAACCTTTAAAATTAGAACCATATAAGAAACTAGGTTGACCTAGTCAGCTTAGTTCTATAGTCTACCTTTTTGTCTAAGAGACATAGTCAACATGTTTGACCCTATTATTAAAGACCTTGCTTCTATATAATTATAGTGACCCAATCGAATCTATTATGTAATATTTACATATAGTGTTACCTAAATTTTCTCTATACTATTATTCATCAAGGAATTAACAACTATTTGCTCGTAATTAATTCACATTTCTTTTTCTTCTGTTTGCATGCTTAGAGTAATTCACATAGTCTAAATAGATGGTTTTCAAATTATTATTTTAGTTACATTATTTTAATTTTTTTCATAGACCAAAAAATCACATAAAATTTATAATAAATTTAAACATTTTCCTTCCTAATGCATACATACTTGGATTTCATCACCAAGGGGGAAGCAAACTTGGTTTTCTAGCCAAGTATAAATACATGGTTAATGGTATATATTAGAAAATCACCTGACACCCTTATCATTATAAGATTGTGAAGTGAGGGGATAGGCCTAAATACCAATATATTAATATTTTAACTTATATTTTAACCCTTTAAGGATATGTCTCAGTGCTCCTCATCCAAGTGGCATAATTAAAACACCTCTAGGCTGTGAGTAGTCTAAGAATGAGGTGAATATCTAGATAGGGATATCTCCCTTGATGTACCACTTTTAGATCACTAATAAACCTATGATTATAAATAAAAGGGAGAGAAAACTAAAATTAAACTATCCTAAAGATGGTGATACACCAAATTAATTTATAACTACCAACCAGCTACATGTCACACATGAGACCAAGAGACTAACTAGGCATACACTTTCATAATCTAAATCTTCTCACATCAGTATTTCATTATGAGGTTGTGATGAATGTTTAGGCTAGGAGGAATAGATAAGAGGCCTATAATATAACTATTGAATATACAAACTCACTCAACCTTGACACTTCATAGAATATTTCACATGACCTATAAGAAGAAGCTTTCAAACTATAAATAGGTGAGAGAATGAGACAACAATGCTAAGGAAATAATATTCATCACTAAGCAAGATAAATAATTTAAGTAAACACACTATGAATAGTCATATAAGAGGTAAAATAAGTAGTATTTATTAGTCCATTATATGGAAATGAGTAGGGCTTCACCATACTCAGGTGGAGCCTTCTTACAATAGCCAAAATGGCTAGTTCTTATAGAACTTGAGAGAGAGAAGAGAAGAAACAAGTAAAAAGGTCACAAGGACACTTGTAATGATAAGAGGAGGAGTTAAATGTGTATAATAATGAATTAGGAGATATAAAATACAATTTATGATAGGAAAAATGGCCCTCCAAACTATGTAACTCATGAAATGTGGCATAGGAGTTCTCATTCTGCACAAGAAAATTGCCCTCATCATTCACCCCTATTTGAACATCCAAAAACTAAATAGGAACAAATATAATGATTGGAATGAAAGGGAGGGGTTTTATAAACTATATTAAATGTATTTTTTATATTCCTAATTGCTTGGATTCCTCTGAAATTGAGCCATCATTGGCTGTAGTCAAAGTAACTCCTCTTTCACACACCTTGCACACTTGGATTCCAAAATGACTTAAGTTTTCAATGAAAATACATGAAAGGTAGTGGATGAAACTTTTAAAGACCCTATATGTCCTTATATTTCTTAGGTACACCTTAAATTGGCTTCCACTTGAAGCTTTCACACTTCTCACTATCTTACTCACTTTGCTAGTCTTGACTGGCTAAGATGAAGTTGCTTGTAGGAATACGTAGGAGTTTTTATGAAGCGTGAAATGGACATGGGGAGTTATATTAAGTCTCAATATTTCATCCCATATGTTTATAATATTTATACTCATTATATAACCTAAAAAACACACAAAAATGTCAAAAATACCCTATTTTATACTCCAGTATAATTTCATAGAACTAAAAAAAACTCCCCCTTTTCCAAGAAAACTAATATTTATTATTAATAACTTACCAATTTTTAGTTTTAAATAGTTAATTAAGAATTATTATGACACATGGGGTGTGACATCACCTTTTTCAACATTCACTTTTCTTAAAGAGGCCACACAACTCATTTCATGCTCATTTTTGGCCCCCAAAATGACTCGTAGGACTAAAAAGATTATGATCAAGGATAGATACACATAAAATAACACCAAATGATCTATGGAATACTTCATGACATTATAATAGTCCCATAAAAAGATCTAAAGATCAAATTTTTACCTATAGGGGTCCCAATTTGACCTACATGGTCAAATTTGGTCAACAAAATGGTGACTCATAGGGGTAGTGTGCCTGCTATAGTAAAGGTTAGTAGCCTTATCTTGTCCATGGGATTAGGGAGTCATATGAAGTATGAAATGAAATAAGAAGACCTAAAACTTTACAAAAATGCTTTTACCAAGACAAGACAACTAATTACCTCAACCACATAAAACAAAGGATACACACAAAGTAAAACAAACACATGTGTGATCAAAGCACTCAGGGAAAATAGAAAATAAACAAATATGAAAAAATAGAAACTAAGCACACTTCCTTTCTAGGATCAAAAGGAAATTTCCTTGAATCTTCTTTATGAGATGAACCATGTTACCAAGCATGTTGTTCCTTAGATTTGATGCTTGATAGATCAAACCTATTCCTTGTTACTTCACTTGATATGCTCTCAAGAAGATCATCCTTAGATAAGTATCAAATGTAAATGTATTAATCTTATATTTGTACACATACCTCATACATCTACCCACTCTTCATCTCATGATCAACTTGTATCTTCTTGGTAGACATGGCTTCAAGAGGAGTAATTTCTTGTTCCTTAGAAGATTGAGGCCAATAAAAGCTTGTTCTATCCTTCAAAAACTTATGTGTTTCTCCCAACTATTTGAGAGGATGATAACCCATTTTTATGATTTCAAACATATCATCATAGGATGCATATGCCTCTTGAAAGGACAAATTTGAAAATTTCCTTCTTTTTTGCATACCCACTTGAGTGTCAAGGCTTCCTTATCCATTTTTGACTAGATCATAGCCTCCTTGAAGAGGATTATAACCCACTCCAATGATTGTAAAAAGTCATCCCAAGGTTAATTAGAGACTTTTTCTTTCCCATCTATGATATCTTGGATAGTTATAGAATAACCAATGAGGATTTCCTCTTCTTTGACACAAGGAAGACATTCTTCAATATCAACACAAATAGAAGATTCAACACAAGAAATCACCTCTTATTTAAAATTTAGAACATATTGAGAGATATCAAGTTGTATCTAAAATACTATAACCTAAATTTTCTTTTCAAGGACTGCAAGATCCTTAATTTCTTTTTCCTTAGTGATGCCAATGCTAGGCATTTTGTAATTAGGTGACCTAGTCCAATGAGGCTACCAAGGAGCTATATTTTATTCAAGAAAGAGTTTTAAATTCTCATCAACCAAATGATCCTCTTTATGTTTTCACAACATAGGTACATTAAGGCAAAGGGTCATATGGTGAGGACAAGATGAACTAGTTGGTGGAGGTAGAACATAAAACTCAACATCAGATTGAGAAAGAATTGTAGGGGATCCTTTTAGGAGTTCTTGAGGAAGGGTAGGCAAACCTCAAGCTAAAATAGCTTGATTTTATTCCTTATATTTGAAAATAAATTAATTTAAATCTGATTCATATTGATCACTCTCTTGAGGAAGGTTAAATGTGGTGTGTTTAGGTAGAGGATCTTCTTTTGGCTCTAAACTTTCGATCACACCTTGACTCAATAATTTCATTCTTGATTCTAAATCTTCAATTTACTTGGATAGTTTCTCTTGGAAAAGTATCTTTTGAAGTTTATAGGCATATTCATTAGGATAAGGAGTACACAGGGATTGATATGGAAAACAAGAGGTTTCTTGAGGAACGGTGGGAGGGACTTGCATAAGATCAAGCTCTTTCTCAACTTCACACTCTTTATCGAGGATTTTATCCCCTTTCTTTCCCCATGATTCCACTACCTTACTCTAGCTTAGTATGTGAGTATTATAAGTCTCTTCTTGAGGTAGTGATGTAATTTGAGGAGTGGATGAAGTGTTCAAAAAACTTGGGATATCCTTAGGCTTAGATTCTCCACCTTGTCTCCAACTTGGGATTTCATATCTAGAAGTCTCTTCTTGAGGTGGGGATGAAATGGAAGAGGGTAATGAGGGTTTACGTTCCACTTAATTCAATGATAAGATGGAATGATTCATATTCTTTTTGGCTAAATAAAATTTCCAATCAAGGTTTGCTTTAAAAATAAGGTTTGTCTTTTCAACTCTCTCTTTCAACTGATTAGGAAAAAGATGACTTTGACAAGCTTGATTGGGTTCATGAGTAGGGGTCAAGTAGAACTGATAGAAATATTGGGGATGTGGATATGAGGGATAATATATTTGGTGAGGCTGATCCTTATGAATTCTTATTTTATCTTTTAAGGATAAAATCAGGGCACTCGCACCTAACATCTCACTTGTAAACCTTTACCAATTTTCTCTCTTAATAGATTCCCACTCTTTGTTAACCAAATATAATTAATCTCTCACATTATTAATGAGATGACTAGGAACATATTAACCATGTCCCCTTTGTGTGTCAATATTTATCATGTACCTCTCATAGCCCAAGAGAGTCTACTTGAAAGTTAAAATGGAATAATTTGAGAAGTGACTAGGTTGACTAGGAGGAACAATATATTGAGAAGGCTAGTTATAGGACTAATAAAATTCATGACAAGGTTTATAAGGGTCATATTAGAGATAGTAAAGATCATGAAAAGGATTATTAGAATCATACAAAGGATGATAAGGAATGCCATAAGCTTGAGATATCTCATCAACTAGTGTAAAATAATATTCAACACCAAAACTAGACATGGAACTTCATTGGAAGCAAGAACACAAAGAAAAAATACCAAAAATATTCAAAAAGAAAACCTAGGATACTTGACCAATTGATGTAACTTTAGAGTCACCATTGATGCTTTGATAGATGCCTCCAAAGCTAATGTGTTGAAAGATAACACCAATTCTTTTTTAACTTCTTAGATAGTAAGTCCCACTAGGTGTGCCAAAAAATATTGTCACTTGGATTTTTACCCTTTGAGGATATGGCTCATCTCTCCTCATCCAAGTGTCATAATTGAAACACCTCTAGGCTGTGAGTAGCCTAAGAATGAGGTGAATCTCTAGATAGGGCTATCTTCCTTGATGTACCACTTTTAGGTCACTAGTAAACCTATGATTACAAGGAAAAGGGAGAGAAAATTGAAATTAAACTATAATAAAGGTGGTGATACACCAAATTAATTGATAACTACCATCCAATTACATGTCACACATGAGATCAAGAGACTAACTAGGCATACACTTTCCTAATCTAAATCTTCTCACATCAATATTTCATTATGAGTTTGTGATGAATGTTTAGGCTAGGAGGAATAGACAAGAGGCCTATAATGGTACTATTAAATAGACTAACTCACTCAACCCTGACACTTCATATAACACTTCACATGACCTATAAGAAGAAGCTCTCAAATTGCAAATAGGTGAGAGAATGAGACAACAATGCTAAGGAAACAATAGTCATCACTAAGCAAGATCAATAATTCAAGTAAACACACTATGATAAATCATAAAATATTTAAAATTAGTATTTTTTATTGATCCATGATATGAAAATGAGTATGGCTTTACCATACTCAGGTGGAGCCGTCTTACAATAGCTAAAACGGCTAGTTCTTATAGAACTTGAGAGAAAAGAGAGAATAAAGAAGTCCAAAGGTCACAAAGACACTTTTCATGATGAGAGAAAGAGTTACATGTGATAAATAATGAATTAGGAGATAGACCATGCAAGGTCTGATAGGACAAATGTCTCTCCAAACTATATAACTCATGAAATGTGGCGTATGAGTTCTCATTTTGCATAAGAAAATTGCCTTCATCATTCACCCCTATTTGAAAATCCCAAAACTATGGATAGATATCATGATTGTAATAAAATATATGGGTTTATAAATGATATTACATGCATTGGATAAATTATTAATCACCTATATTCCTCTGAAAGTGAGCCATCACTGCTTATAGTCAAAGAAACTCTTCTTTCACACACCTTGCACACTTGGCTTCCAAAATGACTCTAGTTTTCCATGAAAACCTATGAAAGGGAGTGGATTAAAATTTTAAATACCTTAAATGGCCTTATATTTCTCATGTACACCTTAAATAGGCTTCCACTTAAAGTTCTCACACTTCTCACTATCTTGTTCACTTTGCCAGTTTTGACTGGCTGAGATGAAGCTACTTGTAGGAACACTTAGGAGTTTTTTTGAAGCATGAAATGGACATAGAGAGTTATATTAAGTATAAATATTTCCTCTTATGTTATTTTAATCTTTATATTCCTTTTATAACCTACAAAACATACAAAACTATCAAAAACACCTTGTTTTGTATTCTATCTGTACAATTTTGTATAATTCAAGAAAACTCCCTCTTTTCTAAGAAAACTACTCTTTCTTCTAAAGAAAATATCAATTTTAAATTATAAATAGTTACTTAAGACTTTTTAGGAAAGATGGGACATCAACTTTTTAAACCTTCACTTTTCTCAAGGAAGTTGTACAACTCATTTAATGCTCATTTTTGACCCCCAAAATGTCTCTTAGGACTAAAAGATTATGATCAAGGCTAGATACACATAAAATAATACCAAATGAGATATTAAATACTTCATAACATTATAATATTCCCATAAAAAAATCTAAATAATAATTTTTTACCTATAAAGGTCCCAATTTACTTGCAGGGTCAAATTTGGTCAAGTATTATTGCTAATATAGAGCCCTTTCAGTCTAAACTACCTAAAACCAACCTTGTATTAATTTTTAACTCCTTATTATAGATAAATATCTACCACATTAATTAAAAAATTTATTATAACTTATAAATACTTATGAATGACCACTTAGCTAGATTTTAATTTTAAATTACTGCTTGCTCTCTGATCATTAAATTTTATATTGCAAAACTTGCACTAGATAACATTGGTGAAATATTTGTGTTGTGTGCTCTAATTGGACCAACCACATTGATTTGATTTATTATATGTTTTATTTCATATGCTTAGAAATAATATTTCCTATTTTTATAACACTATCATCTATGTCGACATAGTCTCTCATTGATTGATTCACCTTTTCTACCTATAGTACATAGTTGACCTGTTTGACTCTGTATTATTGTTATTCAATCAAAAATTTCTCTCTACATTACTAAGTCAACCTAGTCAACTTAGTACCTTTAGGATGACATTATTCCTTGTTGGATGACTTTGTCTTCATCTAGAGCCTTGCTTCAAAGTAGTACTAAGTTGACTTAGTTGAGTTAGTACTTGTGTGCTGACCCTATTCTATGTTTGGCTGATTTTATCTTCATTTTATGTCATTCTATCTAAATAGTACATAGTCGACCCTATCGACTCTGTACACCTTAGCTAATATTATTTTGCGTGTGGATATCTAGTCTTATTTCATAATGATGCCATATTTTTAGCCTCCATTTAGTCAATAACATTGCATAATTAAATATTTAGATCAGAACCTCACTTATTTTATTACATTAGATGAAACTATTCAATTTATTCCTTCATATTTTACTAATCTAAAACCAATCACTACACAATGTCATATAGTTGAGGTGCTTCATCCTAGTCCTCCTCTTAATACCAATGGTGGAATATTTTTTTTACACCTATAACAAGAGCACCTAGCATTATCACTTCCCAAAGCAACATGGTTGAAATCAATCCAATTGATGATCTACATGATTCCTGATTATTCAAAAACCTTGATGATAATACTATTTACACTCCTAACAAGAATGGTGGATTTACCAAGCTTCCTTATTATTTTACAACACTTAGGATAACTAACACTAATGTTGGTAATCCTCCACCCAATAGCCCTCCTCCCAATAACACTAACATTCCCCCTCTTAACAACACTATAATCCCACCTTCAAATACAAATGCAAAAATCAATACAACTCAAATTCTTGCATAAATAGTTCAACAAATTAACATCATGCAAATAACTCATCATTCCCAAATGATTAACATGCAAAAAAAATTATTACACATGACTAGTCAACCACCTCAAGTTATCATGTCTCAACTAAATCATAATTTTGGCTCCCCTCCTCTTGGAGATGCCAATGTGAATATCATCCCTCAACCTAATTTGCATAGTAAAACTCTTGAACATATTCAAAATGAATATTTATCTCCATTCATTTAATCCATATATATTGCAAACATTTCTCCAACTATCACATATAATGTGACTAAGGACCTTACTATCTTTCTTAAGTCTTTTGATAATCTCTATAAGGAATGGGTCCAAACTAACACCTTTACTACCACCAAGCTCTTAGCAAAAATATTTGTTGGTGATGCACTCGAATGGTATAACCAACTTATTAGACATTTTATCTCACAACTAGAGGATTTAGTTAATGCTCTAGTGAAGGAATTCCAACATAATGACCTTCTTGAAAATTAACTTAGCCATTTCATCAATGTCAAGTAACTTCCTAATGAATCTTCTCACACTTTCATCAAACTATGGAAGTCTCTATCTTAAAAAGAGGAACATAACATGAATGATGATACTCTTTTAAAACTATTTATTACTTTTCTTAAACCTCCCCTTCAATAAAAGTTTGAATCTTTTCCCCTAAAACTTTATAAGAAGCCTTAGACCAATCAAAAAGGCAAGACTTTCTTATTACTCAATTTGAAACACCTCAAACAACTACTAAAGAAACTTTCCAATCATTTTATCATAACAATGATTCATCCAAGAATACCCAACCTTAAAATGAAGCATCCAATTCAACCAATTTTAACCTAACCCACCCTCCCTTGAGTCTATAGCAACTTAAAAATAAATTGTCACCCTCTAAACCCATGACCTTTGATCCTTCCAAACCTCCTCCAAAATGGGACAATCTTGATAAGTTTTGTTGGTGGCATATTACTACAGGTCATTCTCATGAGTCTTGTCATGATCTTCATCGATTTATTCTTGATTATTTACTTGGTCCACATTTCAATCTTGATACTGTCACAAAACAACATTATCAAGATTATCTTCAAACTTCTCAAATTTAATCTAAATAATCATAATCACATAAAAATCAACTACCTAATGAACAACAAAAATTATCCCATACCTACACCTTACCCACTAATTTTGTTCAAACCAAAGTTTATCCTTCTTCCTACATCAATAAGGAAAGGATAACTAACATGAACAACTTTAAATATAACATTGCATCCATTTAACCTCAACCTCTTCAATCACATGAACCAAACGAGTACCTAGTTCAAATGCCTACTCCAAAGCATATCATACATGGTCCTGATTTGCCTCCTTTACCTCTTCATACCTCTCCTACACATCCTATGTCAAATTCAACACCCTTAAAATCTAAAAAACCAACAAATTTACCTATATCCAAATGCACCTACCAACCCAATGCAAATCATTTTAATGGTTTAATGTTACCTCAATTCACCTCACATGTTGGGGCATCTTGAGATGCCCATCCACATGTCCCTTCAAACCTTGGGGAACATTGTGATACCCATACATATATATAATTATCCATTGGGTCATCTTATGATGACCACTCTTATTCTACAATGCATAATAACAAATAAATTTAGCTTCAAGAAATATTCTGAGACACATAGGCTTGTATTTCACATGCTCATCTTTGATAAAGATGTTAACATAGATATTACTTTTTATTTTTTGTCTCATGTTTCTTTATTTTTATGAATTTTAATTCTTTTAGTTTCAATTTATTTACATCATTATTTTCCTTTATGTTCTTTGGTTTTATTACACATTACGTTTGGCATTTATTTTCATTTTGGTTTTTAGATATCTCTTTAATTATTATATTTTTATGTCATTATTTGCCTTAGTAGATTTATGATTATTTTACACATTATTTATATTTCACCTCATTGGTTTTCACATTGTGAGTTTTAGTGTAAGACCATGTATATGACCAGACTCTCCTCACATATTACCTCATGTTCCTTATTTACATCATATTTTCTTGATATTCCCCATATTAGATATTGATTTTAGCTGATCACATTATTGATCACCTCTACCTATTTATGCCTCTTGGTTTATAGTTTGTGAGTTGTATTGTAAGACCTTGGATAGGACCAAGCCTTACTCACAAATACCCCTACACCATTTATTTACCATACCAGTCATGCATTAGGTGGTTATGTTTTCTTACATTGTATCTTAGAACAAGCACTAAGTTTAAGTTTTCATCATTTATATCTTTTGATTTTCATCTATCTATCATGTTTTTATTTTTATTTTTGTGGAATTCACTTATCTTACATATGACATTTGACATTATTACATGTTTGTCTTTATGTATGACTTCTTAATGTTTGTATTACATCTTGAATTACATTTCATTTTCATTTATTTATGATTTATTCACCTTAATTTGACATACTTATATTACATCTTGATTTAAGATTCATTTTCAGTCATTTGTGATTTTTTTCTTTATGTTTGATTCAACATGATTATCTTACATGGGCTTAATTTTCACTTACTTACATATCTTTTTTGAGTTTTCTTGCATTGATATTTCATTTGTCATCATGTTTTACATGATTCCCAACATGATTTAGTATGTTCTACATTCCTTTTTTCCATTTGAGTTTTACATGCTTCTTAATGCAATATAGTATGTTCTACATTCCTTTTTACCATTTATGTTTTACATGCTTTCCAATGTGATTTAGTGTGTTCTAAAATAATTTGTCCTTCATTTGTCATCATTTTTAAATTCAAATACTTGATATTTTGGTTCTAACCTTGCCTTTACATCATAATTTATCAAAATTTCTAAGTAATTCATTTATACTTTAACCATCCTATGTATGCACACCTTACTTCTATTATTAGTCTTGTATCCCTAGGGTTTCTCAAATGTAGATACTACACCCTCCATGATCAACACTAGTATGTTTGCATACAATCATTTAGCAAAAAGGTAAGTTAAGGTATGTTGGTATTTTTAGTTACTCTCATTTCATTTTATCATTAATTTTTGTATGTCATTTTTAATTACCTCGATTTTGTGTGTTTCTATGTTATTGCTCGAAGCACCATCCCCTATTACACTCACATGACATGTGATGAGTTTTGAGTGGGGCATATGTATACACACAATATTTTTATTAAATTTACCACTTACTAACACTTTATATCTTATAGGAACCTATTGAGTTTCAATCTCTTTGAGTGCATGCCTTAAAGGGTGCATCAAAAAAGGGGTGGGCAGACCATTGGTGCTTTGTAAGATTATTGTGGCTTTGTATCATTCCTAACATTTTTCTAACCAATTTATATCAACACAACATTCCCCTATGTATTTAACTAAGCCTTGCATTCTCTCTTTCACCCTCATATAGTCATTTTATGCTTTCATTATCCATTCCTAAGACTAAAGCCCTTTTTGATAGTTTACAATACAAAGTCGATTAGGAAGACTTAGTATTCTAATTGATACTTATTATTATAAATTAATAATACAAATTTGAATGGGATAACTTAGTATTCTAATTGATACTTGTTATTATCAATTAAAATATAGAGTTTATTGGGCGGACTTAGTATTCTAATTGATACTTGTTATTATCAATTAACAATATAGAGTTGATTAGGCTGACTATGTCAGCTAAAATTTCAAAAAGGTTTAGGTTTAGTGTACACTATATTTACACATCCATCTCATAATTTTAGAGATAATATAAGAAGTAAGATATATTGTGCATCCGCTTATCCACCATTTTACTTGAGGAACAAGCTTAGGGTTTCATACTTTATTTGGAGATATGGGTCTTATCTTATGGATAACTCTTTTGGATGCATTGATAGGTTATGTATCCTAGAGTTGATTTATCCTTATCATCCTTATATACCATAAAAACCTCTTACAAAGAAACTTGGCCAAGGGAGAGATTGAGGCTTGAAGGGTTAGTCTTTAAAGGTAAGTAATCCTAACTTTGTTACTCCTTTGTGAGAGTAGATAGATATGAATTTACACTTCTCTTCCATACATCAGGATTCCATATACATTGAAATGAGTATATTTATTATATGCATGTTTAATTTTCATGTTTATTACCCCCACTTTGTGTCACAAGATTTTATGAGAACTAGATTAAACTTTTATTTTACTTGTTATTAGTTTAGTGAATATGAAAACATAGGACCTAGTTAGGGTTATTGCATAGTTTTGATTGACTGGAGGCTTTGGAGCTCAACCTAGTGATATTATTGTGGTAAGAGATCCCATAGATAGGTATAGAAGATACATATTGGTCATGAACTCAATTATCTAATGCATCCCCAATCAAAAGTGTAAGTATGATTTGTCTTCTCTAAGCTAGGATTGATTTATAGATCTGTTATATTTCCCATTGCATACAACCTCCACCATATTTAAATTAGATAAAGGCCATTTTTTTATAAAACCCTTAAAGTTTTTATATATTAAAACCCACAAAGGAAAAAAACATGAAAGATAAGCTTTTATATATTAAAACCTTTATAAGAATTGGAGGGGCTTGCCTTACTTAAAATCCTTTAGCTTTTGAATATTAAATAAATCTATGGTAGGGGAAGGATATGAAAATAGAGATGTTATTTATTAAAATATTATATATTTTTAGTTTTGAATTTTAATATTCAAACATTGGGAGGCATGCAAAATATTAAATCTTTTGCCTTAGTTGCTCCACTCAGATATTAAAATTAGGGGAATATTTTGTTAGAAGTGGGCATGGAGATGTGTAGAGATATCATACCATTTTTACATTGAAGATGGATTAAAAATACTGACACACAAATGCATTTTTTAAACACAATCCTCTTTATTTTAACATTTTTATAAAATAGAGAAGTATCTCTATTATTTGGGTCCTTGGCATATGGATTTTTTCCAAATCTTTATGAGACTCATATTGTTAAATTTTTGCCTTAACATTTATATTTTATTCAAATGTATATTCATTTACAACAAATTTGTAAACAACTGTGCAATATTTTAATACTTGATGCATATTTTATGGATTTATTTTTACCCTCGATCTATGTTCATGTACGTGTTTCCTCTTATGGCTTAGTTCTATAGTTATTTATTTGAATTTTCAACACTTGATCTATGTAAGAATACCTTTGTGTGTGTGGAGGACACAACTATTATGGAATATTTACCTTTCATTGATTTGTTTTTTAATTTCTTACTAAATTTTATACTCAGATATATTTTATATTAGATCTAGAGAGGGAGCAATTAGTCTTTCGATTCCAAATGTTTTTTTTTACCATTTTTAATGTGGAGGAAGTTCCCAACTGTGGTGCTCTATGGTGGGTGTCGTGTATGGTAAAATTAAGAACATCAACAATAATTTTAATGAATTTTTTATAACTATTGGTAATTTTAGTGAGGTTAGTTTTTAAATTTGGGTAAGATGACATAAATATTGTTAACATAGATAAAAAATAAATTCTAGCAAGGATGGTAATGAGAAAACCACATGTAAGTGTTTTTTTTTCACCAAGATGAATTTATGTTGATAATTATTCATCCAATCAATCTAAATGTGAATTTCATAGAGATATTAAGACTTGATATGTAAGATTATAGTGAAATTAATACATAAGAAATCAATAATTTGAAAATTGTAGAGTTGTATGAGTATACCTAGAAGATAAAAAATTACTTCTACAAAGGTAAAAGAGATGATACAAAAAGAAACATTATTCGATTGGTGGGTAAAAATAAAGAAATAATATGAACTCAAATAATGAATTCAAGTGTTTGAGTTATTTAAAAAAAACATGTATGATGTAGAACATGAATTATAAAAGACATACCATACCTAAAACTAGAAGATTTTAGGGGTAGATTTGCATAATTTTAGGAAAAACAACATACATGTTAGATAGTATTTAAAAATTATGGGGCATACGTGCCTCCCATAATATCATGAATTTAAAAAATTAGAATAGATATTAATATTTTTAGTATTATATCAGACCAATAAGTCCATAATTGATCAATAGTGATATACTCCAAGAAAATAGAAGAAATAAAATGCATTTGGTTGGTGGTGTCAAAAGACACCTAAGGAAGAATAGTTGAATATAATATAATAAAATGAATGAATCACTTAGTTGAATAGGTGGAAGGAAATGGGTTTATATACACCTTTCAAAATATTTCAAAAATGTAGGCTAACCTATAATAAGGCATTATCCCTAATACATTAAATACATTTAAAAAAAATATTCTACATAATGAAATATACATATTATGTAGACCCAATGAAATTCCATAAATGTATGTGATCTGTATATGTAAGTTATAGGATTTATTATAGAAATCCTCTTTCTATAAATAGAATAAGAAAAAAATAAGGTCATAACAATAGAGTTGTGTGTTCTTAGAAGAACATGTAATGACTTGTAATGATGATATACATTGTGAGGTTAATCTATACTCAAATGTTAAGAGGAAAGAGTTATAAATCCTAAGCTTATGACATGTAACATAACTCTCACTAGGTCTCAATATTTATAAGTGATTGTAACAATTATTATAAATGGGTATATCAAGGATATAATAATGATACCACATGAAAGGAATTAATAAACAAGGGTAACCTAGTTCTAAGATATCTATAAGTACTAAAATATTAAAAATATAAGTGGTTAAATGGTCAATAAATGTTTTATCTATGTAATCTAAGGTGATAATGTCAAGCATAAGAAACCCTATATCTATACCAGCTCATTCGATATAAGGAGGAGAATAAGTAAGAATATATAAGAATAAATAACACATATTCAATAGTAATGAACAAATAAATATCTAATCTACTAAGTAAATAAAGGAAATAGTATAGGGATAGAGATACATACCTTTGGTTGGACTCATTGATGTCTCAATCTCACTCTTTGGCTCAAATGTAACTTTGCAAGAGATGTTATAAGTTGAAAACATCAAACGGTAAAAATAAGACCTAGATATCCTTAGTTTGGGACTCTAAAGATAGGGACACCGACTCATCATGACTTCTCCTATTGAGATTCAAACACCATAAGCAATACTAGACCTCCAAGATAAGACTCTAAACCTCTGACTCTTTATTTTACTAAATAAGAGTAGAAATGTGAGCACCATCAGATTAGACAAATGTGATAATCTAGTTTGGGAAATAAATATGAGCCCTATATATTTGGATCCAACACTGAAAACTAACCCTAAACTCTAAGCTAATGATATCGACTAGGTTAATATATTAAAAAATGACAAAAGATAGATGCATAACTGTATCAGCTAGGCTAATATAGTATAGGGAGAGATAAATATGAAACATATTATATCAACCTACTAATACAATAGGAAGGGTGGATAGAAATACTAAACAAAAATTAGGTAGAGAGGTAAGATTGAAAGAGAATTAGAAGAGGTTAGATTGATATTAATGAAGATATAACATAATAATGTGAAAACATCTCACAAAGTACCACAATTAGATCCCACTTCATTTTGAATGTACCCTTTATGGCATGTACTCAGGGAGATTGATGCACTGACAAGACCTTGCAATAAAAATTATTATTAAAATGATAATTGGAAAATATTAGGTGTATACATATTTCCCACCTAAATCTCATTGTGTCATATAGTGTATCAAAAGATTGTGATTTTGGACACACACACACACACATACAGATACATATACATATACATATACATATACATATACATATACATATATATATATACATATACATATACATATACATATACATATACATATACGTATACATATACATATGCATATGCATATGCATATACATATACATATGCATATACATATACATATGCATATACATATACATATACATATACAATACATATACATATACATATACATATACATATACATATACATATACATACATACATACATATATATATATATATATATATATATATATACATACATACATATATATACATATATACATATATATACATATATATATATATTTATATACATATATACATACATATATATATATATATATATACATATATACATACATATATATATATATATATATATATATATATATATATATATATATATATATATATACATATATATACATATATACATATATACATATATATATATATATATATATATATATATATATATATATATATATATATATATATATATATAGATAGATAGATATACACACACACACAAGAGTATAACTAAAAATAAATGCTGAAAGTAAACTGAAATACATACCTTTACTTACCTTGATAAATAAAAATTGATGTGGTGTGTATTTCAACTAAGGTACCAATCTATATGCGAGACAAGAAAACCTAAAAAATAAGAGAAAAATCAAATCTTATACAAAAATATTATTTTAGAACCTAAAAATTCCTTACTTTTACAAGATCCTAATGATTATTTTGGGTCATGAAAAGGACCTAAGGAAATAAATATATGATAAAAATACATATTTTGGGGGGTAAATAAGTAGAAATTTTAAAATTTCAAATTTACTATAAATAGGTAAGAATTATTTCATTTGTCTATTCACTATTTTTAGAAAACTAGAGCTTTGATTATCCATTTTTAGTGTGATGAGAGAATGGATAGAGGTTGATGAGGTAGACATGTAGGACAATATCTAAGAGTTGTTACTAGAGCCATGCAGGTATATGATCCATTAGTTACTTTGTTTTGTAAAATTTAAATATATAAGCTAGATTTAGGAAATCTAGGTGCCGAGGTAAATTCATGTAACAAAAAATTTCCCCAAGAAGCATCAAAATGTAAATAAAATTATGATAGGATAAAAGTAGGATATTTACTATCAAATTAAGTGTTGAGTGTATATTAAGGAAAAAAATAAATCATTACTATTGGGCAACTCTATTAGCTGAGATGATACATTTGTGTGGGGAAAAATTATAACAATGGATGATACCACCCAAGAAGGTTGATAAAGTTATGTAGGAAAACTAGTGAGAAAGGATGACACCATTTTATATGGTTGATATAGTAAATTATGATAAAATAGGTGGTTGGTATAGTAATATCATGGCTAATACTATGAATGGAAAAATGCATGGCTGATACTGTTATATTTGGCCAATATAATAGAAAATAGAATAGTATAGCCAATACAATATGCATACAATTGGAAATATAGGAAAAATTACATGGATAATATAGTATAGGTATGATCAGTGTAGTAGGGAAGTGTTAAAATGGGCTTGATACAATAGGTATTCAAATAATTCCATATAAGGGAACTAGATGATTGATATAGTAGAAGCATGGCCGATATAGCAGGATACAAGATACATGGATGGTATAATATAAAATATAGATGGGTAATGTAGTAAAAATATATCAAACTATTTTAATCTTAATGTAGAATTTATCTAGCTCCTTGTTGATGGTGTCTTCCAATAAGGGGTTAATCCTTAGATATTTATACCTAACAAGATTTATACCAAGTTTTATAGGTATGTCATGTCTATTTATTATAGTATCATATTTTTTTAAGTCTTTATATGACCAATAAAAAACATCAATAATTTTTTTGAAAAGCCTAATAAACTATTCCCTTTATTGAGGTGTACATTCAATACCTAAATTTACATACTTAGGATCTTCTTATGTACCTAGCTTTACCTATATTGTTTCACATATAATCCCTATTGAAGGCTTTTCATTTTGAGAGATTTTAGGTTTATCATGAGGAATAAACATTGATTACAAAATTAATAAACTAGTGGGTAATTTATTGCCACTTAACTGTAAATAATTGCATTAATTAAGAACATAATCATCATGATCAAAATAATTGTATTACAGAAAGATATCAATATGTTCATCATAGTAAAATATAGGTCAATTATTATTCAAATTAGGAATGTTATGTCTAAAATTTTCATAAAAAGAGAGGTTAAATGTCACTCATGGTTGGGTTTGAAGCATAAAAAACAAGTTTATAAACATGAATATTGAACTCTTTAAATATGTGTGCAAGATTAAATGATTAAATTTTTTTAATTAATGACCATAATTTATGTGTATACTTATGAAGACATAATAAATTAGTTTTATAGGTCTTTCTAACTTGTCTAATAACAAATTTTGAATCACAAAAAACTTCTAAATGTTTGATGTTAAATCTAATTACCTTTTCAGGACCAAGATACAAGGCTTAAAATTCAAATGTATTGTTGGTATTTTCAAAAGACAAATAATATGCATATTTGAGAGCCTTACCTATAAATGAAATAAGGATAATTCCATCACCACTTCCACGTTGATAACATGCCCCATCAAAATATAAAGACCAAACTATTTCCTGAGGTATTGTTCTTACATGTTGATTTAGTTCATCTAACATCAATAATACATAAGTTCCAATTCCATTTAAAAAACAACAACATTATTTGGAGTCGATTCAATTTAATCACTATTATGATATTCTCTATGCATAAAATCTATCTCATTTCCAATAGGAACTGAATTAGTATCCTCACATATAAAAACACTAGTTGGTTGAGACCAATCTCTACCTAATAACATAGAGTAATTAATAGGAATATCAAGGACTTTCACATTAAACATACACCTAATTATTTCATCTATAGTTATATTTAAATTTAATTTCACATTTTTTAATCAAAGATCTAATTGGGTACTATTGTTTGATATTTTTTAGAGATGGAGGTGCTTTTAGAGGATGGTTTATGTAAGATGGTTCTAAATTTATTAGATATGATGAAAGATGTAAATAAAGCATTCCTAATTAGCTTGGGATCTTTAGGGATCATTGAGATGTGTTAAGTTTTGTTGAGTTTGATAATGATAGCTATGTTCCTCAGGCATTGGAGAGGATCATAGACATATTTATATGGGTGGTGGATGGGGACATAGTGGATGTTTCCATTATCCTATAAGATGTGCTTGTGATACTGGGTTCACCCATTAATGGCACACATATGATAGGGTTATACAAAGCATAATCAATGATTGACTTATATGAAATATAGTAAAAAAAATAAAGAATAGATCAATTAAATATAGTCTACACCATCAATTGATGTGCATGTCATAGCATAAAAAAGTATCATATCCATAAAATAGAATACAAGAAAGAACAAGGCTTGTGTAAGAAATAAATGTATCTTAACATGATAAATGGAGAGGTCATCAAAATTTATAAATTATAACAATGTGACTTATGGAACTAGATTCCCTTAGCTTTGACATGGACTCTAGGTGTAGGAATTCCCCACAAATAGACATCCATGTATCTATAACAACCTAAATTTGGTCATGAATACTTGATTATGATATTTTTTACCTATTTCCCACTTTAATTAACTTGTGCAATTAATTTTCACCTTTTTTACCACATCACCCTATCCTAATCACTCAAGAAGACCTATTTATTTTCTAATTCATCACTAGTCACACACATAAGTATTATGATATAATAAAAATACATTTATGCATATGTATGTCCTAACCCAAATACAAAACCTTGGACTTTTCTTTAGAAGACAAAAATGCCCATGTTGGGATTAGTTTTCACATTGTGTGAATTTAGGTATTTATGGAGAGGTAAATAGTAAGTTTTAGTATTTACTATGGTTGATTTACCGAGAGGTAAATATTAGTTACAGGGTTGTTAGTAATTAGTAATCATATGGTTAATATAGTAAGATTGTATTAGTTAGAATATTATATTATTGTGATATATTTTTAATGGTTATAAAAATATATTGTAATAAGATTACATAATTTTAAGGTGAAATAAATCAATGGAAAGAATATAGGAATATGATTCTTATAAATATGTAAACTCACGAATAATTTATTAATTTAGAGAATAGAAAGTATGCAGAATATTTTGTGTTGAAATAATTTTGTGTGTTTGGTGTTCAACTCAATATTATAGTGTATGAGATAATTATTTTCATATTGGATCTTTGAATCCATAATAGTCTAATAGGGATAGAAGTGGGAGGCATTACTTTCCCTATGGGATGTTCCTATCCTAAGCCCTCTAACGATCAATTTTTGAAATTAACCCCTCACTTATATTGTCTTTCATGTTTTTAGACTTATTAGTATGAGGTTTCCTATTTTGGGTTGATATAAAATCACAATTAAGTCACTTATTATTCCACTTGATAACACTTTGCAATTTAATTATAGAGGATTATTTACATAAGTACACACTAAGAAAATGTTTCCTATACTTTCCAATTTTGATTCTAATGATTAAAAGTAGTTCTCAGCGAAGTCCAAAGTTTTTTTATCCAACTTAAAAAACATGATCAAGTATTTAAGCCAATTATATATGCATACATATATTTAAATAAACATAATTTCATAAAAATTCTAAATGGGATAAGTACATGGGCTTGATTCCCTACTTGGAGTATTGGATACATAGGAAACATTTAGTCATCAATGGGGTGATTGGGCTCAATTCAACCCAATTATATTCCAAAATTTTATATTTACAAGTCTTTCAATCATTGCATGCCCTACTAGGGTTTTTGTATACACGCAATATTTTTAAATTTTATCAAATACTGATGCTTTATATCTTATAAGAACCCATTGTGACTTAATCTCTCTGAGTACATGCCTTAAAGGGTGCACCAGGAAAGGGGTGGGTATAAATTTGGTGCTTCACAAGATTAATGTCCCTTATTACCACATTATTTCCAATTTAACTAGTTCCTAAAACCTTTTCCTAAGTTGTTTCTCCTCCCTTGTACATTTATCTAGTCTTTTCCTCTTTCTATCTTTCTTCTCCTTGATTAGCACCCTTTTACCTATTCAACGTACTAAGTTGACCTAGTCAACCTAGTATAATTCAAGGTCACTAGGTCTTTAGGTTTGTGAGCCTTCTAGCTGACCTAGCACATACCTTAGGCATTAGCCTGAAAATGTGCTAGGTCGACTGGGTCAACCTAGCATAGTCAACATGTTTGAATGATTTTTAGGTGAGATAATCCTATCTATACAAGGTCATTTAGATCATTATAATAATATGCAATAAAGAGTTATTATTCACTCATGCTTCTTCACAATCTACTCTTCTACCATTCTACTTGAGGCATCTTAGCTTAGGTTTCTTATTTTGGAGAATCTAGTCTTGTGGATAGGTCTTGGATGCTTTGGCCTAACAAAGTGACCTTATGAACCATAATAACCTCTTGCAAAGCCCCATTATCCAAGGGAGATATTGAATTATGATGGGTTCACATTTAGGTAAGTATATTTTAACTTTGTTCTCCTCTCTTTTAGTAGATAAAAGTAGCATAAGTGTTAGCTCGAATAACATTATTCTTCATATTATATGTATTAGGGTATTATACTTACTTTATTTGAATTTCCCTATACATTTTTGATTGCTTTACATCTAACCCCTCACATTGTGCCATAAGATTTGGTGCACACTAGATTAGTTTACTTTTATTTTTATTGGAATAGTTTACTCTCTTGTTTATTAACATAAGTGAAATATCAAATCATATGACTCTTTTAGGGTTATTGTGTAATTGTGTTAGATTGTAAGCTTTGAAACCCTTCCTAGCATGATATGTTATGATAACTGATACAAGTGATCCCCTAATCAGGTTTAGTAGATCCCCATATTGGTCATGTTCCTACTTAATGAGTGTATATGAAATCAAAAGTGTAAGTGTGCTCTATCGTATCTGATCCAAGATTAATTCATGTACATCATGCAATTCCAATTACATACATTTTGGTTAACCTAATGTGAATCAACTCCTTGCAAAATTTGTTCACTTTTACTTCATTTATTTCATTTCTATCATATATTTTGACTTATTAGTTCAATTCTATTGACCTAATTTATTTTTCTCTATGCATAAAAATAGGTAATTGGATTGATCATCTCAACCTAGTATAGGTTTTTAGCAATTTTAGACTTCTAGATCAACCTACTAGGTCCACTAGGTCAACCTAACACATTTTCAACCACTTTACAAAGGTTCATAATATCCTAATCGATCAGATTGATCTAGTACAAGTTTAAATTTTATAGACTTCTAGATTAGCCTACTAGGTCAACCAACTCAATGTAGTGTATTTTTAGACATCTAGTTTAGCCTACTAGGTCGACTAGGTTGACCTAGTGCATTTTCAACACTTTTTTAGTAGGTTTCTATATTGCCTAGTTGATCAGCTAGACCCAGTCCTTTAAACTAGATCAATTTTTTCCAAGGTTCTTGATAAAAATACCATCCTTTTTATCTTTAAACCATTCAAGTCAGTTTTTTTCTCTATATCTTTCTATGATGTACTTTCCTTTCACATTTTATAATCTTTAAAACTACCCCTGCACAATCAACTAGGTTGACCTGGTTGACCTAGTTATGTGGTATTTCATAAATTTGTATCCACTTTATCATTTTACCTACATCATCATGAATCCAACACATTTTATGTTTTGTAAAATGGATGAGTATAACTAAAGATATAGGCAAAACAAGAAACTTATCTACTATACTAGGTTGACCTAGTCAACCTAGTGCTTTTTATAACATCTATGCACTATAGTGGGTCGACTTGGTCGACCTAGTATAGTTTTATAGTCCCTCTTTATGTACTAGATTGACTTGGCTGACCTAGTACAATTTTCTACCTTTTTTTTTTCTTTCCAAACTTAGCTTTTTGCCTTCTCTGTATGTTTGACTTAGTTTTATATCTACCTTGCTTAGTTCTTTATCTTTGTCTATTATTATTATTATTATTATTTAAAATTCTTTTAATTTTATCCTCAACCATCATATCCCCCATTATAAACTTCTTGGATATCCTAAATCCATTTAGACACTCTATGGGGTTATCTTTTCTTTTTATGCTTTCCTATCTTTTCTTCCTCGTTTGAGCTATTGGGGCATCTTGCAATGCCCATTCACACATTAATCTAGCCCTTGGGGCATATTACGATGCCAAAATTCATATCATTTCAAACTTTGGGGCATATTGTGATGCCCATCCTTATATCTAAATACCCTTTGGGGCATCTTGTGATGCCCACTCTTATTCTCCATTACATACTACCAAACTAATTCAACTTTAGGAAACTTTTCAAGACACAAGCTTGTCTCTCATATTCTCATAATTGATATAGTCATTAATGTAGGATTCATTTCCTTCTTGTCATGTTTTCTCTATATATATATATATAACTATTTTTTAGGTTACTTAAGCATGTGTTTGTCCCTCTGCAGCAGTGCCCTCTTGTTCACAAACCTTTAGTCCTCCCTTTTTGGTCTTTTGGTTTCTTGATGTATCATAGTCTACATTATCTTATTTTTTATTCTCATTATATTTACCAATTTTGATTTAGTTCCCCTTAGGTTTTTTTTTTAAGTTTATTTGTAAGACTGTAGATATAACCTGACATCCCTCACAAAAGTATCATATTTGACTTATCTTCCTTCTCTCTTTTGCTACTTGCCAATGTTGTTTTGGCATCCTTTGGGTTTTTTCTTTTGTGAGGTGATTTGTAAAGAAGCTCCCTCACTTTGATTTTATCTTACTTATTAGCACCCTCGTGGGTGTCTCTTTCATGATTTTATTTGAAAGATCATGGATAGGACCCAACCCTCCTCATAAAATTACCATTCTTTTTATGTTATTGATCCTTAATCTTAAACTTTATCTTTTGCTTCTTTTGCTAGATGAGATTTGCATAAAAATCTATGTTAGCATGTTTTCCTCCATTTCCCTCACTCTTATGATAATGAATCACACCTTTTCTATCATTGTATCCCTCTTTTTTCCCTTTTTCACATTTTTTTTCAATTTGAATCAATTCAAACTATTCCATGTGTCATTTCTCTTGATTTCCCCTTTCTTTCATCTCCACATTGGATAAAACAAGGTCAAAGTCAAGATAACACTTTTATTTTGCCTAGATTTATGAGACTCTTAGACCCCATGCTCTTTGATGTTTTCTATCTTAGCCACCATATCCCAAGTATTCAAAAGAAAATCATGTTTTGCACCCATGCTTGGTTTTCAAAATCTATATAGAGGAGGAATAGAAAAATCCATCAAGAAAGTTAAAAGCTAAATCATTTGAAACAAAAGGCAATGATATCTAAAAGGCAACATATAAATATCAAAAGTCAAATTCACACCAAAATATGTGATTAAAATCACATCACCTATCTCCAATAAAATCTCAAAATACATAGTCAGCTTCACATAGAGCCAAAGTCCTTTGGGGTACGGTAGGCCAGTAGATTGGAATAGGGGAATTAAAAAAAAAATCTGTGGTGCTACCTACTTTCTCACACAAGTACCCAATCTTCATAGTAGACTGATGGCTCTGTAAGGGGTCCTAAATAATAGGAAACACATTGTGGGGAGGTAGGTCCATTTAAATTTTCATGCATATAGCCTTCATGGGATGATTTATATACTCTATTTGTTTACCTAAGACTTGTGTCGCTAAGAGAAGTTCTTCAGAGTTCCTAAGGTTAATAGTCATCTTATTTTGACAAACCAAATTTGAGTGTCTTGAATTTGATCAAATATTTTATCTACCTTAGTTTTTCCTTCATTATCCCCTTGACCCATTTCATTTTCCACTCTTTATAGCCAAATTCTGATTCCAAATCTATTTTCACTCTTCTTTAAATTCTTTCTTCTTCATTTTTTAAAAACACATGCTAACACTACTTTGTTTTAGTTTCATCTATCTTTAGATAAAAAAAACATGATTAAGAAATTTTAGATCATATTCTTCACTTCATTTTACATTTACTAGACTTACTTTACTTTTCTCATTTATCATGATTTTGCTATCCTACTATCATATACACCTGAGTTCACACCCTTTTTCTATTGTTGAGTGAGATGTGGATTATTACTGCTCACTCATCAATGTTGTTTTCCTTCAGTTCATACCCTTTTTCCATTTTTGAGTGAGATGTGGTTGTGTACTACTCACTCATCAATGTTGTTTTCCCTTTTATGCACCTTTTTCCATTATTGAGTGAGATGTGGATTGTTACTGCTTACTCATCAATGTTGTTTTACCATTTTGTTTTTATTTTTACCATTAATTTGTCTTGCTTATCATTCATTTTTAAACATGTATCCTTGGTTTGAATTGGTGAGTTTGTATTTCCTTACTTTAGGTTTAATTATTTGAGTTTTTTAGTCTTTAGTAGCCATAGATTTTTGGGTACCCAATTTACTCTTATTTGAATTGGTCATTTGATTTAAGATATCACTTCTCACCTAACTTGCCAAATTCCCAAGTACATCTGATCCAAATATCACTAGTTTTCTTGGTTTTTCTTGTATTTGTTTATTTTTTCTCTTTAGTTTTGTATTCTTGGGTTTGTCAAAATCAGTCTCTGCACCCTACACAATCAAAACTAAAAACATAGATGACAATCATCCCATGATAAAGTTAAGTCAAGGTACGCATTGCATTTACTTTTTAGATTAGTTTTTATTTTCTATAATTTACTTATAGTTATTTTATGCTTTTAAAATATTATAACCTTTTTTAGCATTAACATTGTGTGTGTCCTAATGTTCTTTCTCAAAGTACCATCCCCTATTACAGCTTAGTGACACATGATGAGCTTTGAGTGGGGCATATGCATACACATAATATTTTTAACTTCTATCAAATATTGATGCTTTACATCTTGCAAGAACCTGTTGCAACTCAATCTCTCTAAATACATGCCTTAAAGGGTAGTACATTAAGAAAGGAGTGGATAGACCTTTGTTACTTCACAAGATTATCATCCCTTAATACCATATTATTTTCAATCCAACTTGTTCCTCATACCTTTCTCAAAGATGTTTTTCCTCTCTTGCACATTACTCTAATCTTTTCCTCTTTCTATCCTTTTTCTCCTTTCTTGGCACCATTTTTACCTATTCAAAATACTAGGTTGAATTGGTTGACCTAGTATAATTCAAGGTCACTTTATATCTTTAGGTTTGTTAGCCTTCTAGTTGACCTAGCACAAACTTTAGGCATTAGCCCAAAAAAGTGCTAGGTCGATTGGGTTGATGTAACACAACTGACATGTCTAAATGATTTTCCTTTGAGATACTCCTCTATAAACAAGGTCATTTCGGTCATTATAAGAATGTTCAATAAAGAGTTATTATTTGCCTGCACTTCTTCAAAATCTGCTCTTCTACCATTCTACTTGAGGAGTCTTAGCTTAGGTTTCTTATTTTGAATAATCTAGTCTTGTGGATAGGTCTTGGATGCTTTGGCCTAACAAAGTGATCCTTATGAACCACAACAACCTCTTGTAAAGACCCATTAGCCAAGGGAGAGATTAAATCATGATGAGTTCACATTCAGGTAAGTATATTCTAACTTTTTTCTCCTCTCTTTTAGTAGATATGAGTAGCTTAAGTATTGGCTTGAATAATATTACTCTTCATATTCTATGTATTAGGGTGTTACTCATACTTACTTTATTTAAAGTTCCCTATACATTTTTGATTGCTTTGCATCTAACCCCTCAGATTATGCCACAAGCTTTGGTGAACACTAGATTAGTTTACTTTTCTTGTTATTAGAATAGTTTACTCTATTGTTTATTAACATAAATGAAATATCAAATCATATGAATCTTTTAGGGTTGTTGAGAGATTGTGCCAGATTATAGGCTTTGGAACCATTCCTAGTATGATATGTTGTGACAAGTGATACCTTAATCAGGTCTAGTAGATCCCCATATTGGTCATGCTCCCACTTAACAAGTGTATACCCAATTAGAAGTGTAGGTGTGCTCTATCTTATCTGATATAAGGCTAATTCATGTGCATCATGTAATTTTGATTGCATATAGTTTCAACCTTTCAAAATCTCTTTGCATGTCTTTTGCACACTTCTAAAGATCAAATCAACACATACATACCTATTTCCATTTGTTACATGTGATTGTGCCTAAATTTCTCATTTTTATGTAGAAGATAGGATTGAATAAGTAGGACAATTGTGAGATTTTATCTTGTCCTTTGTTCAATGATCTTGTCCCTATTCAGTCTTAATTCTAACTTCTAGGGATTTTTAGGGCATGTTCCTATTTTCCTATTTCTACCTTATATCAATCAACACAGTAAGATCTAGGGCATAAATAACTAAGTTTACCTTTACTTTTCATAGTTAAATTGTTTTTAATATTTATGCCTTGTCAATTTCAATTATTTACTTAAAATATGATGTTTGCAATTACATTTTTAGTACTTTATTTAATTTAATTAATCTTAATTAGGGCTGATTATCACATTAATTCAATTTTTGATAAAACATATTAGTGAACCCATGTTTTTTTAACATTATCAAACCCTAAGTCCCTTAGGGTTCTAACCTTATAGGGTTTCAAAAAAATTATCCTAAGTCTTAGATAAATTCTTTAACTTTCAACACCAAAAGCATCTTATTTTGACTTCGATCTAAATATGAAACTAAAATAACTTACATTCAAACTCAGACATAATAGCTAACACTGAAAACACTTTACTTTTAACATCAAATATGATATATGACATTGAAGCTTATTATGACCTTGAAATTCAAGGGAATTTAATAATCTACATACACAAAATTTATTATTTTTCTAACATTTCATTATAGCTTTTTTATGTTATTATTTTATGCCATCTAAGAAACCTAATTCCATTTTAAGGTATGGTGATAGGTTATGTGGGATCCCTACTGAACACATTAAAATCCATTTAATCACTATTAAAATGGATTACTCTAATTAAAAAATGAATCTCTCTTTTGAAGAAAATATTTTTGAGGAATATTTTCAAAAATATAATCATAATAAACAAGTCAATAAAGATAATAATCATGCACAAGATATTCATGAGGGTTTAGATAGGATTCATCTTGATGAAATAAATGGATTAGGTCATGATCAAGTTGAATGATTATCTATATTTAGATAATTATTTCAAAAAATGCCACAAGATATACCCAAAAGTGTACAAGTTCTATTAGATTCTAAAACTACACTAAAAGATAAGAGTTCTACTTTCAATACACAACAAGAATAATTATTTCACATTGTTAACCCTAATATAGGTATTTATACTACTACTATTTATATTTTTAGTACATATATGGTTTTGAAGGCAAAAAAATGCATTCACATATTTCTCTACCTATTCCTAACTAAATGAATCATAAAAACTCTTTTATTACTACACACACTACATAATCTACTGAGACTTATGCACAATCCCTAGTTAAAATAATTTCACTTTTGCATGTTAAGGTGTTGAAGTTAGAGAAAGGTATATCAAAAAGTAACCAATCATTGGATTCCTAAGACTTACTTCATAATCTATAAACACCTGGTATTACATTATACCCCTTACCTAAAGTGTTTGTAGCTCCTAAGCTTCCATTATATGAGGGCCAGGGAGATCCAAAATAACATCTTAGATCTTTTCATGTAGCATGTTTCGACTATGCTTTCAATGAAAAGTTTATAACCAAATTGTTTCTAATAATATTAAAAGGTTATGCCTTGTTGTGGTTCTAAGATTTATCTGCTCAATCACTCAAAGCATTTAATCTATTAGCAAATCAATTTCTTAAGCATTTTTTTTTATTAAAATTGATGAAAATATTTCTTATGCATTAATTTCCAGCTTAAGTAAGGAAATAACAATCCTATAAGTGATTATGTACTTAGTTACAAGACCTTTATTTCTAAAATGACTAACACCTTGGAAGATAGTGAATTACAATATTTCTTCAAACAAAGTTTACTTTTACCTTTGCATGAATCAATCATTTTAAATAAATTCAAATCATTTGAATAGATCTGTCACACACTAAGAGAAAGATAAGTTAGGCTTCCTAATTTGAACACATTTAAATATGGAACTACTTATACTTCAACTTTTACAACAAATTTTAAAAGTAAATGATCTTACAAAGCTAAGCCAACAGATACTAAAAAAATGTAAATATTACAATTAATGTTATTTCTCAACCTACTAATAAGTTTTATCATATCTCCCAAGAAGGAAATTTTCTAGATTACCAAAACTACCTCATAATTTGTTGAAAAAGTTACTTCAATGTAATTTCATTACTCTGCCTCCTCCATTTTAAATTGATATGAACAAACCTCAAGGAAAATATTTTGATAATAATTCATATTTTGATTACCATAAATGCAATGGTCATTATACTAAAAAACATTTAAGCTCAAGCACCTAATTTAGGATCTTATTGACAACAATGTTATTAATTTAGGTACTTATACAAATGAAGTTAAGCCTCAACTTAATGAAAATATTAAATTTAATATTTTCAATGAGCCATTTATTAATCATGATACTAAAAATGAAAAATTTATGATGCATTATACTTATAATGCTTATCCACCTCTTGGGTCATATGATCATCCATTGGATCAAATTATTGGTACAATTACCCAAGTTACTCATAATTCCTATGATTACCTTTGATGATAGTGAGATAATGGATAATGACTTTGATTTTAATGCTTTATGCATAAGATATTTTATTGATCAATAACATATTCATAATGTACTATTAGATAATGGATCAAATGATAATGCATGCATAATGACATTACTTCATTCATTAGGTTAATCAACAACCAACTAATAAGAGTGTCAATACATTTAATGGCAAATAATAAATAACTTTTAGACACATTATCTTATCTCTTTAATTGGGTCATGCTATATCATCTACTCATTTTCTATTTCTAACATAAAATGGTGTCTTTGACATGATAATATGATGACCATGGTTGAAAAAGCTTCATATTGTAAATTCTATGGTACATATATGTCTCAATTACATTCATTGTCATTAAGTTGTTAAAATATAAAGAATCAGATATGAATTCCCTCTAAAATCTAAGGTTCCTCCTCTTCCCCATCTACCAACACAATTAAGTGATATATTTGTGCAATAAAGAAAATTTTCAGTTATGACACCTTAGTAAATAATTTCTAGTTAAATAATGCAAAAAAGGGTGAAAAGGGTTCAAAAGTAACCAATAAAAAAATATATTTGTCGATAAAAGGATTCTAACTCTCAAAAAGAACAATCACATGTCATACTTCCCACATTGGTGATTCATAAAAATTAACATGTTTCTCAAAAGGCACAACATTTGGCACAATCTTATACTAATCTTAACTGGACCTCAAATAATTCTACATTTCCTAGAGCTACCTTTCCTAAATAGGATTACATGAGTAACGATTTAAATAATTTTCATAATACACATGTTATATTTTTTGAATTTGATATGTGCACATATGATACATTTTATTCAATTAAATTCATTCATTTACTACTTTTCACAAATTTCTTTGATTCTCATCTTGATGGGATCATTTTTTATCACATTTCATTTTTTTATATTGAAATATTGTTAACAAAGGACTAAACACCTGAAAGTGATACAACAAAATTTATACCTTATGACCAGACAAATATCATGTTAACAAACCATAGTTGATAATATCCAATATATCAATATAAAAAATACTCACACGGGAGGTAGCATCAAAAAGGAAAAACCAAAAAAATAACAAAAACACAAAGATGAAACCAATGCGACCACTTAGGAAAGTCAAGCATTTGGTACCCTCCTAATAACATCACCTCTAAAACTAGAATTAGGGTCCATCTAACTAAGAGCCTCAGGTCCCTTTTGATCATCAATATACAACACACATTCTCACGAATAGTAACGGTCCACTTTTTCCAGTAGGAGACCAAATATATTGTCCTTAAAAAAATTCACAACTTCACCCACCTGTATCCCCCCATTTTTGACCATCCTTTCAAGTCTATTATTCAATTCATGAACATTCTTGTGGAAGCATCTCTAGGTCTATTTTTGGTCATCATCTTGCAGGAGAGAAGGCACCAAACCTTTCATAGATATATTCTAAGAAGAACTAGTATCAAACACCAAAATAACATTATCTAGGTTCATAAAATATTCAACCCCCAGGATATTATCCAAAATGATATTTTGAACATAAGGGATAGGGATATATCCAAAATAAATATTAAACCAAGTAATATCACAACCAAAGATAGTTGACCAACTATGAAAAAAAATATAGATTTTAATAGCATATTGGCAAGTAAAAAAAAGATGCTCAATGGACTCAACTTCACTACACATAAGACAAAAAGGGGGGAAATCACCACATTTGGAAAGGACATCATCCAAAACCAACTTATTATATAACAACAACCACCTAAAACATGATTTTTTAGGTTTTAAATACGATGCCCAAATAACATTAAATCTAAAAGTCCAACTCTGGTGAGGATCACAAACATTCCACACACTGTTAAGAGTAAGATAATGAGGATTAGGGGTGGAAATTTTATTATAAAGTTTTATTATGGTGAAATCATGAAGAGGATGCCCTTTGATCCATGTAATACTACCCCATAATTTATTTTCATTATCCAAATTAGCCACTGCATTATTTCCCTTGAGCGCTTTACTCAACTTAGAATATATCCTATGTTGGGATGTAGGGATATTATCTATGTGATTGATAAGACTCCAAGAGGTCAAACCATAAAAAAATGTAGATCTTTGAAAGCCCCAAAATGTTTCTTATACCATTCCAAGGTAGAATACTCTTTGGTAAGAGCAAGGGGCCAATTGTTGAGGGAAAGGTTCTACTAAATAGATTTGTACCCTTAGAAATAAGAACCCATCCAACTAAAAACATGTTTGATAGTAACAAGTTATTTCACATAGTCCAAATGTTTCCAAATGGAGGCAAATATAGGTGAGCTAGAAACTCTAAAGAACAAGGTTCAAGAAGAATGTCAACAATATGAAGGCCTTTTCGTTTGACGTTACCTATAGGGAAACCTCTTAGGATATTATTTCTCAACAACACTTTTCAAGGCTAATATCCCTTGAAAGCATTAATAATCCACTTAATATCTAAATTAATACCTTGGATACATAGGTATTTTAATCCAAGACTACCAATATCCTTAGGATTATAATAGAACTTCTAAGCAACAACATGCCTTTTCCTATTCCCTTTGTCATCTAACCATATAAATTATTTGATAATCTTGTGAAGCAAATTGATTTGGGTTTTATTAAAGAGATAATAAAAATCATAATAAATACTATAGAAAGAGAAGATATTTTGATAGATTTGGATTCTACCTAGTAATGAGAGGATATGCCCATGCTACTTTTTAATTTTCTTATTTATTTTAGTATACACTCACTCCCACATCTGATTGAGAGAATAAATAATGGAAAAGGGAATACCTAAATATATAACCATATGATTGGGTCTCTTAGACTCCCAACCAAACTACAAGATCTAGTCTGGTTGTTGTTTACTCCAACCTAACATACAAGACTTAAGCATAAATTGTTTTGATCCTGAAGCCAAACAATAGATATTCAATCTGGTGCTCACCTAAATCAAATTATCCCTATAGAGGTTAATGAAAAATGTTGAGTCATAAAAAAAAACACATAAGTCATTTCTTAATTATTTTGAAGTTGAATACCTTTAACTAGGGGCCAACCTCAATAGTTATGAGTAAGTAATGTAGTGCATCGACAACCATAATGCATAGAAAAGGAGCAAGGGGATAACCTTGTTTGATGGATATTTGTAAAATAAGAGAATCTATGATTTCCCATTAACCTCAATAATAGCTAGGAAATATTTGAACAACACAATGATCATCCTACATAACCTCTATGACAACCAAAGGCCCTAAGCATTCTTTCAATAAAAGACCACTCAATTATGTCATAAGATATTTAAAATCCTATAAGGATCATCCCAATATAATATTGAGAGTCCTTAGCCCAATACATACCCTCCCAGATTATAATGAGATTATCAATGATATATCTCCCTTCCACGAACCCAGTCTGAGTCTCAAAAATAATTAAGGGTAATAGGGAAGAAAGTCTTTTTACTAATATCTTTGCTAAAATTTTATAAGAAACATTGAGTAGAGTAATAGGTCTTTAGTTTTTAACCAATGAGAGAATATCCTCCTTTGGCATGAGTTTAATTACCCCTTTATTAATTTCTAAGCACAAATAACTAATAATAAATTATTCCTTGTAGACATCTAAGAATTGTAGATCAATCTAATCTATATTAACTTTGTATAATTTTGTAGGGAAGCCATTAATTCTAGGGGCCTTATCAAAATTTAGAGAATCAATAACACTTATGAATTAATACAAAGATATCTCATTATCTAAGAGTGCAACTTGCATAGAAGATATATATTTTTGGAATGATCTTTTAACATATAACTCTACACTATTCAATCTAATCATTCAACTCATCACCCAAAAATAGATTGGATTAGAAATTAGAGAAGGCATTTTTAGAGTCAAAAAAATCTTATTAACAACCTTAATGTTAGAGATCTTTTGTCTTTGTTTATTAGCCATTAAAAAATAAAATAAAATTTAGAACCTTTATCTCCAAGATTAAGCCAGTTAAGTCTGGATAGAATCTAAGCACCTCTAGCATAATAAATTTGATGTTGTCTAGTATAATGCTTAACATAAGATAGGATATCAAGTAGGGAGGAGTTACATGGATTATCTTGCAAGGCAAATTATGCTCGAATAATCCATTCTTGAGCAACTCTAAAGGATTTATTTTTCCACTTAGATTTTATCTGACCAAAGGATCTAGAAAACTTTTTAGTCAATTTCATGGAGTTATTCCAGATATCTATTATAGAATCAAAGTCATAGGTAAATTTACCAATATTCCATGTAGAAAAAATACCATCCAAGCATTTCCTATCTTCAAGAGGGGAGACATTGAATTTGTACAGACCTTTCATGATAGCTTCTCACCCTTTATTATCATTACTAAGTGCAAAACTAAGCTTGATAAGATGATGATCAGATATAGTGGAAGGAATAACATTAACCACACTACCATCTCCTTCCAAGAGAGTATTAGAGGACTCTTTACACAATTAGAATCTGCAAGTCTATAATAAAGCCTTCTAGAATTATCTTGGTTATTTCACCAAGTGTACCAAATGCCTTTACTTTTCCATTTAACTTTATTCAGGGGATCAAACACTTTATGTAGTCTCTTGAATTTAGATAGAAAAAAGTTTATTGCCTTTCCAAGAATGAGGGTCACCACCGAGTTTATTCTATTTATATTTAATAATATTGAAATCCCCACTAAATACCCAAGGGATATCCTTCAAATTTGTAGCAATCTAATTCTAGAGTTCCATTCTTTCCCTATAGTCATTAGAGGCATATATGTTGCATAACCTGAAGAGTTTGTTATGCTTATTAAATATAACCCAGACAACCCGATTGCAAGGAGAAGTGCCATGCTCAATAATATATTCCCCTTATAGTGGATTTATTAGAATAGAGTCACCACCTTTACCTATAAAATGATTATTGTAAAAATGAACATAGCTAGGCTAGATAAATCCTAAAATAGAGGACATAGTAGACCTAACAACTTTAACCTCTTGAAGAAATAGAAAATCAAGCTTTGTTATAGGATTTATGAACTATCTAACAGTAGGCTTTCTATTTGGGGATTCCAACCCCTTACATTACATCTAATAATTTTCATAACCACCAATATGATTACTTGGTCAAATCAGGGGATTTAATCCTCTTTCACATTACATTTAAAAAAAAATTAGATGTTTTTTTTAAAAATCAAATAATTCAATAAAAAGAAAAATATGATTGCACATAAATTCTTGACTATTACATCTCATTATTATATTTACTTGTGTATGTGATCAATCGGTCCCTTCTTCTAATCCCTTAGCTCTTGTTGACTTCTTGGCCTCTTGGGTCTTATTTTTCAAACTTCTAACTCAATAGTCTGAAATAATGATCAATTTTGCCATAATCTTCCCTGTATTTATTTCTTTTAATAGTCTATACTAATTTTTTTTCATTTTTATGTCATGGACAAAATTTATAAGTATAGAACATAATCGATTGCCACTACTATCCTAGTTGGTTGATCCTATCCTTTGCAGTTTTTCACCTAAATTCAAAATCTAAGCACATAAAGTCTTAATACTTCTAATTATCAATTATCTTACCATATTCAATATGTAACTCATCATTTTTAATGTAAAATATTACTTTTCAATGATATATTTCATATATCATGTGACATACCTTGAAAAATGTACATTTGAAAAATAAGGATGTGCATACTTTTTCCTTTGTTTTCTATTTTTATTCATTCATTTATCCCAATATTACAATGGGGGCATCTTTCTCATATATGGCCATGTTATCATTCATAGTGCACATTATAACATAGACACATGTTCTAGATAATTTAGATCTTTCACCCTTATTCTACTTTCAACACCTTACTTTTACTAGTTTCTAGTGTTGTTGGTTTCAATATTGAAAAAATATAAAAAATCATATATTATGAAAAGTAAAAACATCTAAAATATTCAAAAAAATATAAATTTAGGACTTGAACATGATTGGATATATAGTTTACATCTTTGAAATATGTTATTTATCTCATGTATAGTAGATAACATATTCTTTTTCTATCACACTTTCATTTTACTAGTATTTGTGAGTGTTATGTAGGGCATATATACTTTTACAAGGACTAATATGTTAGGCTTGAATCTACTCAGTACCCTTAATAAACTAGGGCATATTATGGATATGTAATAATATGTACAAGTGTGATATTTCCATTATTCCTATATTGTTAAGCTATATATTATCTACAAATGTCTTGCCAAACATATCTAACTTATAATTATGTACATCAATATGTTATTTGCTAGGATATAAACACATTAAGTTTGCATAGTGTATACTGTTGTTCTAATTCTATGCTTATTTGATTTTGTTATTTATACATAGTAGATTATATTTTAATTTTATAATGTGTGTGGCCCTTGGCCTTTGTGTTTGATCTTGCTTGATTGTCTCTATGAGATATTTTTTGGTATATGCAACATTTGAACCTATCCATTAATTTAGGCCCTTGGCCCTTTGTTTTGTGTGACATTTGAACATGTCCCTTATTTGTGACATCAATAATTTCTATTGTGTATAAAATATTCTACTATGTAAAATTTGAACATGTCCCTTGTATGCGGCCCTTGGCCTTATTGTTTGGCATTTTTTATTTTTATGCTTGTGTGCTTATTGAACTTGTTAAGTTTGATAAGTGACATTATCCATATCATGTAATAACTAGCATAAATTACTAAAAATACATTATAATTCTATTATTTTCATTGATATACTTGCTATAGGACTTACCTCATGAGTTACATGTTAGTGTAGGGTTTTTATTGTCCTCATATTTATTATATTGTGGATTATTTCCTACAAATGCCACATGGGTTATTACACCTCACTTAGAGTTTACATACACTTGTGGATATGATTGATTAGGTGTACATTGTCATAATAGTTACATGCTTCACTCATTATTATCTAGATGGAGTTACTCTTGATCGTCTATTTTAGGTATGGGCATCACACTCTATTCTTAGAAAATTTGACCTACTTTCATGGGGGAGTTACACATTTCACTCCTTATTTGTAAATTTGAGATATTAATCCATGCATGGAGTATTGGAATTTGCTCTCATCTTATTTTTAAATATTCTCATGTGATTAATTTCATTTGCTTATAGTTGTGTTGTGTTGTGCACTTGGATTGTGTTTTCATTTGAACCTATGCATATAATTTATTTATAGATCCTGGCATCCATTCCAATATGGTATCAAGTGCCATTATGGTATTTAAATGTCTTTATGCTATTAGTTTTGTTTAGAGTCATGAGTTTATTTGCAAAATAAGACTGTATTATTATTTCCTACTCTCTCCATTATTGGGAGTTTTCTATGATAGTAGATTCTCCCTTGTTTTGCATTATATTTTCCAAATTTGTATGTAGGTAATTTTTATTCTCAATTAAAGTTCCAAAAATACATATGCATGAGAAACAGTGGCTTGGTCCTAATATCTTGCAATGTAGTACAAATATGTGCATAGTGCCTCAAAAATTTGACCTATGCTATTTTTCATGGAAGATATACAGTAGGTTTCATCTTGAGGGGAATTAAATCATTATTAATTGTTTTCGGTTACATCTTGTCATCACCTACTAGTAGATCCATGACCTACTATTGATTTTGGACTCTCTTAAGATTCTTGATGGCTCCCATGACCTTCTTAATAGAATCATAATTGTGCCCTATTCCAAAACTTCTTTATGTTCTCTTGAGATGTCTAGGACATCCAACTAACCTTTATTTTATCTTCTATTCATTGACCTTCAAGTGTTCATCAACTTGTGAGCCTCTTTAAACCTTGTATGTAGAATGTTAAATTGATTAAGGCTTGCATAGTCCTTACAAAGCTCTAAGTCACCTCTTCCCACATTCACCATAATGGTAATACTCTTTTGAGTTAAAAAACACCTCTTTTTATCATTTGTAGTATATGAAATCCACTCTAATTAAGTTTGTTTCCTGGAAAATTAAAACTTAGAATCACCATCCTTCATTCATGGTATTCAATTTTATTTTGTTTTTTCAAACTTTGAAAAACTGCACCTTTTTTAAGAATGATTTTTTTAATTTTGAACTTATACTAAGTATTTAATATCAATATTGATATTAATATTTTTTACAGTTCATTATAAGTATAGTTTTTTTTAAAAAAGAGGGGGGTGTTTTTTTAAATTAAAAAATAATAGATTGTGGAGATTGTTATGAAGAGGGAGTTTTTTATTATCAAGAGGGGATTAGTATTTTATAGTGGGTTTTTTTTTTTAAATTTTTAATATAAAAATAATATATTGTAGTGGGGACAATTTGTTGGGAGATATAAGAAGATATTTGTATTTTTTTTCTTGGTCCATTGATTTCATCTTTATACCAATGAATATGGAGGGTGAGGCCTAATTTGGCAGGGGGTCAAACCCCCTCACAAGCAAACCAAAATTTATTCTTTTCCTTCCTTGTTTGTTCCACATTCCACACTTATACTCTTCTGGACACATTATCAGCATAGCCCAACATCCTCCTTGGATTATTTCTCTTGTATCATGTGTGTTATTTTTTTGACATCACAAGAATTGATTGCTCATGGATGCATTCTTAGACAACTTCAATGTCCAGCATTTGAGCATGTTGTGTACTTGTAAATTATAGGGGGGTTATTACTGATTATCTTAGGGGATTATTGTGGGCCCTATTTTATCTCTTTTACACACATAGTTTCCATTACTTACATGCCATTTTTTTTTGTCATTTTCACAAATTACTCTCAAATTTATGGATATCTTATTAGTTTAGCCTTACATCCATCCACTAAGAATGTATTATCACTTGTGCACTATTTGATCTCACTTGTGTGGACTCATTTTTTTCCTAGTCTAAATTCCATCTCTAGATCATGAACTATTACTTACCAAATCCTTGTACACTCATAGATACATTCTCTACTGAGTCTAACATTTATCACATTGAGTGTGCATTGTTATTACAACTAGGGGTCATTATAGGTTGTATTGTGTAGTTTTTACTAATTTTACTTCTTTGGTGTCTCCACTCTTAGTAATGTTTAATCCATTTAAGATATACCAAATGAGGAAAGATTATAATCCATTGGTTAATCTTGGAAGGATGAACTATGATTAATGGTGTGTATGCATGAAACATTTATTCACTAAGCAAGACCTTATTCCATTTATATATGGACATGTTCCTTCATCCACTAGCCCATTTCAATATAATGACTATGACAACTCATGTGGTTATGTACTTGGTCACTTATGTATATTTACATGGATCCAAACCACCATGTGGGGTACACATAGTATCTTTATACTATTTGGAGCATTCTTTAAACTCTTCAGAGATCCTTCTAAGATTATTATCTTTCTTCTTCCTCTTATCTCTTATGAGACTATATACTTTCTTCATCCTTTCATTTCTTGTACATTAGAGGATCATATTATTTCCATTGAAAGGAGTGCACCTATTGATAACATAATCTAGTCATATATTCATGTGGATAATCATTCTATAGATCTACGTGTTTCATTTGTAGTTCATTCTTTAGTTTTGAAGTTTGTTGAGCCATGCTCTCCATTTCACATGGACATTATTTTAGAAAATATTCCATGTCCTTATTATAATAGGTATAATTTAGTGGCATTACATTTAGTTCATATGCATGATCTTTCTAGACCTATTCCACACATCAAATTTGGACCATATTAAGAGATCTTTGTACTATTGCCTTCATATTATATTATGGAATGGGTAGAATTTTAGTACGCACATCATGTTATTCATTTGAAAAAGGGAAGAAAAATTGTTAGATGTGTATGGAGCTTCTTAAATATTCATACAAAGGATCTCATCATCAACGTTGGTCATCTTGTGAGCTATATTTGGAGTGCAGGTTGCTTCAAAATCATTTGTAGGGAGGGTATTCTAGCCCTCTTCTTTTTTAATATCAATTTATTAGAAGGGTCTTTTCTCTCTTTTTTTTGGTGGGGGGAGATTTTTTCCTGTGTTTTCTCATTTTATCAACTTTATAAGAGTTTTTTTGTACTTGTGTACCTCCTCTGACCTAGTTATCATACCCATTTATTTTTACCCACCTAAGTTGTGCTATGGGAGTGTGTTAGTGTAGGGTGTTTATTTTCCTTGTATTTATTATATTATGGATTTTTTCCTACACATGAAACATGGGTTATTACACCTCACTTTGAGTTTTCATACACTTATGGGATATGCTTGCTTAAGTGTACATTATCATAGGAGTTACACGTTTGACTCATTATTATCTAGATAGAGTTACTTTTGACCAACTATTCTAGGTATATGAGTTACACTCTATTGTTATCAAATTTAACATAATTTCATTGGAGAGTTACACATTTCAATCCATATTTGTACATATGAGATATTTAGCTATGCATTAAGTATTAGACTTTATTTTCATCTTATTTTATATTATTCTCATGTGATTGATTTCATTTGCTTGCAGGTGTGTTGCGTTGTGCACTTGCTTGGTTTGTGTTTTCACTTTAACTTGTGTATCCTCTTGATATAGAGATCTTGGGATCCATGCTAATATTACATACACAATTAAAATTATGAAAATAATAATATGCTAATATACTTTCCAAATAAGCTACATTTTTCAATAATTACATCTTATTACACATGTTACAATTAACTTTTATTTTGAGATAATTGAATTTTAGGATCAATTCACTCATATAAAAATTTGGCCATTCAAGTGGGATTATCATACATGAGATAATCCTTTTCAAAGAGAAAAAATGATTATTGGGACAAGATACATAATCAAAAGTTGAAAAACGTTTCAAAATTTAGTCATTGGCATAAATGATGGGGGCATATGCCATGCATATGCAGTCATATTTTTGATCAAAGTAAAAAATCACATATTTTTTAGTACATGATATAGGTTCAAATTTAAGTTTTCAAACATAATTTACAAATTGGCATCTATATACAGTTACGAATTTTACACACTATGTTATTTTTTAAAATGTAAGGGGGAATAATATAATTTCATGCCATTAGTTTTAAATACTATTTGATAGTTATATAAATGGTATGAGAATGGATGTGATCCATTCTATTTAGATGATGCAATTTAGGATAAAAGTTGATATTGAATATATAATCCATTTGCAGTGGTTTATTTAGTTCAAGTGTGTAATGTATAGCTTGGCGGTTATTGCACCCTCTAACACTATAGCCTAAAAATACATTTTGGATTTAAACCCATTTCATGTCTTGGGATTAAAAGAACTAGTTGAGTTAAATTGAGGTTTTTGTGTTCCTCAATGTGTGTTATTTTTATTCTACAAAGTGTAAATTCAATTTGGGGCTTAACTACCCTCAAATTATATAATGGTTTAGCTAAAGAACCATCTCCACCAAATGATTAATGGGAAACACAAATTCTAAAATTCTTCAAGGAAGCATCATATCCAAATAAAATACAAACAATTTTTCATTTGGTTTCACATATAGTTTTTTTCCAAAGATTATGTTGCCTTGCATGATTTGATTACTTTCTCAAAGACAAAGTTTGTCTTACACACTAAGGTATATCTTTAATTTAATCTAATAATTTAATTTATATACTAAAGGCATTAAGGGGGATGTAGTAACCTAAATATGGTCATGAATACTTGATTATGTCAAATTTATCCCTTTTCCACTTTAAATAACATGTGCACTTAATTTAGACCTATTTTGCTAGCTCACACTATCTTAAGCACTCAAAAAGACCTATTTATTTTCTAATTCATCACTCTTCGCATACATAAGTGTTTAGATATAATGAAAATGCCCTTATGATATATGAACTAACCCACATTGAAAACCCTACACTTTTCCATAGAAGACAATAATGTCCAATAGGGATAATAGTGGGAGGCATTCCTATCCCTATGGGGTGTTCCTATATTGAGCCTTTTAATGGTCACCTTTTGAAAGTAACCCCTCCATTAGCTTATTTTTCTTGTTTTTAGGATTATTATCATGAGGTTTCCACTTTTGGATTGTTATAAAGGTACACTTAAGTCACTTATTCTTCCACTTGGAAACACTAATAAATTTCAACATATAAACTTATTTACACAAGTGTACACTAAGCAAAAGTTACATATTCTTCCCAATTCTGATTTTTATAATTACAAGTGGTCCTCAACCAAGTCCAAATTATGGTTTAACTGGCCCTAATAAAATCATGATAAAGTATTTAAGTCAGTTTTATATGCATACATGTATTCAAAGGAGCATAATCTCATAAATCACTCTAGAAGGGAGAATTATGTGGGATTAATTACTCCTTAAAGAATTGAATACATAGGCAATGTTTAATCATCATAGGGGTGATTAGGATCAACTCAACCCAATTATATTCCAAATTTTTATATTTTTATTTATTTCAATCATTACATGATATAATAGGGTTTTAAAATTTCAAAATCTCTCTACATACTATTAAAGGTCAAATCAATGCATACATACCTATTTCTAACTATCACATGTGACTATGCTAAAATTTCTTATTTTTATGCAAAAGATAGGATCAATCAAGTATGAAAATATTGGGAGTTAATCATGTCCTTTATTTGATGATCATGTCCCTATTCATTCTTAATTTAAACTTAGTATTTTCTAGGTTTATTCCTATTTTCTTGTTTTCACTTTCTACTAGTCAGCATACTTAGATATGGGGCAAAATAGTTAAGTTTACCTTTCATTTACATAGCTAAATTGTTTTCAATAATTTACACCTTGTAAAATTCAGTTATTTACTTTTAATATGATATTCAAAAGTAAATTTTTGGTACTCTACTTTATTCCATTAAATTAATCTTAATTAGGGTCAATTATCACATTCATTTAAATTTCAATAAAATAGTATAAAGTATAACCTATATGTCTTGCATCTCACTCATATATACTTTAAATTCATGTGAATATTAAAAAGGGGATTTAATCTACTAAACATGTGATAAATAACATAAATGAATCAAAAATAACATGTCAAATGACCTTGTAATTTGTATAAATAAAAATATAAACATCTATGGTATTACACAAAGCTTATATATCCAAGGATTTCTTAATAACATGTCAAACGACCTTGTACTTTGTAGAAATAAAAATATGTATCCATTGGTATAAGTCCACCTTAAGTGGTAACAAAATAATCCCAAGAGGATTTTGTCTCTTTCCATCGAATCCTATAACTATCTTGGTTTGTATCTAACAAATCCTCCTATATATATTTAAGACTAGCAAGGATTGTCATAGTGTAAACATTTTCAATATATTTGTCTACCATGACACTATGTATGGGATAAAAATCAACATATGCACATAATAATAATGGTGTGTAAGTGAAATAATCATCTTGAATTTTTTAGTCATCAAATGTAATTGAGATCATTACAAAAATATGGTTGTAATTGTGCCAATAACACAATCTAATGGATGCTCATATGTTAGGGGAGGAGGATTTTCATTGTAATTCATATGTAGCTTAGGATTAACCTTTGTTTTGGTAGCCATATGATTTTTAAATTAATCATAAAATTAAAAAAAAAAAATCATTCCCATTCGGTCATGATTCATATTCTTTCATATATGTATTGATGGCAATAAGCTCAATAGTATTATCATCAATGAGATCATAAGCCTTATGTCTTAGTGAAAAGAATCTATTTGTAAAGTGTCTTGTGAATTTATGGTAATAATAATATGAATATTTTTCATATCCCTAAGGTAGATACCTACTCATATCAACTTATTTTTGGGGAGGGATAAATATGAGGTTGCACTCTAGTTACTTTTGAAGGAGCTTATGAGGAGGTTTTGATAACTATGAAAATTGAATCCTTTGTGGAGCTGAAAGAAAAAACATATATTAGTAGGTAATTTCATCAAATATTGTATTTGATTTAGTATTAATATAATTCATTTTAACTTCTAATTTGGTTTTATTTGAAACTTTGTTGAATTATTTGGATAATTTTACACATACTTTATCTTATTTAGGAAAATAAGTTTAACTATTTAATCCTTCATTGTTTGGAATAAGTCATCAAATGGTAAAAATATCTTGAACATAATGGACTCATAGAGAGGGACCAAGAAACTTTTATTAAATATATATTGTAACTAATTTTCATCCATAGGATTTTTCATCTTAGAAAGCATAGTCTTGTACTGAAGCACATAATCACTAATTGGTTCAATAGATCTTTTCTTAAGTTTTACAATAGGGGCATATGATAATTTAACACTAATGTTGATTTAAAAGTGTTATAAAAACTAATTATAAAAAGGATTAAATGCACAAACCAGTTGGAATGGTATATCATAGAGCGATCATAAATCACAGTCCTTAAGAGTTTTTGGAATTAATTTAGTCAATAATTTATCATTGGAGCCATAATCAGAACATGTTACATAAAATGATCTTAGATGTTGCTCAAGATGACCTCTAACATAATATAATGAAAAATTATAAGATGAAAAAACTATAGATAAATGGTAAGCTGAAATATCTACGTCTAATGGACCATGAAGAAATGCTTGACAATTAATTGAATGAATTGATCTATAATCACCCTGCTCCAACTACAACACCTTAGTTTGTAGATCTATAATATTTTACACGAGGGATTTTAAAACATAAAACTATGTATTATTAGATGGTGTTAAATTAGTATTAACCCTAAAAAATTATGATAGTATGTTGTGTAGGGATAGTCATACTAACTTGAGGAAAACCTTGTGTTTCTCTCACACTATGGGTGGGAATCACATGTGTAGACATATGAATTATAGTAGTAGTAGCTTGAACACATATATTAAAATAAATACATATAAAATATATATTAGTATCAGTGAAGGTTCTATTTTATTGTTTTAGATTATGGAAAAAGCAGGTTTTGAAGGGGCCCCGAAACCCTAGTACAAGGAAAGAAAGAAAGATCATCCAAAACCACAGGCAAAGCCTAAAAAACTACAACAAGGAAGAAGCAAAAACAGGTTTTTAATGGACCTGAAACCACCAGAAAGACTATTGGTCAAAACCCAGATTTAACAGAGATCTGGTTACACCAAAGGCAAAGGATTACAAAAAGAAAACAAAGAACAGGACTAGTTTCATAACCAACAAGAGGAACCAGATTATTCATCCAGTTCCAATATCATTTTCATAGTTTATTTTCCTTTTTATTGTTATTCATATGTTAAAAACCTTTTCAATATTCTATATTCATCTCTTGTTATATGTAACAATGCATCAAGTGTAGATTCATATGAAAATATCGAGTTAATTTTTGTCAATATGTCTAATCAAATTTACCCTCAACAATATATTTTCTTCTTCACAATAATTTTGAGATTACATATTCATACACATTCCATAAAGAGGATGTACCCATCCTCTTGGGATGGTGATATAATGGACCTCCATAAAAGGGGAGGGATGAGCTATCACAAGCTTCAAGTTTATATTGGGATGAGGAACAAAAGGGGTCATGCATGCCCTTTGATATCTATTAGTAATACGGATTGGATATTTAGTTAATATAAATTAAGCAAGGCTAAATATTTTTCATGAGTAATGTTATAATTATAATTTTTACATAAATATTTGACCCATGGGGTTACACGGTTGTTAAATATTTGCATGTTAAAAGAAAACATGTAATAAATAAAATCATAGCTTGATTTGGAATATAGAAACTATTTATATCCATTATAGCCATACTAAATTTATATGAATTAGAGAAAATTAGAAATCACGTCTGAATATTAGTTTTAAATACAAAAATATGAAATCTTAGGAATAAGGATGAAACCTTAAGCAAAACCTAGAGTTTGACATGCTCAATATAATGATCAATTTCACTAATATGTAATACCTTATTTTTATTAGTATAACATAAATGAGACAGAAGTTTTAAATATTTAGATTGTCTAAGATATGTGTAAATTAAGCAAATTTAAATGTAATAAAAAGATGTATAATTATCCCCATTAATGGGTTAATCGTTGTTGGGAAAAAGGGCAGGTTGGAAAGAATGACTAGATTCCTCCCCTTGCAAGATGGTTCAAGCTTAATTTTATGGAGCTTCTAGGGATAACCCAAGAAATCCAGGAGTGGGTTGTATCATCTAAGATTATAGTGGATTCCTTATTTGAGTAATGCCTAGGAAGATATAAGATGGGACAAATAATGAAGTAGAAGCTCAAGTGCTTGCGAATGGGATCGATTTTGCAATTCATTGTGATATTTTAAAGTTGATCATGGAAGGTGACTCACAATTTATTATTTCAGCTATAAAAAATAAAGTGACCATATATTGGCACTTAGAGAACATATTGGTGAATACCTAGATAAAATTGGAGGTTTTTTCTTCTATTGATTTTAATCACTATTTTTGAGAAGCTAATTTAGTGGATAACTTCTTGGTAAATTATGGAATTGATCAAGCTAAAGCCTGTAGGGTTGACAATGTATGAGAAGCTTAGGAAGAGTTCCCATCTCTCTCTTTAATTGAATTTGGATAACCCTTATCCCCAGTTATATCCTTTTGTATTGCTTTTTTTATAAAGTAATTTCAAAAGATAAGCTTTTTCAGAGGGGGTCTAGTTTGGCAGAGGTGTCATTTAGTGATATCTAGTTTGGCAGATTTTCTCCATTATCATCCCATCATTCCTTAACCAAACTCCCTCATGTTGTGTTTATAATTTGGTAAGGATTCAAATTAATGATGTAGGGATGGTATTATTGGAAGGAATGGAGGCTATTTGTGACATGAGGGAGTCATGTGATTTCCCTCATGCATATTAATTTCTTGGATGCCCCAACTCTTTTTAGCTATTTGAGGAGAATGTTCTTCCACCACCTTGACATTTATTGTATTTTTGGAGGTTAGGGTTCTTAAAACTTCTTAGGGAGAACATAAATGAAATATCCCTAGTGGCATTGTATATTTATGGGGGCAGCCAAGCATGAGAGATGGCCTTTGATAGATAGATTTTAAGAGCACGACTTAAGCATGTATTTTGGATGTCGATAGAGGAAGTAATTGGATCTATCATGGATGTTATTTGGAAGGATTTTATATTATGGGGAGCTCATTTCAAGGTCAATTTAGATATTATGGTGGCCTTTGCTTCAAACTTGATGTTCTAGTCTCTGACTCAGAGGTGGTAGTATAGGTGGTGGCCTTTTGTGTGCACCCAGAACTTCATATTGGGTTAGTTAAGAAAATGTTATTGCATGATTTGTACACTATCCATAGTTTTTTGTTTTTATGAAAGTATGGACTTGGTCTAGTTTTGGTAGTAGTATTTAGAGTGCTATAAATGTGGTTTATGATTCTATTAGGGTTCGTGGTTAATTTGAAGAAAAGATCAATTTGCAAGACCCCAAGAAAGGAAAGTTTATTTTTTGGCCTCCCATGGCTTAGTTACAGAGCCTAATCCTAGAAATTGCATAGATATGTGCATGTTAACATGAAATAATGTGAGTTGAAGTGGTGAAGAAGTTGGTCAAATGGGTTGGTAGGGGGTAGATTGTAGTGCCTCACTGGTATAACAAGTCTTTATTTGAGGAATCTAGTATGGACACCCCTGTAGTCACCAACACCTCAATGGTGTCTTTTTCTAAAGGTAAATATCCAAAAAACAAATGAAATGTGAAGTCTTGGGTAAAATATAGGATAATGTCTATAGTAGTCATGAGATTATTTTCTTGGATGATATAGATGATGAGATTCATGTTGGTATCAACTTCTAAAGCTAGTTTGCACCCAATTTTTTAGTCTTACTAGTTTGTTTCTCAGTTGGGTCTTTTTTTTGTGCTTTTGTCTCTTGTAAATCCTTTTTATATTAGGTTATTTTGTTTGGCTAGCTATTGATAGACTTTTACTAGTTTCTCTATATTAGGGTTTATACTTGCAGGCTGATTATTGTAAAACTTTTTTATTTTGGGCTGGAGGCCCTTATAAAATCCCTATGCTTATCTAAAAAAATATGTCTAATTGAATTATTAAAATTTAATATTTATGGAAATGATGAAGAATATCAAAATATTTAACTTAATTATGATTTATATAGGGTTGAGACAATGTGCAAGTGGTAGAAAGTGCTATAAATGGATCAAAAGTCATTCTAATAAGGAAATTAGGAATGAGGATCACCTAGATGATTCCATAAAAAATTAAACACCTTATTTAGATGTAGGTATATGAATTTTATGGATATGTCCATATGAACTATGCCCCATAATTTTGGCACGTATCATTTCACCTAATTGTAAACCATTACTTTTTGTGTGTAATTTTCAAAATATTATGTACTTCACTTTGAAACTATATTTCCACTTTTAACACTATGTTATATTATAAAAATAAGGAAGAGTGATGGGTTGAGATGACCGAACCACTCCGTAATGAATGTGTAAGCACTACCTATGTATCCAATACTCTAAGGAGGGAAATCAAATTAGACGTAGTTCTTCACCTTAAGTGTATGTGTGATATCATGATCCAATAGTATAGATGTAACCTCCAATATATATTTTAACACTTATTATGGGAAAATTGACTTGTATTATGTGCTTTATAATTTGATATGGATTATTCCTTATTATTAATTTATAATTTGAAATATTTAGGACTATTATTATCAGTGCACAATTGGATAATATGTGTGCTCTTGGTGAGTTTCTAATAAGTGATAGATAAGTAATAGGATTTGACCTATTATGTATAAATAGAAGAATATTTTGGTAAATTATCATACTATAAACATGTAAAACATATAGGTAGACCCATAAAAATTATTTAAATTTGAAATATGAATATTGTTAGACACAAACAAGTCTAGTAGAGGTGGTCAGTTATAAAAAGCCAGAGTCATTTAAATACAATTGGAGGTGTCTACACATAAGAATATTGATATAATGACAAAGAGATAGTTTTATTAGGATAAAATGTATATTATGAACTTACTATGGATATCTTATAAGTGACTAATAACAAATGGGGAAAGTTAGTCTCATAGAAGGTAATCAAATAGAAGATAAAGGTGTGCAAGAGTCATACATGTACACACAAGTCATGTATGGTAAGAATAGGTCAAGAGTGGAAATTTCAATTGTCTAATACTATATTTTAGTGTCTACATATGTATGGATATAAAATGTGGCTTAATATCATTTGAAAGATTAGCATTTCATTCCTCAAATGTGGTTTCCTTAGAAATATTTGTATTCCTAACCTCTAGGATAATGTTCAAGACAATAATGTCTTTCCCTTAATTAATAATTCTATTTTAAAAATGTAAAAGTACATATACTTATTTAGGGTCTAGACCATTCATGTCATCAAGATGTATGATATCATGATATTCATGATTACATTACATGTCATATTCATAAGCAATTTTAAGATCAAACATAACATCATTGATAACACATTCATCTATATCTATGTGTTCCTTATCAATGTGGGTATCACTAAGAAGAAGCATGTGTATCGTTAAATTATACCATTTTATTTGGTACATAAAAACAAGATTAAGTCAAATAAATCTAAATTTAATCAATTTAAATCCCACTTCATCTACCACTTAATTGTAAGGCTAAGAAGACTTAACATTATTTTATGGCATAAAATGTATGCATGAAAATACTAGGAAAGGATATGGCAAAGAGGAAATTTTTAGATTTTAGTATGTGATAAGTGAAAATAAAAATAAGGTATAAAATTTAAATGCTATTAAAAGATAAATTTTAAACTTTAATAAATATGAGACCTTAAAGTATAATAAACCTAGGGTTTTTTGTGGTCAGGTTAATTATCAGGCTCACCAAAATGTTTTATTTATTTTACTATTAGAACACTTCAATAAGACTATTATTAATAAAAATAAAAATTTACAAGAGGTTATAAATTAAGGAAATGGGTAGGTATTCATGTCTTAGACTTTCTGATAGAGGAAAACACTAGCTCAAAATAGATGATACAAATTATTAACACCAATAAAGCATAAAAAATATAACAACACTAAATCAAATATAACAAGCACATTAAGAAACTAGGCACAAGATACCACATTAGAAGGAGAAGGTATAGAGTCATTATTAGTTGGATTATATTTCAATATGAAGGCTCATCTAAGGGAATATATAGAGCACTCATCTATCCATGGATTTGAAAGGAGGAAAATAAATAATAATGCCCAACTTAGGAAGAGGATGAACCATATTGCTAACAAGGCTAGTAGCAACTGGTGATCTCCACCAAGAAGGACAAACATCATATCTATAATTTAGTGGTGATATAATCCATCCCTCATTGAGGGGGAGGGGTGGAGAAGTGGTTTTAGTTACAAGAATGAGTCCTTTGGTGTCTAGGAAATGGAGGTGGCGAGCCCTATGGTGGATGATTTGGGGGGATCTGGCTCATGGTATAGGGATCATCCTTAGTGTTTAATCAACTCCTGGAAATTCTTGAATTTCATTGAAAATTTATCGACTTGGTAATGAATATGCATACGTGATAAATATAATGTAAATACCATGTTATTAAAAGAGAAATGACAAGATGATTCCTCATTAAAAAAATAGAGTTTATAGCTTTCCATAATTAAAAAAAATAACAACTCTAAATAAATTCCAAAAAAATATGTATATAGATTTCAGCCAATCAGTAGAATCCCCAAGGAGGGCTAAATGCTAAGAGATAGGTTTAAGATGGTAAGGTTGAAAGAGACTATCAATACACTAACAAACAAACTAGGCTTTAGGAAATGTCATAAAAGCATGATTAAGAAACCTAAATCTGGAGTAGACTAGACATTTGGGTTGTGTTGGTTGAATATTTTGTCTATCAGTGTACTGGTAAACAAAATAGGTCTTATCAGCCAAAGCAAGAAGATTAGTCATCCTAATGTGTAAGTTTATTACATCAGAAGGAGACTGCTCTCTCCTCTCATCAAGGGGAGGTTCCTTATGGATATGCTATGTATATGTATGAACAGAAAATAATACTCAAGGGTAGGACCAGACATCCATCTCTCTTTCTTCAGAGATGATGTAAACAAAACAAAGGAAAAACTCAAGAGAATGATAGACAACACTCTTCTTTCAGAAGAAATGTTCAACTAGCCATAAGAATACTCCTAGAAATAAAAGCAAAATATGACTAAAAGTATGGTAACCAACAAATCAAGACACAGCACAAAGTTTGCACCTGAAATACTCAAGAGTGATATACGAAGGGCAATGGAAGCTCAAAGTCTTCTCAAAGTCCTTTACACAGCAATGAAAAATCAAACATACTGAAGGCAGCTATGGGGGCACAAAGTCTCTCCATAGTTGATTCTTTAGGACACCTTCTTGACAAATTTACTAATCCTGCTTATTAAATTAATGAAACAAAAAAGATATCACAGCACAAAGTCTAAAAAAATCCCTTGTTTTCATTAACAAAATATGATAAACAGACTGAGCACAAAGTCTCAATGATGCCTCTCAATTTTGGCAGAGTTTCGTTCAGATTATCAAAAAGAAGATGATCCTTTTACAATGAAAGAAAGTCCCTTATATAGCCACTTCAAAAAGGACTCGGGAAAAGTAATACATCATGATGCATTGGGAAATTTTAGGAAAATAAGCTGGAACTTTGGGGCATTTTACCCATTTGATCTTCTCAATGTAGATAAACAAGTCATGTAATTGAAAGTTTACAACTTTCAATGTCTACTTGGCGGTCTAATCTTATCTTCATTGCTCCTTAACTGATGAATTGAATCGGGTCCTAGATTCAGCTTGCTGTTCTGTTCCTTCCCCAATTTTTGTTCGTCTTGGCCTTGAAATTTGTGAATGTATTTTGTTTTGTATGTTCAAAGGATCAACAATTATTTTATTGTCTTCAATTTGACGTTCGCGTGCCCGTCACTATGTTTCCAATGGCTAGTTGACTGTGTTAAATTTGACGTCTTCAGGCACATCACCTCTTGGTATTATTTTGGCTTTTCGCTTGGCACTTTTCTAGATTGGGCTTGCCCTTTTGGGCTTTGAGAAATGATCCTTCAGCTTCAAGAAGTGTCTTCAAATTGATGGCCGAGAGTCCCCCGCAAGGGCACCTGCCCTTCAGGATCCTTCGTTGGCCCTGCACAAATTCCCCCAGGCTTTTCTCTAGGCTATTCCCTGTGAACATTTCCTACAGACATTTTCCCCAGGGAAAATTCCCATGGACAAAAAGTCCAGGTAAAATTCTGCCAAATATTTGAACAAGCCTTTTGAAAATCTGAAGGGTGCTTTTGTCGATGAAGTGTCCTCCGCAAGGGCACTTGTCCTTTGGAAAAGTTATTTTCATCATTGAACCGCCCCTTTGAACTTGGATGTTGAACCATTTATTGAATTGGTTCAAAGGTTCAATGAAGCATGCCAAGCGCCTTTGAACCAAAAAGCCGATGAACCATTGGATGCACTTTGCCATTGAACTAATACATTGAACCAATTGATTGAACCAAGGATTTGAACCAAAATGGTTCAAGTCAATGGTTCAATGAATAAAATAGGCCGATAAACTAAGCATTGAACCAAATATTTGTACTTGCCTTTAAACTGACAGTTGAACCATTTTATTGAACCTGTCTGTTGAATCGGTTCAATGGTTCAATGAAGTACGCCAAACACCTTTGAAACAAAACCGATGAACTATTCCATGAGCCAAATGATTGATCCAAAAGCAATGAACCTGCTGTTGAACCTTTTCTGTTGAACCAAGATGTTGAACCAAAATTTGGTTCAACGGTTCAACGAAAGCCTTGAACTAACTGACGAACCAAATGTGATAGGTGACCCCTTATCCAACAAAAGCACAAGTGATTACTTTCTTATAAGCAATTAAACACAGAATTATACCAGAATGAATAAGTAACTAGAAACTTGAGACAGTAAAGAATTTGAGAGACAATACACACTCTTGTATTAGATATTACTAGAAGAAAATACAATAAGGAAGATGCCACTTCTTCCTCCACCTCAAAGGCTTGCCACACCTCAAGACCTTCCCTCTCTCTCTTGCTCAACACAAACCAACTCTAGAACCTAAGTTGCTATCCCTCCTTGAATGCTTCAGCTGATCTCCTTAACCTTACACCTGTAGATCTCCTTGACCTTGCTTGCTTCAACGCTTTTACTTGCCTTCTTGATAATTACAATACATGCCTCATGGGTCTTTAAATAGAATCCCATGGTTACAAAAATATAAATCTAACTACAATAATTAGACACGCAGCTCGTGACTATAATTAGTCATTTGACATGCAAACACTTGCTTCACTTAATTGACTGTTCATCAATAGTAGTTCTAGAACACACAGGCGACCGACGCCGGTCCCTGCTTGCCTGGTGCTGCCGACATCAGCGGACTAGCTGCCATAACTAGTTGCCTTCTACACTGTATCTGACTGACGTCGGTCATGCTACCGATGTTGGTTCTTCTAGTTCTTTAGCAACCTCTTCTTCATGTCTACAAACAGTTGAAGCTTTTAGCTCCACACCCTAACAATCTTTCACTTGGAGATAAACAATTGCTACTGTACCTATACCTGTACACCATCTATTTTGTTCCTTTGGCTCTATATCCCTCTTCAAAGTCACTCTTGAAGACCAACCACCATGCAAACTTGTGATGCTATACCTATCACTTATGCTAAAAGAATTTTGCTGCTCCCAAATTCTTCATGACATACTTCTGAACCAACTCTACCCTTAGCTCAAAAAACTCCCTGTATATGAAACCCTACAATAAGTAACACAATACAGTAACAGGATAATGTAGCTAATATTATCCAACCTAGTAAAGATAAAATACAATGGTCAAACCTCCATTGTCTGTAGCCTAATCAAGACCGTATACCATAGCCTTCTATCTCACGTGTCCATCCACTCTCTTCTCTAATATGGGAATCCATCCCTCTATCCAGTGCTTTCTTCCAGCTGGCAACTCTACCAACAAATACCTATTTGGTTCTTCTCTAAGGATTCACACTCCTCATCCATGCCAAGCTCCCACTGTTTCTGGACTCTACCTGCATTGCTTCTTCCATCTTCCTAGTTCTTGACTATCAGTAAGCAATATAAAGAAGGTGAACAATGAATATGAGGTTCACTTACCATTTCTGACCTCCATATGGGTGTTTGAGACTTCTTGACAGCTAACTATCCACCCATCATCTGTTCTAGTGACCGATCTCAGCCATCTCCTAGTCTGCTCCTGACCGATGTCAGTTCCTTGCACTGACCCTGACTGCCAACGTCATTTCCCTGGCCAATGCCGGTGTCCCTCCTGTCGATGTCGGTCCTAATGACCGACGTCAGACTTCTCCTGCCCGACCTACCAACCCTGCTGGTCTGCACATGACCGATGTCAGTTTTTGTCTGGCTGACGTTGGTGCCATGGGAGCACCAGCGTTGGTACCTATGTTTTTCTGCAAGTATTGAATTTTTCATCTATGAGCTCATCTTGGATCAAACCTCTATCCATGCTGCCCTGCTCAGATTTATTCAGCCCTTGTGACTGATCTCTGTCCTTCATCTCCTCCATAAACACCAAGGCTTCTTTGTTCCTGTCAAAAGCATCAAATTTCTTTTTTCTGCAATGAACTCTATCTATGCTTTCTGAATCTGAACACATACCTTTTGAATCAAGATTGTCCATTCCCTTCCTATTCATGTGACCAAGCCTATTAAGCCACATCTTCGAATCTACAGTTGAAGTAGATAAACCAGAAGTAGAATCAACAATACAAGTAGACAGATAAAGAGTATCTACTTTCTTACCTCTTGCTAGAATAAGTGCACCCTTGGTAACCTTCCAAGAATCCACTGTGAGGGTTATTGTGCATCCCTCATCACCCAACCTTCCAACAAAAATCAAACTCTGCTTCAGAATTGGAACATGCATGACCTCCTTCAACACCCATGTGTTGTCAATCTACAATCTCAGCTGCACTTTCCCTTTGCCAACTATCTGACAAGGCGTACCATCCCCTAAATAAAACACTCCAAAGTCTCCCTGTTCATACTCATGGAACAAATCTCTATTTGGGGATGCATGAAAAGATGAACCAGAATCTAAAATCCATGATCCTACCTGACTATCCAAAGAAAGTATGAGAGCATCTTGTACCACAATATTTGCATCCTTTGCTTCTTCAATACCTACATGTTGATTCTCTTTATCTCTCAACCAACACTCTTTCTTTGTATGTCCTTTCTTTCCACAAAACCAACAGGTAACACCTTTAGACTCGGATCTCCTTCTCGACCTTGATTTCCCTTGCTCAATCTTCTCCCTTTGCCTTCCCCTACTTTCTGCACTTAGAGCATTCCTCGATGATTCCCCTATGCTTCTCCTACATATTTCCTCATTCAAGATCACACTCACAACATCATCAAATTTTAAGATTTTAGAAGCAGATGCAGAATTACTTACTGCCATAACCAAACTGTCCCAACTTTCAGGCAAAGAACATAAAATCAAGAGAGCCTTTACCTCATCATCAAAAAAAATATTGACTGAAGCTAATTGGTTTACCAAACCATGGAAATCACTGAGATGAGTATATACCGATCCACCTTCCTGCATTTGCAAAGTAAATAGCTGCTTCATAAGATATACCTTATTAGAAGCCGAGGGCTTTTCGTATAAATTCGCCAAGGACTTTATCAACTCTTCCATTGTCTTGCACTGTGATAAGTTGGAAATCACAGACGATGCAAGGCTCAATCTTATGGAATCGAGAGCCTTCCGATCAAGAACACTCCATTCTTCATCCTTCATATCTATGGGCTTGCATGCAACCCCACCCAATGGTAAGTACAGATCCTTCTGATACAGATAATCCTCAATCTGCATCCTCTAATGTTGATAATTTTTGCCGTTAAACTTCTCCACTCATAGCTTACTTTCTTCTGCCATTGTTGAACTCCCACTCAATCAAAAAACCCTGTGAATGACCTGTAATAAAAAATAATACCCTGCTTCCTGCAAACCGTAGCTCTGATACCAACTGATAGGTGACCCCTTATCCAATGGAAACACAATTGATTACTTTCTTATAAGTAATTAAACATGGAATTATACCAGAATGAATAAGTAACTAGAAACTTGAGACAACAAAGAATTTGAGAGACAATACACACTCTTGTATTAGATATTACTAGAAGAAAATACAATAAAGAAGATGCCACTTCTTCCTCCACCTCAAAGGCTTGCCACACCTCAAGACCTTCTTCCCTCTCTCTCTTGCTCAACACAAACCAACTCTACAACCTAAGTTGCTATCCCTCCTTGAATGCTTCAGCCGATCTCCTTGACCTTACACCTATAGATCTCCTTGACCTTGCTTGCTTCAACGCTTTTACTTGCCTTCTTGATAATTATAATACATGCCTCATGGGTCTTTAAATAGAATCCCATGGTTACAAAAATAGAAATCTAACTACAATAATTAGACACGCAGCTCGTGACTATAATTAGTCATTTGACGTGCAAACACTCGCTTCACTTAACTGATTGTTCGTCAACAGTAGTTCTGGAACACACAGGCGATCGACGCTGGTCCCTGCTTGCCTGGTGCTGCCGACATCGATCGACCAGCTGCCATCACTGGTTGCCTTCTGCACTGTATCTGATCGATGTCTATCATGTTACCGATGCCGGTTCTTCTGGTTCTTTAACAACCTCTTCTTCGTGTCTGCAAATAGTTGAAGCTTTTAGCTCCACACCTTAACAAAATGGTCAAACCAAAAGATGCTAAAATAGAGGAAATGAAGCATCTGAGTGAAATAAAGCATTGACCTGCTTGGTTGAACCAAATGATTGAAGTATTCTTTTGGTTGAACTGATTGTTGAACCTTTGAACCCATTAAACCTTTGAACCCAATTGGTTCAATGGTTCAGCGGTTCAAGTCACTTTGATTTGACCAAATGTTTTGAAGCCGATGAACCTGTTGAAGTGATTGAACTTTGAACCTTGATGAAGTGCTTAACTCTTGTCAAAGACATTGAACTTGTTGGACTTTGAACCCATTGAACCTTTGAACCAAATTGGTTCAATGGTTCAATGATTCAGGTCTCCTTTTGTACTTAGATGTTTGCCAATGAAGATTTTCAATTGAACCAAAGCTCTGAACTAATCCTGGAAAATGACCGAGTGTTGAAAATTGATCTTTTGACTGAAAATGATTGCAAAAGTCTTTGAACCTATATAAAAGAACTTGCCTATAGAATTTGAAAATACAAAATCTGTAGAAATCACCATGTAAAATCCATTGAACTTGACTAGCAAAGTCTGTAGATTTTCTGAGAAGCCTTGAAAATAAGGAATCTGAATGTCTAAGACAAAATTTTGAAAATGGAAGATACAATATTGGTCTGTAAGACCAAAATAATTCAAATATTGTCCTAAAAATGAAAGCTATTTTTGGGGGACAACAGCTGGCTCTAGTTGGGGAACTTCTGTCAATTGTAAAATGAATTGAAAGGAGTAGAATTCAGAATCTCCAGTGTCTTCAAGTGTACCATTGGGCTTCAGAGTCATGCTTTCCAGAATTGAAAGGCAATAAAAATAAAAACAAACAAAATAAAATAGAAATTAAAATTGTACAAGTATACATATATATAGAGGCAATGATCTGATACTTCAAGAATTGAAGTGTTTTAGATGCTGCCCATTATGGGGTAGAGAAAAGAGCGTGCAATCTTGGTATTTCAACAAAAAGATATTTTCACCCATGTACTGATGAATTGTGAATGGCCCTCTCCAAAGGGAGTCAAACTTTCCATGCATCCCTTTTGGCTCTCGGACTTTATCTCTAATCTAGAAATCACAACTTTTGGCCTTCTGATCAAAAAGTTTCTTTATTAGATTTTGATGAACAACAATTCTGTCCACCACCATGGTTCTTTGTTCTTCTAGCTGAGTTAGGCACATGATTCTTTTGTCAAGAGAACTCTCATATGTCTGATCTTCAATGGCCTTCACCAATTTCAAGGCTGGTAACTCTAAAGTGATTGGTATCTCAGCATTAATACTGTAGAGAATATGAAAAGGAGACATACCAATTGCCCTTTTTAGCATGATCCTGTCAACCCATAGAGCATCCACCAATGCTTTGTGTCACGTCCTTTGATTATCATCTGCAAGTTTCTTGATAATAGTTACCAAATTTTTATTGCTAGACTTAGCTTGTCCATTCCCTTGCAAAAAATAATTAGAAGAATGAGAGAGCATAATTCCATAATAAAAATAGAATTGCGTGATTTCTTGAGAGGTGAAACAAGCTGCATTATCAGTAACAATTTTGAGTGGGACTCCAAATATGGAAATGATATTCTCTTCCAAGAAGTTGTATACAACTTCTGTAGTAGCATGCTTTGTCAGGATTGCTTCTACTCACTTAGTGAAATAATCAGTCACTGTAAGGACATAATCATGTCCAACACTTAAAGATAGATTTATTGTCCCAATAAAATTGATTCCCCATTGCTGGAAAGGTTCCTCTATGATTATTGGCTTGAGAGGCAAAGCAACCAACTTGGGTCTTCCAACAAATTGCAAGCAAAGTTCACATTTCCTTACCTATTTATGTGCATCTTAGAAAAGAGTCGGCCAATAATACCTGGCTCCCAAAATTTTGTGAGCAATCATAGGGGCAAAAAAATGTCCTCCACAAGCTAGATTATGGAAAGATTTCAAGAGCTGGGTCTGCTGTTCTTTGTCGACACAGCAAAAAAAAACTCCATCTATGTTTCTTTTGTACAAGCCATTGTCCCAAAGGACAAAATTGGCAGCTTTCAATCTGATAGTTCTCTTCTCTTTGTAAGACAAATGAGCAAGACATTCTCCATAAGTCAAAAAATAGGCAATATCTGAATACCATTCATTGGTAGTAGAAACAAAAAGGACTATTGACATATTGTCTACTTTAACTTCTTTAAGTTGTGTATCTTCTGGCTTATTGTCAGCTATTAATTGACAAAGACCTTTACCTCTGACCAGCTTTGTTGGCTTGATATCTAGATCAATATCTTGGATCTTTGCAATCCAATTACCTCTCTTTGTGTCAAACTCCTATTGAGTTAATATAGACTTGACTGTACTATCAGGAACTAAGGCAGTAGTATGTGAATTCAGAATATAGAAGCAAAAGTGTTTGACTTCTTTTACCAAGGCATAGGTGTGCTTCTCTATATTCAAATACTTCATTTCATGAATTTTCAGAGGGCAGCTCATGAAAGAGATGGAAGATTCCATACCTTCTTTGTCTTGTTGGACAAGAATCGCTGAAAGAGTATGCTCAGATGCATAGCTATATATAATGAAATCTCTATGGTAATCTGGGCAGACCAAGGTAGGGGCATGAGCAATAACGACCTTGATATCTTGAAATGCTGCTTTGCCTTCTTTGGTCCAGCTGAAGGTAGTCTTTCCTTTCATCATATTTACAATGTGTCTTATCTTCTCAGCAAATTTAGGGATGAATCTTCATAAGAAATTCACTTTTTTGAAGAAAGAGTGAACAACATTCTTACTTGCAGGCAAATTCAGCTCTTGAATAGACTTGACTCTGTCTGAGTCAATCTTTATGCCTTCTTTGGACACATTCTATGCAAGGAGTTTCCATTCTGTCACTCCAAAAACAAACTTTTTAGGATTCAAAGAAATACCATTCTGCTGGCAGCGCTCCAACACTTGATGCAAGTGGCGCATATGATCAGATTGGCACTTTGAAAAGACAATTAAATCATCAAGATATACAACTATGAATTTGCCAATTTCATCTTTAAAAGCCATGTCCATAGCTCTCTAGAAGGTAGCACCAACATTTATTAATCCAAATGGCATTCTTTTGTATGTAAATGTACCCCAAGGCATGATGAATGTAGTCTTGTGTTGATTAGCTTCATCAACTTCAACTTGGTTATAGCCTGAGAAGCCATCTAGAATTGATAACATTTCTGATCCTGTTACTATTCGAAGCACTTGGTCCATGATTGGCAAAGGATAACTATCTTTCATAGAAGACTGATTCAGATTCTAGAAATCAACACAAATGTGGATTTCACCATTTTTCTTCCTTACAAGAACTATATTTGCAATCCATGTAAAATGATGGATTGGAAAAATAATTCTAGCATTTAACATTTTATGAATCTCAGACATAATTGTACCTAAATTTTTTGGATTGTATTGTCTGGATTTCTGCTTGTAAGGCATTGAATCAGCCTTGAGAGGAATATGATGATGGATTTCATCAAGACTGAGAGACTTCAAATCTTCATATGAATATGCCAAGACATCAATGTATTGACGAAGCAGAGAAGTAAATTTGAATTTTTCTTCAGGTGTATAACACTTACCAATGTTGACCATTTTTGGATTTTCTTTGTTGGTCAGATTCACTTAGTCAAATCCCTGAGAGAAATTTGAATCTATCTATTGTTGCTTGATGAATCTATCATGTTTGTTGAACAACTTTTTGAGAGAAACCAAGCCTTTAGGAATTTTGTTTCCTTTCAGCTGTAAGAACTCTTCATTGACATCTGAACTAGATTCAGAAATTAATTCAAACATTTGAGATTCACTGCCTTCAAAATATAGCTATTCAAAATTGTCTTTTCTTTCTAAAAAGGCAATGATCTAATTATCATCATTAAAAATTTGCCAATGATCAACATTGTCAGGGAACACTCAGCCTATAGACTAGCTCAATGGTATATTTGGCTTCTTTAAAATCAGAATGTGGAACTAAAAGAGTTCTTGAAACAACAAGTGCATCAGCTCTATCATTGGATTCTCTTGGAATGGAAGAAATGTTGAAAGCATCAAAGCTTTTAATTTGATCCCAAACAAGATTACGGTAATGGCACAACCTCTCATTCTTGGTGTGATATGAATTTCTCACTTGGCAGACCACTAATTCAGCGTCCCTTTTTGCATGAAGGAACTTGACGTCTCTTTCTTAAGCAACCTTCATACCCAACAATAGCAATTCATATTCAACTATATTATTTGTATTGTTGAACTGTAACTTATATGATGAAGGGAACATATCTCCTTGAGGAGCTATCAAAACAATTCCAGTTGTAGAACTAGTAGAGGAATAATTATCGTCAAATTCTAGAGTCCAAATCTCATCAGATGCTGGCTTTACTTTAGACTTTCCCTCATCAAAGATGGAGGGTCTTTCTTCATGATCTGTATATAAAAAGTAATTACCCATACTTGTAGATTCAAAGAGGATTTGGGATTTAGGAGATGACGTCTTGGTAACTACATACTTTGCTTCCTTTTTAGGAAGTAATCTCTTCATCACGCCTTGGACAGGGATCTTTGTCTTAGATAGATCTATGTTTAGTTCTCCTCCCACGTCTTTGCAGAAATTCCATCCAAGCAAAATGCCATAAGATGCTGGGATGTTAACCACTAATACAGTCATTTTAATCCTCTTGTCCAGAAAGGCTGTGAATGCAAATTGGGCATCTTTGATTTGCTCCAGCAACGACACTTGCTTGTTCTCCATGGAGAAACATCTACCAAACATCTTACTCAATGTGAGACCAAGAGACTCAATGACTTTGGCAGGCATGACATTGTCAGATGCACCTGAGTCTATTATACAATTACTTAGCTTGTAGCCATTGATTAACATGGAAACATAAAAGGGTTCTATTTTTCCAGAAATAGTTGGAGGAGTAATAATCAAATTATTTAGAATAGGCATATTTATTGGGGAATCAAAAGTCACTTTTTTGGCCTTTTATCCTGCAAGGATGGTCTAATTTTTAACATATTGGACCAACTTATTTAGTTGATCTATATTAGACTGCAAGTACTCAATTTAGACATTTATACTTTTTTCTTTTTAACATGATCAATTATGTCAAATGGTTGAATCAAGCTAGGTATAGAGAAAGGTACTTCAACTTTCTGAGTTTTAGAAGGGATGAGAGGTGGACTGATTTGTGAATTAGAAGTAGAAGGGGAAGGCGTAGTAGATGTATTTACCTTTTGAGTGATTACCAAATCTTTTGGTTGAAAGGGCAGAGCTGTCCCATGCTTGGAAATTGTGACTACTAGCTGTGATTGCTCTTCTATCTTTTCTTTATCAGCCTACTAGACTGATTGGTTCTTAGACTTGGTAAACATTGCATATGATCCATCTGAAGTTTCTCCTTTGTTTTTGGGTTCATCTTGATAATTCAGGAAACTAATGTGGGAGTCACCAACTGATTCTTCTTGACTATCTTCAATGATATCAACATCATTTTCTTGATTTAATTCAAGCTGATAAGAAAATTTTGATTCTGTCTCAAGATATCCCATTGCTGAATTAGTTGGAGGAGCTTCCAAGTCAAGTTTTCCTTGTGGAGGAGGAAGGTGATTTTGTTGTCCTTAGTTTCTGGCAACATTGCCTTGATATGACTAATTTGGGAATGTCCTTCTGTATGTAGGAGCAAAAGACATTCCTTGAGCCATTTGCTTTTTGAGTGCAAGGAGCTCATTTGCTAATTTTTGCACCATTGGATCTGTGGTGCTTGTAGATGCAAATTCGGAAGATGATGAAGCTCTGTTTCTATTGGGATCTCTTCTTATTTTCCCTACTAAGATGAGATCATCTTCTACTTCAGTGGCCAAAAGTTGAGCTACAGTGAGATTTATTTGGCCAGCACGTCTCAAGAGAAAACTAACTTTAGGTAGCTAAGAATTAATGAAAAAGCATTTGAGATTCTCTGTTGTAGGTCTAGAAATCATATGAATTTTGTTTCTCAACTTGTCAAATTTAGCTATGAAGTCTCTCATAGGCTCATGTGGCTCTTTTTTCATTTGTGTAAGTTGAGCCAGAAGTGTATGTGCATCTTTTTTAGGTTTGAATCTGGCTTCAAACTTAGCTTTCAAAGTATTCCAATCAATCACAGATCAAGCCTGTAAATGGCAAAACCAATCTATAGCAGGACCTTGTAGTGTTTCAATAAAAATTTTGACTACTACATCTTCAAACTCTACTCTGATTACACCACAAGCTATACTGAATGCTGCAATATGTTCATCAGGATGAACTTTCCCATCACCATAGAATTTTAGTAAATTCTTCCTATAACTATGTGGAAGTTCATGTAAAGGAGGAGTAAGATTGAGAGGGCCAAAAACATTACCCCAAGGGCCTTGAACTGCCATTATAGGATTTTGGAAAGGAGGGATAACAAATCTCAAAGGGGTAATTATAGGCATAGCTTTATCAACAATAGAAGTAGATACTTTGTCTGATAATGGACATCTGGCTTTAGTAGGGGGGAAGTTCTTGGTTCGTTGTAGATGAGATGGTGAAAGAAACAGATCAAAATCACTTTACTATACTAACTTGAACACAGGATCAACGACACCTTTAGCCCTTTGGCTTCATGTATACCTTGAATCTGCCAGATTGTAAAACAAAATTGGAAAAGAATTGTCTTTGCTTCAGTTAAAGCTTGAGGCTTTAAACTGTGCATTCTTTTCTTGTTGGTGTAGAGGTGAATGGAATGGATAGACTATAAATGGATAATGGGTATTTCCCCAGCAGAGTCACCAAAAATTGTTGGTTGAATATTTTGTCTATCAACATACTGGTAAACAAAATAGGTCTTATCAGCCAAAGCAAGAATATTAGTCATCTTAATGTGTAATTTTATTACATCAGAAGGAGACTACTCTCTCCTCTCATCAAGGGGAGGTTCCCTATGGATATGCTATGTATATGTATGAATAGAAAATAATACTCAGGGGTAGGGCCAGACATCCATCTCTCTTTCTTCAAAGATGATGTAAACAAAACAAAGGAAAAACTAAAGATAATGATAGACAACACTCCTCTTCTTTCAGCTTTCAGAAGAACTATTCAACTAGCCATAAGAATACTCTTAGAAATAAAAGTAGAATATGACTAAAAGTATGGTATCCAGCAAATCAAGACACAGCACAAAGTCTGCACCTAAAATACTCAAGAGTGATATACAAAGGGAAATGAAAGCTCAAAGTCTTCTCAAAGTCCTTTACACAGCAATGAAAAAGCAAACATACTGAAGGCAGCTATGGGGGCACAAAGTCTCTCCACAGTTGATTCTTTAGGACACCTTCTTGACAAATTTACTAATCCTGCTTATTAAATTAATGAAACAAAAAAGATATCACAGCACAAAGTCTAAAAAAATCCCTTGTTTTCATTAACAAAATATGATAAACAAACTGAGCACAAAGTCTCAATGATGCCTCTCAATTTTGGTAGAGTTTCATTCAGATTATCAAAAAGAAGATGATCCTTTTATAATGAAAGAAAGTCCCTTATATAGCCACTTCAAAAATGACTCGAGAATAGTAATACATCATGATGCATTGGGAAATGTTAGGAAAATGAGCTGAAACTTTGGGGCATTTTACCCATTTGATCTTCTCAATGTAGATAAACAAGTCGTGCAATTGAAAGTTTACAACTTTTAATGTCTACCTGGTGGTCTAATCTTATCTTCATTGCTCCTCCTTTTTTGATGAATTGAATCAGGTCCTAGATTCAGCTTGCTATTTTGTTCTTTCCCTACTTTCTACTAGTCTTGGCCTTGAAATCTATGAATGTATTCTGTTATGTATGTTCAAAGGATCAACAATTATTTTGTTGTCTTCAATTTGACATTCACATGCCCGTCACTATGTTTCCAATGGCTAGTTGATTGTGTTGAATTTGATGTTTTCGGGCACGTCACCTCTTGGTCTTCTTTTGGCTTTCTTCTTGGTGCTTTTCTAGATTGGGCTTGCCCTTTCAGGCTTTGAGAAATGATCCTTCAGCTTCAGGAAGTGTCTTGAAATTGATGGCCGAGAGTCTCCCGCAAGGGCACCTGCCCTTCAAGGTCCTTCATTGGCCCTTCACAAATTCTCCTGGGCTTTTCTCCAGGCTATTCCCTGTGAACGTTTCCCATGGACATTTTCCCTAGGGAAAATTCTTACAGATAAAAAGTCTGGGGAAAATTTTGCCAAATATTTGAACAAGTCTTTGAACAAGCCTTTGGAAAATCTGAAGGGTGCTTTGGTCAATGAAGTGTCCTCCACAAGGGCACTTGTCCTTCAAAAAAGTTCTTTTCATCATTGAACCGCCCCTTTGAACTTGGACGTTGAACCATTTGTTGAACTGGTTCAAAGGTTCAATGAAGCGCCAAGCGCCTTTGAACCAAAAAGCCAATGAACCATTGGATGCACTTTGCCATTGAACTAATACATTGAACCAATCGGTTGAACCAAGGATTTGAACCAAAATGGTTCAAGTCAATGGTTCAATGAATAAAATAGGCTGATAAACTAAGCATTGAACCAAATATTTGTACTTGCCTTTGAATCGACAGTTGAACCATTTGATTGAACCTGTCTATTGAACTGGTTTAATGGTTCAATGAAGTGCGCCAAGCACTTTTAAAACAAAACCAATGAACTATTCCATGAGCCAAATGATTGAACCAAAAGCAATGAACCTGCTATTGAACCTTTCCATTGAACCAAGATGTTGAACCAAAATTTGGTTCAACAGTTCAACGAAAGCCTTGAACTGACTGACAAACCAAATGGTCAAACCAAAAGATGCTGAAACAAAGGAAATGAACCATCTGAGTGAAATAAAGCATTGAACTGCTTGGTTGAACTAAACGATTGAACTGTTCCTTTGGTTGAACTGATTGTTGAACCTTTGAACCTGTTAAACCTTTAAACCCAATTGGTTCAATGGTTCAATGGTTCAAGTCACTTTGATTTGACCAAATGTTTGGAAGCTGATGAACCTGTTGAAGCGATTGAACTTTGAACCTTGATGAAGCGATTAACTCTTGCCAAAGACATTGAACTTATTGGAATTTGAACTCATTGAACCTTTGAACCAAATTGGTTCAATGGTTTAATGATTTAGGTCTCCTTTTGTACTCAGATGTTTGCCAATGAAGATTTTCAATTGAACCAAAGCTCTGAACTAATCTTGGAAAATGATTGAGTGTTGAAAACTGATCTTGCATGTAGAATCTAAAGATACAAAATCTGTAGAAATCATCATGTAAAATCCATTGAACTTGACTAGCAAAGTCGGTAGATTTTCTGAGAAGCCTTGAAAATAAGGAATCTGAATGTCTAAGACAAAATTTTGAAAATGGAAGATACAATTTTGGTCTGTAAGACCAAAATAATTCAAATATTATCCTAAAAATGAAAGCTATTTTTGGGGGACAATAGGTTGATAAATTCTAAGGTGAGAAAGTTTCTCCCCAAGTAGAAGGCCTTGATAGACCAGGCACCAAAGGAAATGAGATAGCTTAGGTTCAAATTTGACCTTTTAAATTTAGTTGAGTTCGGAAAAGTAAGTCATAGACAAGGGATTAAGGTTCTAATGCCTATTAAGATTACCACGAGATGATGAAAAGGGACTCAAGACCTAATAAAGGGGGCTTAGAGAATAGTTATTGAAATGAGTATCATAGTTCTACGCCTAATCTTTCCACCCTAAACATGGAGGTTGTATACCTAATTTGTAGAGCATTGTAGAATATGACATTTGGAATTAACTCTTAAATGTAGAGAATAAATAGTAATTTATAATTTCTCATGATCATAAACCAAATCCTTTAAAATTTCAATTCCTTTTTTGAAGAGTCTCAAAGCATTTATGCCAGGTAATTAAACTAGAAGGAGGCTAGTATTGGTCATGATAGGAGACCACCAGAGATTATGGTCATTTAAGAAAAGACCACTTATAAATTTATCACCCACACATTTTAAATTAGGTTTTTCCCCATCATAATATTTCCAAATTATTTTAACCATAAATGAGCCCTTAATTTTGATAAGAGAAGAAGCAATCAATAAAGTGTGGAAACCCAAGTACTTTTACCATATGGAGATTGAGAAGAATATAGTGGTCTAGGAGGATTTCATATGATTAATTACCTTTAATGGATCTAAAAACCCACTTAGCACATGTGGAAATGATCTATATATATATATATATATATATATATATATATATATATATCAATTATCCCCATAAGTCCTTTATCATGGGGAAGATAATAAATATCCCAAGAAAATCTATGGAACCCCTGATGTTGTTTGGCATTAGACAAAAGATAATCTCTGAGAATCTTATCCAATTTTATATAAGAGGGTTTAAAGGGTGTCCAATACAGGTAATATTAAACATTAGTAGTATCTATAATCTTATATCACACTTTAAGTTTACCTGCCAAAGAGAGGGGTTTGGTGACCCAGTACTACACCTTTTTCTCTAATCTATTTATGATATATTCCCACAAATCCATAGGGGAACTATCAAAGGAAAATGGTATGTCAAAGAATTTTATTTATTCCCATTTTTGAATCTATTTCCACTTTTAGTGGTATAACCAATATGGTATGGTCACAATACTCTATCTAAACCATTAGGTTTTCATCCATTCTTGACTAGGGCAAAAAACTAGGCAAGAAAATGTTAAGACACTGCATAGCCTTCTTGAATGATTTTATTGATCTTCAAAAGTGAGGAAAGTATCCTTAAAAATATGTACATTAATTATTTGAGAGTATCTATTGGGAAGAATAATTTCCTAGATGAGAACCTTCTTATCTCTATGCACCAACATATATCCAATAACTTCAATAGATACACAATATAATGTTGGATCAAGGGAAAGCCTTAATGTATGGAGTGAAATAAACCAAACCTATCACATTTGAGGTCATTGATAGTAATATAGGTTGAGGCATTTGATAATAAATTTTGGACATCCAAAATAAATAATTGGTTAAAGCCAAGAACTTGGAGCATGTATATAATGAAAGACCACTCAATTATATCATAAACTTTTTCAAAATAAAGTTTGATAAATATAGTTCTCTAATGAGTGGCTCTCACCCAATCCATACCCTCACACATAGAAATAAGGTTGTCAAGGATATACCTATTTTTTATAAATCTAATTTTCTTAGGTTTGAAAGTGGTTGGTTATATGAATTGAAGGTGATTAGCGTGAGCTTTAGTAATTATTTTGTATGAAATGCTTATAAGGGTGATGGGGCACTAGTTAATGATAAGTTTTGGATCACCAACTTTGGGTATGCATTTTATATTTATTGGATTGATGAGGGAAATCAATTTTTTTTCAAAACTTATTTGTAGTCTTGGATAAAATTGTGTATGATTAATCCCCAAGTGGATTTATATAATTCACAGTGGAATCCATCAATTCCTAGACCTTTTTCATTACTTATACAATGTAAGTCATGAGAGATCTCATGAAGAGATAAAGGTGAATCGCATAAATTTTGTTCATTAAACTTGAGTTTATGAGGAACCACATCAAGGCATTCCTATAAAGCTTAATATTTCTCAAATTTTTCCTCCTGGGCTTATAACACTTATTTATAACGGTATAAAAAATTAACATAGATTTTAGGGAGAGTAGTAAATATCAATTAGGTTTAATTGATGGCCTTGATATGATATCAAGGTTGTTTGGCTATGAGATATTTGAATAATTATTTATAATCCTTATCACTAATCTTGATACAATGTAGGTAATTATGAAATTATGCCCCTATTGATGCATGACTTCCTACCACTTTTATTTGTTTTTTGAGAGAGGCATCTTGGGCTTGCATCTACAAGTCTAAAGGATTGCACTCAAGGAGAGAGGAAATTATTTGGCATTATTTTATCACATCCATATCAACCCCCTTTTGAAAGTGAGAAATATGTTTTACAAAGTGGTAGAGAAAAGTGGTGGTATGAAAGATGGACTCATTCAACCAATCTATCCAATAAGTAACATAAGGTGGTCTAGGCATGAGATTCTTAATTATATAAATGAGATAGATGGTGCCATCATGGTGGAGGAGGGAGGTGTTTAGGATAAATTGATTTTAGGACAAATTTAAGTGGTTGTTACTCCACTCCACTCTATAAGTTATGGGACTCTGTTCTAAGAGAAAAAATTATAAGTGCATGATGACAAGATTTCTATCAATATTAGAAAAATAAAAGACATTTTTATTTAAAATAATATAATGTTTTAATGTCTTTAAGACCCTATTAACATTGTTGTGATAGTTGGACTACATAAAACAAGTAGTGGAAGTTAATGTACATCATCAGAAGAGAGGGTCCACTAGGCCCCACTAATTTTTAAAGTAATATCATGCCTCACAGTTTCCCACACACCATCTCATGGTAGGGAATAAAACCTTGTCCTTAAGACTCTCCACTATATTAAAATCTTTGTACATAGGCCATGTGATAAGGGGTAGGTTGTAATCCAAATACCATAATAAATTTGATCTGTCATGAGCATCATTAGGGGCGTAGATGTTGAGAATCCCAAATAACTAACATCAAGGAGAATAAAAATAACCTAATGTGATGAATCACCCCCTATGGAAATAATTAAGGAAAGAAATTTTGGAAAAACTAAGATAATGGCATGAACACATCTATTATCGTGTAGGGTGGATGATTGAGTAACATCAAACCAAATGTATTTTAGAGTAATTTGTAGAAGAAACCCTAAAATTTTAACTTCTTGTAGACAAGAAAAATTTAATGATCCAAATTATTAATAGATGGTTCACACATATAATTTATGAAAGGGCTCTCTAAGACCTTAGACATTCAAAGATAAGACATTCATTGGGAAGTATCATCCATAACTATTCTCAATATAATTAATATCCATAACATACTTTCCCAAAAGAGTTTGATGGTTTTACTTATTTTGTATTATTATAAAATAAATAATGTAAATATAGGGATAATTAAGATTATGTAAAACATCATACAAATCTAAATTGAAAATAATGTATATTGATATTGTACGTAGAATACTTGAACTTTAAAAATAAAAAGAAAGGATATGAAATTGGTTTATATTTGTATTTTTTCACTCAACATAGTAATTACTAGTTATAAAAATCCTCTATGTATGCTCTGTCATTGCTTAGATCTGAAAACTATAGCTCCAACACTATTTAGAAGCTTCTAATAACAATGTGAATCCTATGGTGACTAGTAATATCCTACCTCTTTTGACAATATCTATATAGACTATGTAGGTTTATAACTCATTAGACCCTTACACATACACTTATAGATGTTTCATGTGTGTGTGATCAAATATGGTCCTATATGTTGTTCTATGTTTTCCTTCTCTTTCCTTTAAAATCATATTCACAATTTCAAGTAAAAGATGACTCTAAAAAATTTGTTAGATCTTTGGGTTGGACATCCCCAACCACTATGTGTTGAGTGATTGAGCATTGTATATGATCTAATACTTTTAAGAGGGAAACATTTCACATAATTATCTCACCTATGTGTGTGAACATCATGACCAATACTAATTTAATGCAATGTTCCTTTTTTTGATAGTTGGCATGATCCAAGGCCTAAGTGAAGACCTGATGGATAATATACTTAATGTGGACTAAAAAATTTATATGAAAAAGAGATTAAATGAATGATATATAATATTAAATTTAAATTGGTAAATAAATATGAAACAAAGAACAAGGTGGTAAATGATTTAAAACTATAATAATAAAGTTATATTATGCTAAGTTTTGTATAATCTGATATATTAGATGTTGTTATTGCAAAGCTTATTAACTTTATTATTATACATGGTTCAACACAATGTATTGATAACCTAAAAAGATTGAAAGTGTATATTAATATACAATGAAACAAGATGAAGCATCAGTTGAACCATTACAAATTTTTGTAATGATCACTTCATAACCAAAAATTATGATGACATCACTTACTACCATTATTGATAGGCCACTGACTACAATATTGACATTGTAGGGGTTATGAAATAACATAAAAATGGATTTGAAAGGAATAAATTTACACATATGCATGAACCCCAATAACATAGGTGTTGATGTAATACCTAGGATGGATGTACAACTATGGTAATATGTGGTATGAATTAGTGATCTAGATCCTCCTAGATCAGTCACCCCTCCTTGAAGAGCAATGGTCCCCATTACATGAAGTTGTGGAAGAATGTGTGGAAATAAATTATAAACCATATGATCAAGGAATGCACTTGACTTACTTTGATCAGTTATAAGAGAGGGATATATTTTAGATGTATCATTTTGACTCGAGCGTTAATGACATGATCTGATTCTTTTAGATCATTACAATTTGGATTGATCTCTATCTATTGGAGAGCATACACATTATCTAAATTATATAACGAGGGTATAAAGTAATGCCTTAAGAGATATGAATTAAAGATTGGATGAAACCCAAGATAATTGAAATATTGAGCTCAAAATCATTATTTCCTATTTTTTGGTGATGGTGTAGGGCCCATGTCAAAGTGGAATAAGCTTGTGGTAAGGTCTTATTAGTATTTTTCTACAAGTTTAGCTAGACTCGATCACCAACCTATAAGGCATGTGGTGTCTAATGATTACCATGGAACTACTTTTACTTCACATATTTGTGTTGTAGAATGGTTTTCACATATTGCTAAAAATTCTAAATGTGATAAATGAATTGAACAACCTTTTCAACTTCATTTTTGGTTGAAGGAGTTGTTGATGTTGGTTGATGGTTTCCATAGGCTAAAAATCCCAATCAAACATAAAAAGGGGTGTGTGCAATAGAGTTGTATAAAAATCTATTATATTTATGCTAAATAAAATGAATAATTTCATCCCAAGTGTATTGGTTCTTCAAATTTTACACACGTAAAAGATGAACTATCATCCTATTAACAAATTTTGTCTATCTATTAGTCTGAGGATAAAAATTAGATGGAAAGTGATTGTTCATGATCATATGTTGGGTAGTTACTTACTAGTGTAGTGAGAGTTTCATTATGGTACGCAACTAGGTGACCATGTTGAGTGAGAACTACTCCTAGTGCAAAGTCCTATAGAGGAATCTATCTCAATAAAAAATGGTAGATGAATATAAAAAAAAGTAAGAACTAGTGTAGAATAGAGTTTACACTTCAATTCCTTGACTTTTTTTTATTGTGTGGAAGTCCAATTGAATTTTTATTTATCACAAACTTGAGTAACTTGGTTTAGAGGCTAATTCATGTGAGATAAACCAAGTACAAATCTCTTAGAGAAAATTTCCTATTCAAAAAATCTACAAAGCTCTACAAGATTCCTTAATTGTGGCCAATCTTGCATAACTTGAATCTTGGTTAGGTCCACATGTACTCCTTATGTGTCCATGATGTATCCCAAATACTAAATCTACAACATGGAAAATAAAAATTTATTCATTTTTGAATATAACTTGTGTTTCTATAAGGTGTTAAACATTTGATCTATATTGCAAATATGTTCATCTTATGTTTTGCTAAAAACTAGTATGTCATCAAGGTAGAATATAAAAATTGAAGTAGTGAATAGCCTCAGAATATCATTTATCATATGTATGAATGCGGTTAGAGCATTGGTCAAGTCAAATGGCATTACTAACCATTCAAAAAAACCTTCTTTGGCTTTAAAGGATGTCTTCCATATGTCTGTAAGATCAACAAGAATATAATGATACCCATACTTGAGATCAATCCTAGTGATTTATTTTTCACCATGGATCAAGTCCAAATGACCCTTAATACTTGGAAGAGGATAGAGTTTTTTCATTATGGTATTGTTAAGTGCTTAGTAGTTGATGTAGGGCCTCCATGTACCATCCTTTATTGATGCAATCATAAATTATTTTCCACAAAGTGATGAGGTAGCCTAATATCTCTTTTGTCCATGAGTTCATGGATATGTTGCTTAATTATTTCATTATAAATAATTATCTATGGTATAAATAATTATTAGGAAGAGGTATTCCAAAGATTAGATCAATAATATGTTTCACTACATAGTACATAGGCACTTCCTTTGGTAGCTAAAACACATCCTTGTACTATTTTAACTTGATCTGCAATTCTATCTTTTATGTTAATGTTAGAGGAATGGTGGTAACCGTAAGTGTTGTAAGGAATTTCTCGCATTCAGACCTTACCATCAAAATCATGAACTTTTTACTAGATGTGACTAGCTTCTTACACTATTTGGTGGTAATGAGTGATAGTTTTGAAACTACTTGCGGTACATGGTATCTCATATCACCAACATTTCTATTACTTACTTCATATACTACATGTTGATAAATATTTGGTTGAAATATAAAATATCACATAACTTTAATGGAATGACATCACAAAGGACTGTATTTTGAAAGGGATTGATGTTGTACACCACTTGACACTATTGAGTGATGTATTTCTTAGATCCTACATTGAACCATATGATGAAGTATGGTTGTGGGTGAGGTGTTAGTGTCAAGTTCAACCTGTGAACTAATTAAAGATAAATTAGATTCTTTTGACTTCCATTGTCAACAATGATGTGTACAAGTTTGACATTGATCCACATTTTAGAATGGAATAATCTTTCCACTTACTTTATTTTCATATGGGTAGTAGATATGTTTATGGTATCCACCATGAATCTAGGCTCATATCCATGAATTTTTTTAACTTTATTCAATGTTTTAGTGATGGTAAGTATGGCCTCAAACTACACAAGCATGGTTTTCCTAGTGAGACATTCTTCATTGGAATGACTACTAGAGTTGTGAACTAAACACCACTTGACAGTCTTGGACTATTTAATCTGATCAGCTGAACATTGTTACTTATTCTTTAGATGGTTTTTATATTTATTCCATGATTTGGATTTATGATTAGAAGATTTAGACTATTGATTGGTCTAATAATTTGAATCTTCTGTATTAGTCTTGGCCTTAACCTTTGATTCAAACTTAAAATAATATTTTTAGGCTTCCCCAATGGATTAGATAGTTAAGAAATCTAGGTTTGAGTGGATGTGTGTTATCAAGCCTAAACTATACTTTAGAATAAGATTTTTCTCTAAATCATGAATCCCATGTTTGGATATCAGGGTATGAAAAGTATCCATGTATTTTTGCACATATTTCTCTTTATCTTGGCATAAATGAGAGAATTTAATGTATTGATCATCATAGTTTCCAATAAGATAATATGTTACTTTTAATGCTTCTAAGAAACCATTCCATGTGTCTAAACTGATATATTCATATGTGCAATGCAATAATTTTCCCACCATTTCTTAATCGGTAAAAAAACTTATAAGAAGAGCAAACATCCTATTCTCTTGGTCAGGTAAGTGATTTACCATGGAGTATGAACATATGAGGTTAAGATAATTATCTAGTGAATACACATCTATTTTACCTTCAAACATAGGAGTGTATAAATTGACTTGTACCTTATAAGGCATTTGTGCAAATGGTTGAAGAGAATGAGAAGTTGGCAGAGCTGTTTACTACTTGATAAGGAGTGAAAATTAATCAATGATACTTGCTCATTCACATGCATGACATTATTCCAAATATTAATTTTGTATTTACTATACATCCTCTATCATTTCTTGAAACATATCTATAATTATCATCATTGCATATTGTCTCCAATTTGAAGACGTGAAGGAAGTTATGATGAAGGGTCACGAGTCTTGAACCCGAGATCCCTATAGTCATATATTTTATGTGTGGAAATACAAATAATGAACTTAAAAAACACCACAATACCATTCAAGAATTATATGAAGTGTGTATGCTCTGATACCACTAATTTGGTACCCAGGTAGAGACTTGATGGTCAACCCAATTAACATGTATTAAATAGGTTCTATGAAAAACCAATTAAATGAATGATAGAAAATATGAAAAATAGTTCAATAAATAAACATGAAAGAAAGAACAAGATAATAAATGATTTATAATTTTACTAACAAATTTGTATTATTCTAAGTTTGATCCAATCTGAGAGATCAGATGTTGTTGTCACAAGGATTCTTAACTCTATTCTTGATGCAGGAACATATGAGGTCCTAAGAAATCTTACATCACCAAAAAATAGAGTGTAAGTTTTCTCTTTTTGTTGTTTGTTTCTTTATATCAGTTTTGGTTTGTTTTTATCTGGTAAAAGTTATCTTCATTTTTTTATAGGTCATGCTTATTATTGATAGAGTTCTTGTTGGTGACATCATCCTTTACTCTAAACATTATTCTTGCTTTAGTGGGTTGCCTTAGTTTTTGAGGCCTAAGACATCATCTCATTGGTTTGGTAGAATGCTAATTAAGATTATTTCACTGATTAGGTATTCAAAAACCCATGATTTTCTTACCTTTGTAACCCCTGAATTGGTTTTATGGAATTCACTTAATTGATAAATGTGTTTGGGTCTTGTTTCCAAATAAGGCTATAACATCTCTTTGAAGGATCCTCTTTTTTTTCCAGGACTCAAATCCTAATTTAGTTCATGTCACTTCATGCTTTGATGCCATGTTTATACTAAAAATAAACACCCACAGTAGTTAGTGCTTGGTTAATCATGGAAAAAACCCAAACATGACTTCAAATGAGACAATGTTTCATTAATTTTTATGCAGGAAGGAATCACCCAACTAGGTCCAAGCTCATTCAAACATGTTTATGGCATTATGGAAAAATATGAATAGGTCTTGATGTATGTTTAAACTTTTGAAATTAGTGGGAATCAGAGTTAAAAATATTGAAATGACCTTGGTGTTCAGTCAAGGCTTCATTTCAATTATATCTAGCATTCAAAAACCTGACTACATTGGATATTCTAAATGTTTGCTCATTGTGGAACTCGACATTGAAAATTTTGAGTTGGTCTTAATAAGAGATAAATTGTTATACAATGTTATTTAGAAAATATAATTTTTATTGGGTCTTAGACTCATTTAAAATGGTCTTTAATAGAGTCACATTATTATATCAATCTAAGGTAGAATTTAGAACTTGAATGGGTTGGGAATTTTTTATAACAATCCATAATGCTAAATGACATCCCCAGCCTGATTGGTCTAAACTATTTAAAACATGCTTTAAGCACTCCACAAAGTCTAATTTGGTCTCTATAGACCAATATGACTTCACAAAGATCGACAGGGTCATGTAAAGGCATTAAAATGTGCTTTATATTTTACTTTGACAATCCAAAATTGTAATGACAATGTTATATGTTTCTTTCAATTTATGCAGTGCAAATTGGTAGGATAAATCCCAATTGGGATTGGCTCGAAGACAAGTCTTTTCCTATGTAATGTAGAGTTTAAACATCCTAATTGGATCTTGACTATTTCAAATAGTTTTGGGTGTTAAGAGAGACCAGACAGGGTCAGGTAGAATACATAAAACATGTTTTTTATTTTATTGACATAGTCAAAAGCTTGAGTACAACATTTGTATATGCATAAAACAATTTTGTTCCTTTTATTGTGCCATTTTGAACATGGTAACACTTATGGAAGGTAATGAAACATTTTGAGAAGAAAAAATGACATTGGAAAAGACCAAGGGTCTTATATTCTCACCTATATAGTCAAAATGATGTTCAATTGGAAGGGTTTTGGTGGAATTTAGACAAAAAGACTCAAATAGTCTTGTTTTATAATTTCTTGGTCTACAAGTTAGTTTTATGTTGTCAATGTGAAGACAAAGGTATATGTAAGACTAAAAATTTAATGTATTATTTCCTCATTATTATATACAAATAAGCTAATTTTTGGCATGAATTAGATTGTATTTTTATTGTGTATTGATAAAATAATTGATCTTTGTAGTAAGATAATGTATTGTTTGACAAAACGCCTATGTTCTATGTGTTTGGTTGAACCCCTAAAACATAGGAATTATAGGTAGATATTATTTGGTATCTACCTCCTTATTCCTACATTGAGTCGTATCATAATAAGGTAGTGTCCCTCTAGTTGTGTTTGTAGAACTAAAATCCTCAATGTGTGTTGTAGGTTGTGAGAGAGAAGTATACATAGAGTTTCAAGTTGTTGAGAAGCTTTCGTAGGTGGTTGTAGGTGTGTAAAGTGTTTCTACCTCAAATTTGCTTTTAAGACTATAAAGAAAGAAACTAGAAGAAAGTGAAGGACAAGGCTTGGAAGTACCTGGACTATAGATTGCGCACCGTAAATCCAGACGTTCGTGGGCACTCCTCTTTGGCTGTGGAGGAATGACACCTGCAAGAAAAAGGGAAACTTGGACAAGGGGATGTTAGACAGATAGGCAGTGGGTTGCCAAGCAAAAGCTTGTTCCCAGAAGTGTAAAAACTTCCTTAAGGGAGGTCAACCCACTGTTTTGATGAAATAAGTGACTGATAAAAGACAGAATGACAGAATACAGAAATGATAAAAAGATTAAAAATGAAAGAAGAAAATAAAATGATTACCTGACTGAAGGAGTAGGCTGAAGACAGTCACCGAGGTCGGTAATGTTGCCGGCGTCGGTTATCTGACCTGCCGTCGTCGGCTATTCTGCCGACGTCGGTTGGGGAAGTGACCGGCGTCGGTTGGGGTTGCGGCCTGTAGTCGGGCTTGAGCAGGGTCTGGTCTGAGTCTTGGTCTGTGCTTTGTCCATGGATGGGTTGGACACTGATGGACGGGTCTGGGTCTTGGTCTGTGGTCTGGGGATTGGTCTCAGGTAGAGATACAGAGGAAGGAAGGGACAAAGAGGAAGGAGAAGAGAAGGGTACACAGAGGAAGGGGCCTGAGAAGGCTTTGCAGCCTCTCAGGGGAAGGGACAAAGGGAGAGACACAGAGGACAACAGAAAATAGAGGATTAAACCAAAGAAAATAAAATAAAACCAGAACTAACTTACCTTTAGCCTGCTGAAAGAAGAAGATGGAGATGTTGCTGGAGCCAGGGAAGATTCTGCAAGAAGAGAATTCTGATGAAGAGCCTTTGCACCTGCTGCTGTTGTTGCACGAGGTTCAAAACGAAGACAAGATGAATGCCAAACGCCAAGAGAGTTCTGTTTGCGAGCTCAGGAGTCCAGGGGTTGCAACGGATACAGGACGGGGTCTTGAAGGCTGCCGACGTCGGCAGTCTCGCCGACGTCGGCCGTAGGGTCGCCGACGTCGGCAGAGTCAGAATGGAGACAGAGACTAAAAATAGCCTCTGCCCATTCTTGCACGCCGCCGGGTGGGGGATTGTGGGAAGAACGGTTATGAGCATGCTAAAATGGACGCGGGAGGAATATAAAGGGGGGATTTTGGACAATAAATGCTAAGGGGGAGGTGGAGGGATTCAAGGGAGGATCCAAGGAGGCAAGGGTAGGGTGGAAAAGGGGGCCTCAATTAATTAAAAGATGTTAATTTTTAATTAATAAGACCTAGGTGGGAGAAAGGACCAAGGGGGAGAACCAAGGTGCAGACACGTTTGCGGTGTCTACATTTGCCCCTTTTTGTCTTGTTGGTTGTTCTAGACGAACTGCAAGACAAAAACAGGAGTTGGTTGCCCCAGAAAAAGGATGAGGTGTTCCCCCCTCAAAGCGATAGTCGAGAGAAGGGAACCGAAGATCGAGTGTCGATTTGACAAAGAAATGGATAGAAAAGAGTGAGTGAAAACGCTGCCATAGTCATGATTGCGCGTAGTCCACTTCACGAGAGGGTCAGGTCAAATTGTCGCATGGTCAAGGGTCAAGGAGTGTCAAAATTGAAGTAACCGGGCCCCAGCATTTAGTCGTCTGCTGATCGGGTCACTCAATCTAAGCGAAAGCTCCAAATGGTCGTCGTGTCCCAGGTATCCAGGGCTCAGGAAGTGCTCCCAGAAACACGAAAAAGGCCACAAGTAGTAGGGATCAACTGGCTCGTGATCCTACACTTGTGAAGGGTCAAAAATAGTCTGCGAACAATTCTGCTAACCAGCCGTGGAATAGCATACACGCAAAAACAACCAAGGCAACATTGTCTTGGAAGAAGGTCAAAGAAGAAGGAGATAGGCATGGTCGCCAATGGTCATTGGTCAAGAGGATGGATGGACGAAAGGATGCGGTCGAGCTAACCCCAGAAGACATGTTATCTGAGTGCTGCCTACATAGCCCTGGTGACAGGGCCTCAGGCCGATGTAGTTCTCCCTAAAAGGGAGGGGGGGTCGGAGGGATTGATAGGTCTTGGTCAAAGTCGATGATTGGTCTTGGTCAAAGGAAATGATTAGTCTTGGTCAAAGGTCTATGATTGGTCTTGGTCAAAGGAAATGATTAGTCTTGGTCAAAGGTCTATGATTGGTCTTGGTCAAAGGAAATGATTAGTCTTGGTCAAAGGTCTATGATTGGTCTTGGTCAAAGGAAATGATTAGTCTTGGTCAAAGGTCTATGATTGGTCTTGGTCAAAGGAAATGATTAGTCTTGGTCAAAGGTCTATGATTGGTCTTGGTCAAAGGAAATGATTGGTCTTGGTCAAAGTTGACGAAGTTGGGTGTGATAAGAGTCAAAGAAGAGAAGGTTTGTCCATCATAGAGATGAACAAACGGGGGTGGTCGAGCTAACCTCAGAAGATGTGGTATCTGAGTGCTGCCTACATAGCCCTTGTCCTAGGGCCTCAGACCAATGTAGTTCGGACTAGGAGACAGAGTGATTGATGGTTGGATGTGGTCAAGTGTCAAGATGATGCTGCAAATGTCACAAGAGTCGAGAGTCTTTCATCCCTAGCAAGTTTCCATAGTCGTGATGGATGCATGCTAAAAATGAATGGAAGTCTATTTATGTTTCAGCAAGTATTGGTTTATGCTTGACATAAATTGGGTCAGGTCGGTAGTTTCCATGTGTATTGGTGTCCATGGAAACTATGTGAAATAGACGAGGATGATGTCTGAAAATGATAAAAAAAATGACTTGGTTTGAGTTGAGTTGCCAATTGATGCGGTTAAATGTGACCAAAGTGTAGAGAAAAGATGGAAGGCAAATTGCTCTTTCATTGACAAGGACCAGAAAGGAAGCATAGATAGGGGTTATTAGAACAAAAAGCCCCGTTCATGCATTACGTCGTTGACCAGTGTTGTGTCAGAACGGTAATCGAATCACTTTGACATTAAAGTGAGCTCGAAGTCCCTTGAGCGGGTGATAGGAGGAGGATAGGGTAACCCAGTTTAAGAGCAGGAATAACCTTGCCCCTTTTTATAGGAGACCCTGAGACAACTACAAGCCAAGTCCATGACCCGTTTTTTTTTTTTTTTTTTTTTTTTTTTTTTTTTTTTTTTTTTTTGCGCAGGCTGATCGATGCGGGAAGCCTACATAGAGATGTCTTTTGATTTAGTGGTCATGTTGCGAAGCTGATCGATGCGGGAAGCTTCTAAAAAAGGTTGCTGTTAGTAGCAAGATTTAATTATAGCCATCCTTCGAGGGAGTGGTCTATATCTTTGCTTTATATAATGTTTGAATAGCTGTCCTTCGAGGGATCAGTCTATTAACTACAGCAATGATAGTACAGCTGTCCTTCGAGGGATCAGTCTGTCTTTTTGGATTTGATTTTGTGACCTTGGATATGTTTGGACATCATCTTGACTTGGATATATTGATGGAAACGAGAGTCACGGACAAGACTGTAGAAGTGCAAGGACTCCCTTTTATTAGGACACGATACCCATGCGTCATAAAAGGGTTGCAGAGGACTTGTTAGAGGGGAATAGGGTCGAAAGGAATAAGGAGCCAGAGGACGAGGATTGCTCAAGGGACGAGCTCAAGTTATGTGTCAAGTTGGACAAGTACTCGACTAACAGAAGAATGGTCGAAGATGCAACGCATTAAGAGGCTCAGGTTCTGGCCGTCCATCGAGGGAGGACAGACGATAAGTCCCTGATCCATACTTGTGCGTGATGATAAAAGGTCCAAGCCAATTGGGGGCAAATTTGCCTCGTTTACTTTGCTCCATATTGGTCACATGTTGATTCTCTTTGAGGACGAGGTCTCCGATGTTGAAATCTCGTTCTCGCAGATTTTTGTCGTAGGCCCGCTTTATGCGACTTTGGTAGACATGGAGATGATTGAGGGCAGCAAGGCGGCGCTCGTCGAGTAACTCAAGTTGAGCTAGGCGATCTTGACGAAAGTCATCGTTGGAGAGAATGTCATGCAGAGAGATGTGGAGAGACGGGATCTGTACTTCGAGAGGTAAGACAGCCTCTGTTCTGTACACAAGAGAAAAGGGGGTAGCACCCGTAGAGGTTCGGATGCTAGTGCGGTAAGCCCACAAAGCGAAGGGAATATGAATGTGCCAATCCCTTCCTATATCGTCGACCACCTTCATGAGAATTTTGGTGAGAATTTTGTTGGAAGCCTCAGCCTGCCCATTTGCTTGTGGGTAGTAAGGCGAAGAAAAGTTGAGTTTGATGCCAAATGAGTCGCATAGTTTTTGGACAGTCTTGTTTTTGAAGGACTTGCCGTTGTCGGTGATGATTTTGTGAGGGACACCGAAACGACAGATGATATGGCTGCTGATGAAGTCGACAATTTTGTCGGCTTTTGTGGAGATAAGAGGAATGGCTTCCACCCACTTGGTGAAATACTCAGTGGCAGTGATGATGGACTGATGACGAAGAGACGAGTGAGGGTTAATCTCACCGATGAGATCCAAGCCCCACTGAGAGAAAGGCCAAAAATCCTGAGCGACTTGCAAGGCATGGCTGGGAAGATGAAGCAGGTTAGAGTGCTGCTGACACTTGATGCAACGCCGAACATAATCGCTACAGTCTTGATGAAGGGTGGGCCAATAATAACCCAGGCGAAGGAGGCGCTTGGCAACCGAATTTCCACTGAAGTGTCCACCACAAATCCCGTCGTGGACTTGCTTTACGGCATGAGAAGCTTCAGCGGAGGTTAGACAGCGAAGAAGGAGACCGTTGAAGCCTCGCTTATAGAGAAGACCCCCTAGCATGGTATAGCGAGCTGTGCGTTTGATGAAAGCTCGCCGCGCATTGCTAGAGAGGTTGGGAGGAGTGACAGAAAGAGACAAGTAGTCCACAAGTTGCTTATACCAGTCATCTTGTGGGCTAGAATTGATAGTGTTGATATGGTCGATGTGAGGAGAGATGTATGAAGGCAAAGGTACGTGATGCACTGTGACAAAAAGACGGGATGATGATGATGAAGACGGGATATGCGAAGCAAGAGAGGCCATGGTGTCGGCAAACTTGTTCGTAGAGCGTGGAACAGTCTGCAAGAGGTAATGGTCGAAAGATGCCAAAAGAGTGTCAGCACGATTCTTATACCTCTGTAAAACTTCATTTTTACAGAGATATGAACCGTTAACCTGATTGACGACGAGCTGCGAGTCGCCGAAGATGTTGATAGACTTGATGTGGAGGGAAAGGGCAGTTTGAAGTCCCAAAATTAAGGCCTCGTATTCGGCCATATTATTGGTACAATCAAAGTCAAGCTTAAAAGATAGAGGCATGGGTTCTCCTTCGAGTGGGATAAGGATGACCCCCGCACCCCCGCCGAGTTGACATTTGGAGCCGTCAAAGAACATGGTCATTTGATAGACGGTGTCATCGGTGGAAAGTGTGGCGATAGACTCGTCAGGGAACTCAAATTGTGAAGGTTGATTGTCGGGAAGAGGGGCATCTGCCAGTTGATCAGCAATGGTTTGCCCCTTGATAGATTTCTGTTGATGAAGACGAAGTCAAACTCAGCAAGCAGCATGAGCCACCGAGCCATACGTTGATTCTGATATGGCTTGGAGTGCATGTACTTGAGAGGGTTGGTGTGAGTGACGACAAAGGTTCTGTGGTTGAGAAGATAGTGGCGAAGCTTGGTAGCGGAAAAGACTAATGCCAAACAGAGTTTCTCGGTATGAGTATACCGAGTTTCATAGTCGACCAGTGTTCGGCTGATGTAGTAAACCGCCTGCTCACGATGATGCTCGTCTCGGTGCGCGATCATGGCACCTAACGAATGGTTAGTGGCGGAGATATAAAGGTAGAAGGGTTGGTCGTCTTTAGGTGGAATGAGGACTGGTGGAGAGACCAGATAGCTTTTGAGGGCATCAAAGGCCTCTTGACAGTCCTCATCCCACTTAAAGGAGACGTCCTTCTTAAGGAGATGATGAAAAGGTTGGCAGCGGTCTGAAAGCTGCGAGATGAAACGACGAATGGACTGGAGCTTCCCTTGGAGACTGCAAAGCTGCTTGAGATTGGTCGGGGGTGGCATTTCGAGGATAGCGCAAATTTTAGCGGGATCTATCTCGATACCACGGAAGGAAACGATGAAGCTGAGAAGCTTGCCTGAGAGGACCCCAAAGACACACTTCTTGGGGTTAAGGCGGACGTTGTATTGAAGAAGACGAGAGAAGATGATTGCGAGAATGGTCAAGTGGTCGCGGCGAAGTTTGGACTTGCCGAGAAGGTCATCCACATAGTCCTCCATGATTTTGTGGAGGAGATCGTGGAAAATGTAGGTCATGGCGCGCTGATATGTGGCACCAGCGTTTTTCAAGCAGAAAGGCATGACCCGATAGCAGAAAGTCCCCCATGGGGTGATAAAGGTAGTCTTGTGCTGATCTTCCGGTGCGATCAGGATTTGATTGTACCCTGAAAACCCGTCCATGAGAGAGAGCATCTCATGGCCGGCCGTGAGATCAACAAGCTGGTCAATGTTAGGAAGTGGAAAATCGTCTTTGGGACAGGCTAGGTTAAGGTCCCGATAGTCCGTGCAGATCCAAATCCCCCCAGTTGCTTTAGTAACTGGGATGATGTTAGAGACCCACTGCGGATAATCGATGGGTCGGATGAAGGAGGCAGAGAGAAGGCGCTGAAGCTCCTCTTTGACGAGGAGCGCAACGCAAGGATGCATCTTTCGAAGCTTTTGCCTAACAGGCTTAGCCTCTGGTTTGGTGACAATGTTGTGGATAGCAATGGTGGGGTCGATGCCAGGCATGTCGCTGTAAGTCCAGGCGAAGGCCTTGCTATGGTCAGAAAGGAATTGGGCATAGTCAAGCTGCTCCTGATCGTCTAGAGATTGGCCAATCTTTAAGACATGAGGAACATCAGAAGAAGAAGGGAGGTTGATGTCAATGGTGGATTCATTTAACATAACCTGGGTCTCGGAAGGGAGGGAACGCTGGATGAAAGAGTCATCGGCACCCATATAGGAAAGAATGGCGTCATCGTCAACGCAGTGGACAGTGTGAATGGTTGCCGACTCATCTTCTACCATGCTAGGAAAAATGAGAGGGAGAGACCTGGGCACCCCATTGAGCTGATAGGTCAGGGGTTCCAGGCGGATGGTGTTTATGGAAAAAAAAAAAACTAGGAGGGATGGAGACCACCGACTCCGTAGGTGACGAAGGAGAAATGGGCGAATTTGGAGGAGATTGGTCCATGGTTGGCTCGGGACAAAGGTCGAAAGGAGCCTGAGTGGGGTCATGATATCCCAGGCCATAACGTTTCTTGGCATCATCATCATTGAGCGGCTCGATAGGCTGATGGGAGCCCTGCTCATAACGTCCGAAACCAAAACCCTTCCATGCACACCTGTAAAGGTAAGTGTGTGCGAAGGCGGGGTTGCCAAGAAACGAGAAATCTGAGGTGAAGGGTCGGGGTGAAGAAAGGGAAGCGCCGTAGGTAGGAGCTTGATTGAGCCCCCCATAGACAAAGTTGGTTCGGAAGTGAGGAGGACCATAAGGCATGACCGTCCCGATCCGAGGGTCGTAATTAGGACTAAGGTGAAGGCGTCCATACTCTTGCGGAGTTTGGAACATGTCGAGGGTCAACAAGCGATATTCCCCAAGCGATAGTCGTTGAAGACGTCTTCCATGGGGTCTTTGGTCGGCGCTTGAAGAGGAGGGGTGAGGGCAACCGCCAATTGCGAACTGGTCGAAGCTTCCGCGGATGGAGGCGGTGCCGGAGTGGATGGCTTGATGGGAATGAGGACATCGTTGGGACGGTAAGTCGTGTTACAAGTCTTGAAAGGTGAAGGGTCAGCAGGAATGGTATGGACTTGCCCGTCATGCTCGAACTTCACACAACGGTGCAGGGTGGAGGGTATACAGGCCATGGCACGGATCCATGGTCGGCCCAGCAGAATGTTGTATTGAAACTCTCCTTCGATGATGTAGAAGAGCTCCGGGACTATGCGTGGGCCAACGCGAATGTGAAGGACGACTGTGCCAATGGTCGTGGCGGTGGTGTCATTGAAAGAACGTAAGATAGCGTCAGTTTTGGAGACGCAATTCTGAGGAAGAGCCAGCTGATCAAAGGCGTGGGTAGAGATTATGTTGATGCTAGCGCCGCCATCGATCATAACACATTTAATGCGTGTCCGATCAACATAGGCAGTGATGAAGAGGGCGGCGTCCTGATCTTCCGTGTTGGATGTGGGAATCTCAGAATCGCTGAATGTGATGGAATTGATAGGAGATAAAGAATGGACAAGGGCAGCAAGCGGCTGGGGGTCTTCGGGTTGGACCTCTGCTGCTTGCAAGGCTTGGATGAGGGCTTGATGGTGTTGGGGCGAGGTTTGGATAAGGTCATAGAGAGACATCTTCACCGGTGTCTGATGAAGCTGCTTCAGCATGGAGTCTTGAATCGGCCCAGAAGATGAAGATGAAGAAGGCTGGGATGCGCCAAGGATAGAAATTTTGGGCTTGGGCGCAAGAGGTGGTTTGACGAAGGGATAGGTCCAAGGAATGGCAACTTTTTCTTTTGCCTTGTCCTTCTGCGACCTGGTGGTTATACGGACGGCATTGATTTCGAAAACAGGTGGTGAAGAAGGGGTCGTGTTTTGCTGGTGAGATGTTGACGTGTTTGAAGAAGTTGGACAGGAAGGAGTCGGGGTCTGGTCAAGAGTGTCCTCAAGGAGAAGAGTGTCCTTCTCCATATGGCGGCGGATGACAGCCTTGAGGGCACATCAAGTCTCGGTGTCGTGTCCTGGCGTACGATGATATAAGCAAATTCTCGTATCGTCGAACCAGGAGGGCTTGGACCCGAGAGGTTGGAAAGGCTTGATGAGCGGAAGAGTTATGTCAGAAGTCTGGAGAAGTCAGCGTAATATCATCGAATATGAGCCCACTAAAGGGTCTGTGTTAGTTGATATACGCGGGGTCGGTGACTTTTGCTTGGGTGAGGCTGGAAGAGGTTTCCGTACCACCTTATGGGTTGATGGTGCGGGGACAGATGGAGGTGACTCTGGTCTGCAGATTGAGAAAGGCTTTTTGAGAGAGGGACGGCTGGAGGTAGGCGGAGGAAGCAAAGGAGGTAACGAGTTCCGGTTGGAGGCCGGAGTGGGAAGGATGCTGGCCAAGGTCGAAGGATGGGGGCCCAGAATAGATGGCAATGGTGACGGGGAAGGAGGCGTTCGCTTTGGAGGTCTGGCAGTCTTCTTTGTCTTGGTTGGAAGACTGCTGCTGGTCGAGGTCTGGTCTAGATCCACCTTCACTTGTGGATGAGTGAGGGCGGAGATAGGACGAATGCCAAGTGATTTGATGGGCTTGGACGAGATGGATGCATGTCTTGATTGGTTTGGTTGAGGTCTGCGTGTCTGGTCTTTGCCGAGAGTTTGAAGAGATTCTGCCCGGGGAGGATTGGCAGCATGTGATGAGAGGGCGCGGGTATGTTGAAGGGCTTTGAGGCATTCCCACAGCACCTGAGGCGTCACTTTCCTTGAAGGGAGAAGCTGGACCTTCTCCACTAACTGGGAAAATGGTTGAGAAGATGATGTTGAGGGTTGCGGGGTCGAAGACGAGATGGGGGTAGTATTGAATGGCGAAGTCATGATGGATTTGGATGAAGACAGAGGGGAGACAAGATCTTCTCTGGGTGGAGAAGAATCCGGAAAGTGAGGCTCCTCTAGCGGGTAAAGGGTGGGGATGATGGTGCCCTCTACTTGCGGCTGAGGAGTAGGAAGGGTCTGGTCCTCCACAGGTAGTAGAAAGGAGGATGGCGAGACTGGTGGGACTGGTAGAGTCGAGGCGTCCTCCAAGATGAGAGAGGTCGGTGGAGAACTAGCCGGAGAAAGAGGTTCGTCCACATGTGATGGACTAGCCTCTTGAGATGGATTGGGGACGAAAGGAGAGACCGCATTGACGGTTCGAATGTTGTGTTCATGGTTGTCGTCAATTAAGGTCTGGACGTTGTTTTGGGTCGGCGGATGATTGGGAAAAGGTTGCTTGAAGATGTCAATGGCCTGATTAGGGGGTGCATTAGGATTGTCTAAGATGAGATCCCCCTTCTCAAGCATGTCTTGTATTATGTTCTTAAAGGTCTTGCAGTTCTCTGTGTCATGGCCCTTAACACGGTGAAAGCTGCAGAAGTCTTGCTCCCTATACCACGCGGGGATGGCGTGTGAGGGATCGAATTGCGGAGGAGGTCAGGCTTGAGGAAGATTGAGGATTCCCTGTTTAAGAAGCTTTTCCAGCACAGACGCATATGATTCTCCAAGGGGAGTATATCGTCGCTGCAAGTATCTTTGCTAGAATTGCCGAGTAGCGCTCTGAGACGTAGAGGGCTCAGGCTGATTGGACGAAGAAGATGAAGGTCTGACAACCACGGCATTAGCTGAAGCCTTGGATTTAGAATTGGATGATGATGGCTTGGCAGAAGAAGAGTCATTGGTCTTAGAGCTGGGATTCTTACTCTGCAGTTTGACTTTGTTCTCCTCGATGGCACGCAACTCAAGTTTGCGGGCCATCGTGAAGGCCTCGTCAAAAGTGCGGAAGGTTTGAACCCTCAGAGTGGAAGAGATATGTCGGGCACAGGCTTGAGAAAAGAGTTCAATAAGTTCGGCCTGGGGTAAAGAGAAGGAGAGTTGGTTGATAAGGCCTCTCCATCGAGCTACAAAGTCGGCTATGGACTCGTCCTCGAATTGTCTGATAGAATAGAGGTCCGTGATTGAGACTTTCTTGGTTATGTTGATAGAAAAGTGATCGAGGAATAGCTGAGCCAATTGCGTGAATGAGAAGAGAGAATGACTAGGAAGGGAGCTGTACCAGTCAAGTGCAGCACCCGAGAGAGACATAGGAAACGTGCGTAAAAGTAACGCATCGTCATGGCCAATGAGGTAGCAGGCATGTTTGAATGCCCGCAAGTGTTGCTGGGGATCTTCCTTGCTTTGGAAGCAAGAAAATTTCGGAAGCTCCCATTGGCTAGGGTATGGTCTGATTGGGATAGAAGGATGGATGGGCTCGTTGCAGATCTGTTCATATGAAAGAGTGTTGCGCGAGCCGGAAACAGAGGTCTCAAGACTGGTCATCTTGTCCATCAGCATCTTGATGATGTCTGCCGACGGATTGATGGGTTGCGCACCCCCTAAGTTGTAGGGCGCTTGGAAGAGGTTAGAGGAGGCGTGCGACATAGTCGGTTGTATAATATACGGATGACTAATCGCAGGGGCAGAAGTGAAGGTTAAACGTGGTTGGTTAGAAGACATAGCTGGGCCCGTTGTTGCCACGAGAGGTTGGACTGTGGTAACGGGGGCCACGGGATAAGAAGCCACCCTGGTATTGATAGGGGCCAGGGTAGGCGGGATAGAGACGACAAGGTTTTGAAATGGAGTGGATAGAGGTTGAGCGGGTTGAGGTTGACAAGGGGCTGGAACCCCGATGGAAGTGGGCCCAATGATAGAAGGGGAGGCCACACCTGTAGGATTGGTCAAAGTCTGAGTCTGGTCGGTGGTCGAAGCGACGGGTCGAGTGTCTGAAGGTTGAACTACGGGTGTTGTCGATACAACCGTAGTCGCGGCCAGAGAGGTCGGCATTCCGTAGATCGGATTGCCCAAGGAGTCCCGCGTTCGACTATGCGCGAGATAATGTTGCAAAGCCTTGACATTGAGGTCCAAGAATCGCTCGAAATCTTGGTCCCCTTCCTGGACAATAGGAGTCAAAGGCGGGGTTGGACGGGTAGGAGTTCTTTCGGTCTCCGAGTTGAACTCCATTGTAGGCCTAGTCACGGACGGGGTTGACGGAAGTGGTTGACGGCTAGCATGGTTGACAAGAGCTTTGGCTTGGCTATGAGTCAAAACCATGCAAGGCAAGGAAGGTTCAGGTTTCAGAAACTGTGCTGCTCAGTCTCAGAAGACCAGGATGAAGTCTTGACAGAGAAAGGATAGGTTTCAGGTTGCTGGTTTTGGAAAAAAAAAGGACAGTGACAGAGACCGACGTCGGTTTAAAAACCGATGTCGATAGGAAAATGAGGCCGACGTCGGTCAGATAACCGATGCCGGTAACAGATGAAGCTGACGTCGGTATCAGAACCGATGCCGGTGACACGGGACGCCGACGTCGGTGGCAGAACCGATGTCGGTCACTGTGTTTTCCAGAGAGCCGAAAGGTTCTTGGAAAAACAAAGAAGAAAGCGTCCTCACACACTCAAACAAACAGATGAGAAGAGGAAAACAGAGAAAGACAGACAAGCCTGAGCGATAAATCCTAGGAATTAACCTTAGAAATTTGTGGCTTATGCCTTAGATGAATGTTTGGGGAGATTGGCTGAAAAAAGGGTCCTAGAAGAAGGCAGTCTAAAGATAGTTTCAGGTGTTGTTTTAGGTGCTCAAAGATCTGTGTTAGGGTCTGGTACGTGGCCTGGTGCTAAGGAGCAAGCTCCCCTCACTTCACGATTCCAGTGGTTAGCTGGTCTCGCTTAGCCAAGATATACCTCGCCTAGAGTTTAGACTCCGCCAGAGAACGGAGTGGGCTTCCCCCTTGGTGATGAAATCCAAGTAGGGTCACCGGGACGGGTAAGGTATCCGCTGGGTGATGAAATCCCAGTCGGGCCTTGTCTCAGGTATGTTATATGTTTGTTTTAGTGCATGTGAGTCGGTAGTGTAACATCAAGTGTCTAGATTTATTCAATATGCGTTTAAGTTACTAGATGTGGACTACGAAGATGCAAGCACAAGCAGAGATGAATGCAAAGTGTTTTAATGCCCAAAGTCGAAATGTGATATTGTTATGAAGACAATGTTTTGAGAAAGGGTCAAGAATATGACGTTTAGACTAGTCTAGCATGCAAAGAAGAAAGGTTCGTTTTAGTCCTTGCTTATAGTGTCACTTGGAATAGAAGAAAGAGATAAGAGAGAAGGAGCCTAAATGCACCTAAATGAATAAAAAAGAAAAAGGAACCCAGGAGGAACCTAGGGTCCCACCGGGCGTGCCAGAGATGTTTCTACCTCAAATTTGCTTTTAAGACTATAAAGAAAGAAACTAGAAGAAAGTGAAGGACAAGGCTTGGAAGTACCTGGACTATAGATTGCGCACCGTAAATCCAGACGTTCGTGGGCACTCCTCTTTGGCTGTGGAGGAATGACACCTGCAAGAAAAAGGGAAACTTGGACAAGGGGATGTTGGACAGATAGGCAGTGGGTTGCCAAGCAAAAGCTTGTTCCCAGAAGTGTAAAAACTTCCTTAAGGGAGGTCAACCCACTGTTTTGATGAAATAAGTGACTGATAAAAGACAGAATGACAGAATACAGAAATGATAAAAAGATTAAAAATGAAAGAAGAAAACAAAATGATTACCTGACTGAAGGAGTAGGCTGAAGACAGTCGCCGAGGTCGGTAATGTTGCCGGCGTCGGTTATCTGACCTGCCATCGTTGGCTATTCTGCCGACGTCAGTTGGGGAAGTGACCGGCGTCGGTTGGGGTTGCGGCCTGTAGTCGGGCTTGAGCAGGGTCTGGTCTGAGTCTTGGTCTGTGCTTTGTCCGTGGACGGGTTGGACACTGATGGACGGGTCTGGGTCTTGGTCTGTGGTCTGGGGATTGGTCTCAGGCAGAGATACAGAGGAAGGAAGGGACAAAGAGGAAGGAGAAGAGAAGGGTACACAGAGGAAGGGGCCTGAGAAGGCTTTGCAGCCTCTCAGGGGAAGGGACAAAGGGAGAGACATAGAGGACAACAGAAAATAGAGGATTAAACCAAAGAAAATAAAATAAAACCAGAACTAACTTACCTTTAGCCTGCTGAAAGAAGAAGATGGAGATGTTGTTGGAGCCAGGGAAGATTCTGCAAGAAGAGAATTCTGATGAAGAGCCTTTGCACCTGCTGCTGTTGTTGCACGAGGTTCAAAACGAAGACAAGATGAATGCCAAACGCCAAGAGAGTTCTGTTTGCGAGCTCAGGAGTCCAGGGGTTGCAACGGATACAGGACGGGGTCTTGAAGGCTGCCGACGTCGGCAGTCTCGCCGACGTCGGCCGCAGGGTCGCCGACGTCGGCAGAGTCAGAATGGAGACAGAGACTAAAAATAGCCTCTGCCCATTCTTGCATGCCGCCAGGTGGGGGATTCTGGGAAGAACGGTTATGAGCATGCTAAAATGGACGCGGGAGGAATATAATGGGGGGATTTTGGACAATAAATGCTAAGGGGGAGGTGGAGGGATTCAAGGGAGGATCCAAGGAGGCAAGGGTAGGGTGGAAAAGGGGGCCTCAATTAATTAAAAGATGTTAATTTTTAATTAATAAGACCTAGGTGGGAGAAAGGACCAAGGGGGAGAACCAAGGTGCAGACACGTTTGCGGTGTCTACATAAAGTCTTATAAAAGTGTGAGGGAGTTTGTGAGAGACTCAATTTAGAGTCCATTTTAGGTCATAAAAGTGTTGATTCATGGTGAGAGATGGAACACAAGAGAAGGGCATGTGAGATGGCTAAGCTGACAGAGATTTTAAAATTGTTTTAGGCAAGATGGGATATGACTACACTTGGTGATGATGGTGAAAATACATGTGATGGTGATGAATAAGATTTTATGGTAGAATATGTTTTCCTTAATCATGGATAAATGCTTTGGATAGAGGCCAAGTGAGTGGAGGAAAAGAGGCCAACATATATAAGAAACTATCCAAGATTGTGGTGGAGAAAAGAGGTAAATATTTAAATAACATTCTTTATTTTGTGGACAAGAGAATCCAGAACAAATCATGACTTAGATAGTTGATATAAAGTTATATTTTGTGCATGAGATTATTGTTGACCCTGTGAGGGTGAAGGCTATATGAAAGTGGTTAAAATGAGGTACAATATTATATTTGAAATATCTATCAATTAAGGAAATAAGGGAAAGATAAGTGGAAGATTTGTGATTGGGAAAATATGGTTTCTAAGATGTTGGGTCAATTTATGCACCCAAAATTACATCTAGTATGGTTGAGGAAGCTTCATGTGAAGAGGATTGAGAGAGTTGGTGAGAATCATATTGTCAAGAGAGAAAATAAGCATGGGGAACTATCATGTGAATATCCAAAGAATACTTTGAGAAGTAACATGGACATGCATAGGTGCATGAAAGAACAAGTTGTTGTGAAAGATAACACAAAGGTGAGGATTCTAGATATAGAGCCAGATTATCATTTTTAGAATAATAGGTTGTATGAGAGTTGTGAGCATACCATAGAGGAAGACATACTCATGACAAAAGAAGTGGAGGTGGTATATTATCTACTGGAAGTTAAAAACCCAATGTGTGATGATAGGTAAGTGGTTAAGAAGTCCCATGAGTGGGAAATAAATGATTGGTCCTTGGTCCATAATGACAAAAAGATTGTCAATTTTATTTTATATGTTATTAGGGTTGAGGAAAACCAAGGCATGAATGTTTATATAAATGAAACAATTAAGTTGAGTGAAGATTGTAACCAAGAAGATTTTTAGGTTTCCATGGTGGAAGCATTGGATGTAGATGTTGTGAAAGATAAACCATGTGAAAGAGCTCAAAATATAGATGACAAGGAGTAAAATATGACCATGAGATTTGTTGAGAATGGGCCATTGGCAGCCCATAATGAGAGTGGAATTTATGATCAACATGAAAGCATTGAAGAGGAGTTGGAAAACATGTACTTAGGGCATGATGGAGAAGTGGATGAGTTGTTAGAGGGATATTTTTTTTCCCTTAATGTGTTTGTGCATAATGTAGGTCCAAATATGGAGAGAATAGGTAAGAAGAGGGGTAAATGTGGTATAGTATAACATGTTCATTGGTATGAGAGGCAAAGTGAAGAAGTTGACTAAGTGATGGATATGGAAATAGTGGATGGAGAGATATTTTGTGATGATATTCCAATTATGGGTAAGTATCTTCAAGTTGATATGAAAATAAGAAAGGGTGATAGAGGATGGGAACATGTGTGTTCTGAAGAAGACATGCAGGTGATTTTTCATCTATAGTGGTGTTTGTAAGGAGAGTTATCCCAAGAATAACTAAATATTATCCTAAGGATTGGGAATAATGATGGTGAAGGATTTGAGAAGTCCAATATTTATGTAGATAAATTTTATAGCATGGTGATAGATGATCTTAAAACCATGAGTAGGTAACTAAAAATGGTGGTATGTGATGTTATGAGTGATCCAAGAACTAGTTGGATAAGGTGTGAATAATCCAAGTGGATTTAGGATAAGGTGGTCAATATATGATGTGTTTGAGCCCACATTGGAATGTGCAATGCATGAAATATAATCTTAGTGGTGGTGTATGGATGAGAGTGGGTTTCAGGCCACATTTGAGTTGAATGATAGTTGGTTAAGCCTTTGGTGGAGGAGGATAAATAATGGTGGGTTTAAGCCCATAAAGGAGAGAGAGTATGGTGGGTGGTAAAATATAATGAGTGTGAGAGAGAAAAATGATGATATGAGAGAATAAAAACTAACATGTAAGAACTAGAAATGATGTAGGAAAAGTAAGAACAAACATATGATTTACTTGGTATGTTGGAAAGGGATGCCATTGTCACTTTGCCTCATGACCAGAGGAGTGGTTTGGACACTTATCCCATCAATGTGAGATAGAGATCACATTTTTAAAACTTGGGTGTTTGATGCAATATAATCTATGGTCCTGAGCAATATTTCATCACCAAAAAAATAGAGTGTAGGTTTTCTCTTTCTATTGTTTTCTTCTTTGTCTCAATTTTTCTATGTTTTAGTGTAGCATAAGTTGTCTCAATTTTCATGTTAGGTTGTGATATTTATTTATAGATCTCTATTTTGGTGACATAATATTTTACTCCAAACATTCTTATTACATTGGTGAGTTTTCTTATTCTTTGAGGCCTAAGACTTCATATCATTGGTTTGGCAGAGTGATAATCAGGATTAGTTCACCAATTAGGTCTTCAAAAATCCATGTTTACTTGCCTTGGTAATTGGGTGTTACTCATTGAATTGTTCTTTTGAAATTTACTTGATAATTTATAGATTTGTTTGGGTCCTATTTACCGAATAGGACTATAACATCTCTTTTAAGGCTCCTTTTTGCCATCTAGGACTCAAAGCCTAATTTAGCCTATGTTCTTTCACACTTCAATGTCATTTTTATTCTCATAATGAACACTCACAATAGTTTGTACTCATTTATGGAAAATAAAATCCAAAATAAGACTTCAAATGAGATAATGTTTCATTTACTTTTATGCTATAAGGAAAGACCTGACTGGGTCTAAGCTCATTCAAACAAGTTGATGGTAGTATGGATAAATATAAATAGGTCTTGGTTCATGTTGAAAACTTTGAAAATATTTGGAATCAAAGTTAAAAATCTCAAAATGGTTTTGGTGTTTGATTAAGGCTTCATCTCAATTGTATCTAACATTCAAAATCTTGACTATGTCAGATTTTATAAATATTTTCTCACTTTGGAATTTGACAATCAAAATCTTGATTTGGTATTAATAATGGCTAAATCTTTATGTAGTGTTATTCAGATAATAGAAGTCTGATTGGCTCATAAACTCATTTAAATTGGTCATTGGTCGAGTCAAATTGTTGTCTCAATCTAAGGTAAAATTTAGAATTTGACTATATCAAGAAAGATTCTTATAATAGTACATACTATTAAATGACATATCATGCCTAAAAAGTTTAAAACTCTTTAAATCATGCATTAAGCACTCTAAAAATCTTGATTTAGTGTTTATAAACAAAAACAACTTCACAAAATTTGACAAGGTCGTGTAAATGCATTGAAACATGATTTATATTCTACTTTGATAGTCCAAAAGCCCAATCACAATGACATATGTTTCTTTCAAGTTCTAAAATGGAAATTTCTAATACAAATTCTAATTGTGATTGGATCGAAGACAAGTCTTTTCATATGTAATGTAGGGGTTATAAATCCCAATTAGATCTTGACTATTTCAAATGGTTTTGAGCACTAAGAGAGACCTGATAGGGTTAGGTAGAATACATAAAATGTGTTTTTTGTTTTATTTAGACAATCAAAGCTCAAATACAACATATGTACATGCATAAAATGATTTTTTTCCTTTTCTTGTGCTATTTTGAACATGGTAATGCCTGTGGAAGGTAATGAAACATTTTTAGAAGTGGAAGGGACATTGGGGATGACTAGGGGTCTTGTATTCTCAACCATATAATCAAAAGGACATTCAATTAGAAGGGATCTACTAGAATTTGGGGAAAAAGATTAGAATTATCTTTTTTTATATTTTCTTGGTCTATTAGTTCTATGATGTCAATGTGAGGACATAGGTCTATGTAAGACTAGTAATGTAATGTATTGTTTCATCCTTGTTATTATATACAAATAAGCCAATTTGTGGCATGAATTTGATTGTATTTATGTTGTGTATTGATACAAGAATTGATATATTTAGTAATATGATTATTTATTTGACAAAATCATATGTGTCCATGTGATTGGTTGAACCCTTGTAAATGGGAATTAGAGGCAGATCTTAGTTGGTCTCCCCCTCATATTTTCACCAATTATTCTATAGAGTTTAGCACAATGTATTGATAACCTATAAATAATGAAAGTGTACATTATTATATAATGCAAGAATATGAGGCATTAGTTGAAGGTTTACAAAATTTGGTAACAACCATTTCATAACCATAAAATGTGGTAATGCCACATACATTTGTTATTGACAAGCGATTGACTACAAAATTGACAATGCAAGGGTTATGTGGTAATGTAGAAATAGATTTGCAAAGAATCACTCTACATGTATATGTGGAACCCACTTAAACATATATTGACATAAGCATGGGATTGGATGTGTAACTTTGGTAATATATGTTATGAATTAGTGATATATACCCTCCTAGATCATGACATCATGAAACTTTGAATTTCACATTGTTTTAACTTGTTTTGGGTTTAGGAGATTTAAATAGGCCAAAAATATTGAAATTCACATTACATAAAATATGACATAAAACACAATAATTCTAATTGATAAATAAATATTGATTGCACTTATTAAATATATAAATGACTAAGAGATAAGGCACTTAACTAATATTATACTTTGTATTGCTCATTGCCTATTTATAGTCACCTAAAATGGTCCATGTAATATTTATGACTGCTCAACTTAGGAAATAGATTGTGAAAATTTACAAGGATGCTATTGGTGAAACTTAGACACTTTTAGCAACCAATTTCATCCACTATTTTATTAAACTTGTGCCTTCTTGTCAAGATGATTTCTAGATGTGTTTTGATCCTTGATATTATGTGTAGATCTTGTTTTTATATTCCTTTGCCTTAAAACCCTAATTCCAATTTATGGATTTGATATCCCCAACCATTACTCATTTGGTAGTTAAGTGTTTCCTACATTCTAATAATCTGAAGAGGGATCAAACTATATTTAGTTTCTCCACCTATGTGTATGTGTAATTGATGCTGTTCTACTACAATGGAATATAATTCTTTGGATTTTGACAACTAAAAAATGCAACCTTAACCTTATGAGTGTATTCAAACTTGTATTTTAGAAATGTTCCTTTGAATGGTTTTTAAATTTTTATGATTTTGGATAATGCCTCAAGGATGTGCAAATGGGTTTCTTAAGCTTTTCTAGGATGAGTATTTGATTTTATATGCTTGCTAGATAAGGATTTCCTTAGAATTGATATATATTTATAGATGATTATTTGTGTATTTACCCCATAATTGACTTGATAAATGTGTATAGGTCAAAACAAGTTAAATTTTTGAATTTGAAATTATCCATTGAGGACCCTAGGATAGTGTGGGAGAAAACATACACTACTGGTAACCATCAATGTTTGACTATCACCAACACTATCTATGAAGTGAAAAATAATGATGTGGAAGATGGTGGTAGTATTCTTAGGATATTATATCATTAAAGCATAGAGTAGGGACATCCTTAGTGTAGATGAGAGAAATTTATGTTGGCCAAGTTAATAGATAGATAGATAAATAGATATGAGAGAGTGTGAGAAAGAGTGAAATGTGTGTGCATTAAACATGTATGTCAAAGATAGGTCAAAATTTATCTTTACAAGTGTCTATTAATATTTTAATATTTTTTAGGATATATGTGAATTTAATGGCATAAAATAGTTTAAATAAATTAGATTGGTTAAGATATGTAATTACTAAACAAATCTAATGGCAACTAGCTAAATATGGTAACTTGATATTTATAATATAAAGGAATGATGTACATAGCTTGTTTTGGGCTTATGCAGGTTTGTATAAGAATAAAATCATAAATAAAAATCTAAAAGTGGCTTGTGAATTATTGGATCCATAAAAAAAGAGTCTACACATTCCTATACAAAGTTGTACTCCCTAGACAATTATGTCGTATGACCCTATGTGATTTACTAAAAAAATTTCCACTATGTTTTTATTGATCAGTAACTATGTTACCCACAGTGCCTATGTTTGCCAAGGATGATTGTATATTTTGATATCTCCTAATTTGCATGAATATCTCTGTTTTAATTATCTTTTCTTTAAACCCTAGTTTTTCATTGTAAGAAAACTCTATACTAGGAAAAATGGATAAAGGGAAGGGTTGAACTAACCTTACCCACCACGTTGTGAGTAAGTGATTCCTACATATCCAATAATACAAAGAGGAAATTCAAATTGCATGTAGTTATCCTACTTAGTTGAGTGTGTGTAAGCTTACATAATAGTAATATGTTATATAATCATGTGTATGGGTTTCAACACTTAAAAACCTATGAATTAACCTTGTAACTGATATTTAGACTTAGCTCAAAGCTTGAAATCCTTTGAGGTGTTTCATATTTGGGATAATTTGGGTAGTTCTTCTCAATATGCAGAGTAATTTATAGTGATATCTTACTAGGTTTCTAGATATAAAAATGCTTAGGATTGATTTCATTATATAGTGGACTCTTTGATTGATTTCCTTCAAAATAAAATGTGAATTTTTTAGGCTAACCCATGTAAGAATTTTTTATTTTGGAAACTAGTTTTTAAAGGGTGCAAGGATAAACCCAACATAAGTGAACAAGTCTACAACAATAGACATGTCTTAGAGGCATAGACCTATACAAAAAACAAGAATAATGACCTAAGGTGAAGAGATGATCTAAGAATTATATTAAGCTATTTGAGCAAAGATTAGATCATGTGTATTAGTAACATAAATTTAGAAAGTTTAGGATTATTTTTAAGAGAATGCATATGAGGAATGGTTAATAAGAGTCATGTATGTGATCATATTTTAAGTAGGATATAGTTTGGTAAAAATACACATTTTCAAGTGTCTTATAAAAAATATGAGTGTCTACATTTCCCTCATTTTATTATAGTAATGGAATTGCTAGAGTAAAAATATAATGTGATACTTGGGGTAATTAAAATGGATGTTGCACAAGTATATACTATGTGTTGTGCCTTAATCCATGAAAACCTATAATTAAACATGTATACATTAGTTTTTAATTATGATGTAAAATAAAAAAGTAACACTATTTAACATATATTAAATTAAATATAAAGTTACAAATACATGTGTATGTATGTGAACCAATTTTTTCTTCTATAGATAATAGAGAATGGGGTGATCATCCCAATTGGAGATGCCTAAGTAAGAACATGGGATGAGATGAATATGGCCCAGTCCTCATTTAAATTAGATAAGTTCATAGAATTTATGTTATGCATAAATTCATCCCCACACAACTCTAATAAATATTAGAAATTAGATTCCACTATGATTTCCAAAAATCATAAAAATTATTGAGAGTGTGTAAAGTTTTTAAATCATCTATCATAAATAAATTAAATGGTTCAATCTAAATAATGACTGAGTATAATTTATATCTAAAATAAATAAGTAATAGTGAGCACATAACAACATGAATTACCAATCCATTTGGTAATCATAATAACATGACATATAACCTATGCCAATATATCATGATATCTATGAAACTGTGAATATATTCCATGCATATGCCCCCACTATAATAACATGTGTAAACTAAGTCTTTTAATATTTATAATAATTTGATAAAATATGTGAAATATCTCATAATCATGTGAAATGTATGACATATACCATGCATATTCCCCCAATATGAGTCAAATCTATCAAAATTTAAGTCAAACCTATAATAATTTGTGTTAACCTATATCATTTTGAAATAATTCATGCCTAAAAATCTGAGTTTATGTATCTTTGAAGGCTTAATGAGGTGAGGAATGAAGTCTATGAATATAATATCTCAAAATATAGTCCTAAAAGGCATCATGTTGTGTGTGTGTGTTTGTAAGAAATGTAAATCATATAATAACATGTGGAGAATATTTCATCATATTTAAGCATAACACATCTAATTATATATGAGATATGTATCTTCAACATTAAAGTGTCATGTCAAGATAGATATATTAATGAAAAATGTAGTGAATAATCAACATAGTAATGAATATCCATGAAATTAGGATTAAATAAATGGAAAAGTGCATGATATGCATCATGGCACCTTGAATGAGAATAAGAGTGAGTGATATATATCACAACACTAACAAGATTAACAATCTCAACAAACTTAACATGCAATCCTAGATTTATCGACACATAGCAAACAAAGCCAAAGAGCCACACATGATGCCATGGATATGATGTACACACACTAAGACTCAATGTTAGATGAGACTAAGGGCCTACATATAATAGATAATATAATTACACATACACAATGGATAATCTAATGTCACATGCAATAGATGATCTAATTCACATAATCTTAGTAAAAAACAATGGAAAAACATATGCCACACATAAAATGCAAAATTTAATACCAATAATTAAATTCAAAGACAATGGACAATCAAATGTCACAGATTATAAAAATTCAAATAGAGAATAAGGAATAATATAAATGATGCATATAACAAGGTTAATCTACATAGTCAATGTATGTCATCATCACATACAAAAAATACAATATCCAATCAAATAATAATCTAGATAGTATGAGTTAGAGAAATTCATGTATAATCATTGTAAGTTAGTGTATTATGATCATTGGAAATAATCATAGAATGATAAAACTTATGTGAAGTATCTAGATACCTCCAATAATAGTTTACCCCCAATGTAGGAAATTAACTCTTGGGTGTAGTAAAGTCCTACATCTACATGCCCATGCCATAGATGACCTATATGTCTTGCATCTCACTCATGTATATTGTGAAACATGTGTATAGAAGAACTATATATAGAATGTACTATATATGATATATCATAAACAAATCATGTAAATAAATATTACATGCTATGCATAGGTCATGTATTTTTATTTTTTTGAATTTTTTTTTTGTATTTTTTTATTTTTTGAATATTATGCAATGCGAACTAATGATCCCATCAATGGGATTCTCATATTTAATTATTTAATGTTACCTGTCATGATCAATTAGTAACATGTGTATCTAAGTTAAAATCTAAACAATAATCTCATCTTGTATCATATCCATTATGGTTATCATCAACTGTATGATCCTATGTATGTTGTCTAACTCTAAGAACCATAATATTGCATGGAATTTGATGTGTATTAGTATAATTTACCTATGTTCATTGAGGAAATAATGGATAAATATGTAACACTAATATAAGATGTAATGAAGTAGATATTGGATCCCATGAGTCCTAAATATATATTTGATGTAATGATTGTTGTAATACTAGTCATCTAGGAAAATACACTATCTTCCTCTAAGTTATCTGAGTAGAATGAACTTAATGTGTTAAACAACTAATTGGAATGGGGGTGGGGTGGATGAATAATTTATTTCTAAAGAGGGTATCAATATAAAATACCCTAGACTATAACCACCATATTATCATGTATATACTTCATACAATTGTGTACTATAAATGGTACTACACACATATTATGTATCCAATGACATCCTAAAAACATGTCAAATACTCTCATGTTTGGTATAATGAATAATAATGTATAAATTATTGCAAGGCCTACCTGAAGAGGTAGAAAAATACACCCCAAGGGGTTTTATCTGTGTCCATCAAATACTTTAATCATATTTTTTGTATACAATAGATTATCTTAGGTCTATCTAAGACTAGTAAGGAGTGTCATGGTGCAAATATTTTCTCTTGACTTGATATATACCATGATATTGTCTATATGATTTTAATTTATATATGAATGTATAAATAATGCATCATCAAAATATTATATTCAAAAATATCATGTTACTCAAATGTAATAGTAGGTCTATCTAAGTGTGTATTTTAAAGTGTGATGATAATCCCATCTAGATGATGTTATTCCATAGTTCTATAAATTTATGAAGCTGGATGAGGATGTGCATTATAGGTCATATACAACTGAGGTTGATAAGTAGTCATTTGTGTTGTGTGATTATAAAAAGTATAGTTAAATATATTCAACTTAACATTTCCATTTGGCAGTATATGTGACTCTTATGTAGATGTATTAAGATCAATTGTGTTTTCAAATATCAAATCTAGTATATTAAGTCACAAGCTAATGCATACATTAGTCGAATGTCCTATACCTTGATGATAGTCACACTATACATTACTATAAAATACATTAGCTGGAGGCTTACTCATATCAACCTCTTTTTATGGAGGGAGAGATATAATATTTCACTCAAGTAAATTTTGTAATATATTATGAGGAGGTATAGACACATAAAATTAACTATTAAGTGCTTGAAAATGTTTAATCTTGACATCCTTACCTTAATTAATATGTTCATAATTTTTCTAACTCATAATTTATAAGAGAGTCTCTAATATCTTAAAAACACTTAAAAAATCTTACAAGCATCCCTATTTCAGCCCCATTCATCCCTATTTAGTATACTGGACCTTTTATAGTAGTATTTATCCTTCTGAAACAAATATGTGCTAGGTCAAATAAGGCTACACTATGACTTTATCCACTAGCATGATCTTATCCCCCACGATCTAACAATTACTTCTTAAAATTTAGTCATTTCACAATGGCTCTCCTGGACCTTTTATAAAGTTGGTTATTGAAAATATTTCAATGATTCTCTTATATAAGCACATCAAGGCCATGTAATACACAACTTGATCAATCTAGAAATCACTTGGCAATTCTACTACACATTGAGAGAAAAAATAGAATTTCTTCCAGTTTAAATTTTGTATCATTCTAATAATCATAGGTCAAGGGCATCCATTTTTTAGAATTTAAATCAATCTTATAGCTACATTCATATAGTTTCATAATCACATGGAGAACTACATTGGCCTAAGGCCCATTTAGGATATTTATGTAGGATTCATAGTACACAAGGTTTTTAGATGATAACTTAACTATTTGCCTTACCCAATGCACCCCTTTGTATTTGATCTCTTATTTGGGTTTTGTACATGAATAAGGATTTATATTTTATAGGTATTTTGTGTGGTATATCGACACATAAAATTAATTATAAAATCCTCATAGACAATAACATAGACTTAGATATATAAATTAGGTCCACAATCAATAAGGATGCAGTCACAATCAGTAGAAAATGCCATAATGTGGCCTTATCCTCCTATTATAGACTTATCCTAGTGTATAGTTAATAACCAAATTTGGTCATGACACAACACACATGTCTTGTCAAGTAGTATTAAATCACATTCAATGTACACATTTAGAATTAAATATAGTTTTGGGAGGTTTGCATGTATGTAGGCTCATTTATAATTTTTAGTAAATTCTAAATTCTATAAAATTATGTAGCATATTGTATTTTACTATCATACCTATATATTCCAACATTTTAATTTAAATAGTTTAGATATATTAATTTGGATACACTTCAATTAAAAATAGATTAAATATTCTGGTGAACCCACTATTTTTTGAACATTACTTATTTTCTTGATTTATGTCCTAGGATTTCATACATATTTCTATAAATTCACGACACAAAGAAAATAACCTTCATCCTTGAATAAAATACAAAACATAATGATTCGATTCTCTTTAACCTTAGAGTAATCTGACACTAAAAAGATTAATTTTCACCTTGGATCAATCTAACACTAAATCTCTTTATTTCAACCTTGGGTTAAAATTTGTTGATATATATACACAAAAATATTTCAATTTTATTTCTTTTTATTTTCTATCTGATTTTGTTTGTTTTTATAAATTATGTTCTGATAGTTTTCAAATTACTTGGTGATTGTTGTGAAAAAATATGCAATTATCTATTTGTAGACATCATGGCATGAGGGGTTTAGCCCAATACTCAGCCATTTTACATCAATAAACATAGAGTTTAACTTTCAAATACCTCATGGTATATCAGAAAGACCTAAGGTCCCTTATTTATACCATAATAAACCTATTTTAGCTATTTGATTTTTGGCACACCTGAAAGGAGTGTATCATCCAGTAAATTTTATCTCATCATACCCTGAAAAACAAGGTTAGTGGATTACAAGCATGGTTTTTCCTCGATAATCAGTGTTATGAAACATTGGGCTAATAATAATCAATAAATGAGTAAATATATTTGAGAGTCCAAACAATCATTTAAACCCTTGCCTAGATCACCTTTATACCATGATTTTTTCTTGTCTTATATTTATATTCATTAGCGTTACTTGATTCATACTATAATATTATCTATTTCATCTATCAATTTACCCTTATTTTTAACACATTCATAGGACTCATTAATCAACTTCAATCAATATGGTTTTAGATTTAAATACTTACAAAATAATAAGTTCACCATCAGAGAAGGATTAGGAAAATGAAGGGCAAGCAGGCCTTGGGTATAATGACAACTCTACCTCTCATAGACTTAATCAAAGTAATAAACCTCCCAAGTTCATATCTACCACACATATGCACTTTGAGAAATAATCAAGTCAATCATTTTTCTAAATTATCATTAGTATATCTTGAACTCATTTATAACATAATTTTATTATAAATTTGACATTGGATGAATTTTGAAATGATGATCCCATTTGTAATATAATATGTGCATATGAGGGTCTTCCTTCCATCATAATAAAATATTTCCTCATGAAATAAATGCACATGCATATTTTGGTGAAAGTGATGATTCCATCCTAAAAAAATAATTATATAGTCCCAATACTATTCTTACCACTCCATATGTGGAAGATATATCAAAATTACCTAATGAAGAAATTGTTGAGTTTCATTTTGGCCCCACAAATGATCTGTAGCCAGTACTCTTTATAACCATGTTAAAAATGATGAAGGAAACATCTTCAACAAGATTTAAATGATTATCCCAAGTTATTTTCATGGGAATATAAATACATTCCTAGAACTGATCCAATGATAGCTATGCATAATATTATGTTATATCAAAATCCCAAACTAGTAAAGCAAAAATAAGGAAAATGCATCCAAAAGTTGTTTTATTAGTTAAAAGTGAAGTTGAAAAGATTCTAGATGTTGGTTTCATTCAAGTTATTGAGTATTGATAATGGGTTTTTAATATTGTACCAGTGACAAATCCTAATGGAGATATTTAATGTTACACAGATTACCAAAATTTATATAAATTTTATCCTAAATATGATTTTCCAATACCAAACATAGATATAATTATGGATTCCACTGTAGGATATGAGATGTTATCATTCATGGATGGTTTTTTGAGGCATTACCAAATAAATATTAACTATATATATTAGGAAAATAAATCATTCATCACACCATGGAGGACATTTTGTTATACATTCATACCTTTTGGACTAAAGAATGCAAAAATAACTTACCAACAAGCCATGAAATATTTTTTCATGATTACATACATAAAATAGTTGAATATTATGTTAATTGTTTGTTATCCAAGTCTAAACATAAAAAAGACCATGACATTGATTTATAACAAGTATTCAAAAGAATGAGGTAATGTAATGTAAATTTATATCCAAACAATTATGTTTTTTGGAGTATCTTTAGGCCTATTGTTGGGTCTTATCATTTCTCAAAGAGGCATTGAAATTCACCCCAATAAATTCAAAGCTATAATAGATATGTCACCACTAACTAATTTAAATCAAATTTGATGTTTACAAGGCCATATTCAAGCTATACATCATTTCATGGCTCAATTAGTAGATAAAACACATCATTTTACAAAATTAATTAAGAAATATACCAAATTTTTATGGTATCACTCTTGTCAAAAAAGATTTGATACACTTAAAAAATATCTCATAAATTTTATTATTTTTATGCCTCCTATCTAAGAGCACCCCCTATTATTAAATGTTTATGCCATTGGTCATGTTTTGGTGATTTTCTCACACAATACAATGATGAGAACCACAAATGTTTCATTTACTACATTAGTCACAAATTCTCAATTATGATAAAAATTATACATGTATCAAAAATTTATACCAGGCTCTTGTTTTCACCATGCAAAAATAATGATACTATTTACTTCATATGTCATCACTAAAGTTGACCCACTTAAATATCTTATGTCAAATCCCCTTCTATCTGGGTGCATAGTAAAATGGGTAATGCTTATTATAGAATTTGATTTATATCTTATATCATAAAATTATATTAAAGGTAATTTTATTTCAAATTAATTATTTTCTACCCCATTACATGATCTGTTACCCATTATTACCAAATTTTGAGACAAGTTTACTTCTTATGATATCGATCATGATATGTGGACCATGAATTTTGATGGATCTAAATGTGTTATAGGTATTGGGGCTAGGATTGTGTTTGTTACTCCACAAGGTGTACATGTGAATTTATTTTATGCTTGGGATTTTCATACATAAATAACATAGCATAATATGAAACTCTAATACTAGGCTTATTAACAACACAAAAATTGCACATTAAATTTTTACATGTATATGGTGATTCATAGCTTGTCATAAACCAAATTTTTAATGTTTATCAAACTAAATAGGATAATCCATTATAAACACATGGTCCAATGCCTCAAACTATACTTCTCATCTTTCTCAATTGAGATCATCCCTCACAAAGGTAATCAACATGTTGATGCCATGGCTAAAATTTCACATCTAATCCCAATTGATATTATTGATGATCATGAAATATTTACTATCCAATAATTATGTAATCCTTTAGTTGATACTAATATTATCAATGCATTAGAAAATTTTGAAGTCACATGAAGTGAATATAATCCCAAATGGTACATTGATACATATAATTAACTCCATAAATATTATTTTCCTAAAAATGTTATGCAAGAGGATACAAATTGGTTACAATGCCAAGCCATGCATTATGTACTCACTATTGGATCCCATTTTAAACACTCTTTTGAGGGAAATTATTTATGATGTCTAAATCAGATTAAATCTCAAACTGCTATACTTGAAGCTCATGATATAAAATGTGGAGGTCACTTTAGTGGAAAAACCATGTCCTATAAGTTTTTGCATCAACGATATTATTGGCCAAAAATATACCAATAACATAATGAATATGTTAAATAATATTCCCAATGTCAAAGGCATAGTAACCTAAACCATGCTCCATATTATTTTCTCCAACTTATTGTCTCTCCATGGCCTTTCTCTCTTTGGGCATTTGAATTAATTAGAAAAATCAATCCATAATATTCAGATGGGCACAAATTTATCATTACAGGTACTGAATATTTTACAAAATGGGGAAATCAATACCCATACAATTTACAATAGATAAAGATATTTTAAATTTTATGCTAACACATATTATTGCATGATTCAACGTACCTTTTGTGATTGTAATGGATAGTGGTTCATATTTTTAAAATGAAATAGTTAAAATATTTTTTGATGAGTTCAAAAGTCATTAGAATTTATCTACTACTTACTACCCACACAAAAATGGTCAAGAAAAATCAATGAATAAACTAATAAATAAAATCTGAAGTAAGATTAATGTAAATCATGGAATAAAGTATCATAATCAAATTATCTATGCTCATTGGGCATGCTGCACAAGTATACAAACACCAACAAAGGCTACACCCTACTCTCTTGTTTATGGAATATAAGTTGTATTTCTTCTTGATATATAAATACCCTCTTTAAGGGTCTCATTAAAATACATTATCAAAGATAGAGAGTACCAAGAAAAACATCTACATGAATTATAAATGCTTGATAATAAACACATACAGGCTCTCAAACATTTAAATTTATATCAATCATGTATCAAATGAGCATATGGAAATGAAATTCATGATCATGAATTTAAAATTGGTGATATTTTCCTTAAATAAAATAAAAATAATACTAATGTCAATAAATATAACAAATGAAAATTCAAACACAATTGGTCAGGTCCATTTGTAATCACTGAATGACTGTGTAAGAGCTTACCAACTAGCCACACTAGAAGGCAAGCCTATCAAATATATAATGAATATCATGCACATAGTTTGATATATATATATATATATATATATATATATATTCTATCCAATTTTCATTTAAAATGTTTCAAAATTTCCAAAAACATGCGAAAATTAAAAAAAATTAAAAAAAATTAAAAATTAAATTCATGACCTAAAAACATTTTAAAATATTTTTAGGTTATTTATTTCCATATGTTATTTATTATATGATATATTGATATATATATATATATATATAGCATATTTAAATACACATTACTTCTCATAAGGTATTTTAGTGTGATACATGACATCATTTTACATGTTTCTTTGATTTCGAGCTTTTCTTATTACCCAAAAATGTTACTAAGTTGGGGGCATCTCTTCATTCTCCTTGAACATTTCAATAGATTGTATTTATCCACAACCTTTTTACCATGTTGAGCTATATATCATATACATGTTTTTTAAATCAACCACACTATACATGTGTCACATGAAACTATTGCTTGCTAACAATGGTATTAATAGATGTGATAGATGTAGCTTAGTCTCATTTAGTTTATGCTTCCTTTTTCTTATTTTATTGCATGATAAGATAGGATTTTATTGATTATTGTGTGTGGAAAATATCTACATGTTCTTCAATGAATGGTATTATCATGCTATTTGTGTGTGTCCCTTGCCCTTCTTTGTTTATGTGGCATTCATATATCCATTATATGTGGTCTTTGGGCCTTATGTGTGACATTATTTAAAAATTATGTGACATTGTGTAACTTTTCTTATTATATCATTACTTGTTACTATGGGTCCATGATTTATATCATGAATTACTTATATATATTCTATTCTTACTATTAATTCCATGATGCATATCATGCACATAATGCTTACATGCTTCAATGATATATCTATCTCACACATGATTCACACACAACTTCATTGTTATATCTACATACTATGATGCAATACATTAAAATTTTCAAGTGCTATTACATGATTGTATCTTTCACATAGTACATATTTATTATTTTAAGCTAAATGACTTGTAGGCTATGTCCCTCATCTCAAAAAGGGGACACAACAATGGGATTGTATTAAGAATTCAATTACCATGAGAAAAATTAAGATTTATGGAACTATATAGTTTTCAAAATTACAACAAGATTCAAAATTTTCAAAGTATGGGGTCATGTGACATGCATGTTCACTCATTCATATAGTTACAAGTTATAAGTTTTCAAATATTTATAAGATTTAATAGTTATAAAATTCAAATAGAACTTAATATCAATTCAGTATATTACATGGGGCATGATACCCATTCATGTTCAAGTTATGACATGTAAAATTCAAATATTCTTAAGTTGTAAACTTTCAATTTTCTCAAAAGTTTCAAAAAGGAATCTAGATCCATCTACATCCATGTGATTCATTTTCATGTTGCAAGTGGGCCATGTTAGAGTCTAGTGATACTCAACATCTATGGTTATAATTTTTCAATGTAGTGAGCCATAGTTGGTGGTTTTACCCAAAAAATGATTTACAAAATATTCTACATATTCAAATGAGCATTGAAGCATACAATATTTCTAACTCAAGAGAATGTAAAGGTTTTAAAATTGAGACTTGATCACTCTCAATTCATCATAGGTTTATAATTTCTCCAAATGCCTCAATAACGGGATATTTATTTCTCCATTTTTGAGTTATAAGGCAATTAGATTGCAACCCTTTTAGGTGTATACTTTCCTTACTCTCTTTGTAAATTTCAAATTTCAGATTTTCAAATTTCAAATATTGAAAATAACTACTTTTAGTGGTTTTGTTACAAGTTTAACACTAAGAAATCTCATAATATCAATATTCAAATAAAAAATACAAAGTTTATATGCACACCTAGGTTCACATCTATTTTACACTAGTAATTTCACTTTGTTACATCACCAGAATAAAATGGGGGAAAATTTAGACATAAAATTAACCATTAAGTTCTTGAAAATGTTTAATATTGACATCTTTACCTTACTTGGTATGTTTTCCATTTCAATAACTCACAATATATAAGCAAGCCTCTATTATCTTTCAAAATTTGAAAATATTGTACATGCATCCCTATTTCAACCCCATTCACACCTATTCAACCTATAGGTTCCTGTCAAACCTTTTATAATAATTTATATCCTTTTGGGACAAGTTTGAATTTGGTCAGAAAGGGTTACACTATGGATGTTTCCACTAACACAGTCTTGTCCCCTACACTCTCATGGTTACATTTTCAAATTGAGACATTTAAAAATGGTTCTCCCATGCATTTTATAAAGTTGGTTAGTGAAAATATTCCAAATATTCCCTTATATAAGCACATCAAGGCCACTCAATACATATCTTGATCAATATAGCAATCACTTAACAATTATACTGCACACTAAGTAAAAGAGCACTAATTCTTCTAATTTTAATAATGTAGCATTCTAATAGTCATAGGGTAATCTTGAATATTTTTTATTGCAAGTCAAGGACATCTATTATCAAGCATTTCAATCTATCTATTAATCACAATCATAGATCACATAATCACCATAGGAGGGAGAAATACATTAGCTTAAGGTCCATTTTGTCTATGAGATTATACAAGGCTTTATGAAGATATTTTAGCTATTCCCCTTACCCATTTCCCCCTTTTCATTTGATATCCTATTTGGTTTTTGTGCACGATCAAGGGTTAGTCTTATATAGGTCATTTGTGTAGCATATTGACACACATAATTAATCAACAAACCCTCATAGTTAATTGTATAGACCCAAATCAAAAAATATAGTGCATAATTAACCAAGATGTGGTTGTAGTTAGTAGACAAGGCTATAATGCACCCTTATCCTCTTTTTGGAGTCTTATCTTAGCACACAACTAGATACTACATTTATTTATGACACAAATCATAGGTACTTTCAAGTAGTCTTCAATCACAACCAACTTGCATAGTAAATATTAAATTTGTATTAAGGATGTTTACATCTCTATAGTTACATTTACTATTTTTATCAAATTCCAAATTCTGTAAATTTTTGTGGCATATTGTATTTTACTATCAGACCTATATATTTCATCATTTCAATTTCAATATTTTAGATCTATTAATTTGGATTCACTTTAATTAAAAATAGATTAAATAGAAGGGTCAAGTAAATGTGTAAATTTAATCCTTAGTGTAGCTAAGAGAATAAGCCAATTAGGTGGTTGTGAAACTATGTTAACTATTGATTTCACATTAGTCCTATCTTTTGATTTAAAAGTGGGTTTACTTAAAAAAAATTAATAGGATTAGTTGAAGGGTTGGACCCATACATTAAATTATTCATTGCAATAAGTTTGACTTCTTAATCCTTAACCATATGACATAGGTCATTAAATGATTAAAACTTATTAAACACAATAGACTTGTGTAGAGGTGAAATAAAAATTTGCTTGAATATATCTTATAATTTCTTATCAGTCATTTGACTTGTTATTTTATAGAGCATAGTCTTTTAATAAAACACATAATCAATGATAGGATTATTAGACCCTTGCTTGATTTTTGTAATCTAAGTATAATACATATTATCACTAATGTTGATTGAAAAGTGTGTTAGAAACTAGTTGACTAACAAGTTGAAGGCATAGATTGATTGGAAAGGGATATCATAAAACCAATGTATGGCATAATCCTTAAGAATACATGGAATTTTTTTAGTCAATAACTTATCATTGGAAGAATATTATAAACATGATATGTGAAAGGCTTCAATATTTTATTATAGATCACCTTTACCATCATACAATGTAATATTAGGTGACAAAAACTCTATTAGCGAAGAATATACTCAAATATCAAGAGCTAATGGATTATGTAATAATATATGAGAATCAATAGTATGGTCCACTCTAGAAGAGTCCTATTATAACCTTGAAACCATATTCTAAAGATCAATAATTGCCATCACTAGTGTTTGAGCATACAACATATAAAATTATGTGGTATAAAATAATGTGACATGAATAGTAACCTTAGAAGGTATGCAATTATGTTGTTTAAGGATAACTATTGAAATATAAAGAAATTATGTGTTCCTCCCATACCATGAGTAGACACCACATGTATAAAAAGGTGTGGACATGGGATTACAATAAATATTAGTAGTCTAAACACCTATTATGGAATCAATGCCTATAGAAGGTACATTAATATCAGTAAAAGCATCATGTTATTGTTTCTTAGATGTGACAACCTTAGCATTATTTTTAATTTCATTTCTAGTTACATGTAACAATGCATCATGTGAGTGTGTATTCCTATGAAGATATGTAGTTAATTTTTAAAATTTAAACTCATCAAATATACCATTAACATTGATTTTTTTCATTATGAATCAATATTAATGGAGAAATCCAACTATTAGGCTTTAAATAAATCATAAATTAAATATTGAAATATGAAACCTTAGGAAACATAGAAGGAAATCTTAAGTAAACTAGGGTTTTATATGCTCAATACAAGGAAGGGTTCTCCAATATGTTTATTTGTTTTTAGGATATATGTGTTTGTAATATTACAAAATTATTGAATAAATCAGATTGTTGAGGAAATATAATTACTAAACAAATTTGATTGCAACTAGATGTAATAGTAACATGTTATTTTTGGAAAACACTAAAGGAATGATGTACTTAGCTTGTTTTACATTTGTGCAAGTCTATATAAGAATAGAATCATTATATATATATATATATATATAGAGAGAGAGAGAGAGAGAGAGAGAGAGAGTTTGCACATGCCATTACAACTTTGTGCTCCTTGGACACTTGCAGAATGTGACTCTATCTAATGTAATGAAAAATTATCCAATGTGTTTTTATTGAATGTATTTTACATTTCACTTGTCTTCTAAGTATTACTATATATTATGATATCTCTAGATCCATGTGAATATATATTTTTCTTACTATTTGCTTAAAACCCTAGATTTTCACCATAAGATAATTGTAAACTAAGAAAAAGGGTAAAATGAAAGTGTTGAGATAACCTTATCCACCCCATTGTGACTAAATTTTACATACATATCCAATATTTTGAAGAGGAAAGTCAAAACGTATGCAATTTTTCCATCTAGTTTTATGTGTGTAATCTTGTATAATACTAGTATGTTGTAAAACTTGTGCATATATTTCAATACTTGAAAACCTATGACTTGACCTTGTAAATTATATTCAAACTTAGCTCAAATATTTATCCTTTGAGGGGTTTCAAATTTGAGATATTTTAGGTAGTTTCTCTTAATTTACATAATGATAGCATGATAAATTATTACATGGAAAAATGGTTAGGCTTGATTTGGTTATATATAATTTTTTTTGGGTGATCTTATTTGAAATAGCATGTGAAACATGTAGGTTAACCAATATGATCAATTTAATTTCAAAAAATAAAATGTAAATGGCATAGGGAAAAGTCCACCCTAAGATTAAAAGTTCACGATAGTAGATATGTCTCATAGGTGCAGGCTTGTCTAGAAAATAATAACAGTGATCTGAGGCCAAGATATGGTCTAAGAATGATATTAGTCTATTTGGGCAAAGATTAAGAGGATCATGTCTAATAATAATGATAATTTGTAAGGGTTGGGCCTATTTATAATATAATTGCTATGAGGAATGGAAAATAAGAGTCATGTTTGTGAGCATAAGTCAAATAGGTTAAGGTTTGGTCAAATTACACATTATCAAGTTTTTAATATCAAATATGAGTATTTATAAATAATAAATTTATGTATCTATAAATGCCCCCTTTTCATTTAGTATTTAATATTTAATATTAAAAAGATAAAATAAATAAATTTAGTACCTATGTGTAATCACACTTGGTGGTTCTATGTATACCCCAAATATCCATATTTCTCTAACAAAACTTGTAAAAATAATAGTCTAATCATGATAGGAAATCTGAAACAATATAGATTATTCATCTATTTGAGTTTGGAAATTTAAGAAATGAATATACTTGTGATTACATGAACCAAACTTCCATTAATTGAACTCAATCATAGAATGTCATGGGGTGATTATTCCCTAAGGATATTCCATTGTTAAAACCATGGGTTAATAATTATAAATGCCTCAACCCTCATTAGAGAATGAGAAGTGATATGAGCTGAGCTATGCATTACCTCAACTATACCACTTAAAATATCATCATAAATATTTTCATGGAACTCGAACTAGAGTCATGTGTAAAATGTGGATCTCTTGAATAGACTTGTATGCCAATTTAAAATTTCTAATCAACTACCATAGATGTATTTTAGATCCAAAGTTCCTACTTAGTATCATCATTCCTCACCAATACTCAATCATAGAAATATAAAAAGTGTTTGTGTGAAAAACATTCATGCCCTAAATTTGATCCATCACCCATCAAAGTGATATAAAATTCCATAATATGTATCTCAATTTACTCAATCTAATCAATATAATAAATATAATAACCTCATCAATATGATCCATGTAATCTATCTCATAGAATTTTCTAAAATGTTCTCATATTCATGTAGAATGCCTCACATATGTTATGCATATGTCTCTATATTATATATCTATATTAATCTAAATTACATGATCTGACCCAAAATTTGAACCAAATATCTCTCAAGGCATAAATATCCTTAAAATTCACACGAGTATGTTCCTCTTTTGAGATGAGGGGTCAATCCTAAAAATCACTCATCTCAAAATAAAAGAGTTATACACATTTTTTTATTTATAAAAATGTAATCATGTGTGTTAACATGATAAAATATGTCACCATAAACATATTTTATCATTCACACAATGTGAAATATGTAATCTAAGGCAATGGAAATTTAAGTGTTATGTCAATTAGAATATCAATAAGGCATGTAGTGATAATCATTGCAATAATAAGAACTTAAATATACACATGATAAAAAACATGGAAACACACAAAATAGAAATATGTGTGATAGACATCATGAAACCAAGCTCAACATAACTTAAATATGTACACAATGTCATGATCATGATGCACACAAAAACTCAAGATAAGACTTGACTCTAACCCAACACAAACACAACATGGCCATATGGACTGTAATATCCTCAACATAAATGATGCATAATGTGACAACACATAATCAATGCACTCATTGAAAAACATAATGTAACACTCATCAATGATCATATAATGAACACACCATATAACACACATCAATCATCATAATGTGATACACAATCAATGATCACACCATGTAAAAATCACCAACATCAAACATGAATATAAAAATTAATGTTAATATACAAAATCAATCCATTTGATCATTACATATATAAAATAAAATATGCATAGAATATAACACCCTAAAGATGATACAAAAGATAAAACCATGTTTAAATAGTCTAAGTAGCTCAACATGGTCAATGGAATGGTCATAGAAAGATATAACATATAAAATTTACCATGATTCATCAAGTGTAGTCATGCCCCCATTGTATAAAGGTATCCCCTAGGTGTAAGGAATGGCCCAAATATATATGTCCATATATCACATGTACCATGTATGTCCTAAATTTGACTTATGTATACCATGAAAATTGTTTGCATAAAGAATAAATATCTAATATTCCATGTATATATGATAAATAACATCAATCAATCTTGTAACTAACAAATAACATCATGCATGCATAATAATAATAATAATAATAATAATAATAATAATAATAATAATAATTTATTTTAGATTAAAATATGCTCATACTAACCAAATATCTCATTAAAGGGGCATTCATATGTATTGTGTAACTATCCATGCATATAAAATATGTCATCTCCACTTTTCATTATATGCTATATTGTTCTTGCTTGAGATGATGTTTGTAGTGTTACTTGATCCATACCTATAGTTGGATGTGTTAGGAACCCAAGGAAGCACAACTGATTACCATATACAAGCAACTAACATGCGGAATTAACTAGAAGTAACAAGTAACTAGAATTCAAAAATAACACAGAATATGAGAGACAATACCCAATTGTATTAATACTCTTCCAGAAAAGAATTACAACAAAGAGATGCTACGCTCTTCCACCTTACAGGTTTGCCACACCAAGTGTTCAGTAATTCACCTTTAAGAGCTCACTCTCTCAATTACGGTCCCAACACACAACTCAAACACAGAGTTGGTGTTCACCTCCAACCAGTCAGTATCACTACTGCTAGTACATAAGTGCTCCACGCACTCCACAAGTGCTCCACACACTCCAATTACATAATCATACTTCAAGTAGATCTCCCATGAACTTACAATAACTTTTAACTCAAATGATCTTACTTTGGAAGGAACTACCTTGCCTTACTCTTTGTTCTCCAACCGAGTACACATCGTACTCCAAGTAGATCCTGCCTGATCTTGCTCCCTGTTGTGTTGCTGTCACCTTGATCCTGCTACCACCTGAAGATCAACCTAGTTCTGCACACCTACAAACCTAGACCTTGCACACACATACACCTACAGATCAATGATCTTACTTACCATGTAGATCTCCAAACGTGGCCTTGCACACCTGCTGACCAAGATCCTACATACATGAAGAATCCTTCTGATTCTCTAAACCAACACCCATACTTGGCATTGTGGCACTAGGAGGAACACACCTTGCTCTCTTCACTCTGAAGGAGCTAATATTTGCTCTCTTACTCTCTAGCACAAATTATAATACAACCCATGAGTCTATTATATAGATTTCATACAAACAATAATTAGACATCTAATTACAATAATTAGATTTGTAGCTTCAAGTCTAAAATTGGCCTTCTACATGCAAATAACTAGTTCGTTAACTAACTATTCATGCAACCGATAGTTTCAAAATTGCACAAGTGACCAACATCGGTCCCTGTCTACTTGGAGGTGACCAATGTCAGCTGATATATGACGAACGTCAGTTGCTCTTCTTCACTGTATATGACTGACGTCGACTGATCAAACTGATGCCAATTTCTCTGCAACTCAGCAACCTTCAACAACCTCCTTCCCTATTTACATCAGTGAACCTTTTAGCTGCACAACCTAACAATCTCCCACTTGGAGATAAATAGCTACACTGTACCTGTACCTGTACACTATCTAATCTATTTCCTGTCTTGTATCCCTCTTCAAGCTCAACCTTGAAGACCAACCACCACAAATCCTATGGTGTAGCTCCTATCATCCAAGTAACCTGCCGCATCTGCATCTTCAAACCCATGTAGAACAGAACTTGACCCTGCATAGCATGTCAACCTATTGCTGGTCCCTCTCAGATACCTGAGAATCCACTGAACTGCCCTCCAGTGCTTCTTTCCTAGATCGGCTCCAAACTTTCTGATAGCACCCACTGCTTGGGCAAACTCAGGTCTATACCAGACCTCATGTGATTTCAGACACTGAACTATCCATCCCTTGGTGTGTTCTGGTTCTACATCCTACGTATTGAACCTCGCCAACACCTGATTCACATCAGTTCCCACTAGAGTTAAAATCAACCTATGATCTTCCATGTCTCTCATGCCAAAGAATTTTGCTGCTCCCAAATTCTTCATGGCAAACCACTGAACTAACCTTACCATTAGCTCAACAAAACCCTGTATGTACAAACCTGATAGCTAGCATACCATCCACATACAGTAACAGGATAATGTTGCAATCATCATCCACCTGGTAAGACAAACACAATGGTTACACTGACATTGACTAAAGCCCTGCTTTGTCATCCACCTGTCAAAACCTGTACCACTGTCCTGCAGCTTCCTTAAGACCATATGACCTGGCCTTACATCTCACATATTCATTCTCTCTATTCTTTAACCAAGGAATCCATTCATCTCTCAGTGCTTTCTTCTGACTAGCAACCCTACCAAATCTCCCATTTGGTTCTGCATCCTGATCATGCCATGCTCCCACTGTTTCCTGGATCCTTCCTGCTCTACAATGAGCAACGAGTATAAAGAAGAGGAACAATGAATTTGAGGCTTACTTACCACTTTCACTCCTCCATATGGGCATTTGAGACTCCTTGACAACTTGCTATCTGCCCAAAATTTGTTACAGTGACTGACTCAGTCACCACACAATCTGTATCTAACTGACGTCAGTTCCCATGCGACTATCCTTTTTGTCGATGCTAGTTTTTTGACCGATGTCAGTCTTACCTGGTCACTGATGTCAGTTCCCTGACTGATGCTAGTAGCCACCCTACCCGACACCACTAGCTCTGGTCTGCACATGACTGATATCGGCATCTATCTATTCGACATCGGTTCCTCTTGACCGATGTCGATACCTGTGTTCACCTGTGAGTGATGCCTTTTTACCTATGAGCTCTCCATGGATCAAAACCCTATCCAAACCACCCTACTCAAAGTTACTCAGTTCCATCTGTTGATCTCTGTCCATCATCTCCTCCAAAAACACCAAGGCTTTCGAGTTCTTAAGTCTGTCAAACACATCTGTCTTCCACTTAAGAACATGCATCTCCTTCTTGCTCATGTGACCAAGCCTACAAAGCCACGTCTTCACAACAAAAGAAGAATCAATAATATAAGTAGATAGATAAATGATACCTACTTTGTTACTACCAGCTAATTCAAGTGCATCCATTGTGAGAGTTCTTATGCATTTCTCATCACCCAACTTTCTTGAAGAAATTAGCCACATCTTCAAGATCGAGACCTGCATGACCTCCTTCAACACCCATGTGTTGGCCGCCTGTAATTTCAGCTTCACTTCCCCTTTGCCAATTCTTTGGAAAGGTACACCAGCTCCTAAATAAATCTTTCCAAAGTCTCCAAAGACCTTAACACGAAAAAATACTCTATTTCAAGCTACATGGAAAAAGGCAACAAAATCTATAAAACAAGATTCTACTTTATCCAAGAAACATCCCAGAGCATCTTGTGCAACAACACCTGCAACATTTGCTTCTTCAGTTCCTTCATGCTGATCTGCTACCAACCAACAATCTTTCTTTACCTGCTCTTTCTTTCCATAACACCATAATTGACCATTCGTGCTTTTCAATTCCTCCATTCTTAGTGTACTTTCTTCTGCCATTGCTATACTCCCACTCAATTAGAAACCCTTGAGAGTGACCTATAATCAAACACAAAACCTACTCCCTGCAACCTTAGCTCTAATACCAACTGTTAGGAACCCAAGGAAGCACAACTAATTACCATATACAAGCAACTAACATGAGGAATTAACCAGAAGTAACAAGTAACTAGAATTCAGAAATAACATAGAATATAAGAGACAATACCCAATTGTATTAATACTCTTCCAAAAAAGAATTACAACAAAGAGACGCTACACTCTTCCACCTTACAGGTTTGCCACACCAAGTGTTTAGTAATTCACCTTCAAGAGCTCACTCTCTCAATTATGGTCCCAACACACAACTCAAACACAGAGTTGGTGTTCACCTCCAACTAGTCAGTATCACTACTGCCAGTACACAAGTGCTCCATACACTCCACAAGTGCTCCACGCATTCCAAGTACACAATCATACTTCAAGTAGATCTCCCATGAACTTACAACAACCTGTAACTCAAATGATCTTACTTTGGAAGGAACTACCTTGCCTTCCTCTTTGCTCTCCAACCGAGTACACACCGTACTCCAAGTAGGTCCTGCCTGATCTTGCTCCCTGTTGTGTTGCTGTCACCTTGATCCTGCTGCCACCTGCAGATCAACCTAGTTCTGCACACCTACAAACCTAGACCTTGCACACACATACACCTGCAGATCAATGATCTTACTTACCATGTAGATCTCCAAATGTGGCCTTGCACACCTGCTGACCAAGATCCTACATACATGAAGAATCCTTTTGATTCTCCAAACCAGCACCCATACTTGGCACTATGGCACTAGGAGGAACACACCTTGCTCTCTTCACTCTGAAGGAGCTAATATTTGCTCTCTTACTCTCTAGCACAAATTACAATACAGCCCATGAGTCTATTATATAGATCTCATACAAACAATAATTAGACATCTAATTACAATAATTAGATCTGTAGCTTCAAGTCTAAAATTGGACTTCTACATGCAAACAACTAGTTCGTTAACTAACTGTTCATGCAACTGACAGTTTTAGAACCGCACAGGCAACCGACGTCGGTCCCTGTCTGCCTGGAGGTGACCGACGCCGGCCGATATATGACCGACGTCGGTTGCTCTTCTTCACTATATATGACTGACGTCGGCTGATCAAATCGATGCCAGTTTCTCTGTAACTTAGCAACCTTTAGCAACCTCCTTCCCTGTTTGCATCAGTGAAGCTTTTAGCTCCACAACCTAACATGATGGTCTTTCTTGTATACATCACAATCATCAACATCCACTAATTTAGGCTTGTCTTTCCAATAATATTTTGTATATATAATAGGATATGTAAAACTACCACACCATATTTTGGAATTGATTTATTATATTTTATTTACTCTTTATATATTTATCATTATCCTTATTATGATGCATCTCAATTATGGTCATAGAATAATTAGATATCATTCCTTGAGAGCTAGTCAAAAGAATGGTTTCCTATTACTTTTTTTTAATATGGAGATGTTCCATCCTTTATAATGTGAATAGTCTCAAATCAAAGGTCAAAGTTAATATATTAATGATTCTTACCAAGTGTTGCATCCATTTATCTTATCCATGATATTCCTAGTGTAGCATTGTATTGAGCCAAAGTGGGGCTAATGTGAAATATAGTGTAAAATGATTTGAGATAAAGAGTTATTGGCTTCTCACATATTATGATGCATCATTGAGATGAATTAGTCTTATTCAAATGTTCAATGCCATATCCAAGAGACTTGAATATTGTCATGTTACATAGATTAATTTCACAATAGTCATAAATCATGACATTGGTTTATTGTTTACCATTTATATGAGGGATAATAATTAAAGGATCTAGTAATGAATAAGGATCTGTAGTTTACCCTTGGAAACCATGCCTATAAAATTATTATTATTAGGTAAATATTGATTCTAAAAATATTTTTTAGGTGTCTCTTTTTTAAGAATTTTTTATTTTTTAGATAACTCCTACTTTAGTAATTCAACATTGGTAGATGGAACCAAAATTTTAGTAAATTGTTTAACTTTGAAAGGTGTTATTGAATCTAGTGGTAATTTAATTTATGTATCAAATATAGTATCATGACTATAAATATAATATTTTAGTTTATTATTATAATTCCAACACCTATCCAAGTGATTTCCATGAACTCTATGATAAACAAAATAGTATTTGGATCTCTTCACAAGATGCGTAAGATGCAATATAATCAACTTGTTTTGAAACATGTTATTTAGAATTTTATTTGGAGTCTTGTTAAGACTATGTCAAATCCCTAATTCATTAATTATATATTAATTTTTCTTCTTAATCCATTTTTAAAATGAAAGCTTCTGAGATACATGGCTTTTGAAATGAGAACTAGATATGCAATTCACATTAATATTCTCAATATTTTTGGCATGTACAAGTTTATATTCAAGTGATGTATCCTTTAGACATAAATTTTGGAATTGATTTTGTAATTCCTCTATGGAATGAATCTTAATAATCATTTGATTGTGGATTCTTGAAAAATATTTACTATTGCTTATGGGTTGAAAATTATTTGATTTACAATCACAACCTATAAACACTTCAAATTCATTATTCATACATCATTTTATAGGATGATGCAACCTACCTATAATAATTATGATGGCATGAACCTATTTATTCAATATAAACCTAGGCTTTATAATGGAGGAGGGATGGTGGTTCTCACTACCTTGACTAGGGATGATAGGAGTGACATATAGAATCATTATAGATTCAAAATTAATGCAATATGTGTTACTAATAAGAGCTAAAAACGTATTATTATTATTATTATTATTATTATTATTATTATTATTATTATTATTATTATTATTATTATTATTATTATTGGGAAAAGGGCCCTCACCTAAGACAAGTATAAAATTGAGAATAAAAACTAGTTGAAATCTAGAATACACACAGAGACAGAGCTGGGACCAAGTCCAAGAAAGGAGAACAAAAAATGGAATAAACCATAAAAAATAGAGAAATCACTACAATAAAACAAGTAACCAACATACGAGAGCATGTATCCAAATTACAATGACAAAATATGGGTCAACTCAGTAAAAAATTAGCTCTAGTACACATGAAAATCGAGCCAAACCTAACATTAGAGACATCAACTACCTTCCTACTTTTGGCAGAGGTGAAAATACCTCCAAGACCAACTGCATCAATAATTAAATGCATGCACATTTAGATGTGGCTTGTAATAGCTCACCACAAAAATTTACTACCACCTCCAAAAGTTAATCATAAATCCTCCACCATAGCCACTTTTATTCCCTTGGAAAAGTTTGAGAAGCCAAAGACATATATGAAGAGTCAAAATGATCCACATACAAAGAAAAATATGGGATTAGCTCAAGCCATCCATCCAAAGAAATGACTTGACGAAGAATACCAACCAAATTAACTAAATCCAAAGGTAGAGCTTCCAAAAAATTGACAAATCAAGCTTCCAAATCTTAGAAAGAGAGAATAGGGACCAAACCTATACAATGAGTTCCTAAAAATGGAAGATCCATGCCTAAAACTATAGGGAAAATATTCAAATTGTCACCTAGATCACCATGCAAACTAGGAAACACCAAAGTATTAACCACATTCAAAACCACTTTCATCAAATACACACACACAAAAGATTGCATACAAAAATAGATGCCACCTCTGAATTTACTTTGTTGTGCTAGATAGAGATTGGTGGGCCAAAAGGAAAAAATATTTATAAATTAATTGGATCAATAAGCTCAAGCCTCAACTATCTTGATATTACATTATCTGTAATATGTTATTCAAGTTGGTCGACCCCTTTGTTTATAATGAATTTTGCTTGTGCATTTTCTTCATGAAATTAATGTTTAATGGACCAAGAGATCAACTCCTTAAGGATAGGCCATGCATTACTAAGAATGTTCTTCAATTTCTAAGATTTACATTACCTATTGCATGTGGCTTCAATAATAATCTTAGAATCTACTTCAATCTATAAATGCTCAATGCCACATTACTTTATAAGTTGAATACCCAAAACTAAAGCTTGGGCTTCAACTTCATTATTTATTTTATCATAGATCGTTGTGGACAAGGCTCAAATATGAGAACTAAAACAATCTATGGTGTATAACCCAACTCATGATGCACTTGGATTGCCACATGTTACTCCATCAAAGTTTAAATTCAAGGATCCAACCAAGGGAGGAGTTTAGAATGCATTTAAATAAGCATGGGGAGTGACTTTAGCTACTCTTAACCCATTGCTAGGGGAGCTTGGTCAACATATAATTTGAGAGAATCATAATGTCCTAACAAGAAATATTAACATTACTTCTCTATGAGAGGTTTGAAACAACTTCAAAAATCAAAATTTACAGCTTGATCAATAAGTCTCTAAGGGGGAGAGATTTATCACAAAAAATGTGGCCATTTCTTTCTTTCTAGATTGACCAAATGAGGATGGTAGGATTGGGAATCTGGAGAGCCTTTATAAGATCCAAGTGCCAACTAAGTTTAAGAATCAAACAATCCCAAAAATTAACAACAAAGAGGAGTAAGTGATGAATGTTTTCTTCATCTTGACAACACATGCAACATTTGTAAGGATCGAACCATCTTATTTTATGAAAGTAGTCTTGGATGAAAATTTTGTACTAGATAGTAATCCAAGTAAAATCCCACACCTTTAAGAGACCCTTGTTATTTAAATAAAGAAAATTGATGAGGGGGTTACCCTCATTTTCAGCCACATATATCTAGTACCCCAACTTAACTTTGTAATCCCTAGAACTAGACCCTGTCTAGTACATAGAGTCCCCCTTAGGGTTCATAAAAAAATTGTGCATGCTTAGAATGGATTTAAGAAGCATAATATAATATTATCCCATTTTAGGATTGGGAGTAATCTTAAAAAAATAAAAATAAAAAATTAAATAACAAAACCATGCCTACCAAAATCAATATAATCACTAATTTTCTTGCCTTAGGTAGCTGACAAATAGATTCTAGCCACATACAAGTCTTGAAATTCACACAATGGTTTGTGAACATTCCTAAAAATCCACCTTCCTTCCATTATTAAATATCCATGAAATGTGATTAGTAATTATAGGCCTATAATGAAGAAGAAATTCCATATATGCGACCTAGGAGGAGGAGAATCAGAACAAATAATTACCAATGGATCATTGGAACCCAAGTATTTGAGTAGAACTATCTTGTTGCATAAAGCATCAGGGTTAGAGAAAACATTTTAGATCAGTCTGGATCCCAAAGCCAAATTTTGATATTTTGTATGATAAATGTCTATACCCCTTGATTTTTTATAGCATCACACTTTATCCTATCAAACCAAATGAATCTTTTTCTTGTCTTTGATGCCTTTCCAAATAAAGGACCTACACATATGATTGATGCATTTTAAAAATTTAGGTGGGGGTTTGAGGACCAAAAATAAGTAAATATGAATAGTAGAGAGAACTAATTTGATAAGATTCAAATTACTTACAAAGGAGAGGAACTTCCCCTTCTATGAAGATAATATCTCTTTGCGAGATCAGAGCAATATATTCCATAAATTAGCTTTACTTGGACCAACATAGAGTGGTATCCCAAATAAATATTCAAGAGTTTACCAATTTTTAAGTTCAATAAAGGAGATAGTCGAAGCTAATTTTGATTGGAAACATTTACAAAATAAATTTTAGATTTCAAATCACTAACCAACTATCTCAAAGCCATGGCATAATTGTTGACCAATTTTTACCCCCATGTCAAAATGAGTCAACCCCTATATTTTAAATCTTTTCATAGGGATATCTAAGCTTGTAAATGGTCTTATTGGGAGTTGTGCCTTGGAAATATTAATTTTTATTATCATGGTTTTGAGTGTCAAATTATTTCAAGGTCTTAATGATATCTTCTCAATAAAGTAAGCTATGATGTGTCTTGTCCAATCAGCCTGCATAGTGCTTTTCAGAAGCAATTCCATAGGGCCAAATCATGCTCATTTATCTCCAAAATTTTCATGATGGTAGACATGTGTGGGAAGAGTGAAAATATTAATACAATCATAGTAAATACCTTCCCCAAGTGTAAAATTTGTAGAGGAAAAAATTGTCTTCTATGTTGATTTTTACTTGGGCATTTTCTATATTTCCAGTTGCCAAATCAACCTGCATAGCACTTTTCAAACACAATTTTTTGGGATCAAATGAAGTGAAATAACCATAAAATTTATCATGATGGTATTCAAATTTTATAGGAATCAATGGTAAAGGCAGTTGTAGATATTTATTTTTCACTTGAAAATATTGCAGTCATGAAAACTACTCAATGCACATATTTCTATCTTTCCAGTTTCCAAATCATCCTGCACAACACATTTCAAACACATTTTTGTAGAACTAAATGAAGTCCAATCACCTAAAATTTTCTCATGGTTTTATGAAAATGTGGTATAAATGTGTTGATCAATAAAGTCAAAAAAAATTTGCTCTCATATGCAATATACGTAGGGTTAAAAAATAGCTTATGATTTGTTTGTTTACTTGGTTAATTTAGTTTTTAGATCTAGTCAATGTGTATGTTTCAAGCTCATTTTTGTAGGGGTAAAAGAAGTCAAATATTTTTTAAATTACTCATGGTGATAGATAAATGTCATTACAATGTGTGGGTTAAGATAGTGTGCAAATATTCAATATCATGTGTGGAATGCCTAGCCATCAAAATTAGCTTTTGCATTGATTTTTGCTTAGTCATTTTCTTCACCTTCTAGTTACTAAATCTACCTAGTAAACACTTTTACAACCCATTTGCATAGGATCAAATGAAGTCATTTTTTTTGAAATTTTTTATGATAGTACCTGAATGGCATGAGAAGGTAATGAAATTATTCTTATAGCTATTGGAATTTATAGTAAAAAGTTATGATGGTACGAAGTGACCCTCCCGAGAAGATTTATCACTTAGCCAACTCTTCACTAGAAAACACTCAGAGGGCAGTGTGCAGGGGTTAATTTGATCTTATAAAAAAACTAAAAATACCCTTTTGAGCATCTTTTCAATATATTTGTGTAAATATAAGATATGATGGGTTTTTCTCGTATCTTGCTATGTGATTTTCTATTTTTCCATGTTTTAAAGGTGCTAATACAACTACATGTGACTGCATGTTGGTTCTTTAGCCATATCTTTTGATCCATAACTCAATTTTCAATTCTGATTATTGCATTGGAAATATGATTTCTCCCTCTTTGCAATGATGTTAATTTAAAATTAGAAAAATCTAGGATGTAAAATCAATTAACATAGTAGCTAAAGGTCATGTGTCAAGATAATGTGTAACTCCTCAATCAAGAAAGGGTAGTTTCAAGAGAGAATAGATGAGTCATAGCAGATAAAGAGCCACTTATACACCACCTTTCATGAGTTTATCATCAGTCCAGGCCAACAAATGTTGAAGACAAATGACATAACTATTTCTTCACCTTCTTTGGCATTGTAACTGGTCTCATGATTGATGACAATCATGATGAAATTTATCCACATCCTCCCATCTCTCTTTTATCCTTTGTTCTATATATTTTTCCTTAAATGGATTATAAAAAAGATCCACATTTGGTATAGTGAAGACCTACTAGATTGACTATTGATTTTGCCTTTGAATAAAATATTTGAAGCTAGTTTGAAGTTCTCAAATTCTTGCTTAAGTGTGTGAAGTAATTCATGGTTGAATGGCAAGTGATATTTATCTCTCCTTGTGTTCATCTCACTCTTTCATGTTTTATGTGAGTAATCTAACTTTTAGCAGGTCACATGGTGTGTAAATGGTTGTTTTTTGTCTCTTTAAGTGTGAATAAGACTATTAGTGTCTATGATCAAACCTTCTAGTCATCTACCTGAAGAAACAAATTGTGTTATACCTTCACATTGAAACACTTTTTTTAGGATAACCTTGGGTGTTGAGAACAATTTTTTGAATTACCTTTCATAGTGCATGCTTAAGTAGGCTAGTGGAGTTAATCTTCATGCATCACCTCTATTATATTAGTTTTGATCTCATTCTATCCCTTTTCATTCAAATCAATGAGGTTAGTGGTTAGTTGTAGGTGTGGTGAAAGGGAGCTAACCCTGCAATCTAGAGAGTCATCTCTCCCATAGGTCACCCACAACTTGAGAGATGTTTCTATGCTACATTAAATTTAAGGAGGCTAGATTAGACTTGCTTAGGATGCAAATTTGATTGATAATAGTTTTGGTATGCTTAATGGGACTAAGGTTCAAATAGGTTGAATTATTTTTGGTGTTGTTCTTCAATATATCAGCCTTTAGAGGCATTTAACAAATATTAATGGCAACTCCAAATGAACTATAGATGGCATAAGCAGTCCAAGTGCCCAAAAATTAGAAATTGGTATGTATTATCAATCTTTATTTGGTGAGAATTCATATCCCACACTTTGAAAATCTTCATATCAGACTAATCATGTTCATGTCTTCTCTCAAGTAGCCCTTCAATTGTATACCATCCTTGTCATAACATTTATTCCCCTCCTCCACCTATGAATACTTTTAACTAGCCTTAGAAAGATTATTATTTTCCTAATCAGTCTAAACAAAGTGATAGATATTTGATCCTTGACTTTGAGAAGCAAATAGAGGAGAATCATAGAATGAGGGAACACTATAAGAAATAATAAGATCTTGAATATCATAACTTTTTCTATCATCAAGAGTTGAAATCTGAGGAAAAGTTCAAACCTAGGTAAATTCAATCTAGAAAAGAACAAGATAACCATTTTCTTATAAAAATATATAAGAATGAAATAGTGATAAGGAAGATGGATAAAAGAGTTAATCTTGGTCAGCTTATTCCTATCAACCTCCTTCAAGAGTTAAAATATTCATTACACTTTTCAAGAGGGGAGTGGGAATTATTTAAAAAATAAAATAAATATGTTCTAAAAAGTGAAAGACTATAAATAAGGGACATAATTCAATTCATGGATAATATTCTAGTGAGATGAGAAAGGTAAAAGATCCAACCAAACAAGCTCAACCATTACCTCGTGTCCCTATTCCACCTCCTTTGATTCCAATTATTCCTCAATCCACACATATCCTTCATCAAGAATTCAGATCACTCCATCTTGGAAGCCTCCTTGGACTCTGATTCATGGATATACTAATCCAACTCTTGTGAATTAATCTTCTCCTATACCTACCAAATACCAAGAAAGAGATAAGATGCTAGAATTTAAGCCAATGATTCATTTTCACTCTTTATAAGAACCTTCCAATAAGTCTAAATCCAATGCCTTAACTTAGAAAGATACCTTGTCAAGTTTCAATCATAACAAAGAGTTATTTTTCCCTCCCATCCTCTCCTTTTGTGAACAAGAGCCCATGGATTTGAGGGTAAAATATGAGGTTTCATTTGCAAAAGAACATCAAGAAAGAGGTGAGGAAGAGGTAAATATGTGCTTTGAATTTCCTTTCTTCATTGAATATGATGACCCCATATCTTGTGGCAATAAAAAGTTGAATGATTTAAGTGTAGTGGAACTATCAAAGAGTAGCCTTCAAGGAGATATTAATGAGGTTAAAACTCCAATAAAGATGAATAAGTGGTGATAGTCCTTAATAATTAGGATGAAGAGAGTTCATGGCAACAACTGTACCATGACTTCTTGGAACAGATTGAAGTGTTTACTAGTAGTGGATCTCTTGAGGAACAAGATAAGGAAACTAATAAGATGGAACATGAAGTACATCTTGAAGTAATTGATGATGACATGGTAGCCTTAAATGAATTTGTAGCTAAGTATGAGGTAAGTTCTCATGAAATTACTTTGGTTACTATCCATGTTGATAATTATGAGCAATTGGTATATATTGAAGAAGTAAAAACTCAGTTGGACCATGTTCTAATTGAAGTATTTGATGAGCCTATTACCCCTAAAGTGAATGACAAGAATGGGATCCATAATTGACATCCTTTCAAGTGACGAAGAGGAAGCTACCTTTTGGGAAGAACTTGAAAACTTCTAATTGAGTTTAGAAGACCAAATTATACCTTCAAGTAAACATTCCCAATAATAAGCTAATCAAAGTGCATACATTGACAAACATGATTCTAAAGAGTCATCAAAAGTTAAAGTTGCAACTATGGTCACATTGGAGAGTTATCCTATCATAAAAAATCTACATGAGGTAAAGGTTTAAGATCAAGATGAATTTGTATTCATAATAAATGTGTTTGATGATGATTATCCACTTGAATAACTTCCAAGAGGATTGATAACCAAGAAGTAATTGAGTTGAAGCAAGCAAAAGTCTAAGAAGTTGTTTGTTTCACATCCTTATGCATCACATGAAGAGGATGATCTTAAAATATTCATTTTTGATCCAAGAAGATCAATATTAGAAGGTTAGTTTGTACATAGTAGTTGTATTTAGAGCACAAGTGTGGTGTGTGTCTTGTTGTTTCCTTGTTTGGGGTGTGTTGTCATTATTTTATGTGTTTAGAGGATAAATCAATTTGTCTTATCATTTCCCAATGGAAGGATAAGGATATTTATCTACTCAACATTGTAGGCATGCTACCCCTGTGAATCATCAATTTGTTGACCAAATTTGACCCCCAAGTCAAAATGAGTCAACCCCTATAGTTTAAAAATTTTCATAGGGATCTCCAAGCTTGTAAATGGTCTTGTTGGGATTCATGCCTTGGTAATATTTATTTGTCTTATCATAGTTTTGAGTGTCAAATTGTTCCAAGGTCTCATTGAGGTCTTCTAAATAAGGTAAACTATGGCATGTATCTTGTCCAATACGCTTGCATAGTACTTTTTGGGAGTAATTTTGTAGGGCCAAATCATGCTCATTTCTCTCCAAAATTTTCATGATGGTATCCATGTGTGGGAAGAGTGAAAATATGAAGAAATATTAATAAATATATTTTATAAGTTTAAAATTTCTAGAGTAAAAAATTGGCTTCTACGCTAATTTTTAATTGAGCATTTTTTATGTTTCCAATTGCCAGGTCATCCTGGATAACACTTTTCAAAAACAATTTCATAGGGTCAAATGAAGTCTAGTCATCATAAAATTTATCATAATGTAGTCAAATTTCAAAGGAATAAAATTATGAAGGATTTTTTATAGAATTATTCCTCACTTGAAAATATTGTAATCATGGAAAACTACTCAATACACAGATTTTTGTCTTTCCAGGTGCCAAATCAACCTGCATAACAATTTTCATATACATTTTCTCAGAACTAAATAAAGTATAATCACATTAAAATTTATCAAGATGGTAATAAAATGTGGTGTAAATGTGAATTTAAATAAATTAACATAAAATTATCTCCCACATGAGAAATGTGCAAGGTTAAACATTAGTTTTTGAGCTGATTTTTTACTTGGTCAATTTTTTGTGTTTCTAGTTTTGAGATCTGGTTAGTGTAAACATTTCAAGCTCATTTTCATAGGGTTAAATGAAGTCAAATATTATTAAAATTACTCATGGTGATAGTTAAATGTAATTAAACTGTATGGGTTAAGATAGTGTGCAAATATTCAATATCATGTGTGGATGCGTAGCCATCAAAATCAGCTTCTATGTTGATTTTTACTTAGTTATTTTTTGCACCTTCCAGTTGTTAAATTGGCCCAGTAAGCACTTTTGAAACCCATTTGAATAGGACCATATGAATTCCAAATTTATTGAATTTTTTTATAATATTACCCGAATGTCATGAGAAGGTAATGCAATTAGTTTTACAGTTATTAGAATTTCTAGTAAAAATCTATGATGGTATGAAGTGACCCTCCTAAGAAGATTTATAACTTAGCCAACTCTTCACTAGAAAAAACTCAGAGGGTAGTACACAAGGGTTAATTTGATCATTTAAAAAACTAAAAATACTCTTTTGAGTGTATTTTCAATATATTTCTATAAATATAAGATATAATGGATTTTGCTCATATCTTGCTCTATAATTTTCTATTTTTCCATGTTTTGAAGATGTTGATACAGTTGTGTGCGACTACGTGTTGGTTTTTTAGCCATATATTTTGATACAAAACTCCATTTTTGATTCCACTTATTTTTTTTAATCTAATTTATTCATATTTACAATTATGTTAATTTTAAATTGGAGAAATGTAGGATGTAAAATTAGTCAATGTGATAGATAAAGGTCATGTGTCAAGATAACAACTTGTAATTCCTCAATAAAAAAGGGTAGTTTCAAGAGAGATAATATGAGTCATAGGAGATCAAAATACACTTATACACCACCTTTCATGATTTCATCATCAAATTTAAGCCAACAAATGTTGAATACAAATGACAAAACTATTTCTTCACCTTCTTTTGGCATTATAATTGGTCTCATGATTGATGACAATCATGATGAACTTTATCCACATCCTCCCCTCTCTCTTTTATCATTTATTCTATATATTTATCCTTAAATGGATTGTAAAAATGATACACATTTCCTCATTAAAGGGTCAATCATATCTAGTAAAAAGGACATGATTGGGAAGCATAATTGGGTGCATCCTCCTATGGGTTGGTTTAAGCTCAATTTCAAAGGTGTTTCTCAGGGGAACCCAAGAGCATCAGGTGTGGGATGCATCATTTGGGACTGTAGTGTTTCCCTCATTCAAGCTATATCAAATAATATTTAGGTTGGGTATAATAATGGAGTGAAAGTGCCAACACTTGTGAGTGGGATCAAACTCATAATTTAGTGTGCTATTCTGAAGTTGATCATAGAGGGTGATTCACAAGTTGTTATTTTGGATTTGAAAAAGAAAGAGTCTAGCTCTTAGAATTTAGAGATCATATTGACTAGTACTTGGAGGAAATTGGAGTTTTTTCTTTGATTGATTGTAATCACTACTTTTGAGAGGCTAATTTGATTATTGACTTCTTGGTAAATTGTAGCATAGATCAAGTGAAAGCATGCCAGGTGGATAATATGAGAGATGCTTGGGAAGACTTCCCATCCATATGATCAATTTATTTTAATTAATTTCTATCTCTATTTCTCCTTTTTTATTTCTTTATTTACAAAGAAATCTCAAAAGATCCTAACTAATCTAGTAGGGGCCTACTTTTGGTGGTTTTGCATCGAGTAAATCTTGATGGATGGATTTTCTTACATTGTCATTTCTATCATCATGGTCATTATATCACTCGATGTGGCATTTTGGTTTGAAATATTTGCATTTATGATGGTAGATGGTTATTATTGGAAGGATAGGATGTGGCCTAAGGCATGAGGGAGTCATGAGGTTTCCCTTGTACCTCATTATGTTTTGGCTTTCCTAGATTTTTAATTGTTTGGGAAGAATGTTCATCCATTGTATATCCCTTACTATGTATGGAGGTTGTGGTTGGTAGAGATATGAATGGAGAACACAATCAAGATAGCCTTAATGATATCTTATGTTTATGGTGGTAGTGAGGTGCATGAGATGGCCTTTGATAGCCAAATTTTTTGAGCCCATCTCAAACATGTGTTCTGGTTGTTGATGGAAGAGATGTTTGGTGCTATATCAAACATTCTCAGTTAGGAGTTTCTGGTGAAGGGAGTTTTTAGTAGGGTAAACCCAACCTAATGTTCCTATTTTTAGATTTAGAGGTGGTTATAAGGGTGGTGGAGTTCTACATGCACCCAAAATTTTGCACTAGGTTAGTAAAGAAGATTATGTTACATGATTTATCTGCACTTCCAAATTTTCCATTTTTAGGAAGGGATGGTTTGGGTGTGGTCCCAATTATGGAATTTAGGGCACTTGAAACATAGTTCATGGTCCTCCTAGGGTTTGTTAAATATTTGAGGAAGAAGGTCGATTCGCCTGATGCAAACAAAGGGGAGTTTATTTCCTTACCCCTCATGTTACATCTCTACAGTCAAATTATGAAAATGACATAGTTGAGATCTTGTCATCATGAAAAGAAGAATGTGGAGGTGGTAAATAAGTTGGTAAAATGGGTTCTTAGGGGATAGGTTGCAATGCTTCTTTGGTATAGTGAATTCTTAGATGATGAGTTAGGTTCAGACACCTCTATGGGCACCAATCCCTCATTGGCATCTACTTCTAGTGGAAAATCCTTGAGGATAAAAATAAAGTGAGAGGTCATGGATGAAGCAGAGGAGAAAGGGGAAATCATTTTCTTGGAGGACATAGATGATGAGGTTCATGCTAGTCTTAATTTTTGATGTTGGTCTGCATCTTGTGTCTAGTCTTTCTAATCTATTTTATTATATTTTTTTTGTTGGTGGTTTATCTATGGCTCACCCTTATTTTCTTAGGGTCATTTTGCTTGTTTGGTTGTTTCTATACGTTATTGATCTTTCTATAATTAGGTGAAATTGGGTATTTACCTATGGGCTACGTATTGTAACTCCTTTTATTTTTGGGCTGGGGACCCTAATATAAACCCTATACCTATCTAAAAAAAAGGATACACATTTAGTATGGTAAAGAAATGCTAGATTTACTACTTGTTTTTCCTTTTAATAAAAGATTTCAAGCTAGTTTGAAGTTCTCAAATTTTTGTTTAAGTGTGTTAAGGAGTTCATAGTTAAATGGTAAGTGATGTTTATCTCTCCATGTGTTCATCTCATTATTCCACGCTTTGTGTGAGTAATCTGACTCTTAGCAGGTCACATGATGTATAAATGGTTTTTTTATGTCTCTTTAAGTGTGAAGAAGACTATTAATGTCTATGATCAAACCTTTTATTTATATACCTTTAAAAACACATTGCATTTTACCTTCATGTTGAAATGTTTTTGTTAAGAGAACCTTGGGTGTTGAGATAATTTTTGTGAATTACCTTTCATGGTGGATGTTCAATTAGGCTTATGAAGTTAATGTCAGTGCATCACCTCTTTTATATTAATGTTAATCTCCTTCTATCCCTTTTCCTTCAAAGCAAGTAGGTTAGTGGTTAGTTGTAAGTTTGGTACAAGGGAGATAGACCTTTAATCTAGAGACTCATCTCTCCCATATGTCACCCAAAACATGAGTTATGTTTCCATATTACATCAAATTTAAGGAGGTTAGAGTAGACATCCTTAGGGTGTAAATTTTATTTATAATATTAACTATTCAATATGGATTTGAAGAAAGAAGCTTCCCTAATGGAGGTTGTGCCAAAAAGGAAAGTATCATCTATAAATTGTTAATGAGAAAGGTTGGAGATACCATCTATCACACATAAACCTTTAATATCACCTAAATATTTCACTAAAAGGATAAAACTGCTCAAAGCTTTTGCCATTAACCTAAAGAGAAAAGACAAAACTATATCACCTTGTCTGATACCCTGAGTGGCTTCAAAAAAACATGATGTCCTACCATTAAGGAGAATGGTAAATTTGGGGGTGGAAATTCAATTGAATATATATTCACACCAATATTTTTAAAATCCAAAATGCTCTAGAACTTCACAAGGAATCTCCAATTGACCTTGTCATATGCTTTACTAATATTTGATTTGATAAGCATACATTTTTTCTTGTTATGTGTTAATAAGTGCAATAATTCATGAACAATGATGATACCATCCTAAATGTGTCATCCTAGAATAAATCCCCCTTGCTTAGGAGAGATTAACTATCAGATGAATGATTTCAATCTAAAAGATATAGATTTGGAATTGATCTTATAGATGGTATTACATAAATTAATGGGATGGAAATCATAGAAAGATGTTTGCATAGATCATTTAGAATCAAGGACAAGAAAGTGTAGTTTATGGAAAAGCTTTCCTATTTGTCCTATCTTTAATATTACACCATAGCAGTGACCTCTTCCATAATAAAATTCTATTGGGAACCCTCTGAATTAAGAGTTTTATCCTTATTCAATGTCAAAACCACCTTTTGGATATCATCTTGACAAAAGGGGCCATCAAAAAGTCATTTTGTTGTCTTGTGACAAGATTGGGAATGACTCTGAAAAGGTCTTTTTGAGAGTGAAGATCAAAAGCTTCAAGGTTGATAAGAAGTTCAAATAAGAATCTGACTACTTCCCCTTTAATATTAGAAATTAGGTCCAATAGTTTACCCTCGCTGTCTAGTATTTTCCTCTGAGCTCACATTGAGTTGTGGATTTTTTTATATTTTGATCACCTTCCTTTAGAATACATTCTCTAGACTTCTATTTCTAATATGTTTCTTCCCTAAGATGGATTTCCTCAAGATCAACCAACAATGAAATCTCTTGTTCATACATCATCAAATCCATCCCAAAACTTAGTATCATTTCATTAAGCACTTGATGCTCAACCTTGACTCTTTTGGTTTCATCAAATATTTTTTTGAAGTGTCATTTATTCCAATTCTTGAAGTAATTTTTGATGAAAAATAGCTTTTTATAAAAAGTATGAATAAACTTCCCTTTTGTTTTGGGGGACACACTCCACCAAAAATTTACTATTTAAAAAATGTAGGGATATCTTAACCACATTAATTCAAATTTAAAGGGGTTAAAAGGATTTTATATCTTCACTAATTTCCAAATCAATAAGGGAATGATCAAAGCCTGGAAAAGGAATAACACAACTTTTATGAACCCAGTTAGAATTCATCCACATTAGATCTATTAATAAGCAGTCCAATCTTTCCATAATATAACTAAAACCCTTTCTTTTGTTGGACTAGGAATACATGACTATTTTTTGAATAACATCAACAAGACACCAGTGAAAATGAAGGAATTAAATTATATTTGAGATTAAAGGGGACTTTCCATACCACCATGATTGCCCTCAGAGTTTATAAATACGTTGAAATCCCCATCGAGTGAAATTTTTTCATTTGGATGAGATGAAATTATGAGCATAATTTCATGCCAACACTTTCCATTTAGTTTCAATATATTAGGACCATAGACATTAAATAAATTGAAAACAATGTTGAAGGACAAATCTTTAATCAAACTCCACTGTTAATTAGTCCCATTACTACAAGAGATTAATTCTACTTTGGCAAGGTCCCAAAGCATGGCTAGATCACCTAAGGATCTTAAAAAAGTTAACAAAACATCATTTTCAATGCTTCTAATAATGAAGACACACTTTCTCTACCTCATCCTTGAGAAATTTAGTTTCTTTCAAAATAAGAATGTTTGGGAATAGAGGAGAGATCTAACACTTTATAAAACACCTCTTGTTAGGGTCATGTATACCCCTAACATTATATAATATTATCTTCATGATAATTGTGAATGGATTTACACCCTTTACACTTCAAGAAATAAAATAATGATGGGCTTATGATTTTCCAATAAACCTTATTCAACAAGTTTTTTATATTTTGGTTTGTGATCATGTTTACATTTTTACCATAGTTTGGCATTGAGAGTAGGCATTAAATATATGTAATATCCAAAAATTATTTGGAACCAATATTTTCTTATGAATCACTTTCAAAAGCATTGTTACCTAGAGATTTATTGAACTATGGGAGAAGAGAGCCATCCTATAAATCACCTTCTACAAAATTCAAATAAGAGGGCATAACCTTGAGCTCCATTTCATATAAGTTTGTATAAACATGACCTTTTATATTGAGAATGATGGCTTCAATTTATTGTGATGAATAAGAGTGAGCAAAGGAGAGGGTGTTAAACAAACTGAAGGATTACAAGACCAATTTTTTGGTTACTTCCATAATATTTCATATTGAAGAGGACTCCAACTTATCAATCAAGGGCTGACTAGAATAACCTTGATCAAGAGAAAGATGCTTAATGAACCCATTTATTTGAAGTAAAATATCTAAATAGGGGGACTCCTTCACCTTCCAAAATTTATTGAGCTTCCTATTTTATTTTTTAGGAGCAAAAGATATAGCCTTGGGGTAATCATGACTAATATGACTAGTATTGTGGCATTCATAATATCAAAAAATATATTTTTCAAGGTAAATATTTTGAATCAATTCCCTACTAAAGGATTTTATAATAATGGCCTCTAGTATTTTAGCATATGTAACTTGTGAGCCCTCTAATAAAATTGGTTTGATTGAAATGAATATAAAGTTTCTAATTGATATGTGATTTGTCTCTCCCTAGTATTCAATGGGAAGATCATAGAGGTGAATCCACATCAAAACTTTGCTTTATCACTTTTTTAAAACATAAAAATTTTGACACTAAGTTTGGACATCAATTCTTGTACCTCTAAGAATCAATAGGCCTAAAAACAAAATTTGTTCCCTAGATTCAAAATTTAGGCAAGAGACTAAAAAAATGTTAGGAATTTTTCTTACATTAAGGCCTTCCCCCTAATTTATGGAAGCCCATTATTCAATTTAACCAATGTATATCCATATACCTATGGCCTTGGTTAAAATAATATCCTCTTTAAGAGATTTCATTTTAACTTGCCTATCTTCATCTTCCAACACTGGCTCCTGACCAAGACCAATAATAAGGGTTGAGTGTTTCTCATAAACCAAAGGAGAAGGGTCATGATATTTTATAGCATTATTAAGAAGTATGGTCTCAACACCAAGGACATCCAAGGTTTGTAACACTTGTGGGTGGGGAACATTTAGGGTTTATTCATCCTCCAAGACCTGATCTTCATCCATATTCAAACCTTGCAACCACTCCACTTATTTGTGAAAATCATGCCTAACTTCATGCTTCTACCTACCACCTTTTATTTTCTACTTCACCTAAGCTACATGCATTTCTTCTCCAGTCTCCTTCCTTATTAATCCCATCAAGTGGAGATTTTACTATTTGATTTCATAAATTTGATAATCGCTCATTTGGAATATTTATTATTTTCATTATTAAATTAATAATGAAATATACATCACTTATCATTATTAATTTAAGCCTTAGTTTTTATTGAACATAAATTTAACCCATTCATTACATGTTTTTAGATAGATTACATATTTAAAAAAATCAATATGTAGATATGAAAATCATAGCTTGAATCATAAAATAAAAACTATTAATATCCATAGTTGTAATCACATAATTATAAAATAAATAACCATCCACCCAAGGAAAACCAAAAGGAATTTTAGAAAATAAAAATATTATTTTGATCTAATAAATATGATAAATAAATACCTCCAATAATTTCAAAAAAAATAATTTTTTTAATAAGATATTAGTCAAACATATATGAAGACAAGATGTAACCCTAATACAAGAAACCCTAATAGGAAAATAAACATGAAACCCTAGGGAGGAAGGGAAAAAAATATATTTGAGTACATGATAAGGGAAATAAGAAATAAAATATGAAATTCAAACCCTAATAGGTAATAAATTTGACATCTTAAGAATAAAATATTAAACCCTAAAGGAGGAAGCCCCAATATTTTTCATGCTTAAAAAAATGTCTAGGTTCCCAGAAATGTTTTAAATTATTTTAGATTTAGGAGATCTAAATTGTCCCAAACTATTTAAATTTATATTGCATAAGATATAACATAAACCACACAAATATGAATTAATAAATAGAGATTGTTTTCTCTTACTAAATATAGAAATGATCAAGAGATAAGGAGCATAACTAATATTTTATTCTATATTGATCATTACCTATTGAAATCACTTGAAATGGTCTATGTAAGCTATATGACTATTCAAATTGGTAAATAGACAATCAAAATCTACCAAAATAATTATAAAAAATACCACACACTTATGGTAATTGGTCCCATCTACTGTCTATCTAAATTATCCCTTCTAGGTTTTCTAGTTTATTCTACCATAGATAGATGTGCCTACTTACCAAGAAAATTTCTCTGTGTTTATTAATCCTTGGTCATGTGCGTAAATCCTCACTTTTTTTCCTTTTAATAAAAACACTAAATCCACTTTTTACACTTTATTGACCTAAACTAAGGGGATGAAATATGAGTTGGATAACCCTAACCACTACCTGCTAAGTGGTTGAGAATTGTCTACATTCCAATACTCTAAATAGGGCTCAAACCACACATAGTTCTCTCAACTATCTATATGTGTGATCAATTATGTTCTATTAGAATGTAATTCAACTATTTGGATTTTGAAAACTAAAATCATGCAACTTGTCATTACACTTGTATTCAGACTTGGATTTTAGGACTATTTCTTTAAGGGATTTTCAGATTTGGATACTTTGGGATAATACCTCTAAGGATGTGCAAATGGATTTATTAATATTTTATTTCACTATAAGAATGGCCTTATGGGTGATCTTGTATTTATAGATAAATTTTTGGGTATTTATCCTCATAAATATCATGGGAAACATGTATAGGTTGACCTTAAGGAGAGATTTGAATTTGAAAATTATTCATTAAGGACCGTAGGACACTATCGATGAAAGAAAACACTGCCAAAAGCTACCAAAATTTGAATGTTTTTGGAAATATATAAGAAGGGAAAAATAAAGATCTAAAATTTCATGATAGTTTGATTAGGATTATATAGCATTTTGGCCAAGGTCATAGATAGATAAAAAGTTAGGAGAAAATGTGAGAAAGAGTCAAATGTATTTATACAAGTCATGTATGTTAAATATTGGCTAAAAATAATGTTGTTAACTATCTAAAACCAAATTTAGGGGTCTACACATTTATTTAGACTTTTCTCTAGGCCTGCTCCTTTAATATGTTTTTAGATTTGTGTGTCTTTATGATAATGTATTAAGAGAGTGCTAGTAGATTTCTCAAGTAGTGATCAAGTAATTTCTCAATTGTTATTAGGTGATTTTAAGATTATGATTGAATTATATTTATATCTGAATTTTTATTATTTATTGCTATGAATAATCCATGAAAGGTGTCATGGGCTAACTTATGGAATACTTCCAACTTTAGAAAATAGTTTTTGGATGTTATTGGACACTGCCAATAGAGGTATACACCTACAATGATTGAAAATTTATAGCTACATGAGCATTTTCTTGGGAATGAAAATGTATGATATAAGATATGTAGAATGTTTGTTTAGTATTCTAGAATATTCTTTTATATATTAGACTAATTCCAAATCGGTTTATTTGGTGAATAAAGTTGACCAATATAATAGATGGGCAGAAAAATAGAATGAAAATTTTCACAAGAATTGAACATGTAAGTAATATCCAAGTATTTAAAAATGTGCCAAATTTTATGTTTCTAAATTATTTAATACAAAATTTAGGTGTCTACATATATACATTGTACTGCTTATACATGTATCACTTTATCAAGCCATATTACTTGAATTTATTACCTTATTTCATTAGTCATGGTTTTCATATCCTTAGTATCATTTAAATTTACCCATTTCTTTATTATTATATGCATTATTCAATTGACAACATCTTTCACATTAGTGTACATGATACACATTTGCTTATGGGTAACATTGCACCTGTGCATGGTTTTATATACAATTGGTACTATATATTATTAACTTCCAATTCTAAGATTGACATATTATGTTTATTATTGATTTAACTTTATTTTTTTTCAATTTTCATATCATGGGAATATATTTAACTTAAAACTGACTTTCTAGTTAGCCTTACCATATGTCATGACATCTCAATTTTATACTACATTTTGGGACCTATATTACATATTTGGCTTACACTATTACATATAACATAATCCTCAATAAAATATTCATACACTTTATAATGTTATTATTTTAATGTTTGATGGACAATTATCTCATATATTTTTAAGCAAGGGGTGGAAACATAAAAACATAAGTGAAATTTAAAAATATGAAAACATTGGAAAAATTCAAAAACATTGAAAAATAAAAAAATATTAATTCATACACATTACATATTCAGCTATTCTATAGGTTTTCATTATCCATGGTTTATACATATATGCTTTTCATCATATTTCATGAGTGAGTGTTGTGTATATTCATAAGTAACATACTATTGAATTTCCCATTATGCACTCACATCTTGAAGGGGCCAATTTCATGTACGACATATCATAGCTTGGGTGAATTTCAATTTCAAAATATTATTACACAATATCTATCCTTATTATTTTTCAAATTAAATTAGATCACTACATATTCCAATAGTTTATTATACATCTTTTTATCCATGGATATTTTACATTGTGATCATTATGTTGTTACATTGATTGTTTATGTCTAAATGATAGCTTTTGAGTGCATGTGTTTTCCTTTTTATGTTCCTTATTGATACATGATCCTCTTGTCTTCATGTTTTTTGAGTCACATCATGAGTCAAGTCACTAACTTGTCAATTCAATAACTTAGGTGTGGTCGCTAAAATTGTGTGGTCCTAAATTAAGTACACTATATACACTATCACGTTTACATCTATATTGAGGTAATTTTTTGATGCCTACATTTCCATTGTAGTCATCATGTATATATGCGGGCATAATTTCTTGATTATTTTCTCATTTTTTATCTTGCATAACTAGGGGCCTATTTATTATGCAATATACTAGTTACTCCCATTTTAAAAATTAAACTTTTACATGAACAATATTGGCATGAATATATGCTAATTAAAAATATAAATGATACAATAATTGTAAAATTAAAAAATAATTTTCATATGTTTATATAATAACATGATTTTTCTAACTTATTTTCTAGCATGTGAGGTAAAAATCTCAATTACATATGTTATGCATAATAATACACAGTGACTAAATTATTTTTCCTAACATATGGTTCTTTTAAAATGTGTATTTTTAGCTAAGTGATTGAAAAAACAAAGTCTTCATTCCTCACCTCAAAAGGGAGCCATATATAGAGGCATTTTAAAAATGAATATGAAACGAAATAATCAAATATTAGATAAATTATCTACTTCCTTGATCAATAAGTGTATTAGGTTTTGGTGACTCCCAAAAGAGTGTCTTAGATATATTTCAAGCACTTTTAAAAATTATAGGATGTGTTTATCAAACACTAGTGACTCCTATGTGAAATTTTTGGGACATGCTTTCAACATATATCAAAAGTCTAGAGAAGGAATATTTACAATGGAATTTGGGGGAAATACCAAACATATGTATTATTTCCTCTATTTTATTTCTAAATTGAGTACTAATTTAAAATTTTAAGCTATTTAAAAAAAAACTTTAAAAAATGCATGTATATCATGATAAATTTAGCTACCTATAAAAATTAGTACCTATTTCAAGTAAATCAACTAATCAAGTTTGGATGGAAACCTAGCAAGAGTAAGATCAAAGCCCTTCATTATTCCTTAGGTAATTAAAGGTATTTAACTTAAATTATTGACATTTATAATTTGATTCACACATTTATTTCACTCACAAATTAACATCAAAGAGGGGTTATTATTTATAAATCCAAATTTGACACAAAACCCTTACTCTTGTGTTTTTTCCCAATTCAATTTATTTGGAAAACTTGTAAAAATAACCCATTTCTAGGATGGCCTGAATCCCACATAAGTATATATTTGATCCATTGATATTAAAAAAATCTCAAGGCTTATCTAAAAGGTATTAATTTATACCAAACCTACTTAAAAAATAGAGCCAAACTTATCTCTTGGTAAAACCCATAGCTATATAGGCCCATCCTAGACAAACCTGTACCCATACGAGATTTTTTTAAAATTTTTTGGGTCCATATATTTTTTACCATTAGTCATGAGACTTAACCCTTCCCAATTATATTTTAAAAATTTATTTAGTGCACTTTTTTCATCATTGATCATCTTATAAATATAAGGTCTTTCCAAGACATTTGATAACTATAAGATGATGGCTAGGGATAAAAAAGAAAAATAAGAGGACATTCCACACCCAACTTCATCAAGATTCAAGACTAAATCCATGCTTATCCATTCAAATTTTTATTCATTGAATAAAATCCTACACACTTTCTACACTTATCCATATTATCTCTCTTTAACATCCCTCATGCCAAATGAGGGTAATTAGACTTCAATAGTTTCATTGATCACTTATAGGGAAGAGGGGATTGAAACCCTTACTCTAACTACTTCCTTCACACACCAAAATAATTATATAGAGTTTTGATTTTGAGGGTATAAGACATATAATTTATAACACTACTTTTCTAGTCTCTTGAATCAATTACTTTGGTTTTATTTTTATTTGTGCAAGCTAGGTCAAAGTGAAGATTCATCCACAACATATTCTACACTAAACATATATGAAGCAAATATGTGAGCTAAAAAATATAGATTATAAAACCTTAGAGAGATGCACCTAAAGACATAGGGGCAAAACTAAAGTAACTTGGCTTGCACAAGATAAACCCATACAGGTATGGGTTCATTACATATCATTTCACATGTATATAAATTTGAGAACATGTTAATTATAATCAATACATTTTTAATATAGACTCATATTTACATAATAATCAAGGTGTGATCATTTTTTAATCTCTTTGTCAATTAATTTATTTGTTTTATCTTACATTTACCACACTTGGGGTTAATTTCATTACTTATCCTCCTAGATACAACTGATTTATATATTTTAGTTCTACATACTTAGATTTATTTAAGTGTAACTTGTTTATAAATAATTTGAGTAAAAAATAGAATTATGGTAAAAAATATATTAAATCCTAGTCGACATGGAATAGATATAGGTTTGAACTTTTCCATGTCTAAAATTTTAACAAGTTGATTGCATACTTGGGGTTGAAAGATAAATACCCTTCCTTTGACTACACAACATGTATCTCTTTAATGTTTTTTATTTAACAATGAAATGCTAATAATAGATAAGCTATTCAAAATTGATTTAGATTGACATAAATATAGATATTTGAATGTGAAATAAAAAAATTACAAAATTGTAAATGAGCTCAAAATAATAAATTGACAAACATATATGCAAACCTAGCTGAAACTAACTATGTAGGCTAACTATTATTGGAAACTGGCTGTAAGTACCCATGATCTATGTCACAACCAAAATTAAGAGTTCAAATTATGATAGGATAATTTTACACTAGGAGTATAGGGCCATAATGATGCATTGGGTTTTATTATGGATGCATCTAGGTTAACTTTTCAACTAATTTTTGGATCTAAGTGCAAGCCCTTATCTATGAGGGTTTACTATTTGACTACATGTCTTGATTTTCTATGTAGAAGACCTAAAAAATATAAAACCTATTTCCTACACAATAAATTGAAAATAAATAAAATTTCAAAAATGGGTAATAACTAAGCTACCCTTAGAAAACCCCATGCATTCTGAGTGTTGCCTACATAGCCCAACTGGGTCTTAAGTTGATGTAGTTTTCCTTCCTAGAGTGAGTGTGTGAATCTTGAATTTATTATATGAATGCAACTAAATAGTTTAATTTAAATACTTGACAATTATTTCCCTTAAACTATAATAAAATAATTTCATAATTGGCCCATAACTATTAGAATGCTTCAGAATTTGAATTGTTAATAATAGTACTCTTTTACTCAATGTGCAGTAGAATTACCAAGTGATTGATAGATAAACCCCATGAATTATTGAGTGGACTTAATGTGCTTATATATAATAATATATGAAATATTTTTATTAACCTAACTTCCTAAAATTATGGTAGGGGTAAAACATAATGTCTCAAAATTAAAAAGTTACTTTTGAAGCATGAGGGATAAGGCTGTAGGGTGGCCTTGTCCAACCTAATGCAATCTTATTGCATAAAGATAATACTATTGTAACTAGTCTCAAAATAACTTGTAAGAAAAATAGGGGTGTCTAAATGATGTTTTGAGTAGTGGATGTGATAGTCAATGCTCCTATAAAGATTTCAAGTTAACGAAATAGTGAATACACAAATTAATGGTATAGATGTCAATATTAATCATTATCAATCACTTAATGATTAATTTTGAATGTATACATATTCACCCATTTTATTCTAGTGATGAAATAAATTTAAATTACTAGAGTAAAATAAATGTGAAACTAATTGTGTATATACACTTTATATTTTAATTTGAAATTTGATCATGCAGTATGCCTTAATTATAAAGCAAAAGCAATATCATTAAAAGTAGTTACTAAAAACGTTTGAAAATTAAAAATTTGAAACTCTATAATTGAAATTTGAAAATAAAGAAATGAAATTATATCCTAAAATAATATGCTATCTAATTTCATTGTAACTTAAAATTGGAGAAGTGTGTGTGCCCCCTTGTTGAGGCATTTGTATAAATGTCAAAACCTATGGAAAATTGATAGTGATCAGGTCTCAATTTGAAAACCGTTTAAATCCCTTGAGTTAGAAAGATTGTATGTTACAAGTCTCATATCAATATGTAGAGTAATTTTTAATATAATTGAAGGGTAGAACAATAAAATATGGTTCATTACTTTGCAATTGAAATTAGGGGTGGAACAACCAAGTTTGGTTCACTACATAAAAAAAATCAACTATAGACATTGAGTGTAACTAAAATATAATGTGTCCCACTTGCAACATGAAGATGAATCACATCACTACAGATAGATCTAGATTTTATTTAAAACTTTACAATTTTAAAACTTTCAAACTTTTGAAATATTAAATTTTCATGTAGTAACTTGGACATGAATGACTATCATGCCCCCTATACTATATTTAATTGATATTGAATATCATTTTAATTTGAAACTTTATAAACTTGAAACTTTTTGAAACTTATAACTTGTAATTTTAGGAATGAGTGCATATGTTTAGTCTATGCCCCCATAATCTAAAAATGTTGAATCATATTTGAAATATAAAAATTGTATTCTATCATAAATCTAATTTTTTTTATTAATGAGGCTTGAAGTCTCAAGGAAAATCCATTTTGATACCCTCCTTTTTAAATGAGAAAGGTAGCCTCTAATTCATTAATCTCAAAAGAGAACTAAAAATAATGTGAAAGATATAATCATGTAGTATCACTTTGAAGTCTAGAATTAGATTACATCATAGTATTGAATATAGCATTGAATTTTCATATGAAACATGTGTTAGATATATATAATATTTAATCACAAAATTAACAAGTCCTTGGTATGTATCATGACACCAAAGTAAGAGTAAAGCATATAAGCAATGAATGATATGAATCATGTCACCATACGAACAAGCAATGAACATACAATGTCACATAATTTACATGTAATGTCATATAGAAGGCCCAAAGGCCACATACAAGGGACATGTGAATGTCATATAAAAACATAATCCTAAGGGCCACACACAAATGGATTAAGTATCCAATTCAAGTAAGAACGTATATATGTTACACACACAAATCCAAGGGACACATATAATAAGAAAGTAAGTCCTAACTTATCATCTAGTAAAGTAATAAAGAAACATAGAGTAAATGAGACTAGTTTACGTTAACCATATGTATTGATCTCATTGTTTATAAAATAGAATTTTCATGCTATCATAATGTAAAGTATGATTAATTATAAAAAATTTGTATGATATATATCTCAACATGGTAAAGAGGTTATGAATAGATACAACCTATTGAAATGTTCACGGAGAGTGAAGAGATGGCCCTAACTTAGTAAGGCTATTGGATAAAAAGTGAACCATGACATAAAAGAAATCATGTAAAATTATGTCTTGTATCATACTCATGTACCTCATGAAAAACATTGTGTATTGAAAATTGAAATATGTTATCTAATTCACATGAAATATATAACATATGCAAATAAGTAAGCTAACAACATTTGAAAATGCCTATAGGTCCTAATTTGAATTTTTGAAACTATTTAGATTTTGTTTAAATTTTTGACATATATGATTTTTTTCATTTCTTTTTGTATTTTTATAGATTTGAAATATTTGAACTAAAAAATAATTAAAAGGTGCTATGAAACAAGGCTTTGAAAATAGAATAAGTAGGAAGGATTTTTATAATCTAAAACAAGATGCTAAAGCATAAAATGATAAGAAAGAAGGCAATAAAGATGCCTCTAATGTATGCGTACAATAATTATATCAATGTAGATAAGGATGCTCATACCCCCAATGGGAAATAATCTATATATAATCATGGAGAATATAGGCAGATATATGTGATCATGTAAGTGAAAATAAATCCATAGCATGATAGGTATGAAGTAATAATCAAATGGATTATCGTAAGGAATGAGTATTGAAAGCAATGTAAGATAGGTGTTTTTAGTTTGTTCGAATCAATTTGAAAACCAAGAGGGAAAGTACCCAAAGTGAAAATAAATAAAAAAGATAGAAGAATAATTGGAATGGGCATAACATATGTAGAAATGAATAAATTTAAAGAAACTATCTATAAAGGAGAATAAGCAGATAATTAATTAGGAGATAATTAAGTAGGAGGTTCTGTCCAACCAATGATCTCATCATGAGGATGCACTTATATATACCCAACTATGTTTTTTAAAGTTCCCATGAAGAGGAAGTGTCAGTTGTAGATTCCTTTGAATCTGAGTAGGCACTATATGATGTCATACAACCATTTAAATCATTGCTCATATACCCATGTAAACTTGTATCTTCATATGCAATAGGATAAGATGTAACAACTTGTATTTGTGGTGAAGCTCTATGAATAAAATGTGATGCTTTAGGATATAAAGACATATTTTTAGGCACCACTTTACACTTATGAGACTATTCCATGATCTTTAAAACTAACTAACTATGATCATGTGTAACTGTATCATGCTCATAAGTATATGGAGAAACTAATTTTGAAATGTGCTCATGTGTAACTATATCACATTCATAAATGTATGGATAAACATATTCTATAATATTATCTTGAATACTTCTATAGACTATTTCATTACCATGTTACTTAATGTATGTGCATTCCAAATGTTATTTAGGATGAGTAAATATCATTGGTTCCCAAGGATATATTGGATTCCTATAATTTTGACCAGTTGATTACCATGAATATATTTGAGACATTTATGGACTATAGAAGTTACTTATCTAATATTTTATATCTAAGGGCATCTTAATAGCATATCAGATACCAACATGTTTGGTAAAACTAATAATGGAGTGGGAACTATAAGAGGGCCCACTTGTAAGGGTAACACTATATACCCAAAAGTATCTTGTGTATGACCATCAAATGCTTTGACAATTCTAGAAATACCCTATAAATATTTCTATGTATAACTAGGAGAGTAAAGGAGTGTTATGGTGCACACATTTTACCTTGATCCACTATATAACATAACATTGTGTATAGATCACTTGTAAACATATGCTTGAATAAAGAGTTCATATTTATCTCATTCATCATAAACAATCTCACTATCATCAAATTTGATCATAGGATGTGACGCTTGTTTTCTTATAATCATACCAATGATGATATCAATTAGATGGCCATATGGAAAAAGAAGAGGATGAACATTATATGCATATTATTATGCTTCATGATTTGGAAAATAATATTTATATATTTTGAGAGTTATATTATCATTTTCTTGTGGCTTATGCTTTTCAATAAGTGTGCTAATATCAATAATATTATCATCAATAAGATCTTTAATATTTTGATTGAACTTGAAACATTTATTTGTGGAATGTCCAATACATATATGGTAGTCAAAATATGCATTTCCATAAAAATATATATATTTGGGTCTAGACATGTCTACTTCCATTGGTGGAGGAAAAGAAATTATGTTGCATTCAATTAGATTTTGAAATAATACATGAGGAGAAGGCGGCAACCTTGAAAATTGTCTCCTTGGTGGAGATTTTAATTGAAGATTTTGTGTTTATTATGAAATAATATTAATTTTAACCTTAGATTCATTCTTGTTTTCATTAGGTTTGATCTTATAATTTGGCTTACTTTAAAATTTGACATTTGAAGTAGAAGTAGAATTTAAAGTATACTTGAGCTTATTCAAAGTAATCAATTTGACCTCACTCTCTTTTATTGTATGCATAACTCATCAAAATATTTTAACTTATCAAATATAATAGAATTTTTAAGTGGAGATAACAAAATTTGAGTGAATATGTCTTGAACCTCATTATCAACCAATTGATTTTTCATTTTTGTTAGCATAGTCTTGTACCTTAGAAAAAATTCATTGATTGTTTCACTAGACCCTTTTTTGAGCTTTGAAATTTGAGCATATGATAGCTTCTCACCAATGTTGATAAAAATCATGTTAAAAATTGATTTTTAAAAGGATTGAAAGCCTTTATTGACTAAAGAGGAAGATTATAAAACCATTTGAGAGCATATTTTTCAATATTTTTTGGAAAAAGCTTTGTCAATAATTTGTCATTATCTACATAGTCTAGATAATTTATATGGAATGCATGTAAACATTGCATAGGATCACCTTCACCTTCATATAAGGGAATATTGGGAGCCAAAAATCCAACTAGCAATGGATAATATGTAATTCTGGGTGCCAAAGGGTTATGTAAAAAGGAACATGAATCCATGGAAGGGCTAGTGTGAGAAATGGTTTGCTCAATTTGAGATTGTTTAGCTTGTAAAACAAGAATGGTATGCTCTAGAGTAGCATTGGTAGATGATATTGAATGAGTATAAGTTGCATGAGTAGGCATAGGCATATGTAGATGTGTTGGAAACCAAGTGAAATTTCCAGACCATGGATGATTCTATTGAAGTAATTGGAACTATATAAATAGGAATGGATGCAATAGTAGAAGTATCAATACTAGAAGTAGGGGATTTGAAAACTCAACAAGGCATATCTTATTTTGGATAGGTGGATAATTTATCTTGATGCTCAAATTTTTATGCTAAAATTAGACTAATGATCTAATTTATTCCTTGGGGGTTCTCTTGAAGACCTTGAGAAAATTTAAATAATTCTTTTACTTAGTTTTTATCTACTCCATTAATCTCTTATAAATCAATGTGAGTTTCATGTTCATAGATTTCTTCATTATTTTCAATATCATAATTGATGTGGATTTCAACTTCATTAAACCTAGGAATTTGAATAATATCATTACTATTTTGAGAAAAAACATCATAATTTGCTATTGTAGAAGAGACCAAAGGAAGGTGAATATATGAAAAAGTAATCTCAATTAACCTAACATTACACATTAGAGGCCAAAAATACAATATAAATCAAGCAATACTAATGACTATGAATATAATATAATCAAAAATCAAGGTCTAAAGGGTGATATGGGTAAAGGTTTGAATGATTATGTGGGATCTCATATATACTTTCATGTTTATAGATTGATGTAAACCCAATATTTTAGATTACTAACTACATATTATAAACCATGCATATAACCTACTATCTTATCTCTAAAGGTATGGTGAGGGTAAATTCCCTGAGTGATATGTTCCTCTCAAGTGCACCATAAAATGAATGGCTAAAAGAGGCTTCATATGATATAAATAAGGGATCCTAGGAATTTTAGATATCCATTAAGGTATGTGGAAACTAAAATCCATGTTTAGTGCTATAATGGTTATGAGTATTCGGGTAGAACCTCTCATACCATGATGTCCATAAAATAAATCATCATGTAGCCCATAATGACAATCACTAAGTAGTTTTATGATTGTTAGAACATAGTTATAAAAGAAATCAAAAAAGAAAATAGAAAATAAGACTCAAAATATTTTTGTGTAAGGTATCAAGAGTTTCTAATTTTTTTTAAATAAAAAATTCAATTGAAACCCTAGTCCACACAAAAATAAAAATAAGTAAAAAATCAAGTGGTGTTTTAAATAAAATATAGGTTCACCAGAATGTTTAATGTTATTTTTAATTTAACAATGAAATTCCAAGAATAAATAAAC